>JAEBUO010000012.1:0-600000 GCA_023014395.1 Amanita rimosa | reverse complement strand
TCATCGCCTCAACCGCTCTCCTCACTCTCTCTCTAGCCTTCATCATTGTCAGACTTAGTGCCTAGAACCCTTGTCCAGTGATTGGGAACAGACCGAGACTCTGTTTGTCGCTGTAGACTTGGACGCTGAACGACGTTGTGGACATCGACTGTAACATAAGTTGGAACTCAGGACCAGCTCAGGGTATCACCCCTAGCCGACACCATTGAGACCCGCAGCTCTCAGGAACGACCCCCGAACGGATCCATCACCTATAAAGGGAAATACTACCTTGGACAACAAGAAGTTTTTCTCTACCAACAAACCTGGTATTTTGTTACAGAAGGACGGAAACGAAACGAACCAGTCCCAGACAAATATTTTTCAGGAGACTTCTACTCAGGAGCCTTTGAATTCGATTTACCCGATCAAATCTACCTAGACTGGGGTAGTGAAGTACAAGGAGAACCGCTCTACCTTGTTAAGGAACCAGAAAATGACCCAGGAAGGACCCTCTATAGGAAATTCTTTAGTGGAAGCAACCGACACGGGATCACAGCTAGCCTTTTAGCAGAGTGGGAGGAATTACTACGAATTGAACAAGCCAAGCTTGAGGAAAACCCATTTGATACAGATTACTCGAAACAAGGACCACCCCCATTTCCGAAACCCAGAACTCCGAGTAGAACCCCTACTCCAGAACCGAAACCAATCACCAGAACACCAACCCCTGAACCACCGATCACTCCTGAACCAAGAATGGCATCTGAAACCAGTGCTAGCTCTAAAGGAGATATCAAACCGCAGCCTATACAACCTTTTACAGGCAAATGAATCGAAGCAAGGTCATTTTTAGGACAGCTTGAGGATTACTTTACCCTCAATGAACAGAACTATGAAGGAAAAGACGAAAAGAAAGTCAGGTATGCGCTTGCATGCATGGGACCAGAACTAGACGACTGGAAAACTATTATCCGAAGCGAATTGAATGACAACAGAGGCAGTACCACAGCCACGTTCAAATGGAGCAACTATGAAGCATTTGAAACATGTTTCATCAATGACTGGGGAGAAGTAAACAGCGCCCTTCAAGCCCTGAACAATCTATCCAAATTAAGAGTTGGAAACAGCATTTCAGTCCCAGAATACATTAGAAAATTTTGCATGGACATAGGAACCTCTGGGCTCACAGGAATACCCGCTCAGTTGCAGGCATTTGTCAAAGGATTACCCTTAGAACTTGCTAGGACAATCTTACAGGACCAAAGGAAGATCAAGACGATGCAAGAAGCCTATGATAAGGCTGAGGATCACCATAATGCTTGGGACATGATGGGACAGGGAAACAGGAGAACCACTGATGGATCTGGAACGCGTTTCAGCCGAAACAACAATTGATCCGGAGCAATCAGAGCTATAAATACCACGACTCCTAGCCGATTGACAGATGATCAAAAGGAAGAATACCGAAAGACTGGCAAGTGTTTCAAATGTGGAACACAGGGACACATCTCCAGGAACTGCCTGAAACGCAATGATGCATCTTCATCCAGGTCTTCTTATCAGAATAAGGATGTCCGTTCTGTCACTGAGGAACAACAGAAGGAAGAAGACGAACCAGCAAAGAAAATTAGAGCCATCTTTTCAGCAATGTCTACTGAAGAGAAGAATGCCCTCTTAAACGAATTCGAAAATGAGGGTTTTTAGTTAGGAAGTGTCACTCAGCGGTTGGCCCTTCCTTATTATTGAGATCTGAACAGTTAGCGCTTGATTCTGTAATAGTATTATCCAACAATGACAAGCACATTTCATTAACTATCAAATCGATCGATTTACCTGCTGGAACATCTGCCCTAATCGATTGTGGAGCAGAAGGAAACTTCATAGATGAGGAAGCAGTGAAAGAGCTCAGGAAAGAATGACTTAAGAAACCAATCAAAGTCAGAAATGCAGATGGAACAGTAAATGTGAAAGGAATGATCACACATCGGACCAAAATATGCTACATGATCGAGGGACAGCAGTTTATCAATTGGTTCTGGATCACTAAGCTAGGAGATCAACGAATGATCCTAGGAATACCCTGGTTAGAAGAAAATAACCCGATCATCAACTGGCGAGAGAAATCTCTGAAAATTGGAGACCTGGACATGTCGCCAAAAGCAATCTGGCAGCTAGCCCTTGACTCCCAGCAATGGGGCAAGGATGACTATTGGATTAGAGTTAAAACATCGGCATCACAGGAACTAGAGCATAGGTTAAAGAAAGACGAACCATCCACCACTCTACCTACAGAATATGAGCAATGGCGCACCATCTTTGACAAGAAGGCATCAGAACGCTTCCCATCCAGTCGACCGTGGGATCACGCAATCAACACAAAGGAGGGTTTTGTCCCAAAAGCTAGTAAACTTTACCCTCTATCGGTCAAGGAACAAGGACTGTTAGACGAATGGATTGATGAACAACTCAAGAAAGGATACATTAAACCATCTACATCACCGCAGGCATCACCATTCTTCTTTTTAGCAAAGAAAGAAAGTGGAGCACTCCGACCCTGTCAAGATTACCGATACCTGAATGAATGGACCATCAAAAACGCATATCCCCTTCCCCTTGTTTCCGATCTCATGACTAAATTACGAGGTGCCAAGTATTTCACCAAACTAGACCTCCAATGGGGATACAACAATGTTTGCATCAAGAAGGGAGATGAATGGAAAGCAGCCTTTATTACCAATCGAGGGCTCTATGAACCAACAGTAATGTTCTTTGGATTATGCAACTCGCTGTCAACCTTTCAAACTATGATGAACGAGTACTTTAGGGACATGATCAATGAAGGATGGCTGATCATTTACATGGACGACATGTTAATCTGTGCGGAAACACTAGAACAGCTGGAGGAGCGGACAAAACAAATTTTACAACAGTTACAAGATAATGATCTATTCCTGAAACTTGAAAAATGCAAGTTTGCCACGCAGGAAGTTGAATTCCTAGGAATGATCATCACCCCTGGATGCATTCAGATGGACCCAATAAAGTTAGCAGGGATTGCCGATTGGCCAGTTCCTACCACAGTCAAACAAGTCCGATCATTCCTTGGATTTGGGAACTTTTACCAATGTTTCATTGGAAATTTTGCTGCCATCGCTAAACCACTTACCAACCTCACTAAGAAAACAGAACCATTTGACTGGACCACTGAATGGAACAATGCTTTTGAAATTCTGAAGAAATGATTTGCATCTATGCCGGTATTATCAATGCCAGATCCTACTAGACCCTTTATCCTTCAAACCGATGCATCGAATAAGGCAATAGGAGCAGTCTTGAAACAAGCAGATGAAACAGGATCTCTACATCCCTGCGGATTTATCTCACATGCATTAACACAAATGGAACAGAATTACCAGATCTACGATTGAGAACTCTTGGCAATTATCAAAGGATTGATGACCTGGCGACATTTACTACACGGATCACCCCACACCACTATAGTTCACTGCGACCACAAGAATCTATCCTACTATCAAACCGCCCAATGCTTAACGCCCAGACAAGCTAGATGGTCATCCCTATTATCAGAATTTGACCTACGCATTGAGCACGTCCCTGGCACAAAAATGTTTGAAGCGGATGCCCTATCCTGACGCCCTGATCATATGGGAAACAGTGAATTACAAGAAGACATTGTAGTCCTACCAGAGGATCGTTTTATTCATCTTATTGCAGAAGATCTAGTCACAGAAATTCAGAAAGCAATGTCAAAAGACAATTTCGGACGTATTCTAATCGAGGTTATCACCACGCACCGCGCCCCACCGATCAAGTCGAACATACAAGATTGGTCTTATACCAATGGCATTGTTCACTATCTCGGAAAGACCTACATCCCTGACCAAGACGGGTTACAAACCAAATTGATTAAAGAAACGCACGAGGCACAATCATCAGGTCACCCTGGACGATTAAAGACCCTTGAACTCCTTAAGCATGACTACTGGTGGCCCGGAATGTTCAAACATGTCAGGGAATGGATAGAAGGATGCGCCCTCTGTCAGCAGATGAAGATTAACACACACCCAAATGTACCAGCCCTTCACCCAATTCCGTCAAAAGCAACCCACCCCTTTCAGCAAGTAACCCTTGATTTCATCACTGATCTACCCCTTTCTGATGGCTTTGACTCGATCCTGGTCACGGTGGACCATGGTCTTACAAAGGGGGTAATTTTCACACCTTGCAAGAAGACAATCGATGCTCTAGGCACTGTGGAACTTTATGTCTCTGAAATTTTCAAACGGTTTGGCCTACCCGACGTTTTGATCTCAGATCAAGGACCACAGTTCTCCACAAAAGTATTTCAGGAAATACAAAAAGCATTAGGAATTGACCATAGAATGAGCACAGCCTATCATCCCCAAACTGATGGAGAAACAGAACGAGTCAACCAGGAACTAGAAGTCTACCTTCAAATGTTCTGCTCCAATGAACTGCATCTATGGAAACCGCTTCTCCCAATAGCCAAGTTTGCTCACAATAACCGACATCATGACACAATCAAAACCTCCCCATTTAGACTAATGTATGGGACGGACCCTGTTGCGCTTCCCACAGCTACAACACGAATGACTACACCAGCAGCGGAGGAATGCCTTCAGTTCCTAAGGAAGGCCAGAGAAGAAGCGCTAGCAGCACATGAACTAGCAAGACAATTAGTAGCAAAACGACGCCAGGATAAAGCAGTACGATTTGAAAAAGGCACCAAAGTATGGCTTGAGAACAGAAATCTTCACATACCATATCAGTCCAGAAAGTTAGCACCAAAACGAGAAGGACCCTTTGAAATTGAACAAGTGATGGGACCAGTAACGTACAAATTGAAACTCCCGAAACAATGGCGCATTCACCCTGTGTTTCACACGTCACTCCTTACCCCGTATAGGGAGACAACTGCGCATGGCCCAAACTATGTGAAACCACCCCCTGATCTTGTAAATGGACAGGAGGAATTCGAAGTAGAGGCAATTCTAGCCCACAGGAAGCGAGGCACAGGCTACCATTACCTAGTTAAATGGAAAGGCTATGGATTGAATGACAATTCTTGGGAACCCGCTCGCAATCTTGCAAACGCCACTGATATCCTATCGGAATATCAACAACACCGACACCTCTGAACCATGACTCAATACAGAAACTGCCACGTCTTGAAACAAAATTACCACTATACAAAACGGAACTGCTCAACACTCTCTTGATACACTATAGCTCTTAAAGAAAAGACCATCTACACCTGCATACAATACCTCCCCTTCCGACACGCTCCTAGAGCACCAAACCCGTCAAGAAAACTCATCCGAACTGTGGCGTTGGTCACACAATACTACCGCGTCCCTCGACTTGATCACCATCACCAAAAGAACCCTTCAGGAACAACAGAGTTCCCCTGCAATGCCATCCAGAACTATCTTCCCAAGTACCATGACCTATGATTCTCAACTGATGATCTACCTGCCTATAATAAGGATCCACCTGCCTACCAACTTCTAGCCATCAGAAACAGTAATGTTTATGAAAGCGCTCATGGAAGACTGCTATGTCCGGAATAATATAAGCAGATGGATGAGATCACTAAACAGATATGGGAGTGTAGCGTACAAATTTGGTTAATTAACCGAAGAGTCAGAATACCAGGAAGGCCTCACATTCTCATAGAAGACATCCTTGATGATCTTCAATATTTGTCTATTGCACTGGGAGAGGTAATAGCAGACATCGTCAGGAGAATCAGAAGATTCTTAGTCACCCCAACAACGACACCAGGAATCCAACATCTAGATTCGCTAACCAGGTTCATCACAGAAGAACGAGAACTCCTCACTGACCCTGCAATCGAAGACCCACTGGATATAGAAAGTTCAGATTTGGACACAGAAATTAGCGATCTGGAATGCATATAAATTCTGCAAGTATCATTGCCTAGCACCAGACTTACACGCTGAAACCATGTTCACCTTCTTCGCCCTTGCCGCCTATTTCACCATCCTCCTCCTCCTCTCTTGCGCTCATTGGCGCATCAACAAAGCTACTGCCACCCTCTTGCCTTTCATTGCTCTCCCAGACCTCCCGCTCAAGGTCTTCATTGAAAATACCACTGTCATCCACTTCAACGATGATGACCTCCACATCCACCCTGCCAACCTACTTCCTCAGGTATACCCTGACGATCACCACCTCCCTCATTTCGCCCAATTCGTCAAAAGAAACACTACGCTCACTGTCGTCGCCGACGCCCTCGCCACTGCCACCTGCTCCATCACCAACCTTTCCTCCGCCACTGATAATCTCGCCGCCCTCACCCTCACTATAGATCCACATGAGATGACCTATGAGGAACGCGATTCCTTCCTCTGGAATGCACAAAACTTGCACAGAGCTGCTGAAGCTCTCAAATGGAAGGTGGAAACATCGACAAAAGAATTAGACAATGCTGTCAAATGGGCTGAGTCTAGAACGGACCATGGTTGGACAACCTCTGGTTGGTAGAAGTCGGTGACTTCTCACATACAAAGGGGGTAATGTTACAATTCTCTTTTCCCTTTGTTAACAGACTACATTTACTTGTTACAAATCCATAGTTACACTTGGACATTATCTCCTTTTTATAGCTACCTTCACCTTTCCTTTCTTAGATAGCTATGCTCTTTCCCCTTTAGTTTCTCTTGTTCTCTTAATGTATATAAACCCCTCTCATGTACCATAATTCCTTAGTTCCAACTTAGTCAAATCTTATCCATAACTTGAATGCTCTTTTGCTCGTCGCCTCAACCGCTCTCCTCGCTCTCTCTCTAGCCTTCGTCATCATCAGACTTAGTGCCTAGAACCCTTGTCCAGTGATTGGGAACAGACCGAGACTCTGTTTGTCGCTGTAGACTTGGACGCTGAATGACATTGTGGACATCGACCGTAACAGGATCTTAGGGATACAAGCTAACCAATCCACAGCCTATCATCCGCAAACCAATGGACAGACGGAACATGTTAATCATGAAGTCAAGGAATTCCTGACAATGTTTGTCAATCACCAACAGGACAACTGGAGCAATTGGCTTGCAGTGGCTCAATTTTGCCACAATGATCATGTGCATTCATCCACAGGGTTCTCACCATTCTTCATGAACTATGGAAGACATCCAAATAAGGGGATGAACCCGCTGTATCAACCAAAAACCATTGTAATGGAAGAGCTTGTCAAGGAAATTGAGGATGTGCATGCCAAGGCTAAAACCACACTGGAAAAAACCGCTGAAGCAATGAAGAAGTGGTGGGATGCTCACAGGACACCAGCATGGAATTATCAACCTGGCAATAAGGTGTATCTCAGCATGGAAAATCTGCCAATGCTTCAAGCAACTAAGAAGTTAGATGGCAAGTTTGTGGGTCCCTTAGAGGTGGTTGAGAAGATCGGCGAGTCTGCATACCAGTTAAAGATTCCTGCTGCATGGAAGATCTACAACATCTTCAACGAAGTACTGTTAAAGCCATATATTGCTCTGGAATTCCCCAACCAAATTGAAAAGGTTGCCAAACGCAAAGAGGCACAAATGGTGGAGGAGTTGGAGGATGAAGAGTACGAAGTTGAAGAAGTCATGGACAGCAGGATTAGTGGACAAAATGGTGGCAGACTGGAGTACTTGGTTAAATGGAAAAATTACCCTGTAGAAGAATCAACATGGGAACCAGCAGAAAACCTTGCTAATGCTAAGAAAGAGGTTCAGAAGTTCCACAGGCAAAATCCAAGTGCACCTCAGTGATTGGCATCTGCGGACTTATGGTTTAAAAACTGGCATAATTACACGGATACAAAGGCTCCCAAACAGTTGTTTGGATGGGAAGATGGCAAATTCAAGCATGACTACCTCGACAGATTAAAACAGAATTGGCAATGGTGGAGAGGCGACTGCAAACTCATCTATGCTGAACCCAACATGGAAGGGGTGTTCTCAAGAGACCTTGAGCATGGTGGGCCGGTTAAACCCACACTTAATTCCCCTAGGCAGACCAATGCATGACTTCCCAGGATGTGAAGTCTTGAGGAGGAGGTCATGTTACAATATGGACTTTTTCCACATTTTTCTCTATTTTATTCAGAGGCCTACAAACATATAACAGGACACAAGCATATGGTGAGGGACCCCTATCCAGATATGGCAGGAGGATTGTATAACCCAGGGTGGCTATACAATCAAGGCTGTTAGGGGATATTGGGTGAAACAGCGTGTGTGGGAAGGGACCAAGAGTCTGGGTGAGTCTGGACAGGTCTGGGAAATGGGTCTTGGTCTTGTTGCTGCATGTGCATAGCCTTAGTGGCTGCACAGACTGTGCACACAGACCAGCGACTCAGGTATATAAGGTGTGTGTTCTGTAGGTAGGAGTCCTTAAGACTCTAGATTGTTTCCTTCTCATAGGTCACAGACTATTGTGTCTTTAGTCTCGTCTCTAATCTACTTTCTTCTCTACGAGGCTTGTGATTGTGTGGGGATTAGTTCTAACACAAATATACACATTGACTATGGTGAACTTGCCTGTGGGTGGTGTTCAAAACTCTGATAATTGTAGAGATTGCAAAATATTTACATTATAATTGTCTGCATTCGAGGTTGATATAATCAGACCCTCATGGTTCCATTCACCTATAGATTGATCAGAGTTGAGTAGGTACTGGGGAAAGAGGCATCACCAGGTTGGCAGTGTCTGAAGTTGCTAGGAAGATTGCTGACTTTTGTGGAAGCTGAGAATAAATGTATTAAAATATGCAAGGGACTTACATTACAAGAACTGGTCATGGACAAGGTGTAGTATAACTGATTGCAGTATTAGCATCAGGATGTGAAAGAAGGATGAAGGGTGTTACAATGAATTTTCCATTCACATATTTGCAAGCTGGAGCCCAGAGCTGACTTAAATGAATTCATCATAAGTGTCAAGCATGGTAACACCAAGACAATAATGACCCATTAGGCATCCCACTGTATTGGTTGGTCCATGTGGCACCATTCAGCCAAACTGTCCCAATCATAGTCCACACCACTTGGTCAGAAGAGGTTCAAATCTGGATGCCAACATCACTTGCTTTTTATTTGCTCAGGCACTGGAAAGAACTGGTATAGTTTATGCACTCACAGAAAAGCCAATACTTTCTGGCATTGTCTTTGCACATGGTAGGATCATGTATGGTCATATTTCCAGAGGTAAATTTGGGATTTGGGAATGCTAGTACAACTTGTTCAATGGCAACAAGCAAAAATATCAGTGTGAGAAGTGAGAAAGCCTGCATTTTGGAAAAAAGATATGTATTGCCCACATCACATCTCTAATATACCTGGCAAAAGTATGGGCTTTTCGGGGTAGTTGTTTGATAGGAGAACTTGATGAATGATGATTATGTGGACGTGCATGCTAACTGAAGCCACCACCACCAGACTCAATTTGGGCTAGCTGGAGATCACAGTATAGCTATCATTGTGATGAACACACAGCGCTCAGCCACTACACCATCCCTCTTCCTACACAAGACATGCAATAGTTGGGCATCATGGGTAATTGATATAGAACAAGTCACATTCATAGGTGCCTGGAGATTTTGACTTGCACAGCATCCATTTCTGACAATGTTAAGGTTTGACACATTTTGGGAATGCCACCAATGCAGTGAGATATTATTTTCTCCATACCAAGCACTTCAGTTCAAATTACTGGAGGCTCATTGCAGATTAAAAGTGTCCACAATGATATCACGCCACTCTGTCATGGTGCCAAGCCCTGTGAATGTCTCCATCAATGAAGGGAAAAGGTTCAGTGAGATAGCATACCAATGTCACTGCAAGCAAGGTTCTTGCCTATTGGACCCACTACATTATACATAACATATGACTTCTCTGATGACACAAAGATGTTCAGCTGTAAGTGGATGCTCATACATAAGTGTGTTCATGGCTGGGAAGATGTAGGTTGGTGTTGTTGGGGCCAATGCTCTGAGAAGTGAGGTCTAGATATGTGTTGTGTTTCATCTTCGGTTAATGGCAGTTAATGGCAAATTCTACATGTATGACCAGATTGTCACAAAGACCATTTGCAATCTTGGATAATGTATTTGCTGAGCATGGTGCAACAAGAACAAGGTTGGCCCATCGTCTTAGTTCTATGTGTAGGATTGGATCACCAATGTTGAATGTGCTCTGTTCTGTGATGTTCAATGGGAAGATACAATAGTGAGTGCATATGCGTACCAGCCACTTGTCTTCATTGTCCACATGAGACCCAACTTGCTGGATGTCTTCTTTCAAGTAGAACATGAGGGAAGATTTGGTGGCAACAAGTTCTACTTTGACTCTATTGTACTGGGGAAGGGGTATGTAACCAGATGTGTTGGTCTGGTCTGGAGAGGCTTGCCTTCAGGAGTTCCTGGACAATGAGTGGTGCCTTGATGGACGCGACGCTACCGGTTGTGATTAGAAGGACGTGAGTGTATCCTTGTGTCTGTTCTGATTCTGTGATGAAAGCATGAGCCATGCTCTGCTGACTCATTGTTACCAGTACTATAGTCTATAGACGCCCAGACTGACATGGTGCCTCTGTCAGACGAGAAAGCGTTTAGAAATGTTCTCGCATCTGCCAAGCACATCATGATACTCTCTGGAGCCGGATTGTCTTCAGCATCAGGTCATTTTTAACATTCTCAATACTGACAGGTTACCCTTACTAGATATGCACAGGCATTCCAACTTATCGCAGCTCGAGCAACTCGTTATGGAGTCAAAATGTGAGGCACCCAGATTGCATTCTGACATTCATGTTCATAATCAATAATCAATAATAGCCAGTCGCACTTGCAACACTAAAAGCTTTCAAGAAAAATCCAGGCTTGTCGTGGTCTTTTTATCACCCTCGACGTGAAGCGTAAGGAGTCCACAGTTCGTTCACCGATGTTATCGATGAGCCATCGATAGATACCTCAATACTAATCCTAACAATGCGCATCGTGCCTTAGCCGTTCTGAACAATCCAACGACCTTAGTTCGCATTGCACCGGAGGCTGCTTCCACGCCTATTCATGTCACCCAAAACATCGACGAGTTATCCCTGCGAGTGCTAGACGCACTCCCTCAAGACGTCCAAGACAGTGCGAAGCATAATTTAATCCAGATGCATGGGTCATTGTTTAGAACGCGATGCATGTCGTGCCGGCATGTCAAACATACCTATGACCCATGTCTGTCGTCGGCGCTCAAGGATATCAAACAGGGAGAAGAAATAGCAGTCGATAAGCTACCACGTTGTGGTGGAGACTCATGGAAAGGATCTAATCGATACGGGAATTGTGGCAATCTGCTGAGACCAGACGTTGTTTGGTTCGGAGAGGTGCCAGTTCAGTTGGGCGAAATTACACGAAAAATGAGCCGGTGTGATCTTTTGTTGGTCGTTGGCACATCAGCAACGGTAAAATTATCATATTATCATCCAAACCGAGGAGCAAGATTAACCCTGAAAGCGCAGGTGCAGCCGGCAGCCAGTTTTCCTGCTCAAGTTAGACACCACGGCGGCAAAGTTGCCATCTTCAATATAGATTGTCCGAACGGCGGAGAAGATGCAGATTTCCTGTTCTTAGGAGGATGTGAAGAGACATTGCCAGTTGTATTGGGTATCCAAGAGGATATTGCTAGCTTTTGGGCATAAAATGTACATATACAACTGATGGTATTCCATTCTGAAGCGTCTCGCGAAGTAAAAGAGATCATATAGTGCGGATGAAAGAGGCGCATCGATCTTATCCTATCGGGTGAGCACATTATCGCGCAATTTGAACAAGAGACCAAGGCCTGGTTTCATGTAGCAACAACGGGTATTGTATGCTAGTGGGTACTATTGCCAGTTACGGCGAGAGTCTGTCAATCTGCCACAGAGGGTCATCGTCCGGGGTATCTGGAATGCGAGAGTAGCGGACGCGATCGTGCAACCGCGACGGTTTTCCACTCCAGAATTCCATCTCACTGTGAAGACATCAGCTGATGCACGATGATAAAACGAGTTCAATAGGCGCACTCAGGGACCACTCGCCAGCCACCCCAGAACTCAGGGAGCGGGATATCCCCGTCCTTGTCGTCGCACGTAACACCAAACCGCTTCTCAACCTCCTGCAGACGCTGCACGATCTCGTTCTCGCGGATTACCGTGCTCTGATGGCTTGCCCAGGCACCCAATCGGCTGCCGAGCGGTCTGGTCTTATAGTATTCTTCGCTCTCCTCTCTAGATATCCTCTCTACTCTTCCAAGAATTCTGACGGAGCGATGGATCTCGCGCCAGTAGAAGACGAGTGCGGCGTGGGGATTAGCATTGAGCTCCTGTGATTTACGAGAGTTATAGTTGGTGTAAAAGATGAAGCCGCGGTGATCCAGCTGCTTGAACAGGACGATGCGGGCGGAAGGAACGCCCTCTGGGGTGGCGGTTGCGAGGGTCATAGCCTCGGGCTCCTGGACGTGCTCGCTGAGGATGGCGTACTCAAACCACCTTTCAAACTGTCTGAGCGGGTTCTCGTCGACTGTCTGGGGCGAGAGAGGGCCATAAGAATTGTACTGGACATGCGAGAGGACCTTGATTTCGTCGGGCGAGACGGCGACGTCCATGAGAGAAAAAATCCGGGCGCTTATATCAGGCAACACCCGCCGCCCTCTTCCTCCTCCCCATGCTCCATTCCATATACGACCTCACCACATTCTGCAGGAGAACTTCAGGCGATGTCCCTGCAAAGCTCGTCGGTGCTTCAACCACCGTCGTCGGCAAATCAATGTATCTCTTCGTGAGCTTCTGCACGTCCTATATTGATTCCCATTCCGACGCGTTTTCTCTCCAGGGAGGCCGACTTGTGTCGGAAAGGAGAATAGTCGCAGACATGTATGTCTTTGACATGGAATCCTTCAGCTGGGAGAGAATACCCCCCCACCCGGATGATCACCTTCCGCGCCATCGCTACTTCCATAGCTCGGATGCATGTTGGTCGCCATTCCACTTCTATCGTCCTTGTCTAATCCTGCGCAGGGAACAACCATCTTGTCGTCTTTGGCGGAATGACTAACCAACCCGATTCACAAAACCCAGACGACCTTTGCGTCCTCAATGATGTTCATTTCTTTGATCTCTCAACGCGGCGTTGGGTTTTCGGTCCGTCGCTCCCTCAGAGTCCAGAGGCCAACACACCTCGCGCTCGTTATGCGCACTTGTCTGCTGTAACTAGCGACAGGCTATTCATCATCGGAGGACAGGACTTTTATAACACATGGCTGGACGACATTTGCGTGTTGGATCTACAAACCAGGTCTTGGGTTCAGAGACGCGACTATCCCCGTCACTGCGGCACGTATCGTAGTATCGCTGTTTCATCTACAATGACTGTTCGTTCACCTCAAAGCCAATCTTCGCATGCCTCCTCGACACTTGGCAATCCTGGCACTCGCTTCAAGACCGACAAGAAGAATGTTCCCGTTGATTCGGACTTCACACCTTCTGAATCGCTCATTCACTTGCCATACTCGTCGCCTCCGTCTGAGGATAACCCTTGCGACATCTACCTCTACAGTAACTACAATGTATGCGTTTTGATTGCCTTGTTGGGCTTCAGAGCTCTGACCCATTTAATTTCTAGTTTACCGACGTCAAGCGTGAGCTGGAAGTCTTTTCTCCGCTACCTCAAGCAGACTTTGCAATTCAGGACCGCTCGGCCACCATGACAGGATCTACGTTCCCCCCAGGCTTACGTTTCCCAAATGGTGCTATATTGGGCAACAATCTTGTCATAGCAGGCACATACCTCGCTCACAGTTATCAGTCCTTCTCCATCTGGGTTCTGGACCTGGTCAATATGACATGGTTGCGTATAGACCCAGGCAAGGCCCTTGAGACGGGCTCGTGGTTCCGCACCTGTTTATGGGCCGAGATGAGCAAGTTGATAATTTTCGGCAATCGCGACGGAAACTTAGTCGAGGACTACAATCGCCGTCTTCTCAGCTGGGACCATGTCGCCGTTGTTGATCTAGAGGCGTTTGGGATATACCAACCACCACAGCTCAAGTTGGATTTGCGTATGCAAGAATTTGGTCTCGCAGCACTGGAGGAGCAAGTCATGACCGATTTTGAAGTCGTCTGTGATGACGGCCGACGTATACCCTGCTCTAGAAAGTTACTCGATGAAAGATGGCCTTGGTTCAGGGAGCAAAGGGTTAGAATGCTTCAAATGGCACTTTCAACGTCACAGGCATTACCGACCTCATCGATGCATACGCCTCTGCCGCCAATTTCTGGATCAACTTCTGTCGTAGCTCCAGATGGGACAAAGACAATGGTACCAGACCCGCGGCTAACTCCTCGTGCTTTCCACTTATCCGAACCATATCCAATAACACTGGCATTTCTCCAATACTTCTATGCACAAGCTCTCATAACACCGTTGCAGCACGCCCCGGCTGTGCTCAGCCAATTACTGGTCTTGTCGACGTTGTACGCGCTGCCATACCTTGAGGTCACTGTTCGCCATGCCATGCATCGCATGCTTAGCAACTCGACGTCTGTGGCTGTTTACGAGGTGGCTACCCTGTGTAGTTGCAGGAGTCTGCAAATTCGAGCACTGAAAACTGTGATGGTGAGCTTTTGCAGCAGGTTCAAAGAAGATTCTTATATGTGTTGTAGTCGTATACACAGAAGAAACCGGTGAGGAACAAGAGCGATGGTGGAGGAGGAAGTGGCGGTGGCGGTGGAGATGGTGGGAAACCTGGTGGCGGCAGTTTGGGCAACGACAATGACACGTTTACATCTAGACCTCGTGGGACCTCAGATGCCAAGTGGCGTACAATTGGCGAGTCAAGTATCGTTCGAGCAGACGGTAAGTTACATTCCGATTTCTATCGTACCTTTTAATTCACTGTGATTCTTAGGTGGTCGCACAAGTGGAGTAAGCCAATCGGAGAGGTTTGTTGCCGCGGCAGGGAGAAACGAGCAACTTCACCGGTTGAATTCGGACATTGGTAGGCATGAAACTAGACACAAGAGAAAGGCAGGCAGTGCGGATTCGGTGCAGTCTGATGCCAGTGATTCCTTCAAGATAAATGCATGGCACAGTCATATTTCCACAACATCGAGCTCTTTACATGGGTTTAAATCTTTGAACGAACTTTCCACACATTCCAGATCCAGCTCAACCTCAACCGATCATACGGCCAGTGACTATGGCGAACAATTACAGAGTGGAAACGCCCTTATTAATTTCCGCGCGCGGTCGCGAGCTCAGAGTGCGTCAAGCAAACTTGCAACAGTGTCCGAGCAGGATATTGAGCCAGAGCGGACCCAAGAACAGGTTGAGCTGCAGAACAAAGTTCAGACACGGCCAAGGGCACAAAGCGCGGCAGGGCAGCTGTTACGACAGTTCCCCGTTCCTCCTACCCCACTGAGGACCATAACGTCCATGACTCAACTCCCACAGAGGCATGCGCTGGAGGAGACCATCTCCAACGTAGGACACGCATCAAGAACCATCTTGCCGATGAACCTACGTGCACCTCCAGTCACGGTAAAAGATATTTCAGGCGTGATGCCCGTACCAGTGCGTCATATCGGATCACCTGATAGCAAAGAACCCATAGAATCAGGCAGCTGGTATGTTTCCGACAACACTGCTTTAATGGATACGACGGGAGATACACATCAATCCCTGTTGTTACGCTCATTCAACCAGCCTTGTCCAAGCCCAAAAGCCAGCACATACACAACTTCAACAAGTCTATCGACATCCAGCTACGTGAGCATACTTCACACACCGACCGACTCACCTTCCGGGAAACCTTTCGACATTGTAAATCAACATAACTCTAAACTTCCAATGGTAGATCTAAAACACAAAGTTAGCTATGGCAAGCTAGTTCAATCCGATGACAGTGGTATTGTTATGAAGCAGTCTGGTCAGGAAGTGCAACGACCAAGCCAGAAATACCTACACCAGTTGACGATGGACAGTGTGTCTGTAGCCCCATTGGCAGCTCAAATGTTGACCCCTTCTTCTGCATCTGGGTCAACGTCACATTCACCAATCACACCTTCATCCAGTCAGTCATCCTTCCAGCGTTTGCTCTCCAAAGTTTCGCTCGGTAAGGATAGCAATAGAGATGAGAATTCAGGTATGTCTTTCCCCACTTCAAAAATTGCGCACTGAGATTCGCTCGTTCTAGCTTCAGACACAGGAGCGAAACGTAAAAGACGAGACGAGTCGTCCGTTCTTGGGAACCTTGTAGGATTTTCCCTGTCATGACCTATTTTCGCTTTTAGGAGCTTGCTGCCATAACATATTCGTACTTTCATGACCGCTTCATTTATCTCATTAGTGTACGTTCCCTGCCATTTGAATAATCATAATGTTGGACGTATGGATTATGTAAATACTATAACATGCCGATGCTAAAAAAACTTGGTTCATCGAACCTATGGACGAAGTGATCAAATGGGCTGATTAGACATGTAACTTGAAAATGCTGAGTAAAGTGAACATGAGCTATCACAAGGCAACCAATGGGTCCGGTACATCTTCATCATACGGAGGCTCTGTCCCCGATTGATCAGCTTCAAAGGTGTCAAGAGGACTGGCTGCGCTGTTGGCTGCGATGTTGGATGCGATGTTGGATGGGATCATGTTCACAACGAAAGATGGCATGTTATTGCTGGCCAAACCGTCGGCAATTTGCAGTGTGTTTCCCGCAAGTGTGGAACCCGAAGATGATGTGCCTGGTGCATTGGACATTTCATCTGGTTGGGAAGATTCAGCTTGACTCTCAAGCACGAGCGGAATGATATGATTGACTGGCATTCATAATCAGGGTCATGTTAACAAAATGAATGCAGGAAGGAAACGCTAACATTCTTTAGCATGTGCTGTCATTGAAAGGCTTAATGTAAATCATCTTCGACATGAGTTCAACTTACCAAGAATTTTTTGCTGAGGACAGCCGATACCGTCAGGACAGTCCTTCCGTCGAATGACACTTTCTTCAAGGAAACCTTTTTGACGTTCTCTGATCCACCATGCTTTCAGTTCGTGAAGCAAGATTTCAGCCGCGCACACTCTACAAATTCTGTTGCGTGGGGCTGATGGATCGGGGTCTATACCCGCTGCCACTCCATGCACATCGTTAAATAAATCTTGCTCTATAAGAGGCTGAAAACCTCGAGGTTGGCTTTGTATATGCGTTATTATCTAGAAATGTGTTGATATGACACATCCAGAATCACTGAACATATGACACACACCTCCCGATAAATGTGTCTCGGGGTTAAGCGTTGGGCAGTAAGATAATCAAACATAATCTCCACTTCCACTGTGTTCCCGTCAAAGCCATCATAGACTTCGGACGACTGAATTAAATCACTAATATCGGATAAATTGTGGGGATGTTGTGTGAGAAGTGAAGTAGCAACACAACGACCTTGTATGCCAATGCCACAGAACGATACTTGACATAGATCACACTTGGACGTTGTGGGTGCACGTAACGCCAGCAAGTTCTCGCTAATATATATATAAGACAAGGAAACTCTATCACAAGGCAGCGACTGGACTGACCAATTGCCGCAATGTGCATGACCAGGTGGTACCCCATTATCGAGGTGCCAGGCATGAGTTGGATCCGTAAGGGGATCTGATATGGGTTGAGGGCATCTGTACCCCGTCGGATTGTCAATGCAGTAGGGGCAGGGTCGAGCAAGGTCAGCGGTCTGATTAAGATCGGGTCCTGGAGAGGCCTCTCGTGGCTTAGGAATCTCAAAGACAAGTCAATACACTCAAATGAGATGAAGAAATGAACGTACTCGAAGAATTTGGCCTGTATAAACTTCATCGGCTTGTTGTCGCTCGCGTTCAGTTCGCATTTTATACGGCGCGGCTCGCAGTAAAGCATCCAACATGGTTTGCAAAGGACGGAATGGCGCAACAGATTCAGATGCGCCACGACAAGCTGGGCAATTTGTTCCTCCATTCTGGAAAGGCATTAGTATATCAGTATCGGTTTGCATCATGAGACGTAGAATATCAAAAAGTAGACATCTCCGATAGATTGAATTTCCGGCCCAGACATTGCACTCGCTCGAGGAAATGATTAGAAACATCGACGCTTACACGGATCCACAGATAGCAACAGCTAGGCAAGAATGTCAGCGACGAAACACATGGATATAGCCTGTGCGCCTCTCACCTTCCACAGAAAAAGTGTTGGCAAGGTGTAACCAGCACGGGTCGATAGGCCAACTCCGAGCAACAGCCGCATTGCAATTCCGCGACCAATTCTTCAATGAGGCTGCAGTTTACAGTTAGGCTATTGCAGTTAGGACCGTTATCTACGTCCTTGACAATGTCTCCCTTGAGTCTCTTGCGGGTGCCGTCAATGGCGATGTCTGATTCACATGAGGGTGAAATAGGTCGCTTCAAGCTAGTTGCTGAGGGCGAATACATTTGCAGGGTTGTGCCTGCGAATGTTGTAGAGAGCGATGAGTGTTCTTCGGCCATGGTGGCAGATACAACGCTAACTCGATGACCGTACCCTCTCCTTATATGGCAAATCATTTATCGAATAATTTCTTTATGGATGGAAATAACATAAATTACGTAACATCCTTAATCGCACGCGTCATCCGTTACTTATATGGTGGCGGAGGAGTCACACCAGCGAAACGGCACGCACAATCAACCTTTTGTCGAAGTTCGTCATAGGCAATCCGTTGACCTCAAAAGATTTTCAGTGATGAATCTGGGGATGCACAGATTCTGGCTTACGAGGGCAGGGCCATAGAGACGTCAGGCTAAGACAAATATGTTAAATATGTTAATCCACAAATTAAGATTCAGACGTACAAATCTATGACAGTAACGAACCCTCTACAAACGTCAAGTGCAACTATGAGTGTTTGATCATATTCCCATAGTGAAATGGCTCTAAATACGCAGGTCAGCTTCGTTGTAGATAAACCAAGCTACTGACCTATTGATTTGCCCCATAAACCAAAATACGTAAAACGGTCGTCTGAAAAGAACGTTGCCGTCAATGCCTGTAACTGTGTGCAATCCATCCATAATCCCTCGTGCAACGGTTGCTGCGTGTGTTACTGGGTGATTGACATCAGACACGAAACAGAGGATGATTCAAACAAATTTAGCCATACACCATTCTTCTGCCTTCCCTCTATGAAACAGACCACTAGTATTACTGACTGAAAGTGAGATCCATGGATTTCAACAGAAATTAAAAAAATAATTACCTTGACGCAAGAGGTACCCAGCGTTGAAACTCGTTCGAGATGCACATTCTAGTACTATGGGATACTAAGTAAGACGAATTAATTGTATTGAATATTGCTCACTTGAATAGGCATTCTCGTGCGTGGAATAAGTAGGCCCGTTCAAGATCGCAGGTATGGCTATCGAGAGCTGCCTCCAACGCATCTGCCTCGAGCCAAGCTTTGGTGGCAAACTGAGCTTTCTCTGCGTCAGAAGCTATCATGTCGCTGCGCATGCGTGCGCAACTATGCCATAAGAGATGAGATCGTTCATGAAGGGCCCATATCGTATCTTTTGACGAATAGTACAAAGAAAATATGGGTGATCGTGCTGTAGATTCGCCGGTGAACAGCAGTGCGTACTAACTAGGAATCAGCAATGGATTCAAGACCAGACTATACTACTCACATTTGCAGGATCAGAAATAAATAACTCCGGGCGGGGGATTGGGCAAACCCGGATTGCTGTTATGTACGATACATGTCCAGCAGCGAGAACCATTGAGCTCCAGCACAGCCGCCGGCATGATTCTTTCCTAATTTCGCTCGCTGACCACGTCATATTCCATGTAGGAGTAAGACCCCATAAAGGTACGTGTTCATCTACCAAAGGCCAATTTGATTTCAATGTGATTGCTGTACAACTGCATCCGGGGTTTGGCGTTGGAATTATGGAGGTGTGGTGCGGAGAAGGATGAGAGATGGTCGAGAAGTTTGTACGGGCATCATATGCGTTGTATGGCGAGGTTATGGTAGGTACGGAACGAGGAGTAAACAGTGTGGTGTCTGATTCGTCAACATCAATTAGCGTCAGAGCAAGACTGCGAATCAGGGAATCTAATAGACTCAGTGAAGAAACTGCTCGTGTCGGACAATGCTTGGGATGCGCGCAGATTTCGAAAAAAGCTAACACCTTGAGGATAAGATAAGCATAACTCAACTATTGTCGACACTCAACGTACCCAAGCTGCTTGAACAACTGTCTCGTCAATCCAACGAGAACTTATGCTTGCCTCCAGAGCAGATTGCGCTTCGTCTCTGAAACGCAATGCACGCATCCTTCCTTCCTCACCCAGTTCAGCTTCCGAACTCTGCCAAAAGGTTGCCATGGCCAACAACGCTAGCACCAAGCATGGCTGTACGCTTTCTCGGCGCACGGGGTCGCATAAGTTTGCGAAGAATGTTGGGATATGGAAAAAGGAGTGCCAGTCGTTCGAAACCCGGAACCCAAACCTCAAATCCGATATGATTCTCCAGGAGGCTATATCACGTTGGGCAGATTTGCTGTGTTCATGGCGCGTGAAGGTAGAGGAGGCATACAAGGTAAGAAGAGAATCCCACCAAACTTTTCGTGTAAAGACAAGAGATGGCCCATTGTCGATAAAGAGAGCCTCGTTCTCACGAGGTTCGTCTTCTCCATCATCTTCGTTCGTCATTGCATACCAATACAGATCGTGTGCTGTTTCGAGCTCCTGCATGACAAATTAATGGAAAATAACTAACGATGCGTCGATGAAAAGCTTACAGAAGGGAAGCCTGCGCTATCGACTAAGGCCGGACAATAAATCGTGTTGTGGCATCTACACTTGGATGGGTTTGTAAGAGCGGCTATCGGATCATTATCTTTTTGCTGCTGGAAAGCCGACGCTTGAAAGATGGGGGGATTGGTGGATAAGTCCTCGAATCCGGTGATCGTTGGTCTTTCATCCTGCACTCGACGTCGCCTACGCGTTTGTTTCGCACCGGTTGGTTGGTTCTGTAAACCTCGGACGATGCGTTGCCGCACTCCCGGTATTCTATCTGGTCCTCTCCTCTTTGGCAGAGAATCATATTTGCATTCTGAGTCGCGACGATTGCAATTATGACAAACTGGTTTTGCACCGTCACAACGTATCTTACGTATCCGGCTGTTATTCGTAGTCAGCCATGAATTGGAATGAGAAGAACTCAATAGTACCATTGAAGACAAGCTACGTAGACCCTTGAACGGGCTTTGCCTTGTGTGGTCGGAGGTTGGTCTGGTGCAAGCTCAATGCGAGGTTTTGGGCGCCGAGGTTTCGGAGGTTTAGCAGATGTTTGGGGTTCTATGACGCTCAGTTCTTGGTAGTCCGACCCGATTGAAGTGGAGTCCGACGCTTGAGTAGAACCTGCGTTAAGCAGGGCAGGCAATCCTAGCCCTGCCAACACCTCGTCTATAGAATAAGGGTCGGCGGAGGCTGCAATCTGCATGTAATCTGACCACGCTTTATCAATGCTAGAGGAAGGGGTGTTTTCGTCAGATGATGGAATTTCCGGGGTATAAATATTGGAGGCATTTGGGATATCTGATGGAATCTGGCAGGGCTCCTGTGAAGAGCCGTGACCATCAGGCACATCATGATTCCGTTCTGCTTGTGGAAAACCGACCAACATGAGGACGGAAGGCTGGCGACCGAGCAGGAGTATGGCAAGTGACAATAGATGTTGTTTTATGTTTACTCATGATGCGATGGTGGGAAGGCTGCACTGCCAGCATCGAATGCGATGAGGTTCATAGGAGTAACGGATCGCCGGCAGAGGACACTCATTCATGATGATTCATGCATTCATGGGTGGGTGATCACTCACACGAGACACATGCCATCAGATGAACCATGACCACGACCAACGCAAGTGCGCCTGACGCCCGTCGATTTCAAATATGCTACATGAAAATCCCATCATATCGTAGGCCTACGACTTCAACGTCAACAGTTGAATAAGCTCTCACCGTCACCGACGACGTCGAGTAATGAAAAATAATTTATTTATGGTCTATTTCACGTGACCTGTCATGGCCAAAAAATAAATAAATTTGGTAGTCTGCAATTTGCAGATTTATATCTCGCCAAGCGCTCAACGATACGCTGAAAAGTGTTTCGGTCCTTGATCCTTGAAGTAGTTGGTACAATACTGTATATGTCCGAGGTTGAAAAATCAATTTTTTGGAAATCAAACCTTCATTCACACCACATGTCACATGACCAGCACTTCAAATGGCTCATCGCTCTCACTCGCCTCTAACGCACCAGAAGGGGGAGCGAACCGATGATCAGGACGCAAGATACCGTAATGAGCACCGACAAAGAGGCAGGTACGCAGACAATCCAAGAAACAGAAGCCATTTCGACGCACCTAGACTTGATGGTGATGAGGAAAGAAATATGGACTTTAGGCGCGATGAACGGCGAAGGGGCTACAACAGTCACTATCCCGGAGATTATGGAGAGAAAGCCAGGGAACGTGAACGACAGAGAGACAGAGATCGTTACAACAGAGAGCGAGAAAGAGAGAGGCGGTCTGCGTCGCCTCGGCGTTCACGTTCAGCTCGGTCCAGGAGCGATTCGCCTGCCAAGGAGGAGAATAAGGCAAAACCGAATTTTGCACCTTCTGGACTACTAGCAGCAGAAACAAACACCGTTAAGGCTGCTAGTGGTGAAAGCACTGTTCTGAAATACAATGAACCCCCGGAGGCAAGGCGACCAACAGTGGGCTGGCGACTCTACGTGTTCAAAGGGAAAGAGCAAGTAGGTTAGTGCTGTGTCGTGGCTTCTCAACGTTGTTTTCTACCACACGATATCACAGATTTGTTGCATATCAACAGACAGAGCGCATACCTCATCGGAAGAGATAGACTGGTCGCTGACATTCCTATTGATCACCAATCCAGTTCCAAACAACATGCAGTTATTCAATGTGAGTGTAACTTTTGACTCTGCCTTTACTGTATTTCTAATAGAGGTAGATCGTTTTGTACGTGAGAAAAATGAATTAGGTGATACCAAAGGCGTCATCAAGTAAGTCTGCAGCTCCTTGTGAGAGCAACCCTAATAAGGAGCAGGCCTTATATTATTGATCTGCAATCGACAAATGGGACCCATGTCAACGGTATCACAATCCCATCATCACGCTTTTATGAACTCAAACCGAGTGATGGTACGGCATTATTGTCTTTACCCGGCGGAATAACATCTATTAACCTTGAGCCCTAGTGATCAAATTTGGCACATCGGCGCGAGAATATGTGCTTTTGCATGATGAAGCGGTTTGAGAGCGGTGTCTTTTCGCGGTTGATTGTTCGGTCCTGGACAGCATTGGGAGTACTGTTGTCAACTGCTGTTGTCCATCGTTGACCATGTTAGGCAAAGTTCCGATTCCTTATGATTTGGCCCAGTTCCATCTTTGCCCAATTTTGGCTAAAATATTAATGTAGAACGCGTGGGCGAGCTACAGTACCTCGTCAAGGTCATATCGTTAGACTTGCTGTGATACCTCCTTCAATCAATCGGGATTCCCTGACGACGATACAGATCGTGAGAGCGCCTGATACACTCGATAATCTGCCTAGATTGACCGAAACAAAAAATTTTTCTTCAGTACAACGCGAGGCAGGGCTATGTGCTCGAACATACGAAGAAGAATAGCTCACCTTAAGGAGTAAGCTCGACCAAAACGATGGGTTTGTGGGTCCGCAACGTTCAAAGGTCCATATTATCAGGCTGCCCCAGCTACGCCTTTGCCAGTCCCCAATCCCCCAATGCCCTTATACTCGAGACCTCCTAACTTTCAGCCTCCCCACCAGTGCCAGCCTGTCGTTAAGATAGGTCCAAGCGCAGCATGTGTCGACGAACTCGAGATCATCTCTTACTTGACCTCCGATTCCGAGTCAGATTTCTCGTCTCGCTCCTCTTCACCCTGCTCCCAACTAACCACATCGACAACGGCCCATTTGTCAGATGGCGATATTGAAAGGTAGTCATTCGCTTCTTGCAACAAAGGTAGCCCGCGTCCTCAATGATTCCATATTAGGCCACATGGCACAATATTCCGATATAGGGTCATGGTTAATAACGACCAGGACGGCGTTGACCCTCGCCTATTGTTTGCCCCTTGCAGAACGACGATTCAAGAATCACAAAAGGATGACACTTTGCCGCCCGAAAGTCCCCCAGACGACCATGACCGTGACGATGGCCTGGACTGTCACGAACTTGAGAGTGATGATGATGAGTATGTTCCCCCAGAAGAAACCAGACGACCAAAGCGGATGTCATCAGGTCATTGCTCTCCAGCGCCCTTGAAGAAGCCTAGAGCGCAATTCAAAACTGCATCTGTATCACGAGCTCCTGACGCAGCTCTTCCAAATCCATCCACTACGTGTCTGAAGTACCGTGCCCGCAATATATCTTTGCCTACCGACGATGTTGAACTCGAGCTGGAGCGAATAAGACGGATCAGGGTTCCAGTAGCGAAGAAGACTGGCGGGAAAAAAAACAAAGGGTTATCATGCAGGCTCTGTGGCTCGACGTTCACGCGTTCGAGCGACTTGCAACGTCATGTTTTGACGCACGACCCATCCAATACGAAGTCTGTTGTTTGCGTTGGCATATCGGAGGAGGAGGCGCTGAGATTCGGTATTGACCCGACTCAGTTCAGTACATATAACTGGCAAGGGGAAAAGCGAGTGGGCGCCTGCGGCCGGAGCCTCAGTCGCAAGGATGCGCTACTACGACATGCAAACAAACACAATTCTATCTGTCTCGTACTGCGTGAGTACTGGTATTAAAAAAAGTTATAACAGCCTGACGAACTGGACGGTTAGGGCCAGACTCACGGCTCATCGGTGCCGCCCTCTAATTCATGCATGGCCTCAAATAACGGACTGTTCTATTGTTCAATATATCAACCATTTAAACCACCTAAAATACCGGAGCATCGTGTAAGAACAGCCGTCCCTCTTCTTTCTTCACCCACCGTGCGACTGCGTTGGCGGCGTTTATTGCTGCAGGTTTCGGCAACCACTGAGATAAAGACAAATAAATCTCAAAGGGCTGAGTTATCTGGATACCGTGTCAGCAACCAGAAACAAGAGGCACTAACACGCTCACCCATCCCAACAAGCTTTCCTTCTCTGTACGCAAGTATTGTAATTTCAGCGTCCCTTCTTGACCCGATTTGGCGTGGATAGCATCATGAAGCGTTTGATACAATGTGATCAATCTGTTGCCAGGGATTGACGTTCTTAATTGTTAATCTGTCAGATACATGGTGAGTGGCTTGCCTTCGCTTAGCAATAATGTCGTTATATGGTTCTTCAAATGCAGGCATCGTTATTTGCACATGTGACCGGGACTTGTAAACGAAATGACGGAGCCCTGGTATGCAAAGGTCTGCCACAGAATATATGGTATTACGTAAACGACAAGCGTCTACGATTTCCCCAAGAACGCCGTCGCTCTCGAGTTTCTGTAAACAAGAACGGCGTCATGAGTCAAAAGGTCCTGGAAAGAGGCAATGGCCAACCTGGGTCGCGCCATTCGACCAGTTTCGGACGACGTCCATGTCTACCCCGGTAGTTATGCAAACGAGGATAACACCTGGTGACTGGAAGGCCTCTTGACTTGCCACGGGAGAATCTTCTACGTCGGATTTGAGGCCAGTTATCGTTTCAGGTACGCTGGATTCGGGAACAGGTGTAGATAGCTGGGCCGATGACTTTGTGTCTTCTTGCCGACGTAGGAATGATATGTAAGCGTGGACGAAACTCTGAGGGTTGTATTTGGGGAGGCACAAAGGAATCCAGGAAGCTGGTGCAGGGGAATTACATATTGATGGTGATCGGATGGTATTCAAAATTATGTGGACGTCTGTAGTAGAGTATGAATTTTAATGGCGAGATGAGGTACGCTGATATGACCTGCTGGATGGATTGAATGTCTCTTCGGCCTGATCAAGGCTACGACTTGATCACAAACAACAAGTATGACATATAGTATATCCTACCAGCCAGCGGGAGATCAGTTGACATAAATTAGTGAGCTCAATGAAATCCACCTTTTTGGATGGGGGCACCAAGGCTTCCGCGACTCGTTTACGTAGACTCGAGTCGAGTCTGAGGCAATGAAGTGATGAAGTGCTGATTGCCAAGTCGAGTTCTACTCGGTCTAGTAACGACGAGAGGAATGACTCTGCGCCTAAAACAAAATGAGCTAACAGAATGGAATCTAGATGGTGAAGAAACGACCATCGAGGAGTCGACGGAGGTCAAAATTCGTTCTACGCTCAAATATCCGTCGAAGTTGGCCTGCGGTGAGGATGCTCAAGATTTGTAAATGCAAGTATTCTAAGTGGAATCTGGTCTTCTCGATGCATAACAGTCATCATGATGTCTTTCTCCCACAGTTATACGCACGACTGACTCTGGCTCTCCCCAGGAGGAGACGCAGACATAATACAACGGTGGACGCATTAGAAAGGTTATTCGGGTTCTGCCTGCATTAATGCACCGTAATTTGTCGTGATCGTCTAAGAAGACTGATATCAGGGCTTGCATGACGCCAATCATGGATGCAGTATCGTCGTCGTCGTTTGTTGCAGCTCTAACATGGTAATGGTAGGTCATCAAGCCATTTGGCAGCTCGCTGAGCTTACCGTGTGAAGACGGGCTTTCCAGCGTCCGTCAAGACGAAATACGATCGAGGTTGGTATTGCGATACTACAATAACTATGCATAATACAAGAAGGATAGATAATTATCTTGACGTTACCTGGACTCATATGAGGTTCATATGTGCCTGTCATAACCTCTTTTCTGGCATGTAACAGTCTGTTGACTTTCGAAGGTGTTAATTCAGCCATTCACGGGAGAGATGATAGGGCTAACCTGATTTGGACTGATCCAATGTCTTTCGAAGCTGATCTCGCAAAAGCTTTTTGTTGTCTTCGGCATCACTCGCGGGGTGATGCTCTAAATGACCTGTCGCGACTACCTCGTCAGTTTCTGGGGGGTCCTCCTTGTGATCCAGATCTTGGATTAGAAAGCCCTCATCGATGTCGATATCCGTTATTGAGGAAGCTGAACTCTTTAATGTTGTGTCCTGGGCTAATGGGCTCAGGGCCTTTGGTGTTCCAATGCTCTGGGCGTGAATGTGCAAGTTTGACAAGGAAGACGAGGGATGAAGTGACTGGGAGACTGTCAAATGAGGCGGGGATATTCTTGGAGGACTGGCTTTGGACTGTTTGCGCGAACGAGGTGATGCGCTCTGCATAGCCGTCGTTTGTTTTGTCGTGTTGACAGTCCGCCCAAAGTCATGTTCAGTCGCCAGGTCCTGGCTTTGGCCCGCACCTATTCAACAAACGTACAGACAGGAGATTTCAGATCACCCTGGGTTTACGGCGTGTCCAGGTTTCTGTCGTATACCATTATACCCAGTACGCACAGCAATCTTATACAGCAGTTATTGTCATTCACGAGTACAGCAATCATAGTTTACTCAGTCTTCTTGCATGACTTTGGGGACAGAGAACATGTCTTTCAACCTGTAAGTAGGAAGCGTACACAGCTTTATCCGTGTTAAATTGGGTGGGACAAGGCACGGCGTTGGGCAGCGAGGCAGAAGGCCACTTTTTTCAGTATTACTCCCGAAGAGCAACGCCTTCTAAGTGCGGGAGACAAGTCTACAGTAGAGGAGAAGTTACCAAATCATTCTTAGAGCCTCAATGCTGAAATCTGGACGTTCCGATTGACTGCTTGTATCCTGAGCGAGGTGACGACATCGGACCGGATTGGTGCCTGCCAGTAATTGGCCATGCTGCAGCAGCGTTTGCCCTTCTACTCATGTCGCAGGAGATGGAAAACACGCCTGAAACAAAGCCGACTGTTGAAAGTGAGCTCGAACATCTGAAACGTCTCCTGGGGGACAACATGCACGGTTTCGAAAACTTGGAATCTACATCATCGGATGACAGAAAACCCGACCAGTGCGCTGAGCTCACAGAATCCGTTGCAGAGCTGCAGCGAAAAATTGATGCCTTTACGGCCCTGAAGGACCTACATCGTCGAGAAAGTACGGCAATGACAAGTGGGTCCAGGGTTGCGTGGTAATGACCACTAACATCAGAAACTCATATGTAGAACAAAAGGATCTCGTCCAGATCCTGCGAGAATCACACGAGAAACGTGTGCAGCAGATCACTAATTTCCTACAAGGTAAACAAGGTTTACACATTAAGCGCCCAGTTATTTTGTCCATTTCTGACACTAGTGCTGCAGATAATAGAAAAATTGGAGGATACATGCATCATGAAACGGTTGAGACGCTTGCTCGTCAGAAGGGCAGATAAAGATGGTGTCTACTTGGATTGTGCCCTCTGTTACGATACTAATAAACGGCGCGTCTTTGCCATTGCCATTGACCCTGGTCGTTCCCCGAGCCATTCCATTGATCAATTTATATCAATATTAAATTATATGGTGTAAATTATATGGTGTAAAAACGCAATCACGTGATGCGCAGGAGAACGCGTCCGAGTTGGGTTGAATGCATGGTCACCATGGGATGCCGTATCAACCCAAGATGCCTTTCTTGACGCCCTCACCTTCGCCCCACCTTTGCGTCACGAAAATATCAAACAGAAAGGATGCCTCTCCACCGGCAAAAAAACAACGCTTTTCGTCACCCTCGCCGCCCCAAGCGCGGACCAAACCTATCCCTAAATCTTTGCCTTTAACTACGACAATCCCTCAGACAATAGATTATGTAAAGGAGAGGCATGCTGCCATGAAGAGGCTCTTTGATGTTTGGTCGTCGCTCGCAGAACGGTATGCAAAGCCCATCGACGAGGACGACATTGTGGATATTGTAACAGGAGAAATAGTCCAAGACAGAGGTGTGGTCAGCAGCTGGGATGAATCGAAGAAAGGTTCATTCACAGATGTCGGGGAGAGGACGAAGAAGAAAGGCAGTACCTCGAAAGCAGGTGAACGAACTCATCAAGGAGTTAAAGATGAGGAGGGTGATACAAGTCAACTCCATTCATTTGCCACTGAGGACCTCTGCGATGATGCGCATGGTGAAGCGGAAACGCGCTTAAAGCTTGCAGAAGGTGATGAATCGAAAAATGGGTTCTTTGCAGATGGCAATGCCTCGAGAGCAGGCGAACGAATTCAAAAAAAAGCTGAACAAGATCGAGGAGAAGGATGGGAAGATAGCACAGATGAATTGGATTCATTTGCCACTGAGGACAACCGCGATGATGTGCATGGTGAAGTGGAATTGCACCTAAAACCTGTAGCAGAGGACGATATAGCGCCAGTGGTCGACAGCATGTCAGAAAAGCGGAGGAAGAGCAAGGCGCGCGAACGGATGGAAGGAAAGGGTGGAAAGGATGACCCCATTGAGATTGATCTAGACAAGGACGACGATGACCTTGACTCGTCCGACGAAGATCTCCAGCTATATCGCATCCAGCTAGTGCAATTTCGGATGCCCGTACGGCCGCCTCCAGCATCGTTTAAGTACACTTCACCTGACGAAGATGACGACCTTGAAATATACCAGGCCCAGTTACGCCAGTTCCGTTCAACTGCCAAGTCAACATCGAAAACACCAGTGAGTGCAGAAGACGGATGTCTGTCAACCGAGTCTCGTGGCGATTGCCGGCAAGCCCCATCGTCTTCTGTGCCAGATGATTCCCAAACGCCCTTGCGTCAGATCAGAACGCCGCGTCCACGTTACAAGCAGAAATGGCGCGTCATCGTCGATAGTGATGATGAATTTCCTCCTCTAGGACCCAAGAGCCGTCCCTCTACACATCCAATCCCCTCGTTCCCCTCGTCGCCAGCACTATCTGACCTGGCTGACTACCGGTCAGATAGTCCTGCCACCCTACCTCCGCTTTCTTCTTCTCCTGTTCCCCCTCTAGATGATGGATCAGATGATGAACTATGCGCGTGGAATATTGAATAAATGTTGTGTACTTGTATTTGGGGGAGCACATTACATAATAGGAATCCTGTCAAGGAAATGCCATCTTACAATGTAAAGGCAAGGCAGAAAGGCAAAGTAAAAGCGAATCGTGATGGTACCAATCCATCGCAAATTCAAGCACCAGCTGATTCAAATGCCGATATACTCATACCCAAGTCGAAAGAGCAAAAGGATTCAGAAAAAAAAGAAAGGCTTCGGGCGGAGGTACTATCCCGAAAAACTATGGTTATACATATTCTTGACTTGCCTACGTAGCTGATTGCCCAATCTGACGCCAAATGGACGAACAAGAAGAAAAAACGGCTCGACAAGTACATTGTATGCACTCTTGGCAACCTGGCACTTGCTCCATTTCACGCATAATCTGTAGGATAAAAAGCTGAAGAAAGAGAAGCGGATGGAGATTTTTGAAAAGCTAGCGTAAGTAACCTATGATTTAGTCACTATATCGCGGCTTTGACGTTTCTCAGCCAGACTCAAGCAGAGATACCTTCATTACAATTATACTCTTCTGCCACGCTTTGGACCGGTCATGCTGCTACTCATCAAGCGCTGCTGGACCGGGAAGAGGATAAGGAAGCGAGGCGGACCCTGCGTGGTCGTGGTAGAAAGCGGAAAAGGAACGGCACGCAACTGGACTATGATGGGACCAATGAGAGCGATCATCTCGACGATATTCTGTACGACACAGATGCTGAAGGAGGCAGTGTCAGGAAGAGCTCGCAAAAGCAACATGAAGTTGAGGATGGTGCTCTACCAACCATTCCTATTTCCTCAACAACAAACGCCGAGGTGGGAATTGCACTAAAGCGGAATTCCGATGGAACAGTTGTACCACCTACAACAAGACCAAGGAACACAAAGAAGGCATGGTGCTGTCGCAATTTGCTGCTAGGTTTTTTTATCTTATGATTTTAGTCGAACTTCAAGGGCTGGAAATACAAAAAAGAATTGCACAATTCGCCTCAACCTAAGTTAGATACATCATTCGAAAGTTCTGACTCTACGAATGACGCACAGTCAGGTCAAAACGAAGATTATGAGGGAGACGAGACGTCCGAGCCAGATCCCGAGCCCATCGATTTCCAAAGGGATCTCAAGGGCGAAGAAGTTGACTCTGTGGCACCATCAGAGCGTAAGGCATTGGGCTTCAAAGAGTGGGCCAGAAAGCAATTAGAAGCTGCGAAAGGCTACACAACGACTATTGGAGCGTCTTCAGATCCAAAATCACAACATTCGAAATCGCCACCTGCAAAGAAGCAGAAAGTTATTGAATCAAAACAGGAATGGAGAGGACCTCTAGGAGAAGACCTGAAACTTCCAGAAACAACTTTTGCAAAATCGCTTCTTGGTGGGAGGGATTCATCTACTGCCCCTAAGGCAGATGCTTCCTCTGCGCTCCACAAAACAATATTAATCAACCGGCCACCCGACATTGAGGAGGCACGAATGATGCTTCCAGTTGTTGCCGAGGAGCAAGCCATTGTAGAGGCTATTCTGCTTAATCCTGTGGTTATCATCTGTGGTGAAACGGGAAGCGGAAAAACGACGCAGATACCTCAATTTTTGTACGAAGCAGGCTTCGGATCACCTGGTAGCGGTCAGTTTTATGGACTGTCTACAAAGCAAGCTCTGACGCTCTTATCGCTCCTAGAGAACCCCGGTATGATTGGAGTTACTCAGCCGCGTAGGGTAGCGGCAGTGTCGATCGCAACTCGGGTAGCTCACGAGCTATCGTTAACATCTTCACATGTATCATATCAGATACGTTACGACGCAACGGTGTCTCCATCAACATCAATCAAATTCATGACCGACGGTGTCCTGTTGCGGGAGCTGGCCACCGATTTTCTGCTTGCCAAGTACTCGGTGATAGTCATCGATGAAGCGCATGAAAGAAGTATGAATACCGATGTTCTTATCGGAGTTTTGAGTAGGGTTATCAAACTACGGGAACAATTGTGGAAAGATGGAAAAGACGGCGCAAAGGTTTGACTACACAAGAAAAAATTGGTGATTTCTAGTTGAACTAAATATTTTAGCCGTTGCGTCTTATTATCATGTCTGCGACTCTTCGCGTTGGGGATTTTTCTGAGAATAAGGCTCTATTTGCAACGCCCCCACCGGTGATAAATATCTCCTCGCGTCAGCATCCTGTCACCATTCACTTCAATCGTCGAACGTCTTCTGACTACGTGACGGAGGCAATTACAAAGACAATAAAGGTTCATTCACGACTTCCTCCAGGTGGAATATTGGTATTTCTTACTGGACAAAATGAAATCACGAGTGTATGTCGGAGACTAGAAGCCAAATTCGGGCGAAAAGCTATAGAAGAAAGAAATAGGAAAAGGATGGCTGGTTCCATTCGAGGATGGGCAAAAAATGTGCAAACAGTTGACGACGATTTCAATGTAGAATTTGCTCAAGTCGCCCCAGCTCAAGGTTTGCCCAAGCTGCATCCGGATATTTGACAACTGAGTAATGTTTTGTAGTTGATATTGAGGCGGAAGACATCGACCTAGGAACTATGAAGCCCGAGGACTTGGTTTTTGACGTTGACGACGGTGTTGATGAGGAAGATCCAGAGGCTTTAGACAGTGAGGACGAACAGGGTCTTCATGATGAACTGGGCTTGCATCCAGAAGAAAACGCAGAAAGTACGTGAGATACAACGAGGGCCTGGCTAGTTATGACTGAGAGTGGTCAACCCAACAGTGCCAATGCATATTCTTCCACTCTATTCTATCCTTCCTAGCGAGAAGCAAATGAGAGTTTTCCAAACTCCTCCTGCAGACTGTCGCCTTGTCGTCATTGCCACCAACGTAGCTGAAACATCCCTCACAATACCAGGTATACGATATGTAGTGGATTGCGGACGTGCGAAAGAGGCAAGTATTTTCAATTAATGGCTAGCCTTGAATATTTTAAACAGGCACTTATAGCGGCATTACGATGTTTCCAGCGGAATCCAGGCCTTTAGGGTAAACTGGATATCCAAAGCCTCAGCTGCGCAGCGTGCTGGTAGGGCAGGTCGTACGGGGCCAGGACACTGTTACAGACTCTATTCGTCAGCGCTATACGAAAATCATTTCACCAAGTTCTCTGAGCCGGAAATTTTACGCATGCCAATCGAAGGGGTAGTACTTCAAATGAAGGCTATGCATATCGATGCAGTTATCAACTTCCCCTTTCCTACATCACCCGACCGTTCTACTCTTCGGAAAGCGGAGACGGTGCTAACTCATCTCGGTGCCCTCAAATCATCGTTGACCACGGGTGCCCAAATCACCGATCTTGGACGGACCATGGCGCTTTTTCCTCTTTCGCCTAGATTCTCCAGAATGTTGGTTAGCGGTCAACAACACGGATGCCTTCCTTATGTAATAACCATCGTATCCGCGTTGTCCGTTGGAGATCCCTTTTTGCACGAGGAATTGCTAAACGAAGGCGAAGAGGATTGTCCTGAAGATGCGATAGATGTGAGTCGTATCACTAACCAAGGAATCCGGGCGAAAGAGGCTCGTCGAGTACGCCGAAAGGCTTTTTTCCAGTCGCAAAGCGTAAGCTTTTTCTTTTTCAGTTTCGTACTGGCTTTTATTCGAGAGGATGAACAGCTTCACGCCTCTTTAGGGAAAGGGATAAGTGACGTCCTGAAACTACTCTCTGTCGCTGGTGCTTATGAGTATGCGGGAGGCAGCCATAAATTCTGTGAAGAACATTTCGTTAGGCCCAAAGTAAGCTATTGGTATCGTTTACGCCGTCAAGATGTCGATATCTGCTCTTAGGCTATGGAAGAAGTCCATAAACTTCGTGCTCAAATCAATAACATCGTCCAGATGAATTTTCCGGGGGTCGATACCGGATTTTCTCTTAAATTAAAGCCTCCTAATGATCTTCAGGTATGTCATCGCCGATAATCGGTGTTGACTAAATTTAAATGCTCCATAGATCAAGGTCTTGCGACAGCTTCTAGCAGCCGCTTTCATTGACCAAGTAGCGGTACGGAAAGACAAAATAGACAAGACGGCATCAACTGGAACGCAATGTGCTAATTCCAAAGGGATCCCGTATAAGGCAATGGGTATAACGGACGATGTTTTCATCCATCCGTCCTCCGTCTTATTTGGTAGACCTCCTCCTGAATATGTAGTCTATCATGAAGTTGCACGGACGACACGGGTTTGGCTGAAAGGTATGTAAACCTGTCAGCTTCACCACTTTGTTTCAAGCATAGCAGGCGTTACCGTGGTGAATCCTTCTTGGCTATCTTCCTTAGGAAGACCTTCCCTATGCACTTTTTCAAAACCAATGAAGAACGAAAAAGGAGTTATGATGTGTATTCCTAAATTTGGTCCAAACGCTTGGGAGCTACCGCCGATAAAAGCAGAAACGTAGTAATTAAAACTTTAAGTATTGACTATGTGTACTGTAAGTAATGTACAATTCCTGGAGTTGTATAATGAGATTAAGAGTTGATGAACATCGCCAGTTCCACGAAAGTTACTGTACAGCTGGGATAAGCTGCCGGAACTATTGATTTCCGAGGTCATCTTACCTTCTTCTTGGGTATGAACATAGTCTGAGGCTTCTTAGGTCGAGGAAGCTTAGGCTGTACGCTCGGGGGCTGCGCCTCAGAGGAACGACTGGTCTTCAGAGGCGGTTCAAGACTATCTCCAGTGTCTTCGATGGATCGTTTAAGGCTTCCTGTTTCCTCGTGTTCTCTGCTACGCGGGGGCTGCGGTTGCTTCAATACGGACTGCATTCGATTGACATTGGCTTTGAAGGTTTGAGGAGTAACCAGATTGGTGGGTACTGAAATAGGCATAGGTACCACCTTTGGTGTTTTTCGAGAGGCAGCTGGCGAGGTTGAAAGTGGCAATGTCGGTGATGCCGATGATGCAGGTGCAGAAAAGAAAGCGGAATCCGCCTAGTCCTTCAAAGTTAATACCCACGATTAAGGTGAACTAGCTTACATCAATGAGGCAGGTTCTTGATCGTGCGTCGGCTATGATCTCTGCCCAGGTCGTATTGCTCCGTTCAAGAGTGGGTGCATTGCCGAGAATGAAGAGAGAAGATTTTGCACGAGTCAGTGCGACGTTCATACGACGCAGATCTTTGCACGAGTGAGGATCTGTACAGTCAACGGTCATAAGCACTCTGTTGCATACCTGCCAAAAACCCAACGGTATCTTGATTCAAGCCACCACGAACGCAGGACAAAATGATAATATCCTTTTCTTGCCCTTGAAATCCATCAACAGTGTTGAAGTCTACTTTGCCTTCAAGCCTTTCCCCCAGCTGTCGTTCAAACTGACGACGCAGTTCTATAACCTGGGCTCGATACATGCTCACGACGCCCACGCGAAAATCTAGGTTGATATCCGAAAATTCCCGACGAAGACGAATATATAAGGCTGCTGCAACTTGGCACTCGGCTTTATTCATCAAAGACCGGCTGCTTTGTTCCTCTGTTCCTTTAATATTAAAGAATTTGTATGTTCCGAATTTTGGATGCGAATGCCAGGGCTGCGCGGTCTTTGAAGCCATGTCAGGTCCGTCTTGTAATCTATTCTGATAAAACACGCGACTAGGAAGGCGACTTATTTCGGGATGCATACGATATTGGATACTAAGAGACGACAGTTAAAACTGTCTTGCAACTCAACAAATAACTTACTTTAACAATTGCATTGCTTCCGGTCGCTGCTTCTGCAATCGAACGAAAAGTGACTGATTGTAGTTGTAGCGACTGGCCTTGAAATCAGAAGGATGTTTGAGCGGTTTGCGCAAAGGTCGTCAATACAAGGGTTTACCTCCTGAGATATGACTGTTGGAGGTAGTTGTTGAGGATCCCCAACCAGAATACAACGGTTGCACTTGTACTTGAGAGGAATCAAAGAACTAAGTTCTATGGCTTGTGCTGCTTCATCTATGACAATTGTCTCAAATTCAAACCTGTTCAGAACTTCGTGACCGGCGCCGGAAAGCGTAGAACAGATTACATCAGCTTCCCGCAAGACTGCCAAGCGGGTTCTGCGCCGAACAGCGTCTAGGGTGCGGGATTCAGATTTTTGCTGGTCCTTCATTCGATCTAGTCGCTGGGTCAGATCTATTCTCTGAGAATTGAGTATTTTGAGCTCGTCTTCCAGAGTCGGATGACGAATACCACCTTGCAGGTTTGTCAACATGGCAAGTTTCTGCTTTCGCATCCCTTTCACCGATTCCAAGCTTTGGCGTAGAGTAATTATTTCATCGCTGAAATTTCTCTCCTTCGTGGCCGATGTACTACCATTCAACTTCTGTTCCACAAGCGCATCAAGAGATATATCTTTAACGCTGACGTTGATTGCCCTGTCCGTGCCAATCCTAACCACTTTGGCATTATCTGGCCGGCGGCGCGAGCCACGATAACCTTCTTTAATGCGATAGGCAATCTCATCTATTGCAGCGTTACTTGGTGCACAGATGAGGATTTTTGTAGACAAAGTTTTGTCCACTGGAGCAGACGGCTTTCCCACATGAACAGCGGTAGCCGGACGCACTCTTTTCGATAAGAATACAGCAACGAGACCACAAATCGTCGAAGTCTTTCCTGTTCCAGGCGGCCTGTCAGGCAATCAGTTCAAGAATTATTGAGAGTACTGTTGACTGTACCCTTGAATCAACGAAAACCCTGACATATCCAAGGAACTCAGAATAGCATTTGCCTGAGGTTCATTGATACCATACGTTGACATAGCATTCTGGACATCCTTAGTATCAGTCTTGGGTGGCATTGGAAGCTGGGGTCGGAGTATCATATTAACGAAGTCATAATATGGAAGTGCCTCAAGTGCAGCATATTCGCGATGGATAGTACTTAGACTAATAAAAGACGTAAATTTTATGGAATAGAAAGAAATGTTAGCATACCTGAAGATTTTTGACAGGTACCAGATAGTACCAATCAGAAGGCCCGGATCCCCGTCTGTCTTGATGATACAACGCAAGGTTCCTTGAGCTCCCTGAAGACTGCTTCTGTAACTTTGCGTCTTGGCCATAATACTCTTCTGGTTACTCGTGCTACGCAACAATACTATATCTGTTTCGGCCAAATACCAATCTCTTTTCAGGTCTCCAAGAAAGGTAACTTCAAGATCCAGCCAATCATCGACGAATCCTCGGCTAGCAATCTTCACATTGTATTCATCATGTGGTTCATCTTTTGCCTGGCAGATTTGGGCCCAACACTCGATCAGGAGAAGAGGTTCAAAGACTCGATGATATTCGGCATAATCCTGAAACGTATCCGGTACAGGAGACGCTTTGACCTTCTCTCCGGGTGGCATAGGTCCATTATGACTATAATTCCAGGACAAGAGTGCCTTGTGAAGACCATTGATATTGGGTTTCATGCGTAGTGCAATACGTCGATTTTCTGCGTCTCGGTTACGCCTTTCACGTCGCTCAAGCACAGCCTCCTGGATTCCTGCAATTTCAATAGTCTTAATTTGACGCTTCTCAGCCACCTTCCTGATCTTTGGAGATTTCTGGAACTTCGCTAAAACAGCTAATCCTCCACGGCTCTCTTCATCCTCACTGTCCTCATCGCTAGATTCAGAAGGACTTGCAGGTCTCGAAGTTGCTTTGCTCTCGTTTTTGATTTCAAACGTGTTGGCCTTTGAGCCAACTCCGAGCCCTGACCCGAATTTTTTCCAGGTTGGCATGCTCGGGGCAGCGTCAAGCCTACGCTGGTCATCTTCCGTGAAGTACGGCTTCCGGACGTGGGCATTATCTGCCTGTGGCTGCATTTTGGCTGACTGAGGACGCACAGGCTTCAGTTCCGCGCGAAATTCTTCCTTTTTAACTTCCTTCTTCGGCCCAGGTACAACGTCAAGTATCTCTATGTCATCCTCCTCCTCGAACGAAGCGATGGCATTGGCTAGGGCAGATAGTCTTGAGGAATCGAGACGCGTGGTAATCTTCGTCGTATCTTTTTTCGCGCTCTCGAGATGTTTGGTGAGCTTAGCAAGACCTTCGTTTGATGGGCGGATGGCAGTATCCCGAAATATGTCAAGCAAAGATTGTATGAGAGCAAATGATTGATGCAGAAGCTCCTCATCCGTTAAACGCAACCACCGAGCAAGTTCTGGCAAGACTTCCTGAAGACAGTTCACCATCTTCTTCCCGGCAGGGGAGAGTCTGTTCGGTTTGGTAGATCCAAGCCGAGAGCTTGCTGCTTTGTCAATAACTCTCCATTGTCCAAGCATGTCACGGCCAAATATCAAAGCATCCCGCATCCACAGGATCATTTCCTCATTTTCAAAATAGATAGACCATGATGGACAGCGTTTGAAAATGACCGATAGAGCTTTAGTCATTAAAGCCCATAGTTGAGGTAATTGAGCGGCAGGACCACGTTCGTCATCAGGACGAAGAAAAGAAGCGTCCCTAAGCAGGCCAGTGGGAGAGGCGCAGAGAGCTTCGATTATATCTGTAAAGCATCTGACCAGCGAACCTGACAAGCTGCAGGCTTCTGGGACAACAGGCGCAAACTGGATATAGGTTGTGAGGAAGTCAATGATACCTTCAAAGGAGGCATCGGGCAGATGTTCGAGCATCGCACGAAAACAATCATGACGACCATCGACGTCAAAAGCTAGTGATACTAGCGACTTGGCGGCCGCCTGGACTTGCTCCACGGGGGAAAACAGAAGAAGAATGACGTCTTTGGCTGCCCCAGGTAGGCGCAAGGCGTCAATTCCAGAGGCGGAGAGATTGTAGTCCCCAAATTTCGTCATTGTGGATAATAGACCGTCGTTGAAGATATCAATTGATTCATTGATTGCATTAAAAGCCGCCTCAGGTATCATATATCCTTCGCTCGTATCTGCAATACGAAAAGTGGGATGATATGGCTTCCTAGAAATCTTGTCGATGTGTGCGGCGCGTGCGATAATCGAGAGTATTACAACCAGTCCCTCTATATCATTGGTTTGCAAGAATTGGTACATGTTGTTCCACATTCGAGCTCTAACGGAAAAATGAGGTATCTTAGTTCGGGTAGAAAGCTTGTTCGTGACCTCTGCTAATACAGTACACAGCAACGTCACAGCAGATGAAACTTGCTGAATATCTCTAGTCAAAGCATTTGAAGTGAGGCTCCTGGCGGATGCACGGGCGCTTTTCCATTTTTCGTGGTTATAGGCACGTGAGAAAGCTACCGATACAATGGTTTCCGCGTGTATGTCAATCACACGCGTGACAGCATCTAGCATGGATGTGTCTTTATCCTGAAGTTTGCGCAAGACACCGTCGAGTACCTATGAAACACAGTTCAGAGTATACATAGAGATTGTTAGGCAAAAGCGCACGTGCATAGCCGAGCTCATCGTTGATGGCCTCGAGATAGTGAATCTCTCATGCTGCATCTCTTCACATAGGAAGTCAACCATTTTCGCAAGGACCTCACCAAACGCGGGTAATTCACGGATAGTGTGCAAGTATTCAGCAAACCAAGAAAGATATCGCGGACGATCTCCTACAGGGTCAACCTTCTCCAGGAGGGTTGCAAAAGCATGATTATCCTTCACGGCATCGAACACAACTTGAGGATATTCAACACCCTCATCAATCCAAAACTGGGTCCCAAGACGCTTCAGAAGTAATATAAGACATTCCAAGACCTCGACGAATTCTTCAAGTAGTGACAATTAGACTAACATGAGAAAATCGAGCGTGAAAACATACATACCAGCCCCGCTGTCGTGCAGGTGACCGACGACGACGTGACGAATGTCGACAAAATCATTTTTAGTTTTGATCAGTTCTGGAGGCACATATCGTAGCAGCGTTTGAAAGGCATGCCACAGTTCATGTCTGTCTGTAGAAAAGGCAAAAGCAGGAAACCGTTTTTGCGCATCCGGAAACATATCGGAGGAGAGCAAATCGACTAGAGATGTCAGGACTTCCTTGTACATCCCCACAAATTGATCTTTGGGAATGGGTCCTGCAGTCGCCTTGGAAACCTGACTCTGAGCCCACCGTCGAATCGCAAGGTCTTCGTGAAACAGAAATAACAGAACTCCCGGTGGAACAGGGTCCTTGGGCCAGCCATCTACACGATATAGACCATTGCGTAAAGCCGATTGAATTGCCGGATCGGCAAAAACGGTCGAGTTGAACAGCGTCCGATAGACTATGGCAGGCTGGCACCCATTCGCATCTGCTGAGATCTCTCCTTTGACGGTGGCAAGCTCCCACGACTCAAAACTCTTGTAAAAGTTTCGCATCGTATCTTCTGGGAATGCTCCAAAGTATCTGCATGAAAATCACGCGACCGAGTCAGAAAACCATGCACCGGTACTCACGTATGGAGAGTATCCACCTTGATACGTTCAATAGACCACACACAAGCACAGCATCCACCTAAACAAGAGTTGAGGCTATCTTTCCACTGTTTGACTTGTGGGCTATCATATGCAAAGAGGCGTAGCAGGAAGGATGCAGCGGCTACGGTGGTAGCATTAGCCTTGTCGCAGAACCAATGTAATTTGCGATCTGCAGGACTTTTGGGGACGTCCATTAGGTGGGCAAAGACTTTTCCGAGAATTTCATCGGAGGCGCCTGTATTGTCGATGGGGGTGTCGTGCAAGAAGTTGAGCAGCTTCTTCACGTCATTCAGCGGTGCTTTGGCCATCTGAGTTGCGTGCACCTATTCGCAACAACTGTAGCCACGACACACGACACAAATGGTATAGAAAGACGCGAACTGTGCACGTGAGTCGGATTGGAAATGCACAGCCGAGTATTATCTAATCACCATGGATCAAGTTGACCTCGAAAACATGAGCGGGCTGCTGGATCGTGAAATCAACGTCCGTGAGGTAAATAGTCCGCCAAAATTACGGGGAGAGAAGATAGTGTTGAGCAACTCAATCCGCACCAGAAAATCAAAGAACAAGTCCTTGAGCTAGACAAGAAGACCCGGACTATGGTCGGATTGCTGAACAAAATTCATTCAACTCCATCTGAATCTAGTCCGTGCAAATACATCAACTAAGTTACGACCTAATACTTGCATAGTATCGACATTGATTGCACGTATTGGACCTGTTTTAGCAAGCTGTTGTGATACTATGGCAGCTCTAGCGGATCTGGTTCCTCCAAATGAGTTCTGGCGCTGGAAAGAGATGTGGAGTAACTCTCTAAGATCAGCCGTGTTCTCTGCAGCCCTTGTGGAATATCTGACGAGCGGGAAGCTTATTACTATCGATCGAGTAGCAGAAATTCTGGGGAGTAAGTGGATCCTCTTCGCACTCTAGACAAGTCCAGCCTGTGATGTTTTTTGTTTTTACCTAGTCAAACAAGAATGGAAAGATCGTCTTGCGCTTCCAGTTGAGGACTACCTGCAAGGGATCATAAGCCTTGTCAATGAATTGGTGCGCATGCACATGGCGGCCCTTTACCAGAATTGAAATGTCCTGGCTGCCAGTCTCGTCTTGCGGTCAATGCCGTTACGATGGGGAATTTTGACGAGCCTATCAAAATATCGATATTTGTAAAGGATTTGTATGCTGGATTCTCTGTAGTAGGCGACATGCATGGAGTATGTATGGAAAGCCGAGACTAATTCGCGTTCTTTAGCTAAACTTGAAGAATGATACCCTTAGACGACGGTTTGATGGTCTAAAATATGATCTGAAGAAGATTGAAGAAGGTCTGCCCTGCTTGTTCACTTTCAAACTAGTCCTAGATAATGTCTACAGTTGTCTACGACGTATCCCTTCGCAAGCTGCCCACTAGAGCTGGTCCAAGCTCTGTAAGCGGTAGTCTAAGTTAGTTTAGTACAGGAATGTAATAACGTTGTTGGTTTGCGTGTGGCAGCGGAGTCTGAATATGACAGGTATCATATTGCCTTCACCGACGTCAATCTTCAAAGGAGGATTGTCCTAGTTTGTTCATGACAGGAAGAGAGCCTTGCACCAGTCAGGGCCTCTGACGTTGTCAATGGATAGAAGGCGAGGTAACTCAACACGCCCTGCAACCTCCGAAGGTGTGTAAGCTGTTGGTGGTGGTAACTTCCATTTTAAAACATTTCTTTCCATGTCGTTAGAATTGGACAGCTGGTCGCGCACCGCAGAGTCACTACGCGCGCTAGCCAGTAAATATGACCGGCCAACCACGCTAGAATCGATTGAGAGGGTCAACAAGCTGATTGGTGCCTGGCCCACTGACGATACAATACCTGCCGAAGGACTCGAAGGCGTCAAAGTTATTCACCGTAAGCTAGCCCCTGGCATCACAGAGGTCAAACTTGCAGCCGAAGAAGATTTGAAGTAAGTTATACCCATCACCAGCGGAATTTTTTCTCCGCTAAACCAAATTACTAAATGATCGCTTCTTTTGGGAAGAGCAATAGACCATGCCACTGAGCAGCTGGGAATCCTCCTAGCTCTGAGAAGGGCTCCAGAACAAGTATTATTAGGTAAGATGGTATCTTTGCGTATCTCTTGTTGGGGTTCACGACGAGCAGAGAAACGGAAGCGCCCACGGGCGCCTTCACCGTCTGCGCCAGTCGCAAATCAAGTTGGTAATAACCGTGGCGTTTCCATAACCCTTCCAGCCCGTCCATCACCTACAAATTCCGTTTCGCGTGAAGTCAGATCTCGCAATCTGACAAAACAATTGCCGTTACAACAAGGGAGAAAGGTTGCGTTTCGCCCTGGAGGGGATAAATCGGCCAATAGTGGCGCTGATGCGGATGAGAGCACATGGATCCTGGCACTCGTTACAAGGTGCATCAGTGCAGAAAAGCAACGGTAAGTAGATCAAAGAGACAGAGTTCATACCACTAAACTGTAATAGGTATGAGGTGCAGGATGCGGAGCCCCAAGAAGACGGTCAACCAGGCTTGTGGGTTTATGCAACTGACATTCTATGCGAACAAGTTCTGACAATGCGGGGGTAGATTGTACACGACATCATTGAAAGCCATCATACCGCTGCCTGATCCCAACGCCCCTGCTGGTAGTCCGGCACATGTCAGTTCATATCAGGAGTTTCCTGCAGGATCCACAGTCATGGCGCTCTACCCCGACACAAGTTGCTTTTACCGGGCTGAAGTCATTGCGACCCCGAAAGATCTCCAACCTCCTGGTCGGGTTTGTCTGGTAAATACCCATTGATACAGTGCAACTGATAGACGCGCTACAGGCACCTGCTTTATCTAAACACATGTCAATGTACAAATTGAAGTTCGAAGACGACGACAATCAAGAACATTCCGTTGCGGCTCAATGGGTGGTGGAATGGCCTACAAATATCAAGTAATATGTTAGAGTGCTGCAGCTTAGTCATCATATAAATTTGAATTTATTTTATTGTTCGGGACCCGAAGTTGCGCGTCATCACGGCGCAGCGCAGAAAATGCCAGTGGTTTCTGGTTCCACCGAACGGCTCAGTATAAAAGCCAAATGCCATTGTCCGAGACACGTCAAAATCGTCACCCATGTCTATCTCACGATTTCTGAACGAATTCAGACCGCTGTTCCATCTCCTTGAAGGACCTCTGGTACGGTCGCCGGCATTGTACACTCGCCCGCAACGCATGCTCCTTGAGGATGCGTTGAGAAGCCCATTTGGGGGGCTTGGTGCTCTGGTGGGCCGACCGGCCGTGGACGTAATGGAAGAGGGCGACAAGTATGTTGTCGCGGCAGACGTTCCGGGCGTCAAGAAAGAGGATATTGAAATCCGGGTTGGAGAAGATGGGAGGACGCTTACGATTGAGGGGAGAATTATGGAGAAAAGCGAAGAAGGGGTACCATCTGAGGGAACTGTGGAAGGTGAGTTGAACAGTGATGCAGACGGAGAGAGGCTAAGAGGAGGGTATAGGAGAGAGTGGGGGAGAGAGAAGCAATGAACTTGCGCGGGAGCGGTTCTACAGCGTGAACAAGGGGTTTGAGAGGACGGTGTGGTTTCCACGAGCGATTGAGGGGGATAGTGTACGTGCACGGCTTCGGGATGGGGTGCTGAGGGTGACGGCGAGCAAGGCGGGGGAGGGAGGAAGCAGAGTTGTGGCGGTCGAGTAGACGCTGTACTGGTCTGCGCTACGGTAGCAGCTCAATGTAGCGCGTTCATGTCTCCACGCTTCCGCCCTTTCCGCCATGCCTCTCCTCCCCGACTCCCTTCACGACGACCTCCCCCACAACTCCCCCAGCGTCCCCCACTCCTCCACCTCCCCAGACATTCCCTCAGATTCTGATGCAGAAGTCGACCAGCTCGACTCAGACTCAGACGATCACCCCTCCGCCGCTTCATCAGACCAAGCAGACGCCGTCAGACCCCCCGGGTGCAGCCTGCTCCCTTCAGTCCGCCTTGAAAATATCCTTCAAGCAGATGGTTTGCCATACCTTCTACCCACCCACCTCTTCTCATCTCCGCTAGGTGTCACCGGTAATTTGGTCTTGTCCAAGGAGGCCTTATTTATCCTCTCGGTCGCAACTGTATGCTGCCCTCTGTCTCGTCTGCATATCCCCTGATGTCCTGTCACAGGAAGAGTTCATTAAGCGGATGGCAAGAACGGGTCACATACATGCCAGTGCCCAGAGACGGAATGTGGTTGAGTATATAGACATGGGTACGTTTTCTCGCGCATACATCTACCATTATGGCTCAAAATAGACCGACCAGCCGCATCAACTAAACAATACCAAGAATTCATGTTCCTCAAAGGCAAGCCCGAAACCAAATGATGGTTCAATTGCTGAGCTAAACTCTATAATAGATACAATCCCAACCCCTATTTCTCTCGCAGATGCAATGCAACTACGCCAGCAAAAAGAAAAGGCAATGCTTGAAGACGATCCTGCATTAGCCGTAAACCCGTCGCCACCAACTCTGTTTCCCATCCAGAATGGCGCATCAAAACCGAAAGGCAAGGGGCGGAGCGCCACGAATGGGCACGGAAAGCTGAATGGAGAAGCCAGTGTATCTTCATGGCGATCGGAAAAACACTATAAAGCCATCAATGAGATGCTACCAACGCCGCCATGGCCTGGAAATATCGGTCGCAATGGAAGTGTTCCCGTCTTGTCGCCTGGAAACGTAGCTACCTTTGCGAATGGCGATATATCTGCACTACCACACGTGCCCCACTCCTTGCTTGTCCCTCAGGAACCCTACGACGGTCATCCTGGACAATTTCCGCCTCATACTGTTTACTATCCCCAACCCAATATTGTCCCTGATCGGCCGGAAGAAGCCTGGCTTCGCGGACCTGGACTCGTTGACCCCGACCATCTGGCTCGAACGATCTACGCGAAAGACAAACACGGCGCGTAAAACGGTCTTCCTTCGGAATGGGTACTATGTTTGCGGTATAATAATTACATGTGATCCTCCCAGCCTACTTTATTTCCTTATGTTTTTTATCTTATTTAAGGCAAATACAAGTCATCTGACTCTCGAAAGAATGGTTTCTCAATATCCCACTCTGCCCATTATCGATGTTTCTCCCTATCTCAGCGAGAAGCCGAAAGACGTGGCTCGGTGTACATCGGTCTCTGCGGCTCTTCATAGGGCCTGCATTGAATACGGCTTCTTTTACCTTGATATCTCCTCTTATGTCGATCCTCACGAGCCAGAAGAGTTGATAGCGCTTGCAAAAGCCTTCTTTATGCTGCCCGAAGAAGAGAAATCAAAGATCGCTTTGCGGCATGGGGATCACGCAAGAGGTAGGTCCATATACACTTGCTCAGCAGCACCATCAATAAACAGAACTTATCATAGGCTACGCCCGTTTAAAGGAGAATGTGACAAACGGTAAAGCGGACAACCACGAAGGTCTCGACTTTTATAAGCCTGTTCCTAATCCTGATAAGACCAAGCCTCTTTGGGGCGAGAACCAGTGGCCGACTATTCCCGGCTTTAGGACCAAGTATGAGCACTGGGTAGAGAAGATGAAGACGCTGGGGTTGGCAGTTATGGAAGCGTAAGGTCCCGACGTCAGTGCCCGTCTCACGAACTCAACAGATTCAGAATGTCTGTGGGCTTGGGTATGACTCACGACGAGTGGCAAGAATTGCGTAGCCAAGTGGATGACAGTTTTTGGGTGATGAGAGTCATCGGTACGTTCAGGTTCGGTTAACACCTACCTATGTCCGAGGATAATTTTTCTGCTCATAGGGTACCCTCCTCTTCCGAACGGCTTTGACGGATTCTCATGCGGGGCTCACAAGTAAGTTTGAAGCCGAGCCTACGAGAACATGACACGGATCACTGACCTTGTGTGTTCGGCTACTTGCAGGGACTACGGTTGCCTGACGTGAGTTTTTACCCTTTAAGTCGGTGGTGCTACTTGAGCTCAGCTCAATAGGTTTTTGTATGCTGATCCTACGCCCAATGCACTGCAAGTCTTCACGAAACATACTGGCGCAGTAAGGGCAGATTCGAGCGGGTCACCCTTCCAACAAGGGACTGAACGTGGCGGCTGGATCAGTGCAGACCCGATCCCGGGTTGCCTCGTTTGCAACATTGGAGAGAGTGAGTGAATAAGTTGTGCGCGTAAGCCACACTTTTATCTGCCATGCCATACTAGTGTGGGAGATCTGGAGCAATGGACTGTATCGGTCAACCCTCCATCGTGTCATACACCAGGGTACGAATTACAGGTATCTTAATACTGCTGCTCATTTGCTTGTACTCATCTCTCACAGGGTTTCGTCAGTTGTATATTCATCCTCTGTTAAGATGATAACTCATGATTCATCAGCATCCCGTTCTTTTTCGAACCAAATTTCAACGCTATTGTCAAACCTCTCGCTGCAGCATTGCAGCAATCCAATAACGATTCGGTGTACCCGCCTGTTGTCTATGGCCAGCACCTGTTGTCAAAAGTCGGAAATAATTTCGCTCGGTATGGGATGAAGGCAAATGCAAAGCTTTGATACGACAATCAACATGTCTACACATCTATATAGACATAATCTACAAGGGCTAGTCCCTCTTTTCCCACTGTGCTCTACGTCCAGCGGAAATCGCGTGGAAGATCGAGCCCTGTAGAGAGGGGTAAGAAGCCTATCTATTCCCGGTGAGGGCAGGCGCACATCGAATACGGCCATAACCTCTTCCTTCCTCATCCTACCATCCGTCGGCCAGAGCATGATATATGTCGCCAACCATTCAAACATGGCTGCAAACCAACCAAACTGTTCCTTATCAATATAAGTTTGTGGCAGGTATTGAAATCACCATACAGGATCCGCAACATTACGGTTTCCATATAACATCTTGACACCTTGCCAAAAATCAAGATGGGTGTGTGGGGGACTGGAATACATCCTGAACATGCGTTCAAATCTGCTTGGGTCGAATTCACCGAGGGACGTATAGCTCTCGGAGTCTGAGCCGTGTTTTGCCTGAACCTCATTAGCAGACGACAAGAAAAACATATGGATTTGGATACTCTGTGCATGTTCTCGATTTTCAACCTGAAGAAAGGATCGGGAAGCAGAGTTCCATAAGTCGTATAGCTTGAACATTGTCATGATCAGTGGCGTAATATTCATAGGCATATACATAGGACATACGACAAGGAAGGATGTATGATGAGGACGGCTAGCAATGAGAACAAGAATCCAAAGCCCAGCTGTCTGAAACCGAAATATCTAAATGATGGATGAGCACATCGTTGGCTGACGAACATTAAAAAAACTCTTGCGTGTCGGAGGGCCAGATGACACCGTCGCGGTCGCGGTCAAAGAAGGCTACATGGGACTGGAGAGCCGTGGGGTTGGTGCCTGGCTCGTAAATCGCAGAAGATACAGCGTCTTGTGGGATGGTCATGGCTGGAGGAAGAGAAACGGGGATTGGGACGCATCTGAGACCATCATGCACGCATGATGTCACCCCGAACGCAACGCAGCGACGCGACTGAGTCGCTTAGATAAGATAAGTCACATGATACCTTTCCGCATCCATCGATGGTTCTCAGCTCCTCGTCCAATGTCTTTCCAAGCTGCCGTAGACACCCTCGTCCCCCGCGTCAGAGACCTTGTCCTTTCAATCACCCATAACGGAGAAAGCCTGGTTGGCGATACTGACAAGGATCGCGAGGAGGTCTGCAGTTGGATAAACAAGGTCGGTCGATATGATCCAGTCTCTGATGCAATGCTGCTTGTATGTCGTACCATCACCTATGGTACACACTTGTCATTTCCTCCGCCAGGATCTGGAACCGTGCTTGGTACCAAAAACTTATCTGGTTAGCAATTACCTGACCGCTGCCGACGTTGCATTGTATGGAGCACTGCATCCATTGATTGTGTGTCCATCCATTACTTCAGTCACGCGTTATGACAGTACTCTAGTCCATTCTCAAACCTCAACAACACTATTCACATCCAGCCTTAACCCGCTACTTTGACCACATACAATTCCGTTCCGTCATCCGCGAATCTGCTGCTTCCTTGTCACCTCCTTTGGATTCGGTTGTTTTCGATTTGGAAAATGCACCAAAAATTGAGCGCAAGCCAGAGGTGCCTAAGAGAAAGGAAAAGAAGCAGACCGTTGAAGACATTTCTAAATCAACTCCACCAGAGTCTGTGTCCACAGAGAAGGTTCAGCTGGCTGCCGCTGCCAACAAGGTACCTGAGAAAAAGGATAAGAAAGAAAGGAAAACAAAGGAGGTTACCGATGGAGCAGCGAAGAAAAAGGCGACAAATGCTGGGGCAAAAGTGGCAGAACCTGAAGATGCTGGGGAACCTGTGCCTTCCATGATTGACTTGCGGGTCGGCCGTATTGTCGAAGGTTAGTCGGCGATAATAATATAAATTTTGAATCATGTTTAAGCGAGAATAGTCATGAAACATCCCGATGCTGACAGTCTCTATGTTGAGGTACACATTGAATTCGGGCCAAGACCACAGTTTTTAATTTTAATTGCCAGCAAATCGATATAGGTGAAGAGACCGGCCCTCGTACAGTTGTTTCTGGTCTGGTAAAGTATGTCCCGATAGAAGAAATGCGAGACAGAGTTCTTGTTGCAGTGGTACGTCTACCCGATAAAAGAACACAATCACTAATTTGCCATTCAAAGTGCAATTTAAAACCTGCCACCATGAGGGGGGTTAAGAGCTTTGCCATGGTTCTCTGTGTATGGCTTCAAATTTGCTGACGCTGAGGATAATTAATTACATGGCACAATAGGCAACATCGAAAGATGGGAAAGACGGTGGCATTGAAATAATTCAACCACCCCTGAACTCGAAACCAGGCGATCGAGTGTACTTTGAGGGTGCGGACTACGAAAGTGGGTGTCGTCCACCCGTTGGTGTGTGGTTGGGATCTGAGAATATTATAGGTGCTACGCCTCTATCACAGCTTAACCCCAAGAAGAAAATATTCGAGACGATCCAACCAGGATTCATAACGCTCAATACCAGAGAGGCTGCATGGGTAAATCCTGCGACAAAGAGCGTGCACAGGATACGAACAGAGAAAGGCGTGTGCGTAGCTCCGACGCTGGTGGGCGCGTCTTTGTCGTAGACAGAGGCAAATAGAGCCAAACATTGGCGACGTCAGATGATCCGTTGCGTGCAGCTGGGCCGCTGCTTTTCGACGACGGCGAGCGCCCATGGCCTCTCCCACATCGGCAGGGAGCCCATCAAGCTTCCCTCAGGCGTCTCGCTCAACAGTTCCTCCTCCGCTATCTCCGTCACTGGCCCCCTTGGAACTGCCTCGGTCCCCCTCCAGCCCTTTGTTCAGATCACCTACCCACAGCCGGACATCATCTCAGTCGCTGTCCAAGACTCCGGCATCAAGGAACAACGGCAGATGTGGGGTACCACCCGCACTCTCATTGCCAATGCTATCACCGGCATAACAGAAGGTTTTACCGTACCTCTTTTCCTAGTCGGTGTGGGGTACCGTGTAGCGATTGAGGCTGACCCGCGCGGTGCGGCAAACGGAGGCGGTGGCCAGCGGCTGAACCTCAAGTTGGGCCATTCGCACACCATTTATGTCCCCATTCCGCCACACATCAATGCCTCGGTGCCATCTGCAACTAAAATCGTCTTGTCGTGCACAGACAAACACAAGTTGGGCCTGTTTGCAGCAAAAATAAGAGAGTTCAGAAAACCGGAGCCCTACAAGGGCAAAGTGAGTTTTTTTTTTTTTTGAAGTTTGCGTGATGCTCAAGAGATTCACGTCTAGGGTATCTTTGTGGGTCGCGAGCAAATTAGAATCAAGAGCGCCAAGAAGAAGTAGTAGTCCACAACTATGGTTGTCGGTTCTCTTGCCTTATCTACGCCCCAGCATTTGAAGGAATGCAAAGTCAGATGCATTACACTGATACATTAATACCATGTCTTTCTACGTCCACCAATAAAAAGATATACACTGGACGCCTGCATGTGCATAGCCATTGCAAATATGCCAACAATACTATAGGTGCTTGGATGCTGAGGAGGATTAGTACAATTTATTGTATGTCAGTATTGTTCCACAACTGATCCTCTCATTCGTGTGGGTTTGGGTTTTTTCGTTGTCCCACCTCTGCCCGCTTTTGCCTTTCCTTGGGCCGGCGCGGGTGTCGTGTCTACATATTCGATATCGGAAGAATCCGAATCCTTGAAGGTCTCCGTCTGATCTTTCTTTTCCACCCCCTTCGCAGCGCGCTCTTCCTTCCACTTCTTGGACAAATCTTTGATCCGGTCTACCAGTTCTTGGCGCATAGTCCCAACCTTGTAGCCTTCCCAGATGGCTTGCCTTTGGTTAACTGGTAGAGATTTCTTGTTATCCTGTCAATGAGCCGGTCAGGCCAAACTCAAGCCTCGTAAAATCAGACACGCTACAGTGACTATGGTCTTGAAGTAGAGGGCAGGATTGGTCATGAAGGTCTTTGCAAAATGCAAAAGGTATACGCCACAGTCACAGAAGTTGGGTTGAGTAGGGACCTAAAAGCCAGTTTGACACGGCGCATCACTTGAGTACCTCTATTATACTCACGGGGACCATCTTGCTCATGGGATCACGAACATTGCTATTGTGTAATTTGTCCAGAGCTTCCATCTTAAGATATTTGCTAAGCTGCTTAGTCGCTTGTGGGTGCCGTGTGCCCAATGAGTCCAGGGTAAATATGTATGTTCTATTGCGAATTTAGCTGAAATAGAATCCATGGCAACTGACTAACAAACCTTTGCGACGTGTCTGATCCATCTTGCATTTCCTCTTCCAGTTGTTGTTGATTACGATCGTCATACTTCAAGTCGTTGTTCAAGGTATCTGTAATTTCCTGCCCCTGCGAGTTGAGTTCGAGCACCGGTATCTCTGTTGGGAAAAAACGAGACGTGATAACATTTTTCTGGTCGTATAACAGTCCTCTTTCAACCAGATGGTCACTGGTGCGGTGCCCCGCCCCCAGCTCGGACGCAGTAGGAGAAAATAGGCGAAGCTGTTCCTGCACAGCATCCTCCTCCGACTTGTCAACATCCATAGCAAAATCATCCATTTGTTCCGGTGTGGTTGACGCAAGATGATTTTCCTGGTGAATAGAGCTATCTGGTGAAGTGTCCATACCATCCGGTGAGTTATCCTCAGTGATGGAGACAGTACTGGAGAACTGGTCCAGTTGCCGACAAAGCCCGGTTTCTTCTTCTGTCGCAGCGGCAGGGGCAGCAGAGGTCTCACTCTCTGTCAAAACCTTGCTATCATCGGTTCTTTCGGTACCTAGACTCCTACGTGAACGAGTGCGGGAAGCCGCACCTGGTATCGAAGTTGGAGGTTGAAGAATGTACTCTGGCATATAAATGATGGCAAGGTACCAATGAAGGCTGCAAGAGAAACAGAAATAAGCATGCTTAAAAACATCAGCTGTGACTCACTGTTCATTGATTGGTATAATAATGTATTTCTTTTCAAATAGATTAATCCTGTTTGTCCACTTGCGGATACTATCATAACCCTCTTCAAAACTTAAAGAATATGGTGTTCATCGGAAAATCCATGAAGTAGCATTGAACCACTTACTTCTTCTTGTTCAGTTTCTTGTAGAAGAACGAGCTGAAGACGTGGACTTGCTTCGCAAGCTCGGGATTCGAGTCCTCCAAATTTCTATGCCAAAGCCTGCCGTGGAAATTAAGAATCAATCTTATACACTTTAGACTTATCAGGAACCTACTTCAAGCCAAATTCAATGATGGTATCATTCAAAAATTCGCCCGGCTGAAGCCTACCGACATCAGCATTGGTGATATTGATGGCGCCAGGTACACCTTGAGGATAAACCAAAATGCTGGAGAAATGAGTTACCTCCTGCGCGGCTCCAACGTCAACAATTTACCCACACTTCATCAGGATCAACTGGGATGATCGGCTTCTTTACGGTACATACAGTACGAATACGTGACGAACGTCGGGGTCCAAATGACTGATCATTCACTATGTCGCTAAGGCACAGTAAAATCAATAACGTACGAATGGTCTTGACTTACCTTTCCTGAACATCGAGCACGTCGGGCGGCGTGCTTCCCTCGCTGCGGGTCTCAGGAGTTTTAAAACCAGCAGATGATCTTGCCGTCGGTATCTCTTGTGCGGGTAAGATTACCTCAACATCTTCTGAAGCTGACATTCTGGGGAGCACTTGAGGATGTAAGAACATTACCAGGAGCAACAATACTGACCGCTCGGCCATTTCCCACATTTCCTTTGGATTCCTGGGACAGAAAAATACATAGATCAGCTTTCACTTTTTACAAAAACACGAATGAATGACAGACCGGCTTGAATTCGCATTCACTCTCTGCTTTAACCAGTCCAGGAAGTGATTGTACTTGGGCTCAGACCAATCTTTGCCGTCCATATTTAGCTTCAACGTAATAGACTCGACATCGGATGTCTCTGTGAAGAGTATAATGATGAGAGAGATCATCACTGGTGACCACGTACTGAACAGAATGGTTGGATCATCACGAACAGCTATGGGACCTCGACGCATGGAAAACGTGACTATGGGCATGCCATCATAGGCCTTCGACGGTGGGGATGAATGAGTAAACTTGGGAAAAGCATTGGTCAGCGAAAGAGGCAACGAGGACAAGAGCTTCACCTCAGCGAGAAGTAAATTTCTGTCCCTATCTAGCGAAACCAAGGCATTCTTCTCATCAACTGCCCTGCATGAGATACGGAGGTTGTCTCCGTTAGGTTTCCAAACTAGGTATAAAGGATCTGTAGAATTGCCGTTTATGAGTCTGTCACCGATGCAACATGCCTTTAATGGCAGATAGTATTCGGAGGGTGAACGGTTTAGTGCGGTACGGTAACCTGTTTGATGGAAGTTCGAGGAAGCAGTGGCAATGGGGTCGAATGATATCTAAAATAAAAAAATTCTTAAAATCAAATCCACCTTCGTCGTTCCACTGACATACTCTGTTGACATTTGGTTTCATTCTGTTTTTCATAAGCCGTAAGTCGATGTGGCGAGGAATGTCTTGATTTACATTGCCCTCAATCGATCTCACGATACTCTTCACTTTGCCTGTTGGTTGTAGCGGATCATATTCTTCGATAGGACTGGAACTCCGAGAGGACATATTCAATTTTCGTGTCAGCGAACGTGTTGAAGGGCCATCCTCAAACACACGAGAGGTGCCTGCAGACCCATTTTGCCGTGGACTGTCCGAGTCCCTGTCAAATGCATGGATCTTATCGTCATCTGACCTATTGAAGCCATTGAGCTCGTCATCTGACAAGGATTTTGTTCCTTGATCAGTATGTTCGGGTGCCAGACGCAGCTTTTTCCTTGCTTTTGAATGGTGCATTGGATACCATCATTGGAGAAACTGATTGGCACTCACCATCCTGCCGCGTCTTCCCCCACGGTATAGTTGAGCTGGCAGTGCGGTTTCCACTAGTGAACTCTGCTCCTCCTTTGCGTCGCTTTGATGATGATAGATTGGAGGTGGTACGTTGTCTGCCGAGTGGATTATAGGGATCCTTATTTGCCATTGGAGTTATAGGTGTAGGCGAGTTGTGGCTTGGCAAGTTTGTCTGATTTGTTGAACCACGGGGGGGCGCAATGATGGGCGTAGGTGCATTCTTCCAGCTAGATCAACATGACAGGGTAGGAGTGGTGCGAGCCTGTAAATAAGGGGAGGAGGAACATACGGAGAGATATTACGTGGAGCGTTTCGATGATCAGGCGACAGCCGCGGGTCCTTTGCTAACATCTGCAATTCATATAGTGCTCAAGACGATGGGCTGAGGCACTCGGAAAAAGGGAGGCAGGCGCGGAAGCCAAGTCTCAATACATAGTGTAATAAATATCGCCTCAATTAGTCCAAAAACCAGGATTAACCTACATCTAAGGACGTATAATACAGTCGTCGTAAATCATTGCAGATAGTCGATGTGCGTGCAGAAGGGCATTAGATTATGTACTTCAGGTCACGGTCCCGTCATGCTTTATGCATGTCAGATTTCTCCTACTTTAATCAGCACCCGTCATATAATGAATTCTGAGGAAAATGGTATCCCGCTTGTTCCCAAGTCGTGAAATTTGGATTAGAGTATGCTGGTAAGTGACTGGAGAGAATGTTAGTTCAACGTTGTTCCAAAAATGAATGACTCACTTTTGAATATAGTCAGCTGTTGGTCTTGTCGGAGGGTCGCAGGTGAGCCCGTTTTGAGTCCCTTTACGCTGATAGACTCGCACATAGTCAATATACATGTGGCTAGGAAACACCAAATTCGCGTAATCTGCCTTTTGGAAGCTGGGCGATAATCCCAGATTCAAGATGATGTACTGCACATACCAGTTAAGAGACCCGATGGAGCAACAGACGATGAGGACTTACAAGGGGCTCTTCAGGGATTAACCGTTGTTGAACCTGTGTCGTACTGTCGGGCCCTATCGAGGCTGTAGTGACAGTCCATGACGGCTTTCCCTGGGAATACCAAGTAATATATCCGCTTTCACGATCGTTAGGGTTCGACCACCATTCATACCCGTACGTCGCATAACTATTACCATTATAATTTTGAGAGTCAACGAACGACAAAGCTGATAGCGCTTGTTGGTATGGACCACCCTTGTAGGTGTTGAGGGTCGTGGTACTAGAGTCGTATATGGTCGTTGCCGGAGAAGTATTCGTAAATTGGTACTGATAGTTGTATGGTGCCACTTGGAGACTTTGAGAAACCTGACCTTGAAACACGTGTAGATCAATTTGAGCTTCTATCACGTCAATCTCGGGAACACCTCTGCCCGTACTGACGGTGGGTCCTGGATGATCAGATTTGGGACATGTGCAGGCCGATAGACGTTGTCCAGGTAAGTAGCTCAAAGGACCGCCGTTGTTACCACCAGTGGCGTCAACGGTAGGCGTGCCATCTTTTGCAGTTTGATTGGGGAAAGTACCCAAGTCGCATGAATCGTAAGAGTACGGCCACATTCCATCTGTAGTAGCACCATAGCCAGCTCTTCCCTTTAAAGAATTAAGTTAGTCTTTGATGTGAAAGTTCGTCAGTCAGGCACATACAAGATTGCCAAGAGTCCACACGCCTTGAAATCGATCTCAGCAGTAGTAAAGTCAAACTGAAGGAGCCGCACCTGGCCATAAACCCGGGACCTGTGAACTACCTGGCAAACTCATATTGACTTCAATATATCCCGTTGTGAAGCACAATTTATTCCATGATTGGAGCATGCCTGAGTAGCATATCAATCATTGACAGTCGCCATTGTAAAAGTACACGTACCGCTCATGAAATTTAAGTTGTGGTTACTCTGTTCGGTAAGAGTAATGACTAGTTTTCCGTCCGCCGTCGTGATTGACTAAATCAAAAGTGGTAAAATAATCTGAAAAAAAGAGATGAGAAAACGTACGCCTGGATCATACCATTCTAAATCACCAGTCGGCCTAAGCGTGGTCACCAACATGGTTTCGCGCAGGTAAGATCGCTCACCAATAGTGAAGATCCACAGCTTCCCAGTATGGATCATCGCCGGGATAAAAGGAACGTCCTGGAATATTGAACTCATCGCTAAATACGAGTTCGTAGGCATTGCCGTCGGATCCAGTACGAGCATATGCAGATTTAGGCGTATCGATGTCTAATAGTCGCGGCAGACCATGCAGATATGGGACTTGGCCAGATCCATTGATGCCTCCGAGATTATAACCGGTTATTTTAGGCGGTAGATGGGTGTAATAGTATATGACGGGATAACCAATGAAAAGCCCAATTAGGCACACCATGACAATGAAAAGCATCACCGCGTTCGACCATCCTCTAAATGAGAAAAGGGTGAAGCCGTCGAACGCAGAATCTCGGCGTGGATCGTGCAAATCATCATCAAAATCTGGGTCCTTGTCCCAGAGATATTGTGGGGCAGTGTTGGTGACGGGAGCACCATATGGTTTGTCTTGTGGCATCGAAACCGTTGCCTGAGAAGGGTTTTGGCTGAAAGCTGATGGGTTCTTAGCAACCTCAGCAGCTGTGTACTAGAAGGATCAAATGAGCATGACATCATACAGCTCCAGACGGGCTAACCGAGTAAGGTCCGTAGCCGCTGCCAATTGCTCCGCTTGCAACACCCATAGCTATGGCATTTCTTCCGGCCTGCTTCGCATGGTCCGGACGACCGGACGGAGGCGGACGCGTGAGGCTCTGTGATGAGTAAACCTGGGGTGGATGGTAGACCTGGCGGGGGCTCTGCTGAGGAACGGCGGTGTATGGCTGGGGAGAGGGCTGACGATGAGAACCTCGACGAGGAAGAGACATGGAGATACAAGGCGCGGTAGTCAGCCGTCGAACCGGGCCAATAAGTGGACTTCTCACGATCAGCTAACTAGTCACTAGTCACTAGTAGTCCCTTCATTACAATATCTTACAAATTAACCACCTACTATACAGACGGATTCACCGCCATGTAACCTCCGTCAATTATGATTTCTTGTCCATTCAAATATCCCCCTGCTCTAGATGCCAGATAAACAGCCGTTCCCGCCATTTCTTCAATACTGTGGATCAACAAGATGAGGTTGTGCCCACAATACGTTGAGAATTTTACCTTCCAGGTCGTTTGGCTGGCACTGGTTGTATCCCTTTCCCAACCTTGTCCGTGTCCTCCGGTTTCAACTCATTCGTCGTCATCTCGGATGGGTACACACCGGGAGCTATCGCATTGACACGGACCGAAAATCCCTTGAGCACAATTTCCGTCGAAAGCAGTCTCGTCAAGTGCGATGCTGCGGCTTTTGCGCTGTTATAAGCAAACTACTCAAAGTTCAATCCCTCGTATCATTAATGAGAAGGACGGGGTCCTACATGTTCCTGAGCAACTTTGATCAATCCGCTAATGCTGGTGATGTTGATGACACTTGATGTCCAGCCTGGCTCGTCCCGAGATCCTGCCTCCAACAATCCTAGGAAAGCACTCGTCGTAAAAAATATTGAAAAGGTGTTGATGCGGTAAAGATCCGCCCAAGTCTCAAACGACTCGCTATCAAATAGCGCTTGACCCAATGACTCAGCGTCACGGCACGACGGCGAAGATCTATCTCCAAGGAAAGGAGATGTGGGTCCTATTTGTCCTGCACTAAGGGAATAGGTTATCCATCGGGGGCAGATGTACTTGAATTGACGCGGTACTGACTTGTTCACCAGTATATGCAATTTTCCTTCTCTTCCTTGTATAATTAACTTTGCATTTGCTATACTTTCTTTTTGAGTGACATCCATAGGCAGACTAGAGATCCCCTGTTAGTGTGTCCCTGAGCGAATACGTGAAGCCCTTGATCACCCACGGAATAATCTCTCCCCCTAGAGACCGATCCCATGTGTCTGCAACGCGTTCGAGAACGGGAAATCGCCTTCCTGTGATGTATACTCTGGCACCATTTGCCGCCAGACCGTGGGCGATCATGAGCCCGATTCCTGTGCCACCTCCTGTGACGAGAGCCACCCTCCCGACCAGACTCATCAGATTTTGTCCTTGGAGAGAAGTCATTGGGCTGTACAACTGCTACGTCGCAGGTCTGATTGTTGCGCGTCCAATATTTATCCATAACTCAACGTCATTAGCGGCCCGAGATTATCGTCAGCGGACCGAGATAATTCAAGGAACGTTATAAAGATATTAACCTACAAGGACCCGTCATCTTCGGTCCCCGCGCTCTTGCTATCAATACCTCGGAGCACAGATGGGTGCCAAAAACTCGGCGGACTTGCAGCAAGTCGACGATGCGGTCCGTATCGCCATACTAAGGAATTGAATCATTCGCACCATTTCTAAACCCTAATTGGACGGGGGCCTTGGCCAGAGGGAATCTCTCAGTGACTTGGTCTAATCGGACGCGCTTGAGTCAGCAGCCTGAGCTGTGAGAATCTGAAGGCGTTGCTATCGCGTCCTCGGCGACTCGACAATACAGTTAGCCTAAACGGAATGATAGCTCCTTTTGTCCCCTGTTTAAGGAGTTGTGGCTGCACGAGCACTGCTGTATTATCGCTGTACTCTACATTAAAAACAAAGTAGATATATCGATAAAGATATTATAAGTAACAATAATTAACTGCCGCAAGTTTAGTGGCGACACACGACCTGTGCCATGCAAGATGACGCTTGAATTGCAGAAGATAGCACGTGGCCATTGCACCATCCATGTGTAGCAAACAGTACACGTAGCGCCCTGGGAATGATATAACGGCGGAAAAAGATCTTGGCGCTAGGAAATATACGGCTTTGTTCATCAGCGTCTATCAAGTGAAGCTGCTGCAATGCAGGTGTATGCAACAAACTTGCTGTTCGTATGAGTTCAAATGGGATGTCATGCCCTTCGACGCTTAGTCGGAGATTCACGAGCCTGTTCAGCGCCACTAACGGCAAGTTTGGCGGTTCGGAGAGAGATCGATGCTGAGCGGGCCGTTTGTACGGATACAACAGTCTCAATTCCAGTAAACGGGGGCATACCCTGATCATATCCAACACTTCGCGTACCGCAGAGTAGCCTCGCGTGAAACCGTGGTGCGCGTAGTCTAAATATGTCAAATTCCCAAAAAGTGAAGGCGTCCAAGTCAGCTTGATACCGTCAAGGGTGACACGCTTGAGACGTGGCGCGAAGTTGGAGAAGAGGAAGAATTCCTTGGTATCGTCATTATTTCGGTAGAGGAGCGTCAGCTCCTCGAGTAAAAGAGCCTGTACATCCTTCCTGGTCGAGCAGCAGGCCGACAGTGCAGCATTCCATAGGTATGGCGAATAGTCGCTGAAGACAATTTCAAGGGAACGCCAACGTCGGATGTGCGGAGTGACAACATGCATATACCATTGCACGGTAGCCATATCCCACCGATCGTGTCGCGATCGACGAGAAGAGTGTGTGAACCAAGGCACTAGCTGTACGTCGAGTGGGCATGCCTTTGCGCGTTGGATCCTTTCGTCCCACATACATAATCTGGAGTCCAAGGTGACGCGCCGCCATAATGCAGGGGTGCGCAGGGCTAAGCGTCGCCAGATGCGGCAAACGTGAGATATCGTGATAGGTAGCATAGGATCAGATTCAGCGCCAAGTATGAACACGAGTGCAAGTAGTTCGCAGGGAAGGAGGGAGATCAGGTGCGTTCTTGCAAATACCGGCAGAGGAGGGCGCTTTAGACGTTTAGGACGACTAATCGTCAAATCCCTAACGTCAATTGGTTGGCTGCTAATGAGGGTGATTAGGCGTGGCACGTATCAACAAAGCAGGACGCACTGGCCAATGGTTGACATGAACGCGCTTGCGATGGATCGAGTGATAGTTAGGGCCCTTGCCTTCGTCCGTCTCAATGTGGAGGACATGTCAAAAGGCAGACATTGTGTAGACCTGTACTGTTTATGTTAAATACATTGGTGGCCCTACCGACGCCAACTGGTCTTTATTCAAGCATCCGCCGAAATGAGGGGAAGCGAATTGGCAGCTCGCATGAACAAGGGGTGTGTGGGATCCAGATATCATAATAAGGCGTATCAGACGGAGTGATGAAGGCCGGTTTCCGTTCTTCAATCAGGTCATCGGGCGCGGAAATGGAGCGAGTAGTAGGCGGAGACCGTGTCAATACTTTATTGCCTTTTTTGTTTTGCCACGGCGAAGTGCCACAGCCGCCAGTACCCAGTATAGGGCAGAATTTCCTAAAGACCTATTCGTGACTCAGTAGTGGGTCCGTTCTACTTACCGCGACTACTTTAGATAAGTCACAAGTGTGGCCTGCGAAGGGTAGCAGCTTAAGCATATCGGAAGGAGTGATGGGATCTCGGGTATAGTCGAACAACTTACTCAACAATAGTACAAACAAGTATCCAAGGCGACTAGACATGTCGAAATGAAAAAAAAAAAAAAAGAAAAAGAAAAAGAAAAAAGTATAAGAGACCTGACGTCAGATAGACGACAGCCAGGTCCAGCGCGTTGGCGGTTTTTTAGAGTCTGCTCGGCAATTCGAATAGTTGTGGCTAATTTCCCTTCAAGTTCCTCAATGCCAGCGCACGCTTCCCAGGGTCGCTGATGCTCCATTCGCCCCCCCATTCTTCCGCTTTGCTCTCTGACATCTGGGACAATGAAAAGGGTACACTGCCACTGGAGCTGCCGTCCGACGTAGACGGCCTGTCCAGGCACTCGGGATCGTGCGCGGTAGCAGGAGAGCCAATCAACAGACTTCTGGAGCGGTGTTTGTGCAATTTGGGCGGCACTGGAGGAAAATCCCTGTCCAGCTTGACCACCGGTTCCGAAAGATATTTACGGTGGTGTGGGAAGACCAGTTCAGGTGGTATATTTACACCCAGAGTGCGAGTGAGCTTGGCTATCTGTTTCCGGCGACGAAACTTGTCTGCCTCAACCAGGTCGGTGTGATCATGAAGTGATTCCAAGGAAGGAGAGTGAGGTAGGAGGGATCTGCCTATAAAAGGCGCGCGGTCAGAAAGGCAACAATGACGTCAGATTCGTACATACTTGGAGACGCAGGTGCATCCGTGGCAGGCGCCGACCAGAGGCAAAGGACAAGCGGACGAACATGCGGCTTCGATCTGTGCCTCTTGTGCACCATTGGCAGGCCAGAAAGAGGAGAGTTTGACAGTCTAGACTGCATTTCCAATCGCGAGGGCAATTCACCCAGGCGGTATTCCGTAACGTCCGGTACGGAAGTAGCCATGCCGTGTGGGAAGAGAAGAGACGTGGCGCCTAACGTCGACGGTCGTGACGGCAAGGGGTTGGAGTCGACGAGACGGGGGGTCATACCAAGCACATCTCCAAGCTTCCTGGTGGATCGTCGGAGGCGGGTGCGCTCAACAGGATCCAGCGCGTTGAGCGTAGGCGGAAGGGTTATTGAGGACATTGTAAGCCTAGAAGCAAATAATAGTTAATATAGCAAAAATTCAAAGAAAATTCAAAGAATCCAAGAGCGTTCTTAGAAACGCCGCTGCGGTCACGTCACGCGCATCAGTCACACCCACACCATGACTGAATCTTTGGATGTCCTTGCAAATATCATAAACGAGCTCTCACAAAAACCCTATGACATTGCCCTCCATGCAAAACACATCAAATTCTCGCAGACCCTTGATGGAATGGATTCAGAGGTTCAAACAGCCATGGAGATGTTGCCCGATATCCTCGCCGCCGGTGACGACGTCTGGCTCTATTTACTGGAGAAGAAACAAGGGTCTGTCAATCTTAACACTGCTGCAGGAGTCAGTGATCTTCTGGCATTGTATGAGCGTGCAGAAGCCGACTACCTTTGTATGTATGATCGCGTCGTCGGAGTGAATAAATGGCCCTAATTACCAACAGCAATCCCAATCCTGAGCAAGCATGTCCAATTTCTGCTGGACAGTCATTCCAAATACCACTCTGGCGAGGACATGAGACCAACTGAGTTGGGCGAGATATTCACGACTGAGTGGACTCGACAGGCTATTGCAGATGTCGTGAAAAAGGGCGCCGGCCATTTAACCCAAGTACGTGCTACCCATGCCTAGCGTCAATCTCCCATTCTTCATTGCTGTCGATATATCAGAGCCATCTCCTTTGGGACCGACAGCGTGACTGGGAATTAGAAATGTTGGAAACAGTAACAGAAGAGGACAGGTTACGTTCCGAACGCCCTTGGAACTGGAATTTTCAATGAATACCATTTCCAGAGATGCCTTGGTTCAACACGTCCAACAGCTTTTGTTAACTCGTCTTCGACTACCACATGCCAGTACGCCTCTTACAATAGTTTTTCGCGGTGGCACTCATTTCCCCGAGTAGATTTGCAGGAAACCTTTCAATCATACTCTACATTTACCACTAATTATAAACCCCCTGCTCAATATGAATCATTGCTCATAGCTGCATCAAAAATACGTGGTCAAGGTGAAAGGGCATTTGAGCGACGAGCGAACCTCGAGGCCCTTTTAGTAAGTGCAGGGAATATGTTTGGTTGTTATTATAACCCACACTTCGGTTTAGACACAGTCCAATTATTCTTTCGATGCATATGCCCATTACCTTACAGTCGAGCGTCGTGCCAAGCATCCCGACATCTTGATTATTTCGACTACTTATGAGCGAGCCATTGCTGAAGCTGCAAAAAGAAGATTCAATGGTGAAGATGGGGCGGAGCAAGCATTGCGCGTATTCTGGACTGGGTATTGTGACGTTTTAGTGAGCATCTTCCCAGAGTGAAACCTTCACCTTATGCATAGTTACTTACAAGTTTCGTGACAGCGAATACTAGGTGCAGAGTGGGATGGTCAATTTTCGGTATTGAAGAGGGCAACTAGGAGCGTACCCGGTTCCGGTGAGATTTGGGCCCGCTATATTCGTTTATTGGTGTGTGTATATACTTTTTTCGCGGTCTCGTCTGTCTGATCCCTGACAGGAACGTTTGGAAATCCTGGATGTAGAGGGTATTGAAACCGTCGAGGGTGCGAAGCCATTGTGTGTGAACTAAAATTTGTATTAACTTAGCCGTCTCAGATATGTTCAACCGTGCTTTCGTCACCAATTTGATTCAAACAGACGTGGACCAAATTGTTGCTATTGTCCTTTCTCGGGCTGGTTATGAGAGGCGTCGTCTTGAAGCCGATAATCATCGTAAGATGTCTATACACTTGGTTGGGCATGTTTTCACGCAATATACATGCCCAGAGGACAACACATTTGCTACACTAATTGGCGTTCTCGAAAGTGGAATCCAATTCGTCTATACAGGTAAGCCCACGTCAGACGTTGATGGCAGTTTATGATGATAAGCATGTAGCCTCTAAGACTGGAGATGCGAAGCTGAGATTGGAGAGGAATCTTGCTGATGTCGTACGTTGTTGATCCCTCAGAGACTGACGTGCATATTGAACCCATAATAGTACGAAAGAGCGAATTTGATTGACAGTGCTGTCGGCGTATGGCAATCTGCAACGAAAGTAAACAAGTCCAGCTACCTTGTTTGGACGGCACTTATAGAAACTCTAATGTCGGTCTATTTTCTATCTATTGGATAGCGGTTAACCCGAATTCAGGAGGCATCAGATGTATGATCAAGTACGCGCTGTCTTCGAAGACATCCACAAAAAGCAATTGGACTGGCCGGAGTCAATTTGGGAACTCTGGATATCTTTTGAACACCTTCATGGCACTGTTGATCAGGTGGACGAATGTCTGGATAAGATTGAAAAGGCACAAGCGCAAGTTCATGCAAAGCGTGCGAAGGTGAAGCCTCGTCGAAACCTAGGAATGGGATCTCTGACACATCGATCATCACAGGAGGCAGAAAAGGCGTTCTATCAGGCAATGCAAGCAACAATGGAAGTTGAAGCAGCAACAGCCATCATTACAGATGCTGTAGCACCTGTCGCGGCTCTCGTAGAGGGCCAAATGGAGGTCGACGCCGAAATCGAGCGCGGAACAAAACGGGCTGCAGAAGAAGATATCAAGCAAAGCGCACAGAAGAAGACAAAGATAGGTGTGTTCTCAAATACCCTCATTCGCATTGTTGAAGTTGAGATATGTTGGTAGAGCCACAAGTTCCACTCAAAAGGTATACTAGTGCCATGTGTTATCTTCGTGTTAAATTCTCTCTTCATTAGGGATCGAGAAAACTGCACGGTTTTCGTATCTGATTTACCTGAAGGTGTTACTGAAAACGATTTGGCCGGACTTTTCAAAGATGTAGGTCATTTTCCGTCTGTAGATTTTTCGGTTCCTGACTCATTTTCATACGTCAGTGTGGCACTATACGAGAAATTAAGGTTACACAACTATCTGAAGCCATGGTTGCTACTGTGGAATTTAGTGAAAGGGTGAGTGTCTTATAATAGCGTCACATGAGCTTGCTTCGACCATCTCGAAAGGATAGCGTTCCTGCGGCTCTAACGAAAGACAAAAAGCGCATGGATGGACAGGAAGTCGCGGTCCATCTAGCGTGGAAATCAACACTGTATGTTACCAACTTTCCAGAGTCTTACGATGATGCAGCTATCCGAGAACTGTTCGGAAAGGTGAGGGTCCAATGCTCGGAATTGTGTTGGTTTATGTCGACATTATAGTATGGGACAATTTTTGATGTTAGATGGCCAAGCAAGAAGCTCAAGAGCTCACGGCGCTTTTGCTATATCCAATATACATCTCCTGTAGGTTCCCTTTTGTTACACTACGCATTTTCCGAATCATGTGATAACAGGAAGCCGCTCAAAATGCTTTGGAGCTGCACGGGAGGGAGCTCACGACAAACCATTCGTTGAACGTGTTCATTTCTAATCCAGAAAGGAAAAGGCCGAGAACTGACCAGGATGCGGATGAGAGAGAACTTTATGTTGCTGGCTTGAGCAAATTCACCGTCGAGGCAGACCTCGAAAAAATATTCAAGACTGTGTGGCATCAATTGTCTGTCCAGCATTACACGGTACTAATCAAACATAGTATGGTAACCTCAAGGACGTGCGACTGGCAAAGGATCAGACTGGCCAAGCTAAAGGATTTGCTTTCATTGAGTTTGAACAAGAGGTGATAATGATTCTTGTGCATGTAACAGGGCCGTTAATGAGAATTTAGCAAGACGCGAGAGCCGCATTGACAGCCAATAACTACGAGCTAAAGAAGCGGCGTATCGCAGTCACTATGGCTAACAGCCACGTACGCTCCCGCCACCTGGGCAGAAACGAAACACCCCAGTCTGGCCTTAGTCGCACGGCTGATATTCGCAGTAGGTCGGTCCGTGTTCGCAACCTTCCGCCTGGGACGCAAGAGGGTTTGCTACAACAAATTCTTGAAAAGATCGTCCCCGTGAAGCGAGTAGAAGTGTTTCTGGATAAACAGGAAGGTGTTGTTGAGTTATCTAGTGCTGCGGTAAGTCGTAACTTTAATCTGTGTATCCTTCGCTAAAACATTTTGTAGGATGCGGGGCGTCTACTTCTAAGCAACAAACCCGTTGAGTACGGAGGCAATGTATTACAGTTATCCGAGGAACCAGAGGAAGGGCGGATATTTGTCCCGCGCCGTGCAGGCCTGACGCGTCCAAAGGTCGGACTTGGGCATGCTAGAAAGGCAGTACTTGGGAAGGAAGGAAGCGAGGCTAACCAGGCTACATTTGTGCGTGCAGGAGCACGCCAGGACGACTTCAGAAAGATGTTAGGCGGAACTTAAAAATATATATGACGTAATTATAGTTTTACTGCACGTGTGACCATTCATAATTCATAATCACAATCTCCATGAGCACGGATTCGGACTCAGATCACCAAGAAATAACTTGTATCACTTTTGAGTGGACGCTTAGAGGTCTGAAGAATCTGTTCGACACAACAAAAGGCGAACACAAGTCCAAAGTCACCAAATCGCCGTTGTTTGGTGGTGGTCGATGGCAGGTCAGGAGTTGTCTTGTCTTATCCACATCTTACAGACAAATGCATGTAGGTCTTGTTCTACGCCAATTCAGGTTTGCCAAAGGATGGAGGTGCAGAGGGGAATTACGTTAGTCTGTATCTTGCCTGCGAGGTAGGTGGTTAGTGTGGTTTAGTTGTGGAAGTGTTTCAAGACAATGGTCAAGCCAACTACTGAAGAAAAGGACGCAGCCATAGCTGACTCTGGCAGGTATGTTCTGGCGTAAGATTAATTACGTGGTTCTAAAGTATTCTTCAGGTGGGTCCGAGAGGGCGTGTATAAGTTCTGCTTTGAGCTACGAAAGTAAGCTCAGCGAACATGCCAACACAACAGCTTTAGTTGAATGCTTCGTTTTAAGCGCCTCCAAGACAGTGACATATAACACGAAGGAGGCACAGAATCATTCATTTTCCTGGAAGGTGTGTGCTAACTATCAAGCTCATGTCTACATGTGCTTAGTAGAGTTGGCGAAGCGCAGAATGCGAACTGGGGATGGTAATTAATTCTGCTCTCACAACTACGTTTGTCAGGCTAGAACTTTATTAGGGCCCAATTTACTCGCAGAGACACGATCTACTACCAATCCCAGTCCACGAAATCGCAAGATGCCCTCTTAATAATATGTACCATCACATCGTCCCCATATGTGCCTGCACCCTTGCCAATAGTTCCTCGACGATCTGTGCCCAAGTCACTCATTGACACGATGGGCAATCTCCTGGATGACCCAACTTATTCAGATGTTGAGTTCATAATACCGCGCCATTCCAACAGCGTCAGGAACGCGAAGACCATTTGGGCATCGAGGAAAATGCTTCAGAGAGTTGACTACTTTGATGCTAGTAAGCCCCAGTGTTCGTACCTACGAATTACAGCGTTGAAGACGATTCAAGTGTTCAGCTCAAACTTTGCGGAAGGGACATCCACTGTCACTGGGCCCGCTACGACCGTACTTACCACATCGCATGACATGACCAACAAAGGTTTTACTGATTATTTTGAGGATTCCGACCAAGACGACGAAGATCTTGAGAACAGTGACTCTACTATGGACGAAGACGACGCAGAGTCTGGATCACAGGATCCCTTCTCAACCTATATAAGCAATCCTACAAATCATGATGGTCTCATGCAGGAGACTAGCAGTGCAGATGACAGCACCTTGGCTGAAAGTATAATGGTCATACCTTCGAACCACACATCTCAAATCACCGAGTTTGTGGCCAAAGATTCAAACTCTCAGGAAAGCCCTAAGCTGAGAGTTATTGTGAGAGATGCAGCATATGCCACATATCGTGCCGTGTTATACTATGTGAGTATTCCGTATTCCGTTTGGTTTGTGTCTAATTTTACATTCAGCTGTACACCGATTTTATTATGTTTTCCCCATTGTCTTCATCCTTTGCGCCGGTAGATCTGGCATCGCTTCCCGTGTCCTCAACAAATGTATCCATCGCCGTGGACGCACAAGGATCCAGCGCCCCTGTGAAGAAATTGGGCCACGTTGTTGCACCTGCAACATCTAGAAAGGAATGGATCAAAGAATGGTGTCAGGCGAATCCTGGAAAGCCCACTCCTTGTTCTGCAAAAGCCGTGTACCGACTAGCTGACCGTACGTACCAATCGAGGTCGAGGGTCCTTTTATAAGCCTTGCATTTCAGGTCTAGAGCTTCTCGATTTGAAGGATAGAGCGGCACAGGTAGGATCAAATATCTGCACCGGTATTCTATTGATAAACGCTTCTCAGCATATATTTAGATCACTTACAGTGGATAATATCGCATACGAAGTATTTTCACCATTTTCGGCCACTTACGACGAGATCAGAAAGGTAGGGCACAGATTGTATTGAATTTCCATGCTCACTGTCATGCACAGGTGCTTGTGGAGCACTTCCTGACTCACTGGCATGATGTTCGAAATTCAGAGTCCATGAAGATAGTTTGGAAGCAAATAAGGAATGGACGTCATCCTGGATTCGAGGAAGGTAAGTAGCAGTTGTAGGCGTTGCTCTCAGATTTATTATAATATGCACTTGTAGTTTGGCCCGTCATCGTGCAGAATTTAGAGTTCAAACCTTCTATGAACGCTAATGGGGGTGGAAGTTCGCTCGATGATCCTCCCAGGATAATTTAACGCTGCACATTAAATCCATGGTACTATTATCTACAGCTTCAATGTATTACGATAAACGTCTATCAATCTATGTCACGGTTGTGAACATTGAGATCGTATTGTTGGTGCTGATGTCCGTCTGTTAGATGCGGTACTCGGTCAGGCTGTATGTCAGCAGGGATAAACAGCTCGTGATATTCACTTTCTTCAAGCTCTGGAGGGATCGCGCCAGGCACGCGATCTTCAGGCTGTGGAGGGATTCGGTGTAGTAAACCATAGCTTGAAATAAAACGTTAGTGCCTGAGGTTTTATGGGAGTGCTACAAACCCAAAGACGCAGCCGAGTAGACCTTCTCCTCCCCAATGACGATTTGGAATCAGTACGACTTCCCGAGTGGTGCTTTTTTCCTATTGATCCAGAATAAATCGGTTTATGACAATAACACTTACTCAAAATCATAAGAATACACATATACTCGCAGAGGCTTATCAACGTGCTGTTTAAAATTTTAGCTAAGAGTGAATTTGAGTTCATGCCGCACTTACAGCTTCAACTAAATCATAGAAATCGTTTTCGGCACTAAGTACTCCACCTGACCAACCTGGAATGATAGGTTGAGAAATATGTAGGTGGGATATTTGTCTGGACCCATACCAAGGACCCAGTCACCGACTGGCACAAGGCCTGCACTTTCGGCAGGGCTGCCCTCGATGACATCCAAAACATGCCATACATTGTCCGTGGACTTTTCAGGCTCGCATATGCGCATACTTAAACCCAGTAGCGAGGGTCTGAAGTTAGGATCGGATTCATTGGCATCGTCGCTTTGCAAAGACCACTTGCGCGACGGTATAATCGGAACAACTGGCAAAATGAGATTCCGAACTAACCCCATTGTTATGAAGTACCTCTAGTCTCCTTGTTTTTGCTGCTCCATATGAGAAGATTGAGAATCCTTTCCTCATGTGCTTCGACTATCCGTTCTAATTGACTTGTGTCAAGTTGATCCCGGGGTGACAACGAGCTCCCTTCGAAGCCGACCACGAAGTCAAAGAACGGCTCGATATCTGTCTTGGAAGCTGGAGACGATGGAGTCACCCGGAGAACATGCAAGGCTCGCAATGGTGAATGCGCTTGAGAAGTTGACTGGCCCGCTCCCATCAGAAGTTGAGATGGATGTTTGTCACGCCTACGGATCAAAAATTTACCCTTTTATAAAACCCAAGCATATGGACTTCATGGTACACTTAAATGAACTCTGTTGCAGAGCGTTCCGTGCATTTGGCTATTCAATCCAAAATCCTAACTGCTTACTGGCGTGACGTGAAGCTTCGTGACTTTGTGACGGTTTTTTCCTGGTCGCCGCGTTCAGAAAATTGCGGCATGTGGCAAGTCCATCCTGCTCTGTAATAAACCTGCATCTCTATTAACATGAACCTAGTTGACTTATGTGCGTTTGTCGTCGTCAACTCCTCCGAGTTCTCCTCTCGAAATCAAGTTTCTGTCCTTTCAGCAGACGGCGTGCCACACGACATATACACACTATCTCAACTACTAAAGGAGATCGCGTCGGACGACTCGGAACCCGTCCGCCATATTCTCCTGCACGTCTCCTGGCTTCGCGGCACACGGAGCTATCGACCAGTGACGTATTCTCTCTGTTGTGCGAAGCCGGAAGGAACCCATTGTCCACCATACCTGCGGCAGACCTTTATACTCAATTGCGAGCACAAAGCTTGGATTCAGTCGCAAAACTTCCTGCCGCGTCATATTCTCGCATCCTAGACGAAGCCTACAACGACTCTAATAACTTAATTAATACCATATGCAAGGACATCGTTGATATTTTTCAAGGAACTCCTGAAGAGCAGCGATTGTTATTGCATTCTATTCTATCTAACGCTAACTTGATCCAGCTGCGGGCTAGCACACTTATATCTGCCTTGGATCGATTAGAACACCTTTCTGATGTTATAGACACCTCGATTCTCGGAAAAATAACTCGATTCGTAACAGAGCAGCCACAATACGAACCTCTGCTGGTTCGACAACTCCATCGATTACTTGTCAAGCGTCTTCATCACTTCCGTGTCCCCGCGGGTGCCAGTTCGCTCACATTTTATCCTCACGCATTGGTACACACCGTATTCGATTTCACTCACAAACTGGCTTCCTATCAGGGTCAGCTTGCCTTGGATCTATTGCATGTCTTATTTGATCGGGGTTTCATTCCAGCGGAGGCTGTGCAAAGTAGCAAGGATATATCTGCGGTAGTATCAGCTACCCTCGTCCGAGCCAGCCTCTATTGGAATTGGAGAGCTCTAGCCGCCAGCATACTCTTAGATCTACTTCGTTCCGCCCAACCTTCAGACCAGTTTGTGTTCGAACTAGCAGTGGAGACTTCGTACGCGCTCTTGGTTACCCCTCGAAGCCGAGATATTCGTGATTGTTTGTCTTTATTCCTTCGGATGCATCGCTTGGCTCCCATCCCTTCTGGGCTCGTGCGACAGTTCTACGACATTGCATCAAGGTCTTTACGAGGGGGAGAAGCAGCAGCCTTTTATTCATTTTCAAGATCAACTAGCATTGTGAAGCAGCACCGATACCCCACTCCTCAAGGACACGCCCTTGCATGGTTGATGCATCATTTCACCACGACCAGCAGAAGACTGTACCTTTCCCGAGTGTTAGCGGCCGAAGTCGTCGAAGACAATTTGCCAATTATTCCCCAATTTCGTGCTCGCTTTATATCATTAGCCGCGTTTCGAGGCTACAGTACCTTAGCGAGACAACTTTGGGTACGATATTCAACTGGAAAAGATAGTCACTTGATCGTTGGGAACTCTGCTTTGATGTTGCGCATGACGAGTCTCTTTGCGTACCTTGTTCGGAAAACTGATTCTCAAATTCGAACAGCCAAAAAAAGTACCGAAATAGAGACTTTGCATCGTCAATTGCAGGACTTGACATCCTTTCGTGACCACATCCTTTGGTCTTACCGACGGCACTATGGACCGCTAATGGACGCACCACATAACGTTATCACGTCATTTGCCCGAGCTTGCTTCATTGTTGGGATGATCGCTGAAGGTTTTGATGCGTTCAAAGTCCTTCTCAGGAGGAAAGAGATTCCCGACATGTACGATATCAATGTCGCATTATCTGCTATTGCTAAGCATAAGCCTCGATCTGCATTATCTATCATCACTCGACTAAAGGAACGAGGAATTCCACCTGACGCTGTTAGCTATGCAACTGTGATGCACTTTGCTAATTTGCAGGGTGACGCAGAACTTGCACTGCAGATGATGGACCAACTGCGCAACCTAGATAGGAGCCAGTTGAGCCTCAAGTCCATCGCGGCCTTGGTCCGACTGACAGTGGCATTCGAGGATGATGAAACAAAGAGGTCGCAGCGTCAGAAACTACGCGACGCGATGAGCATCACTATGAAATTGACGTCAAATCGTTTTCTTCCGTCTCCTCAGACTGGAAAATTCTTGGTCGTTGCTTCTTTGCGTGCGGATGATCCTGTCATGGCGTTTCGGTTCTGGAACTTGCTGTTACGGGAGAGCGCTGATTGGAACGACAAGGAGCAAGCATCACAACGTCAACTCATATTTCGGAAAATTGAAAAACACAGGAGACGGGGCTGGTTGGACGATGAAAAGGCTGCAGAAATGCTAGAGCGACTAGAGCGACGACCAGGTACACAGTGAACCACCAACTCTTGTTGGCCGTAGTTGCCCATGTGAGAAATGTCTAGTCTATCCGGGTCAATTGGATTTAACACCAATTATCTTTGGGTCCTTGACGATTTACGTATCACATATATCACTTTCCACTTTCCCGATCTCGCCTCTCCAGTCAAAATCAATGATGTAGAACTTGTTGTCATTCCTGTGCACCTTGATATTTGCATCGAACGGCCCCATGACGAATCCTCTTTGATGCAATTGTTCATATCCCAATTCAATGAATGCTTCAGTACTTGGTTATGCCAATGCGAAACAGAGGGAGGTAATCATCATCAATCTTGTTCTAACTATGCCAGGCGGTGTATCGGTACTTTCTGATCTAGTCATCGTCCTCCCGATTGAACCCTACTTAGTCGACAAGACAAAGATAGGAAGACGATATTATTTTGGAAGTGGCTAAATATCCGACCAAATCCTGCTAGCGGAAATCGGCTTGGCATTTCTGATAGACCCTCATACTTGGCGTCATCGCACAGTTCGACATTGTAGATGGTGAGTTGACATGATAGCGTCGATGCCCATCAAAATATTTACGTTTCGTTAAGATAGCGTCTTTCTGCCCGTCATTGGTACTTTTAATGATAACGGAGAAGAGGTATTTAGTCCAATTATCCGCAGTACACTGAATACAATTACTTGTCTCATGCTATGCACGTTGCGTAATAATTATTAGATGGAACAGCCAGGTAGCGTTTGTCAAAAGATTCTGAGAGTGTATTTCATGGATCTCTATGCGGGGTTGTTGAAAATAGAATACCAGATACCCCCATAGTAATATTTATGGCATATTAAATCTACACACAGTACCGGCTCCAACATTACCGTCGAAAGTAAAAAAATTGGCAATGGGAGGGTCTCGGCCACTCAATGCCTTAAGAATGTCTTGCGCCAGAATACCACCGATAATCGCACACACGGGAGAGAATTCATGAATCGCGGTTGTCGTCACAGATCTTTCAAAATGCGTGACAATGTAATATTGAATGTACAGAAAACTCACTCTAAGATGTCCCTGGAGACGCTGGTAATGGTTTGCTTATTGACATCAGCCTCTATTAAAAGTGAGTTAGCAAGATTCTCCAGTTCAGCAGTACAAGATGCATCGTTCGGAAGTTGGCCACCGTGGACTGATTGATATTGCCAGAGAGCTAGTTGCCGAGTGGTCAGAAAATCATTCACTAGCATTTGCATTCAATTACCTAGGATGGTGAAGACGATATTAGGATTAACCTCCTTTGTTTGCCTTTTGGATAAACTAGTCCATCGATGGCGTAAAGCAGCTTGTAATGACGAGTACGAAACTCGTGTGATTTTTTTCACTCCGTCTCTTCCCTGGAATCGATCTCTGTTTGTTTTAGAATCTCAAATCGGTGCTTGCGAGAAAGTAACATGACGCACGAGATCAAATGTTCATGATCTAATAGGTCACAAAAGATGTAGCCCAAAAGCCCATAAGTTCCCCCAGCATAGAAAGGCTTTTTATGTAAACGACAAACTTCGTTTATGCGAATCTGGGAGTCATGATAATATGATCATATAAAACCCATGATCAAAACATACAAGAGCATCCCTGTCCATGTCAGTAACACAAACCAGGTCTACCGCTTCCACCAATGGTTCTAGTTGTTCATTTTCTAAATTAAATAATCCCGGTATCGTCTCCACGGTCACAAGCGGATTTAGAGACTCGATCCTAGCTTTGGCAACATCCAGCCTCTGAAACAGGATCGCCGAGATATTACCATTATATCTTCATGTGCCAAGGGTGCGTGACTAGATCTCACATTCTTTCCTACGTCGGTATCCCTGAAAAAAAATCCAGCACCAAGGTCTTCTTCTGTTACTTTTCCTCCGTCCACTAGGATGAGACGGCCTATGCCAGCCAGTACCATGTTTTTAACTGCCTCCGTCGCTACTCCTCGTAAGCGCACCACAAGAATGGTGGCATTGCGCATCCTGTTTCCATACATCAAGTATTTGATGACCTCAAAAGTGCCAACAATACTTTTGCTGAGCTTCGATCCCCCATAAGCGCATTTGACGATCATAGCGATTTGCTTCTTCTTCGGAGAGGTCACCTGGTTTGACTTTGACTGATGGTGAAATAATGGAGGACATTGAAACCAGCGTGATGGTAACGCTGTGACGCTCACCTTGCTATTCGATATTCGGGCCTCGGGTGATTGAAAAACCCCTAGGTCTTTGGGGAAAATGCTACTGGCGCAGGAAGAAGAAATCAAAAGACAAGATAGAAATGCGTAACACCTATCATAGAAAACCTTCCGCCCATCACTTCGCAAATTACTCGTTTCCCGACGTTGTACCCAATGCTTGCTAAGCCTCGTCTCGCATCCCAAGTTACTCGTCTATTCAAGTTTCTCGACACTTGTCATTAGCTCAGCCATCCATCCCATGCTAGTCTCCCCTTCGTTTTGTATGTTCTGTGGTTGATATGTGTACATGTGAATTACGTAACAAACACAGCTTTGTATGGACACCTATGACTGCATTGTTGTGGGCTCTGGTCATGCCGGTAGCTGTGCTGCGCTCTCTGCCAGGGAGGCGGGATGTAGGAAAGGTGAGTGTACACGTGTCGAGCCTCATCATGAAATCAGCTTCTCTATAGTTCTGTTGGTAGACAAGTGTCCCGTGGAATGGGCAGGTGGTAATGGGTACTTTACTGCCGGCGCACATCGAACGACCCACGCCGGCCTCGCCGACCTTATTACCCTCCTAAGTGATCCTCCGTCCCCAGAAGACGCCGATAGGATTGACATTTCTCCCTATACGTGTGATGACTTCAAAGCTGATATCATGCGACTCAGCAAAGGCCGATCTGACCCTGCCTTGGTCGAGACGCTCGTGAAAGAATCGCGGGACACCATGGAGTGGCTAGCCAAAAAGGTGGGAGTGCAGTTCCATCTTCCGTTCAATCGCCAGGCGTACGAAGTAGAGGGCCGACAAAAGTTTTGGGGAGGGATAGCACTTGCCGTAAAGAACGGCGGAAAGGGGCTTATTGCATCTCATCAGCAGGCAATGACTAAAGCGGGTATCGCGTGCTGGTTTGAAGCACCTGCGACTTCCATTCTGATGACAGATGGTGCCGTCTGTGGTGTTCGCATCGAAAAATATGGGGAAAAAGTGGATGTTAAGGCCCACAGCGTCATTTTAGCGGCGGGGGGTTTCGAGGCCAATGCAAAGCTTCGCGCCCGTTATCTTGGCCCAGATTGGGAGAAGGCAAAGGTTATTGTCCCGCGGCTGCTGTAATCCTGTAGCTCACATATCAAGACAGATTAGGGGAACGCCATATAACACCGGAGATGGTTTTACCCTTGCAAAAGCGGTGGGAGCCAAAATCTGTGGTGATTGGACGGGTTGCCATAGCACTGCATGGGATGCCAATGCACCTTCTAATGCTGGGATGCGAGATTTGACAAACCAGTATACCAAGTCAGGTTACCCACTTGGAATTATGGTCAACATGGAAGGGAAACGGTTCATAGACGAAGGAGAGGATTATCGCAATTATACGTACGCGAAATTTGGGAAGGCGATACTTTCGCAAGCTGGTCACTGTGCATTTCAAATATGGGATTCTCAGACGATTGGTAGACTGAGAGAAGAAGAATACGGGGACGGAGTGGTGGAGAAAGTGTTCGCGGACAGTATTAGTGAATTAGCGAGCAGATTGGGGTTGCGGGAAGGAGATGGGTTAGTTTCGACGGTCGACGAGTTCAACAAGGCAGTTCGTCTTCATCGGAAAGAGAATTCCAGGGCAAGGTGGAACCCGGCCACCAAAGACGGGCTGTCTACGCAAAGCAAAGGATTCTGGCTGTCTGTACCGAAGACGAACTGGGCGTTGACCATCGACCAGGCGCCGTTTATGGCGGTGAAGGTCACATGCGGGATCACCTTTACATTTGGGGGAGTGGCAATTGATCCATACACAACCGGTATGATCTCTGAAGGGACTGGGAAGATCATCGAAGGGCTGTACTGTACTGGGGAGATGGTGGGGGGATTGTTCTACGACAACTACCCTGGAGGCAGTGGGCTGACAGCAGGTGCTGTTTTTGGGCGCAAGGCAGGGAAAGCAGCCGGGATGCGAGTGACGTCATGTAATTTCCGTGTTTAAATAAATCTTAAATCACAGCGTTGCAGGCAGCCGTTAGTCTCAACCTTTTCATGTCGCCTCTGCCAGCCGTTCCAGAGCTCGATCCCCTGCGCCACCCCGTGTTTCCGGCCTCGCCCGCCGCTGCCCGCACAGGCCCTCCTCGCTCCTTGTCCTTCTCCTTCACTTCCCCCGGCTCCCCAACGCTTCCCAAACTACACCGCCATGATACCGTTCAAGGCCTCTGCGAGGATGGCGAGGCCTCCTTCTCTCCCCCAGGTGACTTGAGGGGTGCTTTGGAGCTCGTTAGCCCTCGTGATAAGAAGGGCAAAGGTCGCGCCACCACTGTCTTCAACGATTCTATGCGCATTCATGACTCGCCTATTGAGGAGCACTCGGGCTTCGACTTTAGTGATGGGCCAAATGCATCAGATGTGAAAAACACGAATGCAGAAAAAGAAGCAAAACCTCTCAAGTCTCCGGACCTTGCGCAACTCCTGACTCAGAAAACGTCCAGCACCCGTCACACAGACTCTCCCAAGAAGGGGTGGGCTCGTCTTCGATCCTTGATGCCGCGTCTTGTGGAAAAAGCCACAACTTTGGAATCCCAGAAATCTTTCCTCAACATCACTGACGAACTCATTGGCAGTGGGCTTTCGACGCTTATGCTTGGCTTATGGTTTCAGAGAGACGAAAAAGGATGCCGCCGAATTCCAGTTCTATTGCATAGAATACGCATACACATCACTGACAGTGTAAATCCCATGCATGTTCACAGATCGGCCTTTAGGATCGAGTGCGAATATGCAAATGGCGCGGCCCGCTGGGTAATATACCGCGAATTACGCGATTTTCTGCATCTACATGCACACTACGCATTCTCTAATGTATATAATCATAATGTTAGCAAAATGCCGGACTTTCCTATATCCAGTGAGTCATCTTCCTGGCATGATCCAAAACTTGTCTCGTCTTATTATTAGGTATACAATGGAATATTCTCAAGAAAGATGATACTCAATCCGCCCGAGCAGAGTTTGCTCGCAAACAGAGAGCGGGCTTGGAAGATTACCTCGTTCGTCTTATGCGTGCAGTGGTTAGTATATCTTATCTTCCGACAAGTGACACCGCAACTCACGTTTCTAGATGTTCCTTCCTTGTGGAAATCGTCTCTCCCATTTCCTAGAATTGAGTACTCTCTTTATATCTCTTGCACAAACCGGTGGAATTCAGCTGAAAGCTGGTTTCATGAAAATTCGCTCGGTAGCGAATGGTGGCGGCGGTTTTGGTCGAAAATCTGCGTCGCGGTGGGACCGGAGCGAATACCGCTGGTGTGCGGTCCGCGATAGTTATCTTGTGGTGGCAGATGACCCAGGAGCGGTATGACAGATGTCAGCTTCCTTTGTTTTCGGAATTGAAAGCACACTTAGGATAGCGTTTGGGATGTTTTCCTCATCGACCCCTACTTCAAGATTGAACGACCCAAGAGATACTATAGGCAGGGATTTAACCTACTGCGCCTATCCAAAATTTTCCCATGTTCAAGGGGGCCTCCGGATCAACCTGATCCATTCCAGACAGTTTTGGGCACATCCATGTCATTAAGTGAATTCCCATCTCACCTTCCAACCCCTATGCTAGATCCGTCCACGAACATAACACCATTGGTTGGAAGAACCTTACCTTCAAATGGTAATGACAAGAAGAATTGGAATGAGTCTGCAGCCGATGTATCCAAGCACACTTTCTTTATAGTTAATTCACAAGTGAAACTGAAATTGCATGCACGCTCGGAGGTGACCACACTCAATGTTTGTAAGCACGCCGTTGGTGACTGAATATAGCGACAAATGTTGCAATGGATTAATGCATTGCAGAAGACTATGATACAGTGTCATTATGCGAGCAAGAACAGATTCGACAGCTTTGCCCCCGTCCGATTGAACGTTGCTGCTCAATGGCTGGTCGATGGTGTATGCATTTGGTTTTTTTTTTTGGTCTTCTGTTAAGGTTACTTAAGAGGGATTACTTTTGGAATCTACGCCACGCCATTTCACTTGCGAGGGAATGCATATATATCCATGATTGGTGGTTATCTCCAGGTTAGTCTTTAGGGGTCCGAGGTGGAGACACTAACGATGCAGTAGAATTGCAATTGCGTCGCCCAGGGCAAGGCAAGGATCATTATCGCCTAGATTGTCTGTTGGAACGAAAAGCAAAAGCAGGCGTTAAGATTTATATCATCTTATAGTCAGTCTTATGCATCTGTCTCTACATGGCAATCATCTCTGTTCTAGCAAGGAAGTGTCCAATCGGGCTACTCCCATTGATAGCAGGTATGTTTGTTGTGTATAATACATTCGTTTTCGCTTAGAAGCACAGTTATACGAAACGGAAACTGACGAACTTACATCCCAACATCATGGTTCAACGTTCTCCTTCCCATCTCCAGACAGGCACGTTCTACTGGGCTCATGTAAGTCATCAATATGTCGGTGTTTTGCTAGCTGCCTGATTAATGAAAGCACGAGAAACTTTGCGTAGTGGATCAAACGGTTGCCTTTATGGGCGGTATTGATTTATGTTTTGGAAGGTGGCAGTGATTTCATCATCATCATCTATCCAAGCTCTGATTGTGTTAGGTGGGATACTCCCCAGCATGTTCTGACAGACGATGGGCCGTCCGATCAGTCAATTTGGCCTGGTTCGTCTGTATTAAGTTTCGTTGTTATTGTTCACATGTTCCTAGGTAAGGACTATAGTAATCCACGCTCACGAGACTTCTTCGATCTTCACAAACCCCTCGAGGACATGTATGATCGAAGCAAAACGCCAAGAATGCCGTGGTGCGTTGGCTGCTGTACTTGTGTCACTCATCAGATTGAGCAATTCCAGGCATGATGTAGGGCTGCAAGTTGTAGGTCAACCTGCTCGCGATTTAGCCCGTCACTTTATTCAGAGGTAAACCCTCGATTTACTCATCAAATCCTTTGCTCAATGATATTAGGTGGAACTGGCTGCTCAGGATCAAAGTGACCTTTTCTATGCCTTCTTACTGAGAGGAATTGACTGAAAATGCAGAATCATTCTCGTGAAATGCCCTGCTTGCTGCCACCGCCGGAATTCAGAGAAAACCAGCTCTCTCAGATGGGGCTAACTGGCACTTGCGAATTGCAAATTTGCCGGTCAGCGGGACCATGGTCATTAGGAACACTTGGGCATGTTGAACATTCCATTCAAAATGCATATATTGAAGGTAGGATCGGGCAAGTTCATTCGTTGCCATCTGACAGTGTTCCAGCCATTGAGCACTCTGAACATTTCATATACATTGAAAACCAATTCTTCATCACGTCGTAAGATAGCACGTTCATCTGTATGAAAATGCTTTAACGTGACGTAGGACTGTCGTGAACGAGACGAAGATTGAAAACAAAGTGGGAGATGCTTTGGTGAATCGCATAATTCGTGCAAATAGAGAAAAGACGCCATGGAAATGTTGCATCGTTATACCCCTTTTACCGGGTTTCACATTTCCCGTTGATCACGCTGATGCCAGTGCGGTACGTACCGTTTAACTGATTTTAAATGGAAGCCTTAATTGGATCAAACAGCTCCGCATTATTCTGGACTGTCAGAACCGCTCTTTATTCTGGGGGCCTCACTCCATGTGGTCTAGATTGCGCAAAGAGAATATAGATGTAAGCGAGAAGTGTCTTCTGGTACATCATTAATTATGGCTCCTCAGCCCGATAATTTCATCTCCGTTTTTTCCCTTCGCAACTGGGGTAAATCTCGAGACGAGGCATTGATGACTGAGCAGGTACGTCACATTCCTCTATAAAAGATATGTGGAATAGTTCACATCATACACAGGTGTATATACATAGCAAAGTCTGCATTGTGGATGATCGGCTTGCCATCATAGGAAGTGCGAACATAAACGAACGTTCTCTACGTGGTGATCGGGACTCCGAGATAGCTGCCATTATTAAAGATACGGACTTGGTTGATGGGTATACCTCTCTCTCTAGTTGTATTTCGATGCGGCACTCAGTACACTTTATAGCACGATGGCTGGAAAGCAATTTAAAGTCGGCCGATTTGCTCACTCCCTTCGAATACGCTTGATGCAAGAACATCTTGGAATTGATGTAGATTTGTTAAGCGAAGAGAGTTTTGCCATCAATGAGCAGGCAGTGGCGAGCGGTCAAGGTTCATGGAGTCCAGATGGAGAGCAAGAGAGCGCGAGCGCAGCACAAATCAGAGGATCCGAATTAGGTAGTCGCGTTTCATCTACGACACATGACGCAGGAGATAGCGTGGACCAAGGTATTCAATTCTTCGTACTTTTATCTAACTGGTTGTTAAAGAATGTAAGCTTTCAACAATAATTGCGGGCAGGTTGCCGGTTTCACAAGCTCTTCTGTTCTGGGTTTGGAAGACACCAGATTTGAAGGCGACAGTGCAAGCGATGCTTCAAGTCTTGCCATTAAAAACCGTTACCCAGGAAATCTTACTTGTACGAGCGGGACTTCAACCAAAGATTTTCTCCCATTGCCGATAAACCTGAGAGAGGATTTTAAAAATTTAGGCCGTTCTCCTTGTAGTAATCCGGAACGATCAATGCCGTCGTCGACGGTACCAACTCACAGGCCACGCGTTGAACCTTCCTATTTCGAGGATCCTGTGACGGATGCATTTTGGAGGGGAACGTGGATGGCCAGTGCAATACACAATGTATGCTCGAATTTGTACTTGCTAACTCGAGCTGAGAATTGATCTTGCAGACGGAAATTTTCCACAAAGTGTTCCATCCCGTGCCTAGTGACACGATAACCACATGGAAACAATACAAGGAACTTGTTTTTCACCTTCAACGTAAGAATAAGACGGTGAGAGTGACATCTCTGGAATTATTACAATGTTTCCGACTAATGTTTGCGCCAAGTATGGTTCGTCAACCGAAAAGACGAATAGTTCGACTGAGGGGGATATTTCCAGTAGGGAGCCTTCGGCAGCAGGACACGAGTCTTTATTTATTGAGAAGCATCCAATGAAGAAAAGTGGAATCTTCGAGATACCTCAGGGTTCTGCAAATCATGTAGCACCCACATCCCGCAAGTCGACGACCACAGATGAAATGGATCCACTGGCAGGGGAACTGGAGAAAATGCTGTATGAATTGAATGGCCACCTGGGTTCGTATAACATTCGCATGACATTCGACATGGACTAAATGTCGTTAGTATTGTACCCCATGAGATTCCTGGAAGGAGAGGTCATAGCAAACAACTTTCTCTTCAACGCAGATAAGTAAGTAACATTAAAGTTACCTCTAATCAAACTTTTAACGCTCAGTCATAAGATTGTTACCACTTCCTATTTACGACTGACGAATGTATAGCCACAATGGTTATGTTGGAGCGTTTTAAGAATTTCTGAAATTTTTACAAAAACTGTGGTTTAAAGTGATGTTGAGTATATGATTTATTTGTCAGATGTGGTTCTTATGTATTTCGCCACAACCGAGCTCAGGTCCATTACATGCTGGTAGCCTTGCACTCTAGCCGTCCGTCGAAGATACCAGATTAAGTCCCCATCATTGCCTTCCATATACGTATCATTTGCAGCTCTTACCAACGCACAGAAGATTCATCGATGGCCTCCACCATTTATTACTTCCCTCATAGATCAGATATCCAACGAAGCGAGTGCGAGGCGCAATACCATGTAGATAGTCCAACGTCACCAACGCGCAAAGATGCGCCAGTATACGCCAGAGCAACCGAGACTTCGACCATCGACAATTAACAAATTGCGAGGTAGTAGCTACTCTGTAGATGGTCTAAAATTTCACACGAGCAAGACATACTGCACTAGTTGCAATGGTTCAGCGGATGGGTTGGTGGTCTTTGCCAAAGCCTAGCGCCTATCCATGAACCGAACTACTTCGTTGTGATCTGAAATTTTGATCAGTCTTGCGACGCGGTCGCAGACGAGCGACTTTAACGCCATTCACAACCTACATTTGTAGTTCTCGTCTGATAGTGTCGCTGGTGTATCAATCCAGGATGGATTTCGGAAGTTGCTGGGCCCCCTTATCATGCAGTTGTTATTGTTTAAGCTTTAAGACTAGATGGAATATGCACAGGGAAACGATACAATAATGTATTCACTTGCATGGGTGACGTGACCGGGTCTGGGTACTCAGATGCCAAAACGAGAACACGTCTTCCATCTGCCCTATCATGGCAGCTGAATTAAAGAAACTCACCGTTCTTCAGCTCAAGGCTCTTTGTAAAGAGAAAAGACTGACTGGTTATTCGAAATTGACAAAGGATGCAATTATTTTGAAGTTGATGTCGTTGTACCCTGCGGATAGCACGGTTCCAGTCAACAGACACGAATCCTCCCAGAAGAATGGCAACTCTTCCGGAATTATCCCGTCAGGTTTGAAGAGTACTTCCGGAACAATAAATGCAACAACAGAAGTTGGACCAAAGAAGCCCGGCGCTCGTCAAAACGGTAGCGATAGCCTGGATCAGACGCATATAGCCATGGGTAACCCATCGTCAATTACTGAGGGAAAGATGGCACCAGCCTCCCGTGAACAGCACTGTCCTCCACCCAATGGTGCCATAGCACCGACGTGTGTTCAAACCAGCCGAAAGGAGAGACCAGGCAAGAACGTTGGCAAGCGCGCTCTTCCCGAGGACGCTACACCTGAAAATTCTAAGACGAAATTCCCGCGCGTCGCTGCAGACTCGACTACTTTGAATCTAGTACCTGAACTCAGATTCAAGGTTCCTGACCTTCCTGAAAGAATCACTGCCGAGAGCGTTTCATCTGCCGATCAAGTTGGTCTTTGGAAAAGAGCACGCTTCAAGCCATTAATTGCCGGCCATAATAATAAAGATGTAGCAGTCGTTTTCAAAGAGTCGGCTATGGCAGTGTCAAAAACGATTGAAACTAAACCCGGAGCCCTGATTTGTTTGGATTTTCCTGACGAGCCTCGCATAAGTTTAGGGCAGATTACACTTCCGCCGTCAATCCCTGGAAGAAAGCAAGCGCAAAAGTTTGCAATAATCCTGAGTGGAATATCGCACATAGAGCTTGAAAATTGTAGTCGCGTGTCCAAAACGTTCCGGTATTCAGGTGAGTCGAAATACGAACGAATAATCATTGAATTGACACACTCCAGTATATTTATCGGCTCACCATCGCTTGAAACGCGATTTTCCAGGCAGACGAACAAAATCTGTACTTGCACAATACAATCCGAATGTAACAGACATGTGGCCATACTTGCTTCAACGTCAACGAGAGGTTATATCTCGCAAAAGAGTTTACGAAGAGTCATTTCTGAGTCGAGCAGTCGGAGACTGGTATGTGTTGAGTGAACATTTATGGACTAGTCCAGACCATCCCAAGCAAGCCGCAATCGCGATTAGGTAATTATTCAAGCTTGCATGGCCCAATTGTCTGAATTTACCTTTGGTAGGTTCATTTTGACAAGATATTATTTCGTGGTTTCTGTGCAGGGCACTGATCATCCCGACGTAAGGCGTTGGCATATCATTGTCGACTGCAACGAAGTAGTCAAAGACGAAATTTGGATGATTTCAGTATGTTCTCAAGGCACAAAAGACCAATACTACATTCTGGAATCCACGTGTGAAGTCATTGGGTGCAATAATAGCACTTTCAACCAACCTGGTGGCCCGCAGCTACGAGCAGATTGGTCTTCATACATTTTTCGAGGTGGAAGAGAAAGATCTTTGATGGATTACCTGAGGTGGACCAACAAGGAAGAATATGAGAAAGGGATAAGCAAACATTGGCTAGAAAAAATCCGCAGGGAAGGCGAAATAGGTGAGGTGAAGGCAGGATTCGCACAAAGGTATATCCTAGCGTGCGTCGTTGCGAACAGGTATGGCTTTATGACCCCTGGACCATTCTGTGTGCCATGAATACACGATAGCATCAGTGGCAAATGGATGTCCTCCATAGAAATGGCACAAGACTTTGCGGGATTGGCGGCTAACGGATTGGAGAAATGGAAAGCCAACAAAGATATGCAGTTGTACATTCCAGAGTAAGGATCGAGTTTCAATTGTATTGATGACTTGCTGATTCAGATAGACATCACTATGTGGAAAGCGTTCACGTTACAAGTGGCAAGGGCCAAGCACTTCACAAGGCTCTTGCGGTTGTTCAGACTCCTAGCCGAGAGTACTTTATTCTGAGAGACAACGGGATGCAGGTTGGAAGCGAGGAAGAAGGAGTTGGTCGTGTTTGGATGTCGATCTTGGGCTGCCAGCATGATGGGTCATGTGACATGTACTCTACTTGACCATGGCAATATTGGAAGACAATGAAAACGAGCTTACACGTCTTTGGACTTTGATTCAGGAGCTCAGCAAACAGCTGAATCAGAACCGCAGTTTGTCAGTGTCCCTGGTTACTCAGACAGGAGATATCAAGGTTGGCCGTTACTTTACAAGTTCACCCAATTTTGTGCTAAAATGGTCCTGGAACCCCGCGTAGAATCAATCCATTCATGCCCAAACTGGATTTGTACTACGCAGGTTCGCTTTCTTTTCTATCAGTGGAGGAGAAGAGAGATGACTAGCATGCAGCAGATTCAATATGGATAAGACTCCAGGTTGGTACAACTTTTAGCCCTGTGTGTGAGTGACATTGCCAACTCAGGTGATATACATTGTGTAGAAGAGTATAGCGCCGAATTGGAGCGGATGAATAATGCCATCGTAGCCGAGAACCAAAGTCTGCAGCACGATAACAAGCAACTTAGTGGGTTAATCAAGGAGTATGAGCAGACGCTCGAGTCTATAATGAGTTGAGTGAGCGAGTACGAAAGAGGCTAGATGATTTACGCGAGCGATGGCAAGGTACCTTCCGAAACCGAGCGGTAAGTAGGGGGATTGGGTGACTGATGAGAGTGCGTGTTCTGAAGCCGGAATTATAGCGAGATGTGCAGGAGCGGGAGTTGTCACTTGTTCGTGAGTATGAGACGGAATTGCTGGGGTTGGAAGATGGGAAGTGGGGTCGGGAGTTGAAGGAGAGGACGGAGATGAGTGAATGGCTGAAGCGGATGGGGCATGACCTGCGAGAGTTGATGCGGATAGTGGGAGGAGAGGGAGAGGGAGGAGAGGAGGGAGGAGAGGGAGTACTTGAGCGGGAGATTGAGCTTGCGCGGGTTGAGAAGGAGAACGAGGAGCTTAGGCGAATGATGGGCCTTCTTCCCGCGCAACTGCCAGTGAGAGGCTGCAGCGGCCTGCATAAGCGCGTGCGGTCGCCGGATTAGCGCGGCGTAACCAGACTCAGTCTGGTTCTGGTTCTGGTTCTGGTTCTGGTGACTGGTACGAGTGGTATTATACCACTTAAAAGTGGCTGATCCTTCACACCTTTGTCTCCCTTACTTCCCGGCCTGCATGTCCAGAGCCAGGAGCTCAGATTTCTTTTCGCCCTTACGCATCCACCGTCCCTCATCCCTTGCAAAGAGCAAGGCGCCTTGCCCAGTTCAAGAAGACGATATTTATGACTCTCCAGTTTCAGATTCCAACTCGCTTTCTTTCCACTCCTGGACTGGTTCTCCGTCCCATACAATACCCCGTCCCAGGTCCGCCACCGCCGGTCTTTCCACCGCCAATACGGCCAAGAAGCGAGCTAGTCTTCTCATCGCTGCTTCCGACGCCCTGGGCATCAGATTTGGTCGAAAACGACCGAGCACTCCTCTTCTTCCAGACATTGTTGAAATCACTCCCCTTCCGCCAGACAGAGAGTCAGAAGAACGCGAACGTCTTCGGGAAGAGGCTGCTCAACTGTTAGGCATCGCTGTTGACCAGGACACTCAATCTATCAGCCTGACTACAGAGGAGGACGAACTGGACCCCGATGCACCCGCTTGCCACGTCAGCAGCTCCGACAACGCTACAAGAAGCACGTACACGAGGTCAGATATGATGAATCGCTCAAGCAATTCTCTTCCATCACCTACTCGACCCACTACCTTCACTTCCCATCGTTCTGGCTCGGTCATGACCCACAACAGAAAGTCATCAAATCCACCTCCTCCCATTCCTCCCTTTCCTGCTAGTCTCGATGCACTGCAAGATTTCAGGCAGCTATCGGCAACTCTCCCCAAACACTACACTCCCACAAGTCTCCGGATTTTTGCTTTGTCTAAGCAGTGGAAACTACGCCACATCATCCTCACTTCTCCGCTTACGCTGATAACCAGCGGATCAGAACCAGCGGTCTCGTATCTTCATGTATTCAAGTCATCCTCAGCAGGAGAGTTCGAGACTGAGAGACTCGAAATTAATGAAGACAGTGTCATTTTCATTGCAGAAGAGGATGTAGGCGGTCGAAAACACGTCGTCAAGGTAGGCGGTCGCGGTGAGGGCTCTACTAAAGGGGGCCAAACCATCGAGGAAGGCGGTCGGACTATGTGGCTTCTCCAAATATGCGATACGGCAGAATCGCAGAAGTGGATATCAACTATCAAAAATGTCATACTTGGGCAAAGGTATACTCCTATTCATCGGTGTGCCTTGACATTGATCAGGTTTCCAGGACCATCCGGGCTGGCCTGACTTTACCAGCGCACACACTTGGAGGCCCTGAGCCACGCGGTGACATGGACGTGATGCTATCAATTCGACAACAAGGCATTGTCATGACACCCGCAGCTCTGCGTCAAAGCACGAGCAGCCCGCAATCATTGATTGTTGATGGCGCTTATGCCTCATCCATATCTTCCCAATCATTGAAATCGCAAGGTACCGGACCAAAGACGCCAACATCCTCCGCATCCGGCTTCAGAAATTTCTTTTCATCGAGACCTCGAGCCACATCTCGTGCTACGTCCTTTGATTCAGAGCGCGAGTACGAGTCCTATCCAAACATGAATCACATGCTCAGTAAATTGCGACCGGGCACGGCAGATTCAAAGAAATCGAGCGAAAAATCATTCGTACCTCCGCTTTCCAGTTTTGCGTCCAATTTTTGTACGCTGCAACGTAAGATTGTTCGTGAACAAGCGGCAGGCATATCATGTGAAAAATCCGGTAATGAAAGGACTTATCCGGTCATGTCGGACAGGGGAAATCGGGCCTCAGCGCACAATGCAATGTCGCTGCAGCCTCCCCCGAGAAAGCGTCGGCTGTCAGGGGCATTAACGATACCCGCAACGACTACGAATAACCCCACTGGCGAAATTGTTACTGGCGAATTCAGTGACGAGCCACCAAACAGCCCGCGCTTTAGTCGGTTTGGTTCGCCCTTACAGAGACCCCGAGTCCCTTCTGTCCAATCCGTTTCAACTATCGCATCCACTGATAATGCAACAAGCCCCGAGCAATCTAGCATCAGTACTCAACGAAGTGTGAGAAGATGGTCACGGCAATCGATCCTGCCCACTAGACCAAGTCCCACAACCGGTCCTACGCCTGGAAGTCTGAGCATGCACCTTCAGCCACATCCCCTCGTGGTGGAACAAAACATGGTGCGGACAGTGTCAGACCAGTCAATGGAACAGAATGCTATCCCTGGCTTTACACATGTGTCGTCGAAGCGGGCATCCACCGCTTCTGGATTCAGTATCAAGTCGGCTGGCACGTCCCAATCGTTCTTGATCCCGCAAGGTCGCTCTTCCCGCCCTTCTTCGGCTCATCGGTCCTCAATGCCCCCTTCTAAACCTGCGCCTACGTCGGCACTCCCACCTGCTCCTGGCCAAGTATCTGCATCTGCACCCGCCAAGCCATCTTTCCGCGAGTCTGTTGCAGTTCGTGTCGGAAGATTATCCATGGTTTCCAAGCCAGAACTTCTGATATCACCCGAACCAGATGAAAAATCTGTTAAAGCTCACCGGCGTGCTTCCAGTGGAAGCTACTTTTTGAAGCCTGCCCACTTTAATAATCCCAGCACTTCCTCTCTGGCTTTTGTCCCTTCGCATTCAGACATACCTGCCCCTCGTCCTATTAGGCCTTTGCCCCCTACGCCAACCTCACCTGAGGCCCCAATTTCGATACCCTTCAGTCTCCAGCCTGCACACCGAGAGAGCTTGCGTAAACGCGGATTACGCATACTCAGTACTCCAGCTATTCGATCTACTGACGATATTGTATCTGCTAACATATCCAACGAAACGTCCCGGCCCCGTTCAAATACTGTAACCGCATCTATAGTTCAAGCATCCAAACCACCCTTAATCTCACAGCCTGCTACCCCCATTGCCGAGAAAATAATGATGTTCCAAAATGACCTTACCTTCTTGCAACCTGATACCCCAACAATATCACCTTTACCTACACCTCGGCCACTGCCGCCAACTCCAGAACAGTCATCAATGACTTCGTTACATCCACCACCCCGTCGAAGTTCGAGACATATAATACCCACAGAGACTGACTATGACACTACTGCGATACCTATATCAACACCCAAAGCTCCTGCCGTAGAAGGCGAACATAGACTGATATCACTCTCTCGTCCAGGCTCTGTTGTGTCATTAGGTATTGTGAGCATGTAAAAGTAATTCGGGCTGTTGCACACATATTCGTTGTAGTATTATGGCTCAACCGTGATTGAATACATTATTTTCGCAACTTAATCATAGCTAAAAGTACATAAGAATCGCCACCAATGATCAGCATCTACGCGAAGCTGTTTTCAACGTCTGCACTGTCTTCTCCTTGTTCCATGGTTGCGAACTGGATCACATGAGTAAGCGAGTAGTTATCTCTCTAGGGGTCTACAGGACTTACTGTTAAGAAAGCCGCTGGACGATGTTCCTCAGCCCAGAAAAGTAGAGGCGTATCCAAAATCATGGAGTAACTCAAGTTTGGCGTCCAAAGTTGGGTCAAGCCAATACCATAATTCCAGATACGCCCTTCTGGTACGAGACTCATACCCAAGATACGATCAGACAAGAGCAATTGGACACGCTCAGACATATTTGGATTAAAGCCCTAAAAAATGGTCAGGTGGCGTCCCACTCTGAATTCAGTCTCCTTACTGGTGGATTAAGTGATGTGTCTTGGTTCTTCCTACCCCATTCAAAGCCAGCCACAGTGAGGCAATGGGCCGACAGGGACACTGACCCAGGAGTAAAGGATGCGGTGATACAGATTGTAGAAGAGCCCCATTCGGAATGGTCGGCCATCAACTTGGCTTGTGAAGTCACATCAGTTGGTGACAGATGGTTGATTTCCAATGCTTGGGTCTTGATCCAACCAAGAGGTTCAAGGTCTTTGAGCAGGAAATCGTCTTTGGGAAATTGTGCAGGCAGTTCGACGCTGTTGTTACTCCCGCGCTGTGGCACAAACGCAATAGCCTTGATCTCCTTTACTTGTTTGTTGTCCGGGGGCGATACACCATATAGAAACGCCGCAACTTGTGTTCGGAGATCCGATGATGTGATGAAGGCACGAAGTATATTCTTGGGCAGAACGTATGTATACGATGCCGCGTCGTCTTTAACGTCGTCATTCGAGACGTAGATATGCTGTAAACGCAGCGCAAGATGTGTTGCTGATATTGCTCTTACTCGCCAATCGGACTTGCTACTGAAGACCTGCTGCTCATAGTTGGTAGTGGTGACGGTTTGAATAGTGTCACCGTGCACGTTCGTCGTTTGACTGCATGGACGTAATAAGAACATACACAACGAAAAAAGAAAGGAAACCCACGTCTGAACAGCTGTAATCTGACCCTGAGCCTCGGTACTCTTTTCAAGTTCGGCCATCTGCTGACGCTGAACGGAAGGTGCTGCTATCTCTTGCCCAAGAATGATATCACGAATTTCACTTGCAGTAAGGGAGGCAACATTAACATTGTTCCGCTTGCCAAAGTCCGCAAGAATCAAGTCTTTCATTGCAACTTCAACCTTGATCCATTCCTCGTCCGATAATGATGGCCAAACGAAATGAGGTTCAGTGATAGTCGACTTGTCTGGATGCAAAATAATTTTTGCCTTCTCGTTATTCACATGTAATCCTCGGAGGAGTAGAATCAGACGTGAGAAAGCAGTATAACTTGAAATTGACTTCAGCCAGTCATCTAAAAGCAAAACTTAGATACGACGACAGAAATAAAAAAGTGCTGCTCACCATATAAACTAAACAGAACCATCTGGGGCTGTGTAGCTCTCAGTATAAGATCGCCAAATTTCTCCATTTTCATGCACGCTTGGAATGGGAGCTGTAATTCGCTTCCCTTGATGACGATGTTTGGGAAGTCAAGCAAATGAACCTCTAGAGGATCCAACATGCCCTTTCTCGTTACAATAACTTGTTTGGGTTGCTCTTCGACGGGTAGCGACCGAACCAACGCGGCAACTTCTTCAGCCGTCTTCCATTTTGCGAGCTGACCAAGACGTTTCTGCCCAGCCCATACACTAGTGTGAATAATCTTCAAGAAGAGCTGACCTGAACGAGGATTAAATATGAAGATGGCACCATTGATCGGCTTCGTCGTCAGGTTTCCCTCGAATGTCTTGTGGATTGTGACTCGATATACGTTCGTGTCATCAACGAACCATATGATCTGGTTGGAGAACAGCTCCGAGTAGTTTTGACTGTTCAAATAGGGTTCAGTTGGCTCAGATGAATACAGTTGCAGACCCTTGCGAATACGTTCGCGAAGGACGTGACAAGCAGGGTTGGCCTTCATAATTTTAGCCATGGCTTGCTGAATCAATGGCTTCAAACCGGGGAACCAATTGCCAAAGGCAGACCACAAATTGTATGCTAAATCCATCCCGATCATTACGCCTGTCGGCGAGGGATAGATACTCATGGAATCCGACACGTAGTCCAGGAACTTGGCACGGGTGTATCGCTCAATATCATGCGAGTCAAAGTCACCCCAACGCAGCTGAACGTCTATCCAGAACTTGTTACTTGTTGTACCGTCAAGAACATCTTTGCCATCCGTTACGAGTGACGGGCGAGCAATATTCCATTTATAAGAGGAGAACAAGAGAATATCGGCGCAAGAGGAGTTCATCTTGTAACTCTTACGTGGGTGGATAGTCTCTTTTTGGACGGTCTCTATCTGAAGAGGTTCTAGTTCTTGGTCGAAGACTTGACACAAGTCCATGACAACACTTTCATGAATCTTTTGCCACAGATGGGCACGGAATATTTGGATCAAGCTGATCTTAAGAGTTGGTATTTTTCCATGCATGAAGATACCCGTTAGATCAAGTTGCACCTGGAAGCCGACGTATACGTTTGCACGATTAATAGTTGGACTCCACCAGAGCGTGAATCGACGATTAGGAATTTGGTTGAGACCAGATCGCTGGGCGTTTGTCAATTTTTTATACCTCATTGACTCTTCAAATCCGGAAGCCTTTTCCCAGAAAAGACCTTCCCACGTCGGGAAATACGTTCCTTTAAACAACGTATGCTCCAGAATACCTTCGACACCACCGAGAGCAGCAATGACATCAATACGATAATTGTTGAGTTGCCACAATTTCCCATCATGTCGCTGGGAAGTCCACCAGAACGGATTATGTTTCAAAAGTTGGTATTGCTTCCAGTCCGTACGAACACGCCAACCACGGTCGTATGCCAGTGTATGACGGTCCTTTTGGAACAGGGTGTTGATGCGAGGAATACCACGATCCCAGCTATCCTCGAGGTCTTCAAGAGTGAGACGACGGTTTTGAGCATTTGCTTCTTTTCTCTTCATTGAGTACTCGGACCAAACTCGAGCAGAGTCAAGGAATTCAGCTTCCCATGGTTGAAGGTAGCGATACAAGTTGGGAATTAATTGATCTTCTTCATGTGTCATTCCAGCCCTGAAGTGCGTCACTGCGACGTCTGTCTGTTTCGACCACCGCAAATCGCTTTGAGGAATGAGAACGTGACCCATGGACAACATTCCTAGGCCACCCAGTTCCTTTGGAGTATAGAACACAACGGGAGGAAACCGTGAAGGCATTTTACTGTTCAGTCCAATTTTCACACGGGTTTGAATCTTGTTTTCTGCCTTGACAAGTGCATCCAACAATTCATTCGTATGAATAACGGCTTCTCGATAGTAAGTCATCAAGCCAATGAGCGCGGTATTCCACTTATTCACGATTTTAGAGAAGGTAGTGGATCCCGAACTCATTAAAACTTGACGGATACGGTTGTTGAACTGCTGTACGCCCTCATCTGAGACGCGCAAGAACGCCTGTGCTGTTCGCTCTTTAGTTTGCTCGTTCGTAAGATTCCAGACGGCATCTTTCAATGAAAACTGCTCCCCAGATACAGTCCTGATCTTGGGAAGAATGCGCAATTCAAATCCACACATTGAGAATAGAAGCTGAGGGTTGTTTTGGGAGTAGACGCTGACAAAGGTGTCCTCCCATTCAATAGTGGTCAACGACCTCGGCAAGCTTTGTTTTACGTTCCAGAAAACTGCACGGCCCAAATTGACGTCGTGCTTGATCAATCTCATGCGACAATCCCTTGGCCAGCAACGTTTATTGTTGTAGCCAATCACATTGTTGTTCGTCGGGTCGGGATTGGCTGACAGGTAACGTTGTATAAGGTCTCTAGCTTCATCTGCCGTGAAGCGGAAAAGTATATGAATGCGATCAACATAGCGCGAGTATAAGCGGACGGGATGCCGGGTCTCCGTCGAAGAGTCACGGTACTGCAGGAAATTATTAGGCTGATTGGGAGGTCCCGCCATCTCGCTGGCACGTTGCAAGCCAAGAATAAGGATGTCCAGTACCAGGCCATAGTACTGGAAGACGAATGCTGAGAACTGGAGACCGCGAATGAGGCCGAAAGCATTGGTGTGCGCCATATCCTTGTAAGTCAGCACAGTGTTGTTCTTTGCGGTGATATAATCAGCCAAATTGTGGTCGAGGATAAGACGAAGGAGACGATTCAGGAGCGTCAAATCGATCTTTTCGTACACCTTGGACAACACGGTCTCCATCATGACGACGCATTCGCCCTCACTTGTCTCCCAGATATCCGTCAAGTTATTGATACCTTGGCACCACTTATATACAAGCAATGGCGGAGGCTCGGTATCGGCTGGCTTAATCCATGCAGGGAACAAGCCTCGCTTGTCAGCCTCGAAGAATAAGAACTGGTCCAAATAAGCATCCGTGATCTTTTCAATGGGCTCGATATCATAAACAGGAATGAGCTTGTCATATGTGTCGAAGAACTCGATGCCTGATTCTTTGAAAGCACGTTGTGTCAACAAGAGGCGCTTTATGCGGGACAAGCCTGATATTTATTGTTAGACAATGCTCAAGTTAAAGTGCAATCAAACTCACATTCGTGAGGGTTGTCGTAAGCCTGCTCAATGAGTGCAAGTTCTTCGCGCTGAGATTGATTAAGGCGCCCTTTAACGGAGTATGCCTCCTTCAGCTTCTCGAGTGCTAGGACAAGGAGCTTTGTGTCATGTTTATAGGAAAGCGGAGGAAAAGGGATAGGAGAGAATTTTCTGCTCTCTAGCCAATGGACAGTAGCAGTATAGATGGCGACCGCCTCTTCAGCACTGATGTATGGCCCATCCTTAAGATACGCATGTTGGCGCTCCTGCTCAGCCTTCAAATAGAGACCTAATGCAATGTCAACATCATTTATGACATTAAAGGTCTTTACGCACGAGTTAATCTGCCAAGATTCTTCTTTACAACGGCCTTGTCTACGGTAGCACCCCGCCTTATACGTTCGCGGTTGTAGTGTGCAACCGAGACCCACCAATCTGCTTTGCTTTTGATGTATCGTAGAATGATATTCTCAATTGCAGTCGGCATTCCAGGCACTTTCCAAGGAATATTAGCCTTCCAACATCTCCAAGCTTCCGATAGATGCTGCAAAATCGTCTTCGCCTTATTTTGCTTAATAGACTCGGGCATCATATCCAGAATATCGTGCATGACTGCAGCACGAAGCTCGAGGTCATAGTGCGACTCTACTCGTTGTTTCGTCACCGTCTTCGCAATCCCCTTGCTATTCCTTCCTTCGAATTGACGAGCCAACAAATTACCCAACCATCGCTCAAGTAGAGGCACAATACCCCGCATGAAGAAGATCCACACGCGCCAACCGGGAGCCCAGAAGCCAACACCAGGACCTTTTCCGACAGGTCCTGTGTTGAAGCGATAGTAGATGAGATGTTTCAAATCCTTGGTCATGCGGACTTGCCTCATGAGCTTATACTTGTACCGATACATTCCGGTCAATGCGCCGATATGCGCAAAGATGTACTGAAGCGCGTCAGCGAGCTGGAATGCATCAACGTTGCCAAGGCGGAATTGGACATGCGCATCCACAACGAGTTTGGTCAACCGCAGAATTTCACGACACAAGTGAAATGCATTTCCGAAACGTGACTTCTTACGCTCCTTGGTAGTCAAAGTCTTGACGGGTTTCAAGTTCATGTTATAGTCAAGATGAAGGTAATTGAGATTTTTCCGATGGATGAGAAGGTTCAGCATATTATAACCTTGCCGGCAAACTTGTAATCCAGCCTCAACCCAATCCAGCTTGGTCGTCTGGAAGAACTTGGTAGCCTTCAACTGTCTGAACAAATTCTTCTTTGACATGGCCTTTTCGATTTTTGTATGAAGCTCGTTCAATACGAAGCACTTGAGAAGCTTTTGATATGATACGCGGACTTTGACGGGTTGGCCTGGAGGGCAATGCTCCAAATACCAGTTTTTAACGAGAGGGACATCTTGGGCCCTCCTCATACGTCCTGAGCGACGATTATAGGGTTCTGGTGCCCACCATAGCGCGATAGCATCGGCAGTCAAATCGTTCTCCAAATCTTTGCCTTCTAAGAAAGGCACAACGGCTTCTGGTAGCTCAAATGTGTCATCATCTGCGCCGTTGGGACCAAAGATACTGTCTTCATGAGAAACTAGCGGCATGTTCTTCGGCACCAAGCCACGTAGAGAGATGGGATTGATTAAAGGGTCGAAGTAGAATGCGGGAAGGTCTGGATCGTCGGTTCTGATATAGACGTTTTTCGGGAAGTGGTATGGAGAAATATGAACAGAGCGAGGGAGTGAGTTATAGAGGTGCGGGAACGCGACCTTGTATTCAGTGCGAATCTGCTGACGAATGATAATTTTGTTGATATCATTGAACTCGTTCCAATCTTCGTCATACATATCCATATCCCTGTATAAAGGCTCAAACTTTGGCCCACCAGGGATTGCCATGTTCAAGGCTTTGGCTGTGAAAAACGATTTCTTGTCAAATAGGTAACTGGCATTGCTGTCGGCATGGTCTGAGAGTAGAGTTCGACCAAGTCGATATAGATTCGCCATTACCGGTAGTGGCAAAGACCAGTACTTGTAGGACGGTCCATTTACGTGCGGCGTATCGATAAGAGGTTTCGCATCGTAGAACCAATCAAGGACAGCTGCATCTTCCTCGGAGTCGAGCTCGAGTTGAATAGCCTCGAGCGGTTCGACATCCAGCACGTTGTCGCCATAGTCAAGAGGGGGTTCTTCGTCATCGAAAGGAGGGAATCGCATCCGCTTAAAATGACGTCGATCACGCTTCTCGCGTCGCATGGCCAACCACATCGTACTCCACTGAGAATGGTACACAGGTTCAATGATACGAGGAATCTCGTTCACAAAAGTGATAGCGCCGGTGATATGGTAAAGGATTGGGACCTCGCGCACTTGCTCCCAAGGATATGGGATGTTTTCAAGTAACTTCATGACAGCATGAGGTACATATTTGAGGGCACCAAGATGGACGCGCTTGTCGTTACGGAATTTACGGTTACTCATATCACCGTGGTCTTTGATGATTTTGCGAACATGTTCGGGAGGGAGATCCTGTTGACCGTCACGAACATGTAGACGCGCGACGGAAGAAAAAACGCACTTGCTTCCCCATATCAACATAACCTCCTTTCCGCTTCTCTCCATACCGCTTCCTTTGCAACTGGACCCATTTCTGAGATTTTTGTGCGACAACTAGGGAAGTCAAGTTTGAGCATAACAATAGAACTAGGGAAAAATACCTTCTGGAGGTAAACGATGGTTTGCTGCATCATTTCCCCTCATTGGGGGCATTCCAGGAGGAGGTGGAGGGACATAGCCCGGCGGCGGAGGTGGGAAATTCATGCTCGTCGTGCAAGTTGCAAAGAGAAGACGGAGCTGACTGACATAAGCAGGGGCCGGTAACGTGACATTTCTAAATACGGATATTTCCAAATACAGACATTTATGATGAATTGTTGAAGAGACTTTTGCTCGACAAAATCTCTGCCCCAAGCTTGTATCCCGTCACCTGCACGCGAGACATTGGCTAAACGAATATTCTGCCATCGATGCACTTACTTTGTCCCAATCCAATTTCTGCCGCGTCAGAGGCAGCGCCCGCCGCAGGCCCTTGAACGTCTTCTCCCCCATGTCCTGGTACGAGCGAGCCAACGAATGCTGATACCTGCTTTCCTCTTCCTGGATTAATGCCAGGATCTTCGATCCAGCTGCCTCGTTTAATGGAATAGGAGGCAGCAGGAAAGAAACGTCATGGGTTGTTGCGAGTTGAACCTTGGTGGCGGTTATTAAATCGTTTCTGCATGCTGTACCTGAGAACTCACGTTTCCTTGTTCATAATAATGCACATTCACTAAAATCTGGCCAATGACTCTCTTCTCTTCCGGATCAATCTTGTACTGTGATCGCCATCTGCCCGACCTTTCGAGATACCAATCTTAGTCAGATGCAACACCCGAGCAGTGAAGTTGACTTGCCAGTAATTTGTCGGATTGTACTTGTTCGCGACGATCTGAATGATGAAGCCAGAGTTTCCTGGTCTTGCGAACACCGAGGCAACACCATCATAATAATGTGAGGAGAGATACCGCAAGGTTGCGCTTTGCAAAGCAGAGCTAGCAGTATATCAGTATCTCCGAAATGCCAAAGTACGAGCATATGTACCGAACAGGTTCAGATTCTGGATCCATTTGAAAAGGTTGAGGATCTGACGCTTCCTGCACTCAGACCTGGCGATTACGGGATCAATATGGAAATATGCAAAACTTACGAGGCCAACATGGTCAAATGCAAAACTTGTCTTTGATCGCGGGTCCAAGAATCTCTCCTCGCCTTTAACATGCGATAGAACCTTGCCAACATCGCTGACGATAGTCTGCTCGGAGTACCATAACATCAGATCCAACAACGGGCAAGTAGCTGACATGCCTGATGGTTACTACCGGGAACATCGACAGTTATAAACTGCGCAAGATTATATTCCTTCAACACTGGCTGAACTTCTATTTGGAGTTGCTCATCGTCTGAGATGATGTTGCGAATGTCTGTAAAAGCTGGTCGAGGCAGTTGTTGTGCGATGTAGAGCTCATACCACTGAGGACATCATTAATCTCTCCCGGAGGTGACTGAAGAAGAAGATTAACAGCAGCTTGTACTCGCTCTGTCTCATCCATGAAAAAAGCTGATGAGAAGCAGTTCGGACTTAGCCGATCACAGCAACTATATTTAGCTAGTCTACGAATCTACTCTTTAAGCTTCCCCAGCCAGCCTACGTACATATTCCACAAGAGAACTGATGAAACCAGGTCAGGAAGAAGTCCTGGTAGATCGTACGCCACTCACCGCACGGGGCGACCAGTCAACCCTTTTTCGAGATAGGGCGTTACCCTCGTTGCCTGATACTTTGAGTGAGCATAAGTAAAAGAGAATATGAACAAACCTCCATCGTGCCCGCAATGTCGATGTGGGCCCAGTTGAGTGTCGGCTCGGTGCCATCCTTAGACTCAATACCCTCCGCAAAAGGCTTCAAGAACAGTGCAGCGGTACAACTACCAGCTGCTCTTCCGCCGGTCTGCAAATCTTAAAAACTTGAAGGTGAATTGTAAAGGATTACTTACATTTTGAAGATCGGCATTAGAAGAATGTATTTGTGGACCGAATTCATCATCAAGAGGCATGCGCCAGAAACGGTCATACTCGGTTTCACCTGCTTCGTACAATCGTTGCCAGAGTTCATCAGAGGTCTATCCACCATCAGGTTCGATCGAAGTTGGCAGTTAATGATACAACTTACGGAATAAACACCAGAAAACACCTCTCCTAGGGCGATACCAATTGCACTTTGCATTGTCAGTCAGTTTTGTCATCCCGTTAACAAGTTTATGTGCACCGCACCCAGTCAAGGTTGCCACATCTATTAATGTGTGGGGTTTAAACTCGGTGGCGGTATAGTAGATAGCATCTTGATGTATACTGTTCAGTTATTGATTTTTCCAAAGACCAATGCAACTTACCGGACAGAACGAGACGTCCCTCAGCGTCTGTGTTGTCTATCTCGACTGATTTGCCGTTCATTGCATAGACACTAACAATCTTTCAGCATGACGTAAACAAGTAATGGGATGTGTTACATGTCACCAGGCTTTGTTGCACTGGGACCTGGCATATTTTCGGTCAAGGGTGTGCAGACGACGAGATTGATCCTGTGACATTGTCAGTAGGTCATCGAATACGGTCAATATCAACGGGCGCACTGAAGCTGGAGTTGTGCAACAGCAAGAGCTGCCGCAACGACTGTCGCGGCACCGCCTGGCAAGGATACATGTCAACATTGAAAATGCGCAGATTTTTTTCATACCCATATCTCCACGCATCAACTTCATGTTCTGTAAAAGAATTAAGGACAAACAGAGGGGTTATGGCAAAGGCTCACCGCAGGGGACTTCAAGCTGATTCCTCCCGAATCAAAGGTTATACCTTTACCCACGAAGGCAAGTGGCTTCGCATTTTTGTCAGGGTGACCGTTGTAGTGACTATGTCCGGTCAACGCTATTATCATTCCAAGAGTTTTATCCTCACATTTCCACAAATTTTGCCGGTTCCGAGGTTCCGTGAGTCACGGAAAGGAATGTATTCTTGTGTACTGGTTAGATACCTCTATTTCGCAGATCAAAGGTGTACAAACCATGCCCTTCTCAGCAGCCCAGTCTAGAGCATATCAGATGAGACAACCAAGGATGCAATAAACATACCTGTGTCATGAACGACGATCTTAACATTGGAAACGTTGGCAAATTCTGCTTTGACACGCTCTGCAAAGCGCTGAAAACAGCCGTTCAACGCATACACTACGCATGAGGATGAATCTTACGGAAGGCGTCATCATGTTAGCAGGCAGCTCCATCAACTGCATAGTTTCAATATCTGTTTCATGTGCTTCAATGTGACTTACAGTCCTCGCAAAGTTTTGAGCCTTGGCATATATAGTTCCCCTATCCCATTCTTTTGAGGGTTGGTAAGGCGAGATGGATATTTTCTCGGGGATGGGTTCCTTCAGATATGGATTGAACCTGGACGGCGGCGTAGTCTTCAAAGAGAATTTGTAAAGAGCGAGATGAGCAGCAACGGCTGTCAGAAAGCATCAGATCAATGTTAACAAGAGGGGTAGAAGGTCATACCGGCTGCGTGAGGGTCAGCTGATGCCTCGACGATAAGGTCCTTGATGCCGTCAATAGCCTTCAGATCCTTGACGGCACTTCCGATCGACTTGCGGATCAACTCCCTCTTTGCGTCGGGTTTTTTGGAGGCGAATTTTTCACCTAAAGATGAAAGAGAAGTGGTTTTTGACGGCGGAGTGTTGAAGAAGGTGCGTGTCGTCCCGGCCTTGGGCGGGGAGTCTCCAGCAGGAGTGGTGGCCCAGAGGGCCTTGGGGTCGACGCCAGAAACGTGGACCTGGTCGGTCTGAGGATCAGGGTTGTAGGGAAGAATATAGGCAGAAGACATGAGTCTAGGAATCAGATAAGAACGTGACTTGAAGCCGTGTCGCGGACTCGATCTTAACAACATTGAAAAAGGCAAGTTTCAAGACTCCCTCAATATGCGCAACAACCAGGATAACGTCCACCTCCCGTGCAGCGTATAGTTGATCCCACTGTGGATCAGCCCGGAGATGGGTGACAAGTTAGATGTAGAGCACGTCGTGCGCAAACTGTTTTGCGTGAGAACGAGTACCATCAAGACGAATGGTGAGGCTTACGCCCATTTTTTTTTTTTTTTATGAATAGAAATTTATTATCGTAGGGGATCCTTCGGATCCCCTTTTAAAATCTACTACGGTAGCGTACCAAAGGAGCTCGGAAGACCTAACTAATTTGTAACACTGAAGCAAAAGGGAAAAGTATCAGGGACGATAAATGGAAAAGGGAAGCACCGTATACTAAGCTCTTGAGATGGCCGCCCGACATTTAGTGGACTCGGCCCATGATGGACACACAGTCTTCCTGGTCGATAACGCCGCGGCCGCTCGCGGCATTTTCAACACGGACATCTCCGACGGCTAGCACGTCGCCATTCGCTTCTGCGCCTTCCTCCGCATCTGGCTTCAACGGTCACCGCTAAACCGCTTGTCTATTTCATGGTGCCCCAGCCATGCGGGTGTCTGTGAAAACGAAGCCGCCGACGCCCTCGTTGCTTCTGCCTCGGACCCGGCTCCCCCTGCATTGCAAACGCGCGTTGCCGCGCAAAAATCTTTTCGCATGACTGCCGGTGTCCACTGGCGCTTGGCGTGGCTCTCTCATAAGACTCGGGGAGCAAATCTTACCCGCCTCAATGGCCGCCGCCGCCCCCTGCAACCCTGCCTAGGACGTCACCGCTCGCGCTTCGTCCGGGCTTGCGATGATTCCCCGGCCCTCTTTTCTCGGTTTGTCCGCTTTGCCACGGGGCATATGCCCTCCGCCGAATACCGTCGCCGCTTCTTTCCTCAGGCCCCAATCACTTGTCGCCTTTGCCCCGACCACCGCCCCGTAACCCGTTCTCACATCATCTGTGAGTGCCGTTTCTTTTCTCCCTCGTTTACATCTTTCCCAGCCTTCCTGCGCCGCGACCGCAATTACATCGGTCTCATTGCCTTCCTCAAAGACCACCCTCGTGCTGCTTCCTTTGACGCCCTTGTACCATTCACGCATCGACCTCACAATCGTCGCCTACATCGGGCACTTTTCCCGGATTAAAAGGGCACATTGGCATTGTCCGTACTTTCCAAATAGCCGGTTGGCTTCCTACACAGAGACCACAGTGGTCTCTTCATCTCTGGCATAGTTTATCTTGTCGTACTTAGTCTCGTTTCCCAATATTATCCCCATGCGCAAAAAAAAAAAAAAAAAAAGAAGCACCGTATACTATTTGCAAATAGGCTTACGCCCATAACAGCTGGTGCCACTCTAATGTGCATATTATTTAAGAAGGTTTTTTTTCTTAATCTTGGTTTTAGATTTGTTCCCCGTGATATGTTTGTGCGATTTCGAGGTAGGGGTGTCGGGCACAAGTCCATTCAAAGGAATATTCAAGTTCTGCAAGGACCGGTGGCCAGAGGAACGCAACGATAAACCCAACTCACCAGGACAACCTATGGACCCCGAGGATGACAGCGAAGACGAGACCACAGCTCAACCCGAAGGCTCGGCTCCCAATGCGGACGATGGTAACAACACCGAACTTCCTGAGGAGGGATCCGAATCCGATTCAGAAGATAGCGAGGAGGAATGGGTCAGAGAACAGAGCCAGTGAGGAGGCTCGGGCGATTTGGAATACGTGGATTAATAACTGAATATAATTTGTTACAATAGCCTCGCAATATTCCAGTGCGTAGAGTTACAGGATTTCAACGTTGGTGTTTAAGGTATGACTGACCCTATAGTCTCTACCACTGAATCGAGTGTTGAACCATAATATTCTTTCATTTTATCCCATCGCAAAAGAGCCAAATTGGCATCCTCCCCATCCAAATGTTTCTGATCATTGTCAGGAGATGAAACAATGTGAAGGTACCTAGGCATCTTTTGGGGGGTTGAAGGGGAGGTAGCTTTAGCCTTGCTCCTGGTGAGATAAGAGTGAACCACTTTTGGTGCACTTGCGCCTTCCCCAAAAGCCATCTCCAAAGTTGCCTTCAAATCATCTAAAAGATCCAGGTATAACATTGGCACATATTGAACCTGTTCTCCCTTTTTCTACAAACATTGAGATGACAGTGGGAGCTGGGATTATAAAGCATGATACCTACTACCATCATATAGAAAAATTGGGGTTCAAGTGCCTGAATGGCTTTTTCCAGGTCTTGGAGTTTAGAGTAAGTTTTGATTGGTCAAAACAAAGAATCAATTCCTTTGTTTCTTCATCTTGAAAGAACCACAAGAGATCAGGGTGCATGTAGGTGTCTGGAAAAAGGAATACCTTTCCATCAGGATTGTCAAAAAATTCAAGAACATGAGCAGGGGATTCAGCCTTGAGACCCAAGTGGTCAGAACTCCCTTTATTCCATGATACTGGGCAGGTCTGTAGTTCACCACTGGCATTACACTTCAGAGAGACTAAGGTGACTCTCCTTGACCCTAGCAGTGACCTGGGCTTAAACTTGAACACCTCTTTGAGGGGACTGAACTTTCCCCCAAAAGTTTCCATGAGTACCAGAGGGAGTGCTGTTTCAAGTGCATATCCCAGCCCTGAAGGGTTGAGAGCATTGCAGAATGACCTAGTCATCCACACCTTCATCATTGTCCATTTCTGGATTTCAAAAATTGATTTGAGAGAGAGAACTCCCAATGGTTCAGAAATGTATATGGAAACATTCACACCATCTTTCAATATAGGTGGCATATTGACCAAGAAGCCTATGCCCAGGGAAATCATTTCTTGCATGTTGTTTTCAATGGGAATGGATGTTAGTTCACTTCCTAAAGTCCATTGCATGAGGGCATCAGTTAGGCAATTTATCAATTCCATTCCTATTGAATACACAGTCAGGATGTAAATCAGTAAAAGAGAGAGTATACTGACTTTTTAATAACCCTTCTTCTTCGAAAAGGTGGCACAATTCAGTAAGCAGTTGATAACTGTTGATCCATTTTTCCAAATCAGGAGACACATGTGGTTCACCAGCCTCAAGTTTGATTGCATTGGTAATCTTGAATCCTGTCAAGTGTTCAGCAAATGAGGTGAGGACACGATGGTGCAGGACATTTTCAGAGTGGAGAAAAATCTTGATAAGGCTCACCATTAGGTGATAACTATATAATCAATGAGAAGAAATCTTGTAGCACCAAATAATAGACATACTGGCCAGAAAACCAGAACTTCATGTGCTCCAATAATTGCTTATCTGAGATATCATTATTGGAGAGAGTAAGGTACTAACAAATATAAGCCTCTTGAGAAGGATCCCCCCTTGTGAAATGCCCAATGTCAGAGAACACTTCCTGGACCAGTCTCAGCGCTGCCTTCACAGAAAGAGAACTTGTCACATCCTTCACCATCTCCATTGACAGACCAGTTCCCGAAAGAATAATTTTATTGAAGATGAGTGTGAATTGAAAGAACAAAACCATTTCACAAAGAATGGGGTGCCATTTGTCCCCCAATGCAGAGGGAAAACACTTTAGATTGTTGGCAGCCACCTGTGCTTCATCAATCATGATGAATAAAGGTGTCTCCCTTCCCTCAAGAAACAGATCTTTTCTTGTAGTCATGATGTTATTCAGTAAGTCTTGAACAATTTGATGCATAATGTCATTATCAGCATTCCAAAGGGCCCAAAGCACTGTGGCAAAGGGGTCTTGAGTCTGTCCCACCAAAATGGGAGGCAAAACTTGAGCAAGGACCCATTGGCATCAAGCATCCATGACATTTGTATTGGCAGGAAATTGTTGCACAAGTTGTTTCAAGATAATGACATGTGCACACAACAAAGACGCAGTGAGCAGCAGTATTGTTATTGGCAAAGTCTGGAGGGTCTGCATGCCAACTACTCATAGATTGCAGCATTTTGGTTGCTACCATGAAGTTGCTGGAGCCAGATGCTGTACCCATCTCAGCCCTGCACAAAATATAAAAGCCCCAATGATAGCAAAGACCATCAAGCAAAAGTTGTGTTTTCCCCGAGCCAGAGATGTTAAACAGGTGGCTAGAAAGGGCAAGTAAGATCAGGGTTGTTCTCACAATTATCACAGCACCACAAATGTTATAGTGCACAATCTATAGGTATTGGGCTCAAACAAACCTTCAATTCAATTCTGATCTGGATGCTTGCTGAGGTTGTGAAGGAGAAGAATCAGGTTAATGGGTAGAAACTTTTCAAGTTTGTCTTCAGGTTGGATTGAGTTGAGACACCTGTCCAACTCCCCAGTAGCCAAGTATTCAAAATACTTCTCATAGCCTGCAAGTGCCCCAGCTATTTTGTCTTCCATCCCTATGCAGTTGAGGTGTGGAGATAGATCTAATGAAGACTGTTCACAAAGTCATCCACATTTGGAGGTACACCACTACCTTTGGCTTCAATCATTCTTGATTTAGGAGGTGGGGTCTGTTGCAGTGAGTTATTGAAACGAGTTCATTTAAAAGGACACTCTAATGGCATTGGAGAACATGTATGTGAGGATACAAGGCAATGGTAGCCAGCATGATAACATATGAATGGCAGGAATATATGAAGGAGCAATGGCATGAAGAAGTGGTGGAGATGAGTGGGAGGTCAAAAGAGACAGATAGTGGCTTACTGTGACTGGAGATGTTGGATTCATGAGACAAACTTGAAGAAAGTCTGGCTGGACACAGTAATATAATGCTTAGAACATCCTCTTCAGGATCTTCCTTCCAATAAAACAAGATCTTCTTCCAAGGGTTCAACAGTTGGTGGTCTCCAAGCTGAAAGCTTTGCACACAATCTTTGTTGAAAGATTCCAGAGATTGTTTGACCTGGTAGGAGTTTATATCTTCAAGTATGAACTATTCCCTTCACCCACCTGAAAAAGATCTAGGGAGTGAGCAGCAATGTCTTTGAATGATGAAATGGCTCTCCTGAGATTGTCAATGGTAGTGCTGCATGTGATGGAAACTTTAAAGACACAGCTAGGTTGATCACCAAGGACCCAGCACCACAGCTTGATCTTGTTGGGCTTGGACATATTCCTTGGGGTTTGTTGAACAAATGGGGCAAGACAAGGATTGTTTTGTTTTGTTTTGTTTATAGTCTTCATTAGATCTATGTCATGACTGACTGAAAAGCCTCACGTTTTCACTAAGTCATTTCAATTTTATTATTTATTTTCTTCATATTATATAAACATATGCTGACTAAGCAGGCGCCTATCACTTGGTGCTTAGATAAACCAAAGATAAGATACCAGAGCATGGTGCTGATGACTCATTACTATTACTACATGCACAGTTGTCTTACTCATACAAGTACTATATTTAGAATAGGGCTTAGGGTAGTGCACAGACCACCTGCCATAGTATATAAAGAGTGCAATTCAGCACCCAGAGTCCTCAGTTGAGTTCTCTCAGGTTTCCCCTCCCTCCTCTCCTCCTCCTGTCTTGCCTGCTGTCTGGGGCTCTTAGGCATCATGCCGAGGGAGTCCTGATAGTAGAACTCAACTAGTTCACTTACCAGCTCCATGCTTGCATACTCCCAGACCACAGGGATAAGTGGACAGAGAACAGGGGGATTACTCTGTCATATGCCAACGTTAAAATTGTGGTACCAGTTGCCAGACACCATTAAAAACTGCGCACCAGTGGCCCTGCATTGCGACCCTTAACTAGCTTTGCATTACATTCCCGGTCTACACAAACTGAAGAACCTAACCTGGTTGATAGGGTCACCTGTGCACAGGAAACCAGTGCCGGATTTGTCACACGATATGTGACACATATCTAGGGACCAGCCTCACCAGCCCCCTAGTGCATTAAATTGCCCTGGTCTAGGCCCTTGAAGGCTATATTTGTAGATACATAAATACCTTTTTCTGTACCCCTTGGAGGTAGCCGCCACTTGGTCACATGCCTCTGAGAAAGACCTGCACCTGTACGGTGTAGTGGTATCAGGACAACTGTTTGGACCCTGATTAGATAGACCCTTCATCCATAAATAAAAACCAGTAGTCAGTATAGTAAATTGTAGCACTGCAGGGGTGGTCGTAGACCCTGAGTGCACGTTTCGTACATACATTCCCAAGCAAGTGACAGGCCAAGACCTCCCTCACTTATGTACAAGTACAAAATAGGAGATACAAATAACAATACTTTCTGGGATGCCATCACAGGCAATCTTGAATGACGTGGGTTTTAGTTCATCAGAAGGAGAATCTACTTCATCATCATCATCACAATCAACAAACTCTATCACAGAGGAACAGCATCAGTGGGAACCAGCACCATTTCCCATCTTAGTACCCAACCCAGCCACCCTAAATCCTAACCTACTATTCAACTCTGATGCCGATTTCATTGGAGAACCTGCACCACTGTTTTCATCACCTCCACCACCACTCACACCATCACCTACATCACCACTGCCAAACTATCACAGTATGGCAGTGCCCCAAGAAATGACATCAGCAGAACTGCTGAATCTCCTCAATGCACAAGCCACAACAATCCAATCTTTACAAACACAGCTGACACAGCTGCAAACAAATGCTGCACAGGCCACCGTGGCAGCAGCAGCACACACACCTCCTCCCGCCAACATTGTTAACATACCGCCAGGGATGGTATTCAATATTCCTGGGACTGGTAATGGCGGATCATCTAGAATAGATGTAGCCAAACCTCTGGTCTTCTCCAGAAAAATGTCAGAAGTAACAAATTTCATCAATGCTTGCCAACTCTACATCCAATTAAAGATGCCAGAATCTGACGAGGAGGAGCAGATCTTATTGATCATCTCATACATGACAGAAGGCTTTGCCACAGATTGGAAGGACAATCTGTTGGAGCAGATGGCCAACAACAAAGAAGGAATTCTGCAAATGGCGGAACAGTTGTTCAGACAGATCAGAAGGGATTTTGGTGACACTGATGAGCAGTCATCAAAAATCTCGGAGATGTGGACCATGACACAGGGGTCCAGCACATGTGAAGAGCATGTGCAAAAATTTAAAAAGGTATCATGAGGAACAGGATACCTGGGAAGGGCTCTCATCGAAGAGTTCAAACGAAGTTTGAATACTGGACTCCAAAAAAGGATAATGGAGGCCAATGAGGTACCTGAAACCATCGAAGGGTGGTACCAGAAAGCAGTAAAACTAGATCGCCAGTGGAGACAGGTGAAAGCTGAGGAGAAGTACTACTCCTCGTGGACCAGTAACTCTGCCAATAGGAGTGAAGGAGCATCCAAAGGCCTGGATATGGTGAAGCTGGTAGCCCCTGGCCAGCCCAAACCCCAATGGAGATTTGGATTGGGATCAGCAAACCAGGGATGATTGGGAGCTGGAGCCTTCATGAGTTCAAGTAGTATGGCAAATCGGCCAGACCCTAACATGATGGACATCAATTGAAATCAAAGACCACCCCTCAGATGTTACAAATGTGGCAAGATCAGACACATCTCTAGGAACTGCAGATCAGGACTTGATATTTGCACAATGACATTTGACAAAATGAAGGAGTACTTCAAGAAAGGAGAAGAGAATTTAAAAGAGGAAGAGAGTCAGTAGGTCCCATACTGGACTCTCATAATAGATATGCTGTACTAGATAAATTGGTAGATAGTGCACAGCCCCTTGATATAGCACCTAGTGCTGACCAGGTTGATGCAAGGACGATCTCAGAAGTCTCAAGGACTTCTGAGACATTCCTGCAAGAGGCAAACTCCCAGGTGAAACACCGTGATATAGCGCATGGCACTGAAAGTGTCACTCCCAAGGAGCGCGGCAGGGTGGCAAAAGCTGTGCTTAATTCCTCATTACCAAATACAGTAGTACAAGTATCTACAAAGGGACAAAAGGACTTAAAAGGAAAGCGGTGTGATATAGCACTTGGCACTGAAACTGCTTGTCCAAAGAGAATATTAAAAAAAGGAGAAAAGGAGTTTGTAATTAGGACAATAGGATGAAAGGATGAAATCTTGATGGAAATCGGGTTGGAAAGGTTGGACACACATGAACAAACTCAGCAAACCGAATTGCTCGATTCAGGAGCAACAGGGTTGTTCATGCATGCTGCATATGCAAAAAGGATGGGCTTCAAACTTATACCCTTGGAGCGTCCTATTCAAGTTCGAAATGTGGATGGAACAAATAATGAAGGAGGAATGATCACCCATGAGGTTGATCTCCTCTTATCTTATCAAGGGCACAAAGAACAAGTGACCTTTGAAATATGTGAGCTAGGAAAAACCAATGCAATCATTGGATTGACATGGTTATGAAAACATAACCCCAAAATAAATTGGGAAACTGGTCAGGTCAAATTAACACAATGTCCACAAAGCTGTGGACATAGGCAAAGAGAGTGGACCAAGAAGCAGGAGCAGAAGGTCCGATCAGCAGAACACTGGTGTGTTCTAGAATATCTGTGGGAGCAGGAAAAAGAACTAGACTTTGTGCATTGGCTTGAAGAAAAAGAGGAAAGCAAAAAGCATCTCACATACATGGAACAGATGAAGCACCCAGGACAATACAAGTATGGGGATAAATACCCCTTCTTACCAGTGTTTCCATCTACATCTGTCAGCCCAAAAGCCGGATCAATGACTTATGTACGAGAATTGGCAAAACTCACAGCCAAAGAGATGGTACCTGAACAGTATCATCAGTACCTCCAAATCTTTGAGAAGGGAGCATCAGAGCACATGCCAGCCAGGAAGCCTTGGGACCACACAATCGATACCAAACCAGGCTACCAGCCCAGAAAAGGGAAAGTCTACCCCCTATCCCCAGATGAGCTGCAAGAAGTACAAAACTTTGTGGATGATCAACTAGCAAAAGGGTACATTTGACCCTCCAAATCGCCACAGACATCACCCGTCTTCTTTGTCAGCAAAAAAGATGGAAAAAAGCGGATGGTACAGGATTACCAATACCTAAACGAGTGGACAGTCAAAAATAACTATCCACTACTGCTCATATTGGAGCTCGTAGATCGAGCTGGAAGTGCCAAATACTTCACCAAGCTAGATCTTATGTGGGGTTATAATAACATATGAATCAAGGAAGGCAACAAATGGAAAGCTGCATTCACTACCCCTGAAGGTTCTTTTGAACCAGTAGTAATGTTCTTTGGGCTGACCAACTTGCCAGCCACTTTCCAAGCAATGATGAATGACATTTTCCACGATATGATCAATGCAGGGAAAGTCATTGTGTACATTGATGACATTCTCATCTTTACCAAAACAAAAGAAGAGCATGACGCAATTGTACAACAAGTCTTGCAACAATTGGAGGGAAATGATTTGTATGTAAAACCAGAAAAATGCGTGTGGTGTGTGGAAGAAGTTGAATTCCTAGGGGTGGTCCTTGGACCCAAAGGAATTCAAATGGACACAAAAAAGGTTGAAGCTATCATTAGCTGGCCAACACCTTCTTGTGTCAAAGATGTACAAAGGTTCTTAGGCCTAGCCAACTACTATAGGCGCTTTGTACAAGATTTCACAAAAATTGCATGACCATTACATGATCTGGTCAGAAAAGAAAAAACATGGGAATGGACGGAGGTCCGAAATAAGGCTTTCAAAAGCCTAAAAAAGATATTTACAGAGCAACCCTTGCTAGTTGCCCCGGATTCAGATAGGAAGTTCAGGGTGGAGTCAGATGCATCAGATTATGCTATGAGTGGGGTCTTATCTATGCTCTGTAAGGATGACAAATGGAGGCCTGTGGCCTACCTATCAAAATCACTCAATGATATGGAGTGTAACTATGACGTCCATGATAAGGAAATGCTAGGCATTATGCACTGCCTAGAAACATGGTGTCATTATTTGGAAGGAGCATGTGAACAGTTTGAAATATGGACTGATCATAAAAATCTCAAATACTTTATGAGTGCAAAGAAACTAAATCACAGACAGGCCAGATGGGCTTTGTACCTAAGCCGATTTAATTTTGTCCTGCACCATAAAGCAGGTGTAACAATGGGAAAGGCTGACTCTCTGTCCAGGAGGCCAGACCATAAAAAGGGGGTGGATGATGACAACAAGGACGTCATGCTCCTCAAACCAGATTTTTTCCAAATTGCAGCACTATGTCATGGACACATATTCATTCATAGCTCAGAGAAGGAACTATTAAACAAAATTCGATGCTCTGAAGCATGTGATGAAGTAGTAGTAAAAGCAGTAGAAGCCATGAAAAAAGCTGGCATTAAAACACTAAATGCTCGAGAATGGGAGATAGAACAGAGACTTATCCTCTGGCAAGGAAAGGTCTATGTACCAAAGGATGAGAAATTGTGGATGGAGATAGTCTGCTTACACCAACACACCCATTGCTGGACATGGAGGACAGTGGAAGACGATTGAACTCATCACAAGAAATTACTGGTGGCCTGGAGTCACTAGATTTATCAAAAAATATGTTAGTGGATGTGACAAATGCCAGCAAAATAAGAATTTCCCTGAGCCACTCGCTGGAAAGCTAATGCCAAACTCAGCACCAGCTCAGCCATGGACACATATTTCTGCAGACTTCATTACAAAACTACCCAAATCACACAGTCACAATGCGATCTTGGTGGTTTGTGATTGAATGTCTAAAATGGCACATTTCATACCCATGTCAGAAGAAACATCCACCCAAGGGTTGGCAAGATTATTCAGGGATTACATTTGGAAACTGCATGGACTTCCTGAATCAATCATCTCGGATAAAGGCCCGCAATTCGCAGCACAAATGATGAAAGAATTAAATCAACTGCTGGGAATTTCAACAGACTTGTCCACTGTGTTCCATCCACAAACCAATGGACAAATGGAAAGGATGAATCAGGACTTAGAACAGTTCCTGAGGATCTTTGTGTTACAATTCTCTTTTCCCTTTGTTAACGGACTACATTTACTAGTTACAAACCCATAGTTACGCTTGGACGTTATCTCCTTTTTATAGCTACCTTCACCTTTCCTTTCTTAGATAGCTATGCTCTTTCCCCTTCAGTTTCTATTGTTCTCTTAATGTATATAAACCCCTCTCATGTACCATAATTCCTTAGTTCCAACTTAGTTGAATCATATCCATAACTTGAATGCTCTTTCGCTCATCGCCTCAACCGCTCTCCTTGCTCTCTCTCTAGCCTTTGTCATTGTCAGACTTAGTGCCTAGAATCCTCGTCCAGTGATTGGGAACAGACCGAGACTCTGTTTGTCGCTGTAGACTTGGACGCTGAATGATGTTGTGGACATTGACCATAACATAAGTTGGAACTCAGGACCAGCTCAGGGTACCATCCCTAGCCGACACCATTGAGACCCGCAGCTCTCAGGAACAACCCCTGAATGGATCCATCACCTATAAGGGGAAATACTACCTTGGACGACGAGAAGCTTTTCTCTACCAACAAACCTGGTACTTTGTTACAGAAGGATGGAAACAAAACGAACCAGTCCCAGACAAATATTTTTCAGGAGACTTCTACTCAGGAGCCTTTGAATTCGATTTACCCGATCAAATCTACCTAGACTGGGGTAGTGAAGTACAAGGAGAACCGCTCTACCTTGTTAAGGAACCAGAAAACGAACCAGGAAGGACCCTCTACAGGAAATTCTTCAGTGGAAGCGACTGACACAGAATCACAGCTAGCCTTTTAGCAGAGTGGGAGGAATTACTATGAATTGAACAAGCCAAGCTTGAGGAAAACCCATTTGATACAGATTACTCAAAACAAGGATCACCCCCATCTCCGAAACCCAGAACTCCGAGTAGAACCCCTACTCCAGAACCGAAACCGATCACCAGAACACCAACCCCTGAACCACCGATTAACCCCAAACCACCAATCACTCCTGAACCAAGAATGGTGTCTGAAACCAGTGCTAGCTCTAAAGGATATATCAAACCGCAGCCTATACGACCTTTTACAGGCAAACAAATCGAAGCAAGGTCATTTCTAGGACAGCTTGAAGATTACTTTACCCTCAACAAACAGAACTATGAAGGAAAAGATGAGAAGAAAGTCAGATATGTGCTTGCATGCATGGGACCAGAACTAGACGACTGGAAAACTATTATCCGAAGTGAACTGAATGACAACAGAAGCAGTACCACAGCCACATTCAAATGGAGCAACTATGAAGCATTTGAAACATGTTTCATCAATGACTGGGGAGAAGTCAACAGCGCCCTTCGAGCCCTGAACAATCTATCCAAATTAAGAGTTGGAAACGGCGTTTCAGTCCCAGAATACATCAGAAAATTTTGCATGGATATAGGAACCTCTGGACTCACTGGAATACCCGCTCAGTTACAGGCATTCGTCAAAGGATTACTGTTAGAACTTGCTAGGACAATCTTACAGGACCAAAGGAAGATCAAGACGATGCAAGAAGCCTATGATAAGGCTGAGGATCACCATAATGCTTGGGACATGACAGGACAGGGAAACAGGAGAACCAATGATGGATCTGGAACACGTTTCAATCAAAACAACAACCGATCCGGAACAATCAGAGCTATAAATACCACAATTCCTAGCTGATTAACAGATGATCAAAAGGAGGAATACCGAAAGACTGGCAAGTGTTTCAGATGTGGAACACAGGGACACATCTCCAGGAACTGCCCGAAACGCAATGATGCGTCTTCATCCAGGTCTTCTTATCAGAATAAGGCTGTCCGTTCTGTCACTGAGGAACAACAGAAGGAAGAAGACAAACCAGCGAAGAAAATTAGAGCAATCTTTTCAGCAATGTCTACTGAAGAGAAGAATGCCCTCTTAAACGAATTTGAAAACGAGGGTTTTTAGTTAGGAAGCATCACTCAGTGGTTGGCCCTTCCTTATTATCGAGATCTGAACAGTTAGCGCTTGATTCTGTAATAGTATTATCCAACAATGACAAGCGCATTTCGTTAACTATCAAATCGACCAATTTACCCACTGGAACATCTGCCCTAATTGATTGTGGAGCAGAAGGAAACTTTGTAGACAAAGGAGCAGTGAAGGAGCTCAGGAAAGAACAACTTAAGAAACCAATTAAAGTCAGAAACGCAGATGGAACAGTAAATGTGAAAGGAATGATCACGCATCGGACCAAGATATGCTACATGATCGAAGGACAGCAATTTATCAATTGGTTCTGGATCACTAAGCTAGGCAATCAACGAATGATTTTAGGAATACCCTGGTTAGAAGAAAATAACCCGATCATCAACTGGCGAGAGAAATCTCTGAAGATTGGAGATCTGAACATATCACCAAAAGCAATCTGGCAGCTAGCCCTCGACTCCCAGCAATGGGGCGAAGATGACTATTGGATTAGAGTTAAAACATCGGCATCACAGGAACTAGAACATAGGCTAAAGAAAGATGAACCATCTACCACTCTACCGACAGAATATGAACAATGGCGCACCATCTTTGACAAAAAAGCATCAGAACGTTTCCCATCCAGTCGACCATGGGATCATGCAATCAACACAAAAGAAGGCTTTGTTCCGAAGGCTAGTAAACTCTATCCTCTATCCGTCAAAGAACAGGGATTGTTAGACGAATGGATTGATGAACAACTTAAGAAAGGATACATTAAACCATCTACATCACCGCAGGCATCACCATTCTTCTTTGTAGCAAAGAAAGAAAGTGGAACACTCCGACCCTGTCAGGATTACCGATACCTCAACGAATGGACCATCAAAAACGCATATCCCCTTCCCTTAGTTTCTGATCTCATGACCAAACTACGAGGCGCCAAGTATTTCACCAAACTAGACCTCCGATGGGGATACAACAACGTTTGTATCAAAAAGGGAGACGAATGGAAAGCAGCCTTTATTACCAATCGAGGGCTCTATGAACCAACAGTAATGTTCTTTGGATTATGCAACTCACCGTCGACCTTTCAAACTATGATGAACAAATACTTTAGGGACAGGATCAATGAAGGATGGCTGATCATTTATATGGACAACATGTTAATCTGTGCGGAGACACTGGAACAGCTGGAGGAGCGGACAAAACAAATTTTACAATGGTTACAAGATAATGACCTATTCCTGAAACTTGAAAAATGCAAGTTCGCCACACAGGAAGTCAAATTCTTAGGAATGATCATCACCCCTGGACGCATTCAGATGGACCCAATAAAGTTAGCAGGGATTGCTGATTGGCCAGTCCCCACCACAGTCAAACAAGTTTGATCATTCCTCAGATTTGGGAACTTTTACCGACGTTTCATTGGAAATTTTGCTGCCATCACTAAACCGCTTACCGACCTCACTAAGAAAACTGAACCATTTGACTGGACCACTGAACGGAGCAACGCTTTTGAAATTCTAAAGAAATGATTTGCATCTATGCCAGTATTATTAATGCCAGATCCTACTCGACCCTTTATCCTTCAAACTGATGCATCAAATAAGGCAATAGGAGCAGTCTTGAAACAAGCAGATGAAACAGGATCTCTACATCCCTGCGGATTTATTTCACATGCATTAACACAAACGGAACAGAATTACCAGATCTACGATCGAGAACTCTTGGCAATTATCAAAGGATTGATGACCTGGTGACATCTACTACATGGATCACCTCACACCACGATAGTTCACTGTGACCACAAGAATCTATCCTACTATCGAACTGCCCAATGCTTAACGCCCAGAAAAGCTAGATGGTCATCCCTATTATCAGAATTTGACCTACGCATTGAACACATCCCTGGCACAAAAATGTTTGAAGCAGATGCCCTATCCCAACACCCTGATCATATGGGAAACAGTGAATTACAAGAAGATGTCGTAGTCCTACCAGAGGATTGTTTTATTTGTCTTATTGCGGAAGATCTAGTCACAGAAATTCAGAAAGCAATGTCAAAAGACAATTTCGGATGTATTCTAATCAAGGTTATCACCACACACCGCGCCCCACTGATCAAATCGAACATACAGGATTGGTCTTATACCAATGGCATTGTTCACTATCTCGGCAAGACCTACATCCCTGACCAAGACGGATTACGAACCAGATTGATTAAAGAAATGCACAAAGCACGATCATCAGGTCACCCTGGACGATTAAAGACTCTTGAACTCCTTAAACGTGATTACTGGTGGCCCGGAATGTTCAAACATGTCAGAGAATGGATAGAAGGATGCGCCCTCTGCCAGCAGATGAAGATTAACACACACCCAAATGTACCAGCCCTTCACCCGATTCCGTCGAAAGCAACCCGCCCCTTTCAGCAAGTAACCCTTGATTTCATCACTGATCTACCCCTCTCCGATGGCTTTGACTTGATCCTGGTCATGGTGGACCATGGCCTTACAAAGGGGGTAATTTTCACACCCTGCAAAAAGACAATTGATGCTCTAGGCACAGCAGAACTTTATGTCTCAGAAATTTTCAAACGATTTGGCCTACCTGACATTTTAATCTTGGATCGAGGACCACAGTTCTCCGCAAAAGTATTTCAGGAAATACGAAAAGCACTAGGAATTGACCATAGAATGAGCACAGCCTATCATCCCCAAACCGACGGAGAAACAGAACGAGTCAACCAGGAACTAGAAGTCTACCTCCGAATGTTCTGCTCCAATGAACCGCATCTATGGAAACCGCTTCTCCCAATAGCCGAGTTTGCTCACAATAACCAACATCATGACACAATCAAAACTTCCCCATTCAGACTGATGTATGGGATGGACCCTGTTGCGCTTCCCACAGCTACCACACAAATGACCACACCAGCAGCAGAGGAGCGCCTTAAGTTCCTAAGGAAGGCCAGAGAAAAAGCACTAGCAGCACATGAACTAGCAAGACAATTAGTGGCAAGACAACGCAAGGACAAAGCAATACGATTCGAAAAGGGCACCAAAGTATGGCTTGAGAACCGAAATCTTCACATACCATATCAGTCCAGAAAGCTAGCACCAAAACAAGAAGGACCCTTTGAAATCGAACAAGTGATGGGACCAGTAACATACAAACTGAAACTCCCGAAACAATGGCGCATTCACCCTGTGTTTCATACGTCACTCCTTACCCCATATAGAGAAACGATTGCGCACGGCCCAAATTATGTGAAACCACCCCCTGATCTCGTAAATGGACAAGAAGAGTTCGAAGTAGAGGCAATTTTAGCTCACAGCAAACGAGGTGCAGGATACCACTACCTGGTTAAATGGAAAGGCTATGGATCAAATGACAATTCTTGGGAACCTGCTCGCAATCTTGCAAACACCACTGATATCCTATTGGAATATCAACAACGCCGACACCTCTGAACCATGACTCGATACAGAAACCGCCACGTCTTGAAACAAAATTACCACTATACAAAACAGAACTGCTCAACACTCTCTCAATACACTATAGCTCTTAAAGAAAAGACCATCTACACCCACATACAATACCTCCCCTTCCAACATGCTCCTAGAGCACTGAACCTGTCAGGAAAACTCACCCGAACTGTGGCGTTGGTCACACGATACTACCGCATCCCTCGACTTGATCACCGTCACCAAAAGAACCCTTCAGGAACAACAAAGTTCCCCTGCAATGCCATCCAGAACTATCTTCCCAAGTACCATGACCTATGATTCTCAACCGACGATCTACCCACCTATAATAAGGATCCACCTGTCTACCAACTTCTAGCCATCAGAAACAGTAACGTTTATGAAAGCGCTCATGGAAGACTGCTATGTCCGGAAGAATATAAGCAGATGGACAAGATCACTAAACAGATACGGGAGTGTAGCACACAAATTTGGTTAATTAACCGAAGAATCAGAATACCAGGAAGGCCTCGCATTCTCATAGAAGACATCCTTGATGATCTTCAATATTTGTCTATTGCACTGGGAGAGGTAATAGCGGATATCGTCAGGAGAATCAGAAGATTCTTAGTCACCCCAACAATGACACCAGGAATCCAACATCTAGATTCGCTAACCAGGTTCATCACAGAAGAACAAGAACTCCTCACTGACCCTGCAATCGAAGACCCATTGGATATAGAAAGTTCAGATTTGGACACAGAAATTAGCGATCTGGAATACATATAAATTCTGCAAGTGTCATCGCCTAGCGCCAGACTCACATGCTGAAAACCTTCTTCACCCTCGCCGCCTATTTCACCATCCTCCTCCTCCTCTCTTGCGCTCATTGGCGCATCGACGAAGCTACCGCCACCCTCTCGCCTTTCATTGCTGTCCCAGACCTCCCGCTCAAGGTCTTCATTGAAAATACCACTGTCATCCACTTCGAGGATGATGACCTCCACATCCACCCTGCCAACCTACTTCCTCAGGTATACCCTGACGATCACCACCTCCCTCATTTCGCCCAATTCGTCAAAAGAAACACTACACTCACTGTCGTCGCCAATGCCCTTGCCGCTGCCACCTGCTCCATCACCAATCTTTCCTCCGCCACTGATAATCTCGCCGCCCTCACCCTCACTATAGATCCACACGAGATGACCTACGAGGAACGTGATTCCTTCCTCCAGAATGCGCAAAACTTGCACAGAGCTGAAGCTCTCAAATGGAAGGTGGAAACATCGACAAAAGAATTAGACAATGCTGTCAAATGGGCTGAGTCTAGAATGGACCATGGTTGGACAACCTCTGGCTGGTAGAAGTTGGTGACTTCTCGCATACAAAGGGGGTAATGTTACAATTCTCTTTTCCCTTTGTTAACGGACTACATTTACTAGTTACAAACCCATAGTTACGCTTGGACGTTATCTCCTTTTTATAGCTACCTTCACCTTTCCTTTCTTAGATAGCTATGCTCTTTCCCCTTTAGTTTCTATTGTTCTCTTAATGTATATAAACCCCTCTCATGTACCGTAATTCCTTAGTTCCAACTTAGTCAAATCATATCCATAACTTGAACGCTCTTTCGCTCGTCGCCTCAACCACTCTCCTTGCTCTCTCTCTAGCCTTCGTCATCGTCAGACTTAGTGCCTAGAATCCTCGTCCAGTGATTGGGAACAGACTGAGACTCTGTTTGTCGCTGTAGACTTGGACACTGAATGACGTTGTGGACATTGACCGTAACACTTTGTAGACCATAGACAAGAAGATTGGTCTGGGTGGCTGTCTATTGCTGAATTCAGCTACAACAATAAAATACAGGCATCAACAAAGCAGACACTGTTCTTCGTAAACTATGGAAAACATCCACAAATGGGAATAGAGCCCAGATGAGAAGGAAGTCACCTGGCAGCATCTGAGTTTGCTCAGAAAATGAAAGAAATTCATGAGGAAACTCAAGCTGCCTTGCTAAAGTCACAGGGTGACATGAAGCTATATGCAGATAGACACCAGTCAGATGCACCAGAATACAAAGTTGGAGACAAAGTCTGGCTGTCAACCAAGGATTTAAGGTTAACAGGATGCCCAACTAGAAAACTGGTGGAAAGATGGATTGGGCCATACCCAATCAAGAAAATAGTGTCACCAAATGCAGTAGAGCTAGACCTACCCTTTTCTCAACAAATCCATCCAGTGGTAAATGTATCACGGATCTGCCCTTGGAAACAACCAATGAAAGGGCAAAAGGCACAACCCCCACCACCAATTGAAATAGATGGTGAAAAGGAGTATGAGGTGGAAGAAATAATCGATGTAAGATTGAAAAGGAATAAAATGGAGTACTTGGTTAGGTGGAAAGGATACACTGCTGAGCACAACTCATGGGAACCACTGGATAATCTACAAAACGCAAAAAGGAAAATAAAAAACTTTTACAATAAAAACCCTGGAGCCATCAGAAGGCTTGACAAAGCAACCTTTGATAGGTTGACTTTCAGACCATATGAAAACTTCACACAATCCTTGGACAAAGTAGTGTCCAAAATTGATGTTAATGCAGTAGCACCAGCTGCAAAATGGGAGCAAAACTGGCAAAAGTGGAAAGGGAGAAAGGGTCTAGACACCCTTATAGAGCCAGGAGATGCAGAAGGGCCATGTCAATGTAACATGTGCCTATGTCAATCGCATGATATAGCGCCTTGTGCTGAAACAATTGAAGACCTTACTCCACCTTCACACCCACTCTCACCCATTATTGAGGAAGTAGAGGAACCATCCATGATAGAGTGCAATGTGCTGAAAGATGACAAAGAAGTTTAAATTTGTCTGGAAGCCAAATCTTAAAAAGGGGGTACTGTCATGACTGACTGAAAAAGCTTCGGCTTTTTCACCAAGTCATTTCTCTTTTATTATTTATTTTCTCTCTGTATTATATAAACATATGCTGACTAAGCAGGTGCCTATGGCTTAGGCACTTAGATAACAAGTAGATAAGATACTGGGACACAGTGTGGATGACTCATTACCATTACTACATGCGCAGTCATCTTACTCATACACATACTATATTTAGAGTAGGGCTTAGGGTAGTGCACAGACCACCTGTTGTAGTATATAAAGAGTGCAATTCAGCCCCCAGAGTCCTCAGTCAAGTTCTCTCGGGTTTATTCCTGTTACGGTTGATGTCCACAACGTCGTTCAGTGTCCAAGTCTACAGCGACAAACAGAGTCTCAGTCTGTTCCCAATCACTGGACAAGGGCTCTAGGCACTAAGTCTGACGATGACGAAGGCTAGAGAGAGAGCGAGGAGAGCGGTTGAGGCGACGAGCAAAAGAGCGTTCAAGTTATGGATAAGATTCGACTAAGTTGGAACTAAAGAACTACGGTACATGAGAGGGGTTTATATACGTTAAGAGAACAATAAGAATATAAGGGGAAAGAGCATAGCTATCTAAGAAAGGAAAGATGAAGGTAGCTATAAAAGGAGATAACGTCCAAGTGTAACTATGGGTTTGTAACAAGTAAATGTAGTCCGTTAACAAAGGGAAAAGAGAACTGTAACATTACCCCCTTTGTATGCGAGAAGTCACCGACTTCTACCAGCCAGAGGTTGTCCAACCGTGATCCGTCCTAGATTCAGCCCATTTGACAGCGTTATCTAGTTCCTTTGTCGACGTTTCCACCTTCCATTTGAGAGCTTCAGCAGCTCTGTGTAAATTTTGTGCATTCCAGAGGAAGGAATCACGCTCCTCGTAGGTCATCTCATGCGGGTCAATGGTGAGGGTGAGGGCGGCGAGATTGTCGGTGGCGGAGGAGAGATTGGTGATGGAACATGTGGCGGCGGCAAGGGCGTCCGCGACGACGGTGAGTGTGGTATTCCTTTTGACGAATTGGGCGAAATGTGGGAGGTGATGATTGTCGGGGTGTACTTGTGGAAGCAGGGCGGCAGGGTGGATATGTAAATCGTCGTCCTCAAAGTGGACGACGGTGGTGTTTTTGATGAAGACCTCGAGTGGGAGGTCAGGGACGGCGAGGAAAGGTGAAAAAGCGGCGGCAGTTTCGTCGATGCGCCAGTGGGCGCAGGAGAGAAGTGTCAAAGCGATGAAGTAGGCGGCAAGGGCAAAGAAAGTGAACATGTCGGTATAATGTGGGTACTGGCATTAAGTGATTGTATTTTGGAGAGTTTATACATGTTCCAGGTTGCTGATTTCCGTGTCGGAGTCCCAATTTTCTGTGTTTAACGGGTCTTCAATTGCAGGGTCAGTGAGGAGGTCTTGTTCTTCCCTGAGGAATATGGTCAATGAATTCAAATGTTCAATCCCTGGTGTTGTTGTCGGTGTAATTTGGAATTTTCTGATTCACCTAATAATATTCGCTATTACCTGTACCATTGCAATAGACAGATAGTCAAGTTCATCAAGGATGTCTTCCATGAGAATGCGAGGCCTTCCCGGTATTCTGATTCTTCGGCTGATTAACCAGATCTGCGCGCTACACTCCCGCGTCTGTTTAGTGATTTCGTCCATTTGTTTATATTCTTCTGGGCAAAGCAGCCTTCCATGAGCGCTTTTATAAACATCACTGCTTCTGGTGGCTAAAAGTTGGTATGCAGGTGGATTGTTATTATAGAGAGGTAGATCGTCGGTCGAAAATTGTAGGTCGTGGTACTTGGGGAGATAGTTCCAGGCATCATTGCAGGGGAATTCCGTTATCCCTGAAGGATTCTTTTGGTGACGGTGATCGAGACGAGGGGTGCAATAGTATTGTGTGATTAACGCCATAGTTTGGGTAAGTTTTCCTGGCGGGGTCGGTGCTCTAAGAGCGTGTTGGAAGGGAAGGTATTGTATGTGGGTATAGACGGTTTTTTCCTTAAGAGCTATAGTGTATCGAGAGAGTGTTGAGCAGTTCCGTTTTGTATAGTGATAGTTTTGTTTCAAGACGTGGCAGTTTCTATATCGCGTCATGGTTCAGAGGTGTCAACGTTGTTGATACTCTGATAGGATATCAGTGGCGTTTGCAAGGTTGCGAGCAGGTTCCCAAGAGTTGTCATTCGATCCGTAGCCTTTCCATTTAACTAGGTAATGGTAGCCTGCGCCTCGTTTCCTGTGGGCTAGAATTGCCTCTACCTCGAATTCTTCTTGTCCATTTACGAGATCAGGGGGTGGTTTCATATAATTTGGGCCGTGCGCAGTTGTTTCCCTGTACGGGGTAAGGAGTGACGCATGAAACACAGGGTGAATGCGCCATTGTTTCGGGAGTTTCAATTTGTACGTTACTGGTCCCATTACTTGTTCGATTTCGAAGGGTCCTTCTCGTTTTGGTGCTAGCTTTCTGGACTGATATGGTATGTGAAGATTTCGGTTTTCAAGCCATACTTTGGTACCCTTTTCAAATCGTATTGCTTTGTCCTTGCATCACCTTGCCACTAGTTGTCTTGCTAGCTCATGTGCTGCTAGCGCTTCTTCTCTGGCTTTCCTTAGGAACTGAAGGCGCTCCTCTGCTGCTGGTGTGGTCATTCGCGTAGTAGCTGTGGGAAGCGCAACAGGGTCCGCTCCATACATTAGTCTGAATGGAGAAGTTTTGATCGTGTTGTGATGTTGGTTATTGTGGGCAAATTCAGCTATTGGGAGAAGCGGTTTCCATAGATGTGGTTCATTGGAACAGAACATTTGGAGATAGACTTCTAGTTCCTGGTTGACTCGTTCTGTTTCCCCGTCAGTTTGAGGATGATAGGCTGTACTCATTCTATGGTCAATTCCTAATGCTTTTTGTATTTCTTGAAATACTTTTGCGGAGAACTGTGGTCCTCGATCTGAGATCAACACATCGGGTAGGCCAAACCATTTGAAAATTTCGGATACGTAAAGTTCCGCAGTGCCTAGTGCATCGATCGTCTTCTTGCAAGGTGTGAAAATTACCCCCTTTGTAAGGCCATGGTCCACCATGACCAGGATCGAGTCAAAGCCATCGGAAAGGGGTAGATCAGTGATGAAATCAAGGGTTACTTGTTGAAAGGGGCGGGTTGCTTTTGACTGAATCGGGTGAAGGGCTGGTACATTTGGGTGTGTGTTAATCTTCATTTGTTGGCAAAGGGCGCATCCTTCTATCCATTCTCTGACATGTTTGAACATTCCGGGCCACCAGTAGTCGCGTTTAAGGAGTTCAAGGGTCTTTAATCGTCCGGGGTGGCCAGATGATCGTGCCTCGTGTGTTTCTTTAATCAGTTTGGTCCATAGTCCGTCCTGGTCAGGGATATAGGTCTTGCCAAGATAGTGAACAATGCCATTTGTATAAGACCAATCCTGTATATTTGATTTGATCGGTGGGGCGCGGTGCGTGGTAATAACCTCGATTAGAATTCGTCCAAAATCATCTTTTGACATTGCCTTCTGAATTTCCATGACTAGATCTTCTGCAATAAGACAAATAAAACGATCCTCTGGTAAGACTATGACATCTTCCTGTGATTCGCTATTTCCCATATGGTCAGGACGTCGGGATAGGGCATCTGCTTCGAACATTTTCATGCCAGGGACGTGCTCAATACGTAGGTCAAATTCTGATAGTAGGGACGACCATCTAGCTTGTCTTGGTGTCAGGCGTTGGGCGGTTCAATAATAGGACAAATTCTTGTGATCGCAATGAACTATTGTGGTATGGGGTGATCCATGTAGTAGGTGTCGCCAGGTTGCTAATCCCTTGATGATTGCCAAAAGTTCTCTGTCATAGATCTGGTAATTTTGCTCCGTTTGTGTTAGGGCATGTGAAATAAATCCACAAGGGTGTAAGGATCCTGTTTCATCAGCTTGTTTCAAGACCGCTCCTATTGCTTTATTTGATGCATCAGTTTGAAGAATAAAGGGTCGGGTTGGATCTGGCATTAATAACACTGGCATAGACGCAAATCGTTTCTTTAGAATCTCAAAGGCCTGGTTCCGTTCGGCTGTCCAGTCGAATGGTTCGGTTTTCTTAGTGAGGTCGGTAAGTGGTTTAGCGATGGCGGCAAAGTTTCCAATGAAACGTCGGTAAAAATTCCCAAATCCGAGGAAGGATCGGACCTGTTTGACTGTGGTAGGGACTGGCCAATCGGCGATCCCTGCTAACTTTATTGGGTCCATCTGAATGCGTCCAGGGGTGATGATCATTCCTAAGAATTCAACTTCCTGTGTGGCGAACTTGCATTTTTCTAATTTCAGGAATAGATCGTTATCTTGTAACCGTTGTAAAATCCGTTTTGTCCGCTCTTCCAGTTGTTCCAGTGATTCTGCGCAAATTAGCATGTCATCCATGTAGATGACTAACCATCCTTCATTGATCATATCCTTAAAGTATTTGTTCATCATAGTTTGAAAGGTTGACGGCGAGTTGCATAATCCAAAGAACATCACTGTGGGTTCATAGAGTCCTCGATTGGTGATAAAGGCCGCTTTCCATTCATCTCCCTTTTTGATGCGAACATTATTGTATCCCCACCGGAGGTCTAGTTTGGTGAAGTACTTGGCGCCTCGTAGTTTAGTCATGAGATCGGAAACTAAGGGAAGGGGATATGCGTTTTTGACGGTCCATTCATTGAGATATCGATAATCCTGACAGGGTCGGAGTGCTCCGCTTTCTTTCTTTGCTACGAAGAAGAACGGTGATGCCTGCGGTGATGTAGATGGTTTAATGTATCCTTTCTTGAGCTGTTCATCAACCCATTCGTCTAACAGCCCCTGTTCTTTGACGGATAGAGGGTAGAGTTTACTAGCCTTTGGGACAAAGCCTTCTTTCGTGTTAATTGCATGATCCCACGGTCGACTGGATGGGAAGCATTCTGACGCCTTTTTGTCAAAGATGGTGCGCCATTGCTCATATTCTGTCAGTAGAGTGGTAGATGGTTTGTCTTTCTTTAGCCTATGTTCTAATTCCTGTGATGCCGATGTTTTAACTCTGATCCAGTAGTCATCTTCACCCCATTGCTGGGAGTCAAGGGCTAGCTGCCAAATTGCTTTTGGCGATGTGTCCAGATCTTCAATTTTCAGAGTTTTTTCTCGCCAATTGATGATCGGGTTATTCTCTTCCAACCAAGGTATCCCTAGGATCATTCGTTGATCCCCTAGTTTAGTGATCCAGAACCAATTGATAAACTGTTGTCCTTTGATCATATAGCATATCTTGGTCCGATGTGTGATCATTCCTTTCGCATTTACTGTTCCATCTGCGTTTCTGACTTTAATTGGTTTCTTAAGTTGTTCTTTCCTGAGCTCCTTCACTGCTCCTTCGTCTACGAAATTTCCTTCTGCTCCACAGTCGATTAGGGCAGATGTTCCAGCGGGTAAATCGGTTGATTTGATAGTTAGTGAAATGCGCTTGTCATTGTTGGATAATACTATTACAGAATCAAGCGCTAACTGTTCAGATCTCGATAATAAGGAAGGGCCAACCGCTGAGTGACGCTTCCTAACTAAAAACCCTCATTTTCGAATTCGTTTAAGAGGGCGTTCTTCTCTTCAGTAGACATTGCTGAAAAGATGGCTCTAATTTTCTTTGTTGGCTCGTCTTCTTCCTTCTGTTGTTCCTCAGTGATGGAACGGACAGCCTTATTCTGGTAAGAAGACCTGGATGAAGATGCATCATTGCGTTTCGGGCAGTTCCTGGAGATGTGTCCCTGTGTTCCACATCTGAAACACTTGCCAGTCTTTCAGTATTCCTCTTTTTGATCATCTGTCAATCGGCTAGGGATCGTGGTATTTATAGCTCTGATTGCTCCAGATCGATTATTATTGTTTCGATTGAAACGTGTTCCAGATCCATCATTGGTTCTCCTGTTTCCTTGTCCTGTCATGTCCCAAGCGTTATGGTGATCCTCGGCTTTATCATAGGCTTCTTGCATCGTCTTGATCTTCCTTTGGTCCTGTGAGATCGTTCTAGCAAGTTCTAATGGTAGTCCTTTGACGAATGCCTGCAATTGAGTGGGTATCCCAGTGAGTCCAGAGGTTCCTATATCCATACGAAATTTTCTGATGTATTCTGGGACTGAAACGCCGTTTCCAACTCTTAATTTGGATAGATTGTTCAGGGCTCTAAGGGCACTGTTGACTTCTCCCCAATCATTGATGAAACGCATTTCAAATGCTTCATAGTTGCTCCATTTGAACGTGGCTGTGGTACTGCCTCTGTTGTCATTCAATTCGCCTCAGATGATCGTTTTCCAATCGTCTAATTCTGGTCCCATGCACGCAAGCGCATATCTAACTTTCTTCTCATCTTTTCCTTCATAGTTCTGTTCATTGAGGGTAAAGTAATCCTCAAGTTGTCCTAAAAATGACCTTGCTTCGATTCGTTTGCCTGTAAAGGGTCGTATAGGCTGCGGTTTGATATCTCCTTTAGAGCTAGCACTGGTTTCAGATGCCATTCTTGGTTCAGGAGTAATTGGTGGCTCGGGGTTGATCGGTGGTTCAGGGGTTGGTGTTCTGGTGATCGGTTTCGGTTCTGGAGTAGGGGTTCTACTCGGGGTTCTGGTTTTCGGAGATGGGGGTGGTCTTTGTTTTGAGTAATCTGTATCAAACGGGTTTTCCTCAAGCTTGGCTTGTTCAATTCGTAGTAATTCCTCCCACTCTGCTAAAAGACTAGCTGTGATTCCGTGTCGGTTGCTGTCTCTAAAGAATCTTCTGTAGAGAGTCCTTCCTGGGTCGTTTTCTGGTTCCTTGACAAGGTAGAGCGGTTCTCCTTGTATTTCACTACCCCAGTCTAGGTAGATTTGATCAGGTAAATCGAATTCAGATACTCCTGAGTAGAAGTCTCCTGAAAAGTATTTGTTTGGGACTGGTTCATTTCGTTTCCGTCCTTCTGTAACAAAGTACCAGGTTCGTTGGTAGAGAAAAACTTCTCGTCATTCAAGGTAGTATTTCCCCTTATAGGTGACGGATCCGTTCGGGGGTCGTTCCTGAGAGCTGCGGGTCTCAATGGTGTCGGCTAGGGATGATACCCTGAGCTAGTCCTGAGTTCCAACTTATGTTACGGTCGATGTCCACAACGTCGTTCAGTGTCCAAGTCTACAGTGACAAACAGAGTCTTGGTCTGTTCCCAATCACTGGACAAGGGCTCTAGGCACTAAGTCTGACGATGACAAAGGCTAGAGAGAGAGCGAGGAGAGCGGTTGAGGCGACGAGCAAAAGAGCGTTCAAGTTATGGATAAGATTCGACTAAGTTGGAACTAAAGAACTACGGTACATGAGAGGGGTTTATATACGTTAAGAGAACAATAAGAATATAAGGGGAAAGAGCATAGCTATCTAAGAAAGGAAAGATGAAGGTAGCTATAAAAGGAGATAACATCCAAGCGTAACTATGGGTTTGTAACAAGTAAATGTAGTCCGTTAACAAAGGGAAAAGAGAACTGTAACAATTCCCTCCTCTCCTCTCCTCTCCTCAGTTCTCTGTTGGGGCTCCTAGGCGTCATGCTGGGGGGTTCCTGATACTGATGATTATCAGGAGATGAAACGATGCAAAGGTACCTAGGCATCTTTTGGGGGGTTGAAGGGGAGGTAGCTTTAGCCTTGCTCCTGGTGAGATAAGAGTGAACTACTTTTGGTGCACTTGCGCCTTCCCCAAAAGCCATCTCCAAAGTTGCCTTCAAATCATCTAAAAGATCCAGGTATAACATTGGTGCATATTGAACCTGTTCTCCCTTTTTCTACAAACATCAAGATGAGGGTGGGAGCTCAGATTATAAAGTATGATACCTACTACCATCATATAGAAGAATTGGGGTTCAAGTGCCTGAATGGCTTTTTCCAGGTCTTGGAGTTTAGAGTAAGTTTTGATTGGTCAAAACAAAGAATCAATTCCTTTGTTTCTTTGTCTTGAAAGAACCACAAGAGATCAGGGTGCATGTAGGTGTCTGGAAAAAGGAATACCTTTCCATCAGGATTGTTGAAAAATTCAAGAACATGAGTGGGGGATTCAGCCTTGAGACTCAAGCAGTCAGAACTCCCTTTATTCCATGATACTGGGCAGGTCTGTAGTTCACCACTGGCATTACACTTCAGAGAGACTAAGGTGACTCTCCTTGACCCTAGCAGTGACCTGGGCTTAAACTTGAACACCTCTTTGAGGGGACTGAACTTTCCCCCAAAAGTTTCCATGAGTACCAGAGGGAGTGCCGTTTCAAGTGCATATCCCAGCCCTGAAGGGTTGAGAGCATTGTGGAATGACCTAATCATCCGCACCTTCATTGTTGTCCATTTCTGGATTTCAAAAAATTGATCTGAGAGAGAGAACTACCAATGGTTTGGAAATGTATATGGAAACATTTATGCCATCTTTCAATATAGGCAGCATATTGGCCAAGAAGCCTATGCCCAGGGAAATCATTTCTTGCATGTTGTTTTCAATGGGAATTGTTACAGTTCTCTTTTCCCCATTAATGAACTACATTTATTTGTTACAAACCCATAGTTACGCATTGGACGTTATCTCCTTTTATAGCTACCTTCACCTTTCCTTTCTTAGATAGCTATGCTCTTTCCCCTTTAGTTTCTAGCATTCTCTTAATGTATATAAACCCCTCTCATGTACTGTAGTTCCTTAGTTCCAACTTAGTCAAATCTTATCCATAACTTGAACGATCTTTTGCTCATTGCCTCAACTGCTCTCCTTGCTCTCTCGCTAGCCTTTGTCATCATCAGACTTAGTGCCTAGAACCCTTGTCCAGTGGCTGGGAACAGACCAAGACTCTGCTTGTCACTGTAAGACTTGGATGCTGAATGACATTGTGGACATTGACCATAACATAAGTTGGAACTCAGGACTAGCTCAGGGTATCATCCCTAGCTGACACCATTGAGACCCGCAGCTCTCAGGAACAACCCCCGAATGGATCCATCACCTATAAGGGGAAATACTATCTTAGGCAACGAGAAGTTTTTCTCTACCAACAAACCTGGTATTTTGTTACAGAAGGACAGAAACAAAACAAACCAGTCCCAGACAGATATTTTTCAGGAGACTTCTACTCAGGAGCCTTTGAATTTGATTTACCTGATCAAATCTACCTAGACTGGGGAGTGAAGTACAAGGAGAACTGCTCTACCTTGTCAAGGAACCAGAAAATGACCCAGGAAGGACCCTCTATAGAGAATTCTTTAGAGACAGCGACTGACATGGAATCACAGCTAGCCTTTTAGCAGAGTGGGAGGAACTACTACAAATTGAACAAGCCAAGCTTGAGGAAAACCCATTTGATACAGATTACTCAAAACAAGGACCACCCCCATCTCCAAAACCCAGAACCCCGAGTAGAACCCCTACTCCAGAACTGAAACCGATTACCAGAACACCAACCCCTGAACCACCAATCAACCCCGAACCACCAATCACTCCTGAACCAAGAATGGCATCTGAAACCAGTGCTAGCTCTAAAGGAGATATCAAACCGCAGCCCATATGACCTTTTACAGGTAAACGAATTGAAGCAAGGTCGTTTTTAGGACAGCTTGAGGATTACTTTACCCTCAATGAACAGAACTATGAAGGAAAAGGTGAAAAGAAAGTCAGGTATGTGCTTGCATGCATGGGACCAGAACTAGACGACTGGAAAACCATTATCCAAGGCAAATTGAATGACAACAGAAGCAGTGCCACAGCCGCGTTCAAATGGAGCAACTATGAAGCATTTGAAACATGTTTCATCAATGACTGGGGAGAAGTCAACAGCGTCCTTTGAGCCCTGAACAATCTATCCAAATTAAGAGTTGGGAATGGTGTTTCAGTCCCAGAATATATTAGGAAATTTTGCATGGACATAGGAACCTCTGGACTCACAGGAATACCCGCTCAGTTGCAGGCATTCGTCAAAGGATTACCTTTAGAACTTGCTAGGACAATCTTACAGGACCAGAGGAAGATCAAAATGATGCAAGAAGCCTATGACAAGGCTGAGGATCACCATAATGCCTGGGATATGACAGGACAAGGAAACAGGAGAACCAATGATGGATCTGGAATGTGTTTCAATCGAAACAATAATTGATCCGGAGCAATCAGAGCTATTAATACAACAACCCCTGGGCAATTGACAGATGATCAGAAGGAGGAGTACCAAAAGACTGGAAAGTGTTTCAAATGTGGAACACAGGGACACATCTCCAGGAACTGCCCAAAACGTAACAACACGTCTTCATCCAGGCCTTCTTACCAGAATAAGGCTGTTTGCTCTGTCACTGAGGAACAACAGAAGGAAGAGGATGAACCAGCAAAGAAAATTAGAGCCATCTTTTCAGCAATGTCTACTGAAGAGAAGAATGCCCTCTTAAACGAATTCGAAAACAAGGGTTTTTAGTTAGGAAGCATCACTCAGTGGTTGGCCCTTCCTTATTATCGAGATCTGAACAGTTAGCACTTGATTCTGTAATAGTATTATCCAACAATGACAAGCACATTTCATTAACTATCAAATCGACTGATTTACCCACTGGAACATCTGCCCTAATTGATTGTGGAGCAGAAGGAAACTTTGTAGATGAAGGAGCAGTGAAGGAGCTCAGGAAAGAACGACTTAAGAAACAAATTAAAGTCAGAAACACATATGGAACAGTAAATACAAAAGGAATGATCACACATCAGACCAAGATATGCTACATGATTGAAGGACAGCAATTTATCAATTGGTTCTGGATCACTAAGCTAGGCAATCAACGAATGATCTTAGGAATACCTTGGTTAGAAGAGAATAACCCAATTATCAATTGGCGAGAGAAATCTCTGAAGATTGGAGATCTAGACACATCACCAAAAGCAATCTGGCAGCTAGCTCTCGACTCCCAGCAATGGGGCAAAGATGACTACTGGATTAGAGTAAAAACATCAGCATTACAGGAACTAGAACACAGGCTAAAGAAGGACAAACCATCTACCACTCTACCAACAGAGTATGAGCAATGGCACACCATCTTTGACAAGAAGGCATCAGAACACTTCCCATCTAGTCGACCATGGGATCACACAATCAACACAAAGGAGGGTTTTGTCCCAAAAGCTAGTAAACTTTACCCTCTATCTGTCAAAGAACAAGGACTGTTAGACGAATGGATTGATGAACAGCTCAAGAAAGGATATATTAAACCATCTACATCACCACAGGCATCACCGTTCTTCTTCATAGCAAAGAAAGAAAGTGGGACACTCTGACCCTGTCAAGATTACCGATACCTGAATGAATGGACTGTCAAAAATCCATACCCCCTTCCCCTTGTTTCCGATCTTATGACTAAACTGCAAGGTGCCAAATATTTCACCAAACTAGACCTTTGATGGGGATACAACAATGTTTGCATCAAAAAGGGAGATGAATGGAAAGCAGCCTTTATTACCAATTGAGGGCTCTATGAACCAACAGTGATGTTCTTTGGATTATGCAATTCGCTGTCAACCTTTCAAACTATGATGAACAAATACTTCAGAGACATGATCAACGAAGGATGGTTAATCATCTACATGGACGACATGTTAATCTGTGCAGAAACACTGGAACAACTGGAAGAGCAGACAAAACAAATTTTACAAAGGTTACAAGACAACAATCTATTCCTGAAACTAGAAAAGTGCAAGTTTGCCACACAGGAAGTCGAGTTCCTAGGAATGATCATCACCCCTGGACGTATTCAGATGGACCCAATAAAATTAGCAGGAATCGCCGATTGGCCAGTCCCTACCACAGTCAAACAAGTCCGATCATTCCTCGGATTTGGAAACTTCTATCAATGCTTCATTGGGAATTTTGCTGCCATCACTAAACCGCTTACTGACCTCACTAAGAAAACTGAACCATTTGATTGGACCACTGAACAGGACAACACCTTTGAGATTCTAAAGAAACAATTTGCATCCATGCCAGTGTTATTAATGCCAGATCCAACCCAACCCTTTATCCTTCAAACCAATGCATCAAATAAAGTGATAGGAGCAATTTTGAAACAAGCTGATGAAACAGGGTCCTTACACCCTTGTGGATTTATTTCACATGCCCTAACACAAACGGAGCAAAATTACCAGATCTATGACCGAGAGCTCTTGGCAATCATCAAGGGATTAGCAACTTGGTGACACCTATTACATGGATCACCCCATACCACCATAGTTCATTGCAATCACAAGAATCTGTCCTACTATCGGACTGCCCAATGCTTGACACCTAGACAAGCTAGATGGTCATCCCTATTATCAGAATTTGACCTATGCATTGAGCATGTCCCTGGCACAAGGATGTTTGAAGCAGATGCCCTATCTCAATGCCCTGATCATATGGGAAGTAGCGAATTACAGGAAGACATCATAGTCTTGCCAGAAGACCACTTTATTTGTCTTATTGTGGAAGATCTAGTCACAGATATTCAGAAAGCAATGTCAAAAGATGATTTTGGATGTATTCTAATCGAGGTTATCACTGCACATTGCACCCCACCAATCAAATTGAATATACAGGATTGGTCTTATACAAATGGTATTGTTCACTATCTTGGCAAAACCTACATCCCTGATCAGGACAGATTACGAACCAAATTAATTAAAGAAATGCATGAAGCACAATCATCAGGTCACCCTGGACAATTGAAAACCCTTGAACTCCTTAAACACGATTACTGGTGGCCTGGAATGTTCAAACATGTCAGGGAGTGGATTGAAGGATGTGCCCTCTGTCAACAGATGAAAATTAATACACACCCAAATGTACCAGCCCTTCACCCGATTCCGTCAAAAGCAACTCGCCCTTTCCAACAAGTAACCCTTGATTTCATCACTGATCTACCCCTTTCTGATGGCTTTGACTCAATCCTGGTCATGGTGGACCATGGTCTTACAAAGGGGGTAATTTTCATACCTTGCAAGAAGACAATTGACACTCTAGGCACCGCAGAACTTTACATTTCTGAAATTTTCAAGCGGTTTGGCCTACCTGATGTTTTAATCTTGGACCAAGGACCACAGTTCTCCGCAAAAGTATTTCAGGAAATACAAAAAGTGTTAGGAATTGACCATAGAATGAGCACAGCCTATCACCCTCAGACAGATGGAGAAACAGAACAAGTCAACCAGGAACTAGAAGTCTACCTCTGAATGTTCTGCTCCAATGAACCGCATCTATGGAAACTGCTTCTCCCAATAGCCGAGTTTGCCCACAATAACTGACATCATGACACAATCAAGACGTCCCCATTTAGGCTGATGTATGGAACGGACCCTGTTGCGCTTCCCACAGCTACAACACAAATGACTACACCACCAGCTGAGGAACACCTTCAGTTCCTAAGGAAGGCCAGAGAAGAAGCATTAGCAGCACATGAACTAGCTAGACAACTAGTGGCAAGACAACACAAAGACAAGGCAGTACAATTCAAAAAAGGCACCAAAGTATGGCTTGAGAACAGAAACCTCCACATACCATATCAGTCTAGAAAGTTAGCACCAAAACGAGAAGGACCCTTTGAAATCGAACAAGTGATGGGACCAGTGACATACAAATTGAAACTCCCAAAACAATGGCACATTCACCCTGTGTTTCATATGTCACTCCTTACCCCATATAGGGAAACAACTGCACATGGTCCGAACTATGTGAAACCACCCCCTGATCTCATAAATGGACAAGAGGAATTCGAGGTAGAGGCAATTCTAGCCCACAGGAAGCGAGGCGCAGGCTACCATTACCTAGTTAAATGGAAAGGCTATGGATCAAATGATAACTCTTGGGAACCTGCTCGCAATCTTACAAACGCCACTGATATCCTGTCAGAATATCAACAACATTGACACCTCTGAACCATGACTCGATACAGAAACTGCCACATCTTGAAGCAAAACTATCATTATACAAAATGAAATTGTTTGACACTCTCTTGATACACTATAGCTCTTAAAGAAAAGACCGTCTATACCCGCATACAATACCTTCCCCTCCAACATGCCCCTAAAGTACCAAATCTATCAGAAAAACCCACTTGAACTGCGGCATTGGTCACACAATATTACTGCATCCCTCAACTTAACTGCAATCATCAGAAGAATCCATCAGGAACAACAGAGATCCCCTGCAGAGCAGTACAACAATACCTCCCTGGATTCTATCAATTATGATTCTCGATCAATGACCTACTGCCTTACATTACAGGCCTGCCAGTTTATCAGAATCTTGCAATAAAGAAAACCGACGTTTATGACACTAGCCATGGCAGGCTCTTATGCCCAGAAGAATATGAAAAACTTGACAAACTCTCTAAAAAGATACAAGACCGCAGTGCACAGGTCTGGTTATCCAATCAAGGAATCACGCTCCCAGGCAGACCAATCCTGTCTATGGACGATTATACCAATGACCTCTGCTACTTGCTAGATGAGCAGAAAGACCTAGTGCTCAACATTGTCAGACAGATCAGAAGGTTCCTCTCTGAACCCATCACTGACCTCAGTACCTATCAGTTCATGGCCTTGGAAATGTTTATCAGGGAAAACCATGAGCTTCTCACAAACCTGGACATACTGAATCAAATAGAAATGGATGATGAGGACCTAGATCCAGATTTTGATGAGGACAACCTATAAAAGAACAGTAAAATCGACACTAACAAATCATTCCACTCACACCTGATGCTATGTTCACCTTTTTTGCCCTCACCGCCTACTTCATCATCCTGGCCCTCCTCTCCTGTGCTCACTGGCACATTAATGAAACTGTTGCCACCCTCTCACCCTTCATCACAGTCCCAGACCTCCCACTCAAGGTCTCTATTGAAAATACAACTATCGTCCACTTTGAGGATGATGACCTTCATATCCACCCAGCCAATCTCCTTCCCCAGATACACCCAGACGATCACCACCTTCCCCACTTCGCCCAATTCATAAAAAGGAACCCACACTCACCATCGTCACCGACGCCCTCACCACCACCACATGCTCCATCACCAATCTCTCCTCTGCCACTGACAATCTCGCTGCCCTCACCCTCACTATCGACCCACACAAAATGACCTATGAGGAACGCGATTCCTTCCTCCAGAATGCACAAAATTTGCACTGAGCTGCTGAAGCTCTCAAATGGAAGGTGGAAACATCGACAAAAGAACTGGACAACACTGTCAAATGGGCCAAGTCTAGGACAGATCATGGCTGGACAACCTCTGGCTGGTAGAAGTCAGTGACTTCTCACATACAAAGGGGGTAATGTTACAGTTCTCTTTTCCCTGTCAATGAACTACATTTATTTGTTACAAACCCATAGTCACACATTGGATGTTATCTCCTTTTATAGCTACCTTCACCTTTCCTTTCTTAGATAGCTATGCTCTTTCCCCTTTAGTTTCTAGCATTCTCTTAATGTATATAAACCCCTCTCATGTACTGTAGTTCCTTAGTTCCAACTTAGTCAAATCTTATCCATAACTTGAATGATCTTTTGCTCATTGCCTCAACCACTCTCCTCACTCTCTCGCTAGCCTTTGTCATCATCAGACTTAGTGCCTAGAACCCTTGTCCAGTGGCTGGGAACAGACCAAGACTCTGCTTGTCACTGTAAGACTTGGATGCTGAATGATGTTGTGGACATCAACCATAACAGGAATGGATGTTAGTTCACTTCCTAAAGTTCATTGCATGAGGGCATCAGTTAGGCAATTTATCAATTCCATTCCTATTGAATACACAGTCAGGACATAAATCAGTGAAAGAGAGAGTATACTGACTTTTTGATAACCCTTCTTCTTCGAAAAGGCAGCACAATTCAGTAAGTTGTCAATAACTGTTGATCCATTTTTCCAAATCAGGAGATACATGTGGTTCACCAGCCTTGAGTTTGATTGCATTGGTAATCTTGAATCCTGTCAAGTGTTCAGCAAACAAGGTGAGGACATGATGGTGCAGGACATTCTCAGAGTGGAGAAAAATCTCGATAAGGCTCACTGTTAGGTGATAACTATAATCAATGAGAAGAAATCTTGTAGCACCAAATAATAGACATACCAGCCAGAAAACCAGAACTTTGTGCACTCCAATAATTGCTTATCTGAGATATCATTATTGGAGAGAGTAAGGTACTGATGAATATAAGCCTCTTGAGAAGGATCCCCCCTCGTGAAATGCCCAACGTCAGAGATCACTCCATTCCCGCACCCCTTCCAACACCACCCATCAACCTAAATAAGGCAATATGGGCATTGTTAGAAAGTGTTTTTCAATGCCATTCATCCCTGACTACTTATTTCCCACAATAGTTGATAGTAGAACACATAGGGGCAATATGGACCTTGTCAGAAAGCCATTTTTGGTGAAGTTGATGATGCCATCAGATATTATGTAACAAAAGCCCACCCACACAATATGGGTATTGTTTGCAAGCTCTTTTCAGCCCCATTCATCTCTGACTACATATTTCCCACAGTAACTGATGGTGGAATCCATATGGGCAATATGGTCCTCATTAAAAAGCTACTTTTGGCAACATTCTTTAGGTAGGTGATGCCATCAATACATTAGGTAACCAAGACTCACCCACATGATATGGGTATCATTCACAAGCTCCTTTCAGCACCATATTCATCCCCAAGTATCTATTTCCCACAGTAACTGATATATGGGTGATATGGACCTTGTTAGAAAGCCATTTTGGCAATATTCTTTAGGTGAATGATGCCATCAATACATTATGTAATCAAAGCTTGCCCATTTGGTACAAGCAAGCTCAGCATCATTCATCTCAGGCTCTGACTTATTTCCTGCAGTAGCTGATAGTAGAAGTTACATAGGCAATATGTGCCCCATCAGAAAGCCATTCTCGGTGACCTTTGTGGGTGAGTGGTGCCATCGATATAACTTCCCACATGTGTCAAGATCTAAATCAGCAATTGAGTAGTGACTAAGGTACTGATTGATTGAGGCACAGATGAGTACATCTTACTACATGTCATGCATCTTTCACAAGGGGGTCCACATATGTTGTGCAATAACACTTTTTGACATTGAATTCTTGCAAACTATATCATGTATGAATGAATTGAAGCAACACAACTCAAGTCAAGTAAGAAAATTAAAAAAGCAAATAAAGTCATGTTTGCTCCCTACTCATTGTAATCATCACCTTCATCATCAGTTGCTGCTGCGGAAGAATCACCTTGGTTGACTGCTGACCTCTCTCTGGTGGCATTTCTCCCTGTCTTTTCCCAAGACTTCTGGGCACTGGCACGGGTGCCACACCTTGCAAGTTTCTGATGTGGTTGATCTTTGTCATTGTCTGATGTACCCAAGTCATCCTCATCATCATCCTCCTCAGATTGACATATGGAAGGGCACTTCCTTTTCTTTCTGTGGTCAGAGCATGGGTGGCATGGTGCTGGTTCTTGAATTTCTCCATTTGCTGCTTGTTCCCCCCTTTCTTGCACAAGCTGTTCAAGCTCGTCTTTGCTCAACACTCTCCAATACATTTTACCCAAAGACCAGTTATTGAGTAGTGTTTTAAGTGAATTGTATGGACTCAACACCTCACTAAGATTTTGAAAACAAACCAAATCAACAGGCCAACCTTCAATTTTCACTGAGTAATGTTGGACAATGTGGCAGAAGTAGAATTTCCATTCCATGTGAGCAGATGGATTGCCAGTAATCTCTTCTAGAATAGTTTTGAGTCTGTAAGCTATAATTAACAAATATCATTGATACGTACATAGCTTCAAAGTTATTAACTTCCATATCTGGGAGTGAACCCCTGAAACATGTTCCTGGTGATTTTTTGCAGCACCTATGGAAGTCCAAGATAAGGAAATGAAAGCCCATGTATGATTTGCATGCACCCTGAAGCCCTTGGAGAGAGTACCCCTCCAACTTCCCTAAAAAGTCATTTGGATCCATTTTCATTGTTGTTTCCATGAAGTTGTGGACACTGGGTGTCTTGTAAGAGACACTCTGCATAGGTAAATCTGTCATGCTATGTGTCACAAAAAGCAAGGCCTCTACCAGTGTGCAAGCGCAATTTCTCCAGCTAAATGATTATTAGTATGTGAACATGGCAGAAAGTTGAAATGCCTCATTTACCTCGTTTTCTATGGCACCTAGTGTGTTCACAATGTCCCTGATCTTTGATTTTGCAGAAATGCAGTGTCCCTTTGCTGTGGTTGCTTTACTGGTCTTGTATTCCTCAACTATCTTTGCAATCTCCTCCCTCAACTTCAAGGGATATTCTTCTTTACCTTTTTTGATGAGATCTTGAAGGACCTGTTTTCCTGTCAACAAACCTAATAACACACTCATGAATAATAAAATTAGCCAATACATCGATGGCTTACCATCCAAAATTCTGTTTTCTTTGGCTTCCTGAGAGATCTTCCAAAGACAAGCATTCCAGGGGTTGATAATGTTATGTTTCTTCAACAATAGTTGATGCCCCATATGAAAGTCACTCTGGACTTTCCAAAGGCTCTTGTGGTGTTGGACAGCAATGTTTTTCATTTCTTCATCTATCTTTGACCATGTACTGTTGATGCTCACATTGTAGCTCTCAAATGCAGCCTGCCAGTGAGCAGTGAGCAAGGCTTGCTCTTCTTTTCCAAGTTTTTCATGAGGGCAGCACTTCCCTGTTGAATTTGCCTGGCTTGGCTGCACACTTGTCTGAAACAAACGAGTGCGCATGGCTTCAAGAAGCAAGAGTCAGTGTCTGTAGTAGCAAAAATGTATGGATCTTCACTTGCTTTTTAGTCCAGCACATCACAACTGGATTTCCGACCCTTGTAAGCTGAGATCTAGCAAGCTGGCCACCAGATCCTATCAACATTTGATCCAATTAGTTAATGACATGAAACCTATAAAAAGTTTTTAAGCGTAGGTAGAAAGGTACCAAAATAGTGTAAAAGCAGAGGTAAACATGATTGCCAAGGTATAAATCAAAAAAAAAAGAATGTGCTAGCAATCATGATTTGGGATCTTGTTGTCTTGTTTTACAGTAAGCCAGCTGCTGGGTCACAAACATGAAGCTTACCTTTCTGGTGATATTTGTGGAGTTGGCGCAATTGATGATCATGAAGGGGTCCTTGGCACTGAGAACAGTGCTAACACTTTGCAGGGCACCATTGGTATGTGAAGCAAGTCTGGCAGTCTGTGGAGCACTCCACTCTGCACAAGGGTCCAACCATGCATATGTGGGTACATTTGCAGAGCAGCATCAAAGATGCAGATAGCTGTTCCTACTTTTTGAGAATGGTGGTAGGTGGGTGGGTCCATACATACACAGTGGTTTGCTAGGGCCTATACATATTTCATCATAAGTGTATGAAAAGTAAGTTAAATGGAAATATAATTACCCAATGGCATGATTCCTGGATACTCTTCATTCTCGTATTGATTCTTGAACTGGTAAAGGTGCGGGAGTGCAATCTGGTAGCCAAAAGCTTGGATAATGTGGAAGAGCCGCTCCAATGCCTCCTCACCCATGATGTACACATTCAATGAAACATCTTCAATATTCACGTTTGCACTGGTTGTTGGATATCCTTTGCTATTTGCATCTGCAGACATTGGATATCCAGGGCAGTGGAGGAGTAAACTAACTCCCCTGTCAATCTGATCAAGTACTGTAAGCTTCCAAAACATGAGTAATTCAGCAGACAGAGATGAATTTGGTGAATATGCACCACATCAATGACATCTCCCATTGCACTCTCCAAGAGTGCCTTTCTGTATCCTGTGTCAGGCATAGTGTGATGTACATGGGGTGCAAGCCACCCAGTGCACATGTTGAGTTCTCAGTTTTATCTGCTGACTTTATGTATCAAGTAATAGCCCTCACAGCCGCCAGCCATTGAGAAGGAGAGAGATTGTCTCTGGAGACAAATTCAGCTGTGGCCAAAATGGCAGCTGGCATGTACTGCTGCTCTTCAAGTTGATGCATTGGGAGGATGCTTGAGGAAGATGAAGTAAGTATGGAGCCTGTCATCAGGATGTCAAAACTCACCCTGATGCATTGAGATCTGATCATTTTGATCAGTAGCCCAATATCTACAAGATATATGATGTATCTTGTTCACAAGTTGGGCACAGATAGGATGAGGCTTGAGCAAGAGCAGAGCTGGGTACAAGTGAGCAATGCAAAAGCTCATTGATAACGTTGATAGGCTTACTAAGCATTTCCCTAGGGACAGAGTGATGTTGCTTTTTGACAAGACAAAAGATGAAAGCGTTGGCATCAGCCCTCTTTTGGAGACAAGTCTCAAAGTGTCCAAATCCAATGGTAGTACTATGCACCTGACTGCAGCCATATTCAAAATCATGGTAAGCTGTCTCACTTCACACTACTATGTAATGTAATTGATAGTATCTGGCCAATGTCTCAGTGGTATGCCAATTGTCCTTCACCAACAACCAACATTCAATCATTTGACTTGGAATTGGATGGGGCAGATATAAGTTGACTCAATACTATGCCAATTGTTCTTCACTGACAACTGCATGTACAAGTTCATTTGGAATTGAACAGGGCCAATATATTGAAGTTCTGATTGAAGACTCTGAGTCCACATTGTGTCTACCAGAGTTCAGTTGCATCTTATACTATACCATGCAAACTATCCACCATACTTATTCTGTATATTTGTCTGTGCATTCATGATCTGACTAGGACATCTAACAATCCACCATACTTAGTATCTCTGGGTCCAGCCTACCTTCATCATGCATCCAGATTCCATAGCCCTACTACTAGTAGTACTAGTAGAATGTCTCCAAACCCTAGTCATCTATTAACTTACAACTTTTGCACTTGCTGGAAAGCTTCCGGAACACTTGATTTGGGCACATGGCCTTACTAGATAACATCTAAGTACTGGTACTACTATCATTACACAAACTCGCACTAATGTAATACTAGCCTGTTAATCAGTAATACCTGTGATGAACTCTGTTGTTACATCAAACTCCTTCTCTTCTGCTGATTCTAATACCTCAGACTTGCCTGCAATATCCAAGTCATCAGTATCTCTGAAGTTCTCTGCTCCTTTCTCATTGTGATCCACTTCTTCCTGTGGGGCACCAGTAAAATAGAATTGACTTCTCAATTCAGCCAATTTGCATAAATGAATGTTGTTGGCTAATGACCGCAATCTCCATCAGCATTTTAACTCGATGTTCAAAGGTGGGTTATGTGTCAATAACTCCTCCAAAACTTGTAGGGCATGGTCGGTTTCCTCATCAATCAATAATTGAAGTCGTTGCACTTCAAGGTTGAGACAGATCACCTCCTCGTGGGCCCAGCACAGCTTGTAGTACTTCAGGGACGCCTTGCAACATGCTGGCCTTACCCATCCTTCACATTGCACATCATGCCATGCAAATCTCAACACATCAAACTTGGCAAGAAAGCTGTATTGGACAACCTGCTCCCATGAAAGTAGTTGTTGAGGTGGGTCAAATTTTTCTGCCTGCATATTGTACCTTTTGATGGTGTTTTGGATTGCTTCCAAATGCTGTTGGAGCACTTTGCAGATCTGAGTACAGAGTTTGTAACCTATGTCCCCATCAATATATGCCTGATTTGGAGTAGTGGAGAAGAAACCTGTCCCCAATGCATTCATCTTGGTTAGTTCAAAAAGCTGCATGACTACAAGGCACTCAAGGTCATCTATTGCCTTTTGATACTCAGTCCTTATGTTTTCTTCATGGTATTTCTTGTATTTGGGTGAGGATGCAGTCCAGGACTCAGTGATACGAAGCTTAGCTTCCAGTGCCAACACATGGCCCTGAGCCTCCTCCATTTTCATTGCTGATATATCTACCTGAGGCCTTGCCTGGGAAATGGCCCAATGGAGATTGGCAGGGGCAACAGTGTTGTAGAGATTACGTGCAGCTGCAATGGCATTATTCCAATCATTTCTGTTGCTTGCACATTACTTATTTGGGTAGTATGATTTTAAAGGTGCTTACTTTGCCAATGACCAATTGTTCAGTGCATGTACATATTCTGCCTTCAGCTTGACATCAGCTGGTGGCTGCTCCAAGCTTTTAAAATATTCCTTCTCCATCTCAAAAATCTTGCTTAAATCTTTGTCTGTTAGTTGAAGCTGCTCCTTGATGACATCAAGATCTCACTCCAGGCTACGTATAGTATTGATTGCATCTTTGTAATGATTAGTGATGAATGTGCCTGGAATGTTCAACACTCTATCATCATGATAATGTTGAGACCATACTCACTTAGCAAAGTGTATTTATCTTTGTCCCAAAAATTGAAGTGCTCTTCGATTGCCTGCTGTTGGTGGAATCGGCTCCCATGGCGCGTATTATGGGCCAAGTCATTTGAGGATGCAAAGATGTGTTCACAACCCTCCCCTTCTGTAAGTCCAGTACCCTTGATGTACAGGGGATCCCATGACAATTGGCATGTTCAGTTATGTGCATGGCCATGGAATGCACCAGCCATGAGCTGGAAATTGTGTTCTCTGGCCTGCTGACCAAGCATGCTCCTGCTAACCATTTTACTGAATTCACACCCGATGTTATATGCACACCCAATATTACTTCCTATCTCCAGCAACATGCAGTTGACCATTGCCAATGGATATTTTGCACTAAAGTTTAAGCTTAATTTAGAAATAATATAGATGAAAGAGACAACATACAGTTTACCACTCTTCTTCATATCACATGCATAAATCACCATGTGATGCCAGCAACAAGCAATGAAGATGCCCATTTCATCAAAAAGTGAAAACATCTGCTTACAAGCTTCAGGTCCAGCATTTCTCCATTGATCAATACAATTATATCCTTCATCAGGGGCAGGTGGCACTGCAATCTCATCAGCAAAATTATCAGCTGTCCTCTCATTCTATGGCAACAGTGTTAGACAGGCATGTTGATGTATAACAAACAACTTACCATATTGAGTACTTCATCTTTGAAGTCATCAACTTCATCCTGTGCTAACCACCTGTCAGATTTTATTGATCATGAATCTAGTAACTCTTCTGATCCATGGATGGCAGAACCAACATGCTTGAGTGAGTTATTGCTGTCCATGGAGAGAAGAATGGAAAACTCAAGTTCTGGTTCTCCTGGAACATGCTTGAAGCAACCAGGACAGGTCCATGATAGCCAGTTGCTAGAATCATGTTGAAGTTCTTCATCTAGCTTTTGGTTTACTCTTCGGCATATATCCAGATATGCATCAAATGATACCATAAATTGCTTCCAAAGATAACTGTGGTATGGTACCTGATGGGGAAAGGATCAGGAATTGAATGTTTCTGCATTCAAGTTGCCAGGTTACATACATTATGTAGATGACAAAGGCTTTTAGCCATCACTTCTATACTAAATTGGGGACTTGCCCTGTGTATCTGATGATAGGCAGATAGGGTGCATAATGATATGGTGACAGTTGGGAACAATGGTGAGCAACCAAGGAATCCATTACACAGGAGCACTTCATTTGGGTATTGGTCATTTCTCAGAGTCTTGAATACCTGTGTTGTATGGGCTATACATACTATGAATTGAATTGATATAACCAGAAAAACTAGAAGTGACAAACAAAAGAGGTTGACAGCTTCAATCATTTGCAAAGTAGTTGCATCACTTGCCTCCAATGCATTGGTGCAAACCTGTTGGCTGTCAGCACCTTGGTGTGATTGGAAGTCCAGATACAATGCATCGATGAGCCTATCCATCTGTTGGAGCCAATTCTGCATTGTAAGCTCGGTTTGATCCTGAACGTGTCTGATAGTCTACACACTTGCTTAGGTAGATTGTGAGCAGAAATTCTGAAAAGATTATCAAAGATACTCACTAGTATCCTGTTGCATTTGCAATCTCACAAGCAAGGTCCTCAAAAACTTTGAATTCTCCCCCTTCATGACTGATATCAAATGCTTCTTCATCTGGTGGTGCAATGCAGTCGGCCACTGCCATGTCACTTGCTGAACCCCATGTATCCCTATCCATGACTGCAACTTCCTGTCAACTTTCCTCAGTCAGCCCTTAAGAATGGTCAGTGCTTGCTTTCAACTACAGTTCATGAACCAAATGCTTACCCTTGATCATTTCCTGACACTTGGCCTCATACTCACGTTTGCAATCATTCTGCTTCGAAGCTGATAAGATGGATGTCTTGCAGGCTGCCCAGCAAATTGTATGAATCCTTGATTTCATCAATACACCTTGAAACCATGTTGTAGTACCCCGTCTATCAGACATTTGATGAGAATGACTGCACACCAATAAACGCAGGTAAAGAATGTACAAGTTACATCAGTTCTTCACCTTACTATGTGGAGCAAGTCAGCACAAGGCCAACAGGGGTGGAAAAGATGAAAGATGGCAATACAATACATCATCCAGATAATAATCAGATGAGCCATAGAGATTTAAGTTGGATTACTTAATAGATTGATGTATCTCCTAAAATGTGGCCTCGCCTTGTCGCAAAGCCCAAATAATTCCTATGTGTCCGATATGATGCACTGTGAAATGGGTTTGGGAAGTGGTCATGTGAAATGGCACCAAAAAGAGCCTACAAACAATGTTCATATCAAATGCCAGGTGAGCTTTGGTTACATAATATATTGATGGCATCACCCACCTAAAGAATGTCACCAAAAATGGCTTTCTAATGAGGACCATATTGCCCATATGGATTCCACCATTGGTTACTGTGGGAAATATGTAGTCAGAGATGAATGGGGCTGAAAAGAGCTTGCAAACAATACCCATATCATGTGGGTGGGCTTTGGTTACATAATATCTGATGGCATCATCAACTTCACCAAAAATGGCTTTCTGACAAGGTCCATATTGCCCCTATGTGTTCTACTATCAACTATTGTGGGAAGATGAATGGCATTGAAAAACACTTTCTAACAATGCCCATATTGCCTTATTTAGGTTGATGGGTGGTGTTGGAAGGGGTGCAGGAACGGAGTGATGGTGGGTGCCCAAATATGGTAGCTTATTAATCTTACACTTCCCTGGTTGTCTCCATCACACTAAGTCAGGGCTTTGGGGCAGGTTTTACTGCCAGTGTCAGGTTTTTTCAATAAAACCAGCCTTTTGATAGTGAGTCATGATGCTGTATGCTCACTATGTTAAAAGATACATGTAAAATGTATTCACTTAATACTCATTTGTTTCACCTCTTATCTTATCTCATCTAATCTCGTTTAATCAATATCTTATCATAGTGTTATATAATCGCTGATTGGAGATTAGATAACGATTAACGGATTAGATATGAGCAAGATAATGAATTTATAGTGAATATTTAGTGTGTTTCATATTATATTCATGGTCTAGAACATCTATTGATAGAGATGACATCATAAGGCATGATATGATATCATCAGGTATATAATTGTTATGGTCGATGTCCACAACGTCATTCAGTGTCCAAGTCTACAGTGACAAACAGAGTCTCGGTCTGTTCCCAGCCACTGGACGAGGGTTCTAGGCACTAAGTCTGATGATGATGAAGGCTAGAGAGAGAGCGAGGAGAGCGGTTGAGGCAACAAGCAAAAGAGCATTCAAGTTATGGATTGTTACAATTCTCTTTTCCCTTAGTTAACAGACTACATTTACTTGTTACAAACCCATAGTTACGCCTGGACGTTATCTCTTTTGGTAGCTACCTTCATCTTTCCTTTCTTAGATAGCTATGCTCTTTCCCCTTATATTCTTATTGTTCTCTTAACGTATATAAACCCCTCTCATGTACCATAGCTCTTTAGTTCCAACTTAGTCGAATCTTATCCATAACTTGAACACTCTTTTGCTCGTCGCCTCAACCGCTCTCCTCGCTCTCTCTCTAGCCTTTGTCATCGTCAGACTTAGTGCCTAGAACCCTTGTCCAGTGACTGGGAACAGACCGAGACTCTGTTTGTCGCTGTAGACTTGGACGCTGAACGACGTTGTGGACATCAACCGTAACATAAGTTGGAACTCAGGACTAGCTCAGGGTATCACCCCTAGCTGACACCATTGAGACCCGCAGCTCTCAGGAACGACCCCCGAACGGATCCGTCACCTATAAGGGGAAGACCTATCTCAGACGACGAGAAGTCTTTCTCTACCAACGAACCTGGTACTTTGTCACAGAAGGACGGAAACGAAACGAACCAGTCCCAGATCAATACTTTTCAGGAGATTTTTACTCAGGAGCCTTCGAATTCGACTTACCCAATCAAATCTACCTAGACTGGGGTAGTGAAGTACAAGGAGAACTGCTCTACCTTGTTAAGGAACCAGAAAACGAACCATTTAGGACCCTCTATAGGAAATTCCTCGGAGACAACGACCGATACGGAATCGCGGCTAATCTTTTAGCAGAGTGGGAGGAATTACTACGAATTGAACAAGCCAAGCTTGAGGAAAACCCGTTTGATACAGATTACTCGAAACAAAGACCACCCCCATCCCCAAAAACCAGAACCCCGAGTAGAACCCCTACTCCAGAACCGAAACCGATCACCAGAACACCAACCCCTGAACCACCGATCAACCCCGAGCCACCGATTACTCCTGAACCAAGAATGGCATCCGAAACCAGTGCTAGCTCTAAAGGAGATATCAAACCGCAGCCTATACGACCCTTTACAGGAAAACGAATCGAAGCAAGGTCATTTTTAGGACAGCTTGAGGATTACTTTACCCTCAATGAACAGAACTATGAAGGAAAAGATGAGAAGAAAGTTAGATATGCGCTTGCGTGCATGGGACCAGAATTAGACGATTGGAAAACAATCATCCGAAGCGAATTGAATGACAACAGAGGCAGTACCACAGCCACGTTCAAATGGAGCAACTATGAAGCATTTGAAACGCGTTTCATCAATGATTGGGGAGAAGTCAACAGCGCCCTTCGAGCCCTGAACAATCTATCCAAATTAAGAGTTGGAAACGGCGTTTCAGTCCCCAAATACATTAGAAAATTCCGAATGGACATAGGAACCTCTGGGCTCACAGGAATACCCGCTCAACTGCAAGCGTTCGTCAAAGGATTACCTCTAGAACTTGCTAGGACGATCTTACAGGACCAGAGGAAGATCAAAACGATGCAGGAAGCCTATGATAAGGCCGAGGATCACCATAATGCATGGGACATGACAGGACAAGGAAACAGGAGAACCACTGATGGATCTGGAACACGTTTCAACCGAAACAACAATCGATCTGGAACAATCAGAGCTATAAATACCACAACCCCTAGCCGATTGACAGATGATCAAAAAGAGGAATACCGAAAGACTGGCAAGTGTTTTAGATGTGGAACACAGGGACACATCTCCAGGAACTGCCTGAAACGCAACGAAGCGTCTTCATCCAGGTCTTCTTATCAGAATAAGGCTGTCCGTTCCGTCACTGAGGAACAACAGAAGGAAGAGGACGAACCAGCAAAGAAAATTAGAGCCATCTTTTCAGCAATGTCTACTGAAGAAAAGAATGCCCTCTTAAATGAATTCGAAAACGAGGGTTTTTAGTTAGGAAGCGTCACTCAGCAGTTGGCCCTTCCTTATTATCGAGATCTGAACAGTTAGCGCTTGATTCTGTAATAGTATTATCCAACAATGACAAGCGCATTTCATTAACTATCAAATCAACCAAGTTACCCGCTGGAACATCTGCCCTAATCGATTGTGGAGCAGAAGGAAACTTTGTAGATGAAGGAGCAGTAAAGGAGCTCAGGAAAGAACAACTTAAAAAACCAATCAAAGTCAGAAACGCAGACGGAACAGTAAATGTGAAAGGAATGATCACACATCGAACCAAGATATGCTACATGATCAAAGGACAGCAGTTTATCAACTGGTTCTGTATCACTAAGCTAGGCGATCAACGAATGATTTTAGGAATACCCTGGTTAGAAGAAAACAACCCGATCATCAACTGGCGAGAGAAATCTCTGAAAATTGGAGATCTGGACACGACGCCAAAAGCAATCTGGCAGCTAGCCCTCGACTCCCAGCAATGGGGTGAAGACGACTACTGGATTAGAGTTAAAACATTGGCATCACAAGAACTAGAGCATAGGCTAAAGAAGGACAAACCATCCACTACGTTACCTACAGAATATGAGCAATGGCGCACTATCTTTGACAAGAAATCATCAGAACGCTTCCCATCCAGTTGACCATGGGATCACACAATCAACACAAAGGAAGGTTTTGTTCCAAAAGCTAGTAAACTTTACCCTCTATTGGTCAAGGAACAAGGGCTGTTAGATGAATGGATTGATGAACAACTCAAGAAAGGATACATTAAACCATCTACGTCACCACAAGCGTCACCATTCTTCTTTGTAGCAAAGAAAGAGAGCGGAGCACTTCGACCCTGTCAGGACTACTGATACCTGAATGAATGGACTGTCAAGAACGCATATCCCCTTCCCCTTGTTTCCGATCTCATGACTAAATTACGAGGTGCCAAGTACTTCACCAAACTTGACCTCAGATGGGGATACAACAATGTTCGCATCAAGAAGGGAGACGAATGGAAGGCAGCCTTTATCACCAATCGAGGGCTTTACGAACCAACAGTAATGTTCTTTGGACTATGCAACTCGCCGTCAACTTTTCAAACTATGATGAACGAGTACTTTAGAGACATGATCAACGAAGGATGGCTGATCATTTACATGGATGATATGTTAATCTGTGCGGAAACACTAGAACAGCTAGAAGAACAGACAAAACGAATTTTACAACGGCTACAAGATAACGATCTATTCCTGAAACTTGAAAAATGCAAGTTCACCATGCAGGAAGTTGAATTCCTAGGAATGATCATCACCCCTGGATGCATTCAGATGGACCCAATAAAGCTAGCCGGGATCGCAGATTGGCCAGTCCCTACCACTGTCAAACAGGTCCGATCATTCCTCGGATTTGGGAACTTCTACTGACGTTTCATTGGGAATTTTGCTGCCATCGCTAAACCACTTACCGACCTCACTAAGAAAACAGAACCATTTGACTGGACCATTGAACGGAACGACGCTTTTGAAATTCTAAAGAAACGATTTGCATCTATGCTGATATTATTAATGCCAGATCCTACTCGACCCTTTATCCTCCAAACCGACGCATCAAATAAGGCAATAGGAGCAGTCTTGAAACAAGCCGATGAAACAGGATCTCTACATCCCTGTGGATTTATTTCACACGCATTGACACAAACGGAACAGAATTACCAGATCTATGATCAGGAACTCTTAGCAATTATCAAAGGACTGATGACCTGGCGACATTTGCTGCACGGATCACCCCACACCACGATAGTTCATTGCGATCACAAGAATCTGTCCTATTATCGAACCGCCCAACGCTTAACACCCAGACAAGCTAGATGGTCATCCCTATTATCAGAATTTGACCTACGGATTGAACATGTCCCTGGAACAAAAATGTTTGAAGCTGATGCCCTATCTCAACGCCCTGATCATATGGGAAATAGCGAATCTCCAGAAGACGTTGTAGTCTTACCAGAAGATCGTTTTATTCGTCTTATTGCAGAAGACCTAGTCACGGAAATTCAAAAGGCAATGTCAAAAGACGATTTTGGACACATTCTAATTGAGGTTATCACCACACACCGGGCCCCACCGATCAAATCAAATATACAGGATTGGTCTTATACAAACGGCATTGTTCATTATCTCGGAAAAACCTATATCCCTGACCAAGACGGATTACAAACCAAATTAATCAAAGAAACACATGAAGCGCAATCATCTGGCCATCCTGGACGATTAAAGACCCTTGAACTCCTTAAGCGTGACTACTGGTGGCCCGGAATGTTCAAACATGTCAGAGAATGGATAGAAGGATGCGCCCTCTGCCAGCAGATGAAAATTAACACACACCCGAACGTACCAGCCCTTCACCCAATTCCATCGAAAGCAACCCGTCCCTTTCAGCAAGTGACCCTTGATTTCATCACTGATTTACCCCTTTCCGATGGCTTTGACTCGATCCTGGTCACGGTGGACCATGGCCTTACAAAGGGGGTAATTTTCACACCTTGCAAAAAGACAATCGATGCACTAGGAACTGCGGAACTTTACGTATCAGAAATTTTCAAACAGTTTGGCCTACCCGACGTTTTAATCTCGGATCGAGGACCACAGTTCTCTGCAAAAGTATTTCAGGAAATACGAAAAGCATTAGGAATCGACCACAGAATGAGCACAGCCTACCATCCTCAGACTGATGGGGAAACAGAACGAGTCAACCAAGAACTAGAAGTCTATCTCCGAATGTTCTGCTCAAATGAACCGCATCTATGGAAACCGCTTCTCCCAATAGCTGAATTTGCTCACAATAACCAACATCATGACACGATTAAAACTTCCCCATTCAGGCTAATGTATGGAACGGACCCTGTTGCGCTTCCCACAGCTACTACGCGAATGACCACGCCAGCAGCGGAAGAGCGCCTTCAGTTCCTAAGAAAAGCCAGAGAAGAAGCACTAGCAGCACATGAACTAGCAAGACAACTAGTGGCAACACGACACAGAGACAAAGCAATACGATTTGAAAAGGGTACCAAAGTTTGGCTTGAAAACCGAAATCTTCACATACCATACCCATCCAGAAAACTAGCACCAAAACGAGAAGGACCCTTCGAAATTGAACAAGTGATGGGACCAGTAACATACAAATTGAAACTCCCGAAACAATGGCACATTCACCCTGTGTTTCATGCGTCACTCCTTACCCCGTACAGAGAAACAACTGCGCACGGCCCGAATTATATGAAACCACCCCCTGATCTCGTAAATGGACAAGAGGAATTCGAAGTAGAGGCAATTCTAGCCCACAGGAAACGAGGCGCAGGCTACCATTATCTAGTTAAATGGAAAGGCTACGGATCGAACAATAACTCTTGGGAACCCACTCGCAATCTTGCAAACGCCACTGATATCCTCTCAGAATATCAACAACGTCGACACCTCTGAACCATGACGCGATATAGGAACCGCCACGTCTTGAAACAAAACTACCATTATACAAAACGGAACTGCTCTACAATCTCTCAATACACTATAGCCCTTAAAGAAAAGACCGTCTATACCCACATACAATACCTCCCCTTCCAACACGCTCTTAGAGCACCGACCCCGCCAGGAAAACTTACCCGAACTATGGCATTAGTCACACAATATTATTGCACCCCTCGTCTCGATCACCGTCACCAAAAGAATCCTTCAGGGATAACAGAATTCCCCTGCAATGATGCCCGGAATTATCTTCCCAAGTACCACGACCTACGATTTTCAACCAATGATCTACCTCTCTACAATGAGAATCCGCCTGCCTACCAACTTTTAGCCGTCAAAAGCAGTGATGTTTATAAAAGCGCTCATGGAAGACTGCTTTGCCCAGAAGAATATAAACAGATGGATGAAATCACTAAACAGACACGGGAGTGTAGCGCGCAGATCTGGCAAATTAGCCAAGGAATCAGAATACCAGGAAGACCTCGCCTTTTCATGGAAGACATCCTCGACAAACTTGATTATCTATCTCTCGCGTTGGTACAGGTAATAGTGGATATCGTCAGGCGAATCAGAAAATTCCAAATTACACCGACAACGACACCTGGGATTGAACATTTGAATTCATTAACCATATTCATGAGGGAAGAACGAGAGCTCCTCACCGACCCTGCAATCGAAGACCCGTTGAATACAGAAAATTGGCCCTCCGACTCGGAAATCAGCGATTCGGAATGAATATAAACCCTCCTGGAATCGTCACCTAACGACAATAAACACATTATACTACCATGTTCACCTTCTTCGCCCTCACCGCCTACTTCATCACCCTGGCTCTCCTCTCTTGCACCCATTGGCGCATTAACAAAACTGTCGCCGCCTTCTCGCCCTTCCTCACCGTCCCAGACCTCCCACTAGAGGTCTTTATTGAAAATACGACAGTCGTCCACTTCGAGGATGACGACCTCCACATCCATCCCGCCAACCTACTCCCTCAAGTGCATCCCGACGACCACCACCTCCCTCACTTCGCCCAGTTCGTCAAAAGAAATACTACGCTCACTGTCGTCGCCGACGCCCTCGCCGCTGCCACCTGCTCCATCACCAACCTTTCATCCGCCACGGATAATCTCGCCGCCCTCACCCTCACCATCGACCCGCATGAAATGACCTATGAGGAACGCGACTCCTTCCTGCGGAATGCTCAAAATCTGCACCGCGCTGCTGAAGCACTCAAATGGAAGGTAGAGACATCTACAAAAGAACTCGATAACGCTGTCAAATGGGCAGAGTCGAGAACGGATCATGGCTGGACGACTTCTGGCTGGTAGAAGTCGGTGACTTCTTGCATACAAAGGGGGTAATGTTACAATTCTCTTTTCCCTTAGTTAATGGACTACATTTACTTGTTACAAACCCATAGTTACGCCTGGACGTTATCTCTTTTGGTAGCTACCTTCATCTTTCCTTTCTTAGATAGCTATGCTCTTTCCCCTTATATTCTTATTGTTCTCTTAACGTATATAAACCCCTCTCATGTACCATAGCTCTTTAGTTCCAACTTAGTCGAATCTTATCCATAACTTGAACACTCTTTTGCTCGTCGCCTCAACCGCTCTCCTCGCTCTCTCTCTAGCCTTTGTCATCGTCAGACTTAGTGCCTAGAACCCTTGTCCAGTGACTGGGAACAGACCGAGACTCTGTTTGTCGCTGTAGACTTGGACGCTGAACGACGTTGTGGACATCGACCGTAACATGGATAAGATTCGACTAAGTTGGAACTAAGGAACTACGGTACATGAGTGGGGTTTATATACATTGAGAGAACAATAGAAACTAAAGGGGAAAGAGCATAGCTATCTGAGAAAGGAAGGGTAAAGGTAGCTATAAAAGGAGATAACGTCCAAGTGTAATTATGGGTTTGTAACAAGTAAATGTAGTCCATTAAACAAAGGGAAAAGAGAACTGTAACAATAATGAAGTCATAGTGACATCATTAAGATAACTATCAGTAGATTATGAAGTCATAAAGAACTTTATGATATCATATAGAACAGATTGGAAGGAATATAATAAGATAAGGTACAGAATGACCTCATCCACAGCAATGCTCAGTCATCTGCTGTGCAAGATACAGCAATCACACTGCATTTGGATAGCTCTTACACAGCAATAGCTGTGTGTACATAGCCTCGTAGTTACTCCATTGGTAGTATAATGTGTATGTAAGCTAGGGTTCCAAAATGCATAAAAGGAGGGCATTCTGGACAACTGTCCCTCAGTTCCAAGAACTAACAAGTCAACTCTAAGGCTTAACAGTACTAAAGATGTAAGTTGTTGAATCCTTACTTAGTCACTGTCCTGTGCTGCTCTCTCCCCTGATTTAACACACTATTATAAGGCTCAAAGAGTGGGGGACACAGGTGGTCTAAATGTGCCCCCTTACACTTATTAGCCTTCAACACACAGCCCATCCTGGTTCCATTCTCCACCTGTGGTTACTGTTTCCTGTGTACCTCTACTTTAACAATATAACCATTCCTATGCAAAAAAAAAAAAAAAATAGTAGACATGGTCTAATTATACAGGACATGTGATTCTCTCAGGGTGATTATGTAAATTTACATGCTGCTATAGTTATCGCCTGTCACCATCGTATACAAGACTAGCGAATCCATATCTAATCGTAAAGGCCAATACGCTTCCCGTAAACTTAAGGAATATTAATCAGCCGTTTCCGCATTGCTCAGGCACGTACCTGTGACCACATCAGGACTTTAACCAATGTCTTCTCGTTCATGGCTCCGAAACGCACAAGGAAAAAATTGAGGATGGTGAGATTAGTCGATTCCAAAATGACTCCAGTCGTGGGATGTATCGTAAGCTCGGTAAGACCTAGCGTTGCAAAAGTGTGAAGAACGAATCTAGTCAACTGCGAAGGCGATTTGTGGAACATCGTTTTTGATGGATATAGTAAATTGCTTTCAGGGTCAAATCTGTGATTATGCGGCCCTCGGATCCAAACCAACAACGAACGTGCGAAGCAATTACCTTGGTACCCTGTGCCGTGGACACGGCACTAAGCCGAATAGCTGCGGACAAGATAGCAAAAAGTTGAATATTTGCGGCATAAAGAAAAGTAGGAGTGTTTTGGAGAAGTGTGCTTGAATGCCGACCACAGCAAAAGCCATACCGGTGACATAGCAAAGCGTATCTCCAGGAAATGCTCGTGCTGGGTACCTGAATGCCGTATTGAGAGGCGGTGACAAAACAGCGCCGTTCACTTACCAATTGTGGTACATGAAGCCAGCACATACGGCTACCAATGGGATCATGAAATAGAGACTAAACAGATGTCTCTCCACGAGTTCTCGACTGCCATAAGACATTCCTGCGCTCCAAACGCCACCGAAGCCCAACTCTGTCTTGTTTCCAAGCAGATGCAAGGGTATCCGAAAGTCAACAGGCCATGGGAGGTAGAGAAGATCATTTGCGATGACGGAAATGGCAATTATGAGCGCTTGGCCAACTTCGGATCCGTTAATCCCGGCCAGAATGTTGATACTATTTGTGCAAAAGTTGGAAAGTAAGGCCATGTAGATGTAATAGAGGGGACCTTTGAATGGATATCAATATTTGCCCATAATTTGTGCAGTGAAAGCAGACAGACCAAGATTGATCAGAGTTCCAAATATAAAACGGAGTGGCAAAGGCACTACGACATGGGTATTTCCACGTTCAGCATAGTACACCATCAATAACGGGATGGATGCAATTATTGGGATAGGCAGTTTATGTCGCCATCGAATATCAAATACATCATCGAGAAACCCGAGCATAGTTGCCGTTAAGAGAGAAAGTAAGGAGGATAAATATACGGAAAGCTTTGAAAAGGTCAAGGCCTACTTGACATGTTATAACATGATCATGACGCACCTGATAATGAGGGAACTCGACAACATCTATTCCTTCATGATGCTGAGGGGTCTTGGCGAAGCGTAGGATCGTGTTTGAGAAGGCAAAGGGTATGAAAAGTATGAGTGACAGTATGTATATTGACGCGCATACGAGCCCCATGCTCTCCGGTCTAGACCATTTTAAAATGATTAAGTGGCAGAATGTAAAGGAGAAAGGACTTGCATTGGTGTGTAGTAGGTTTTCAAGAGATCTTTTCCTTTGAGATTGGCATTGACAAAAGTGGGACCAAGGGTGGGGACGAGGTAGAGAGTTGCGAGGAATGCGGATAGTGAAAAACCGAGGGAGGTGTACAAGGCTGGGAGGGGCGGGGTGGGGTCGAGCAGAGGCCTGAGAACGAGCCAGACAGCGACCGGGAGCAGGCCGAGGAGGAGGACGTTCGACAGCGGTCGTGGTGGCAGAGCCATCGCCAGTTGAATTCCTGCAGCCGACAGATGCCAGCCTCAGACCTGCCTTTCACAAGGTACAACCTGCCTCCAGAAGAGTCAATGCAAACAGGTAACTCTCCAGAACATGCCTCTCGCAGTCACTGACAGCTGCCCCCAGTCGATGCCTGGGTCGTCGACATGCATGATCCACGTCGCATCACAGACATGTTAAAGTATGCTCCCCAGCCTTCATCCCTCGCCTACTTATCCATAGGTGGATTAAACAAACTGACTTGGAAACACCACAACTCGGACATCTGAAGCGAGTGCGAAAACAAGGTGATCTAACCACGCTGCTCTTGACAGTTGCCGTGGACCCCCCAACTCTTCCAGACTTCATCGACCATCCCCCGTATCTTCTGCCAGTCCCAAGTTCCGCTGCCCAGACACTACCTTCTTTATCCCTGAAATCAGCTCTATGGCCCACGCTGTATTCTCCGCGCAGAAGAGACGAAGATGCTTGGCCACGGGGGAAAGAAAGGTGGGCAGGTGATGCGATGAGAGCTGCCGTAGATGTAGCCATTCAAGCAAAGGAAAATGGTGATGTATGTTTTGTATTTACGACTTCGAACGTTCAGCGTCTTACGGTCCATCTATCTCAAGCTACCCATAGCGGCGTACGTGCCTATTCCTTATGAAGATCCTGCAGAATCAACCGCCTTTTCTGCACACGACACCAGGACATCTGCGCATCATCCCCTGCGCCATGCTGCCGTTAATGTGATCAGAAAAATAGCGGATCATCGCGCGCTTCAATATAATGGACCAAGAGCAAACGATGTTCAAAATGGCACCAACTACCTCCTGACATCACTCTCAGTCTTTCTGACTCATGAACCCTGTATTATGTGCAGCATGGCCTTGCTGCATTCACGAGTCAAGGATATCATCTGTCTTATTCCCATGTCGGAAACGGGTGGTTGTGGAGGCATAATATGCCTTCCAAGCCTGAAGGGTGTTAATCATCGATTCAGTATTGGTATTTGGAAGAACTCGGAACCACAATTCGCAATAGACACAGAAGAGCTCCTTATAAACAACACTACGGATGCGTAATCGGAGCGAGAATATCAATGAAGAATATCGGAAATGGCTTCTTCTGCTGGACGCGGATAAGCTCGGCCCTTGACTTGCATTTGATGGGCACGGTTATGTAGCAGTCAGTCATGCAACTTCAGTTAGTGTTTCTATCTACGATAACACCTGGACACAAATCACAAACGAGGTGCATGGATAGAGCACGGCTGCCATTGCTTCGCTTCGATATACGCCAACAATCCGTTATCATTCAAATTGCGGAGCAGCTCGTTTTCATCGACGCCCTGCCCAACATCAGCGTTTCCCATTTCAACATGAACCAGACCTTCCCTACCTCTTTCTGTGCTGTCCTGATGACAGCTCTTGCCACCCGCGCACTGAGCATCCTGATACGTGCAAGACGTGGATAGACGAGATCAGCTGCCTCTTCTTCCGGGGTCAATGATGAAGAAAGAGCGATCGCGGCCTGTTCAACCATGCTATCCGTAACCCGCCTGGCTTTCGCCAAAACGGCGCCCATGCCTATGCCGGGAAACATGTACATGTTGTTGCCCTGGCCTGGCTCATAAATATTGCCATCGTGTTCGACTGGCTTGTATGGGCTCCCAGATGCAAAAATGACTTGACCGTTTGTCCTGTGCAATTATGGGTTTAGATATAAAAGAAATTGACCGGGTCTCAAATGAAATGACTAACCACTTAATCGCGTCTTCATAGTCCACCTCGCAGAGAGAAACGGGGTTAGACAGAGGGAAAATGATGGGGCGCGCATTCAGGGAAGCCATAAGTTTGACCACGTCTTCCGTAAAAGCATTCTAGGAACAGTAGTTCCAGTTTCAAACTCTGAAATACAGACAGACGGACACGTACTCGTACTGTGCTGAGACCGAGAAGAGCAGTTGGTTTGACGTGTCTTACGACGTCAGCGAGGCTTGTCAGCGGAGGACCATGATAGTCGGTACGTGCAAAGACTGAATGGGGACGCGGTGATCAGTATTTATCGCTGGCAAAAAGACGTTTTTACGCACATTTCTTGTGTTCTTCAAGTCCTTTCCTATTAGATGTAATCAACCCCTTTGAGTCTACGGTCTTGCTATTGTCAGAGTCAAGTTTGCCAACTCCAAGGAGAGGTATTTACATAGATCCTCTTCTTGGCTTCTTCCAATGTCAAGCCCTGAAGAGTAAAGAACGAGAGAAGCTGCTTCGCCACTCCGATGCCGGAAGAGCCTGCACCAAAGAACAAAACGCGATGCTCCATCAACGGCAAGCCGGAAGCTGCCGATGCCAGGCGGGCAGCATTGATGAACCCAGAAAGCACCACAGCGCCTGAAAGTCGACAGCCATCAATTCGCGCGTATGTAAATGGTAGTGACGTCCACAAACCTGTGCCTTGAATCTAATAAGGTTGTTTAAACAAGATCAAATGCGATAATAACAGAGAGTCACATCATCGTTGAAGCACCTATACTGTTCCCTGAACATGTCCAGATATCGGAAAGCATTGTGTGTGGAAAAGTCTTCGAATTGCACAAGCAGCTTGGGAGCAGATTCTGCCATCGCTTCCATGAATTCTATCATGAATTCGTCCATCTGCCGGGTTGTTGTTACACTGTGGTAAACGCACGCAGTCGAATCGTCCGTACCTCTCGAGCATCTGGTCTCTTGCGACGCACGCCAATGTAAAGCGGATCATCAAGAAACCGTTGCGTGTTTGTGCCCAGGTCCAAGCAAATGGGCAGCGTTGACGAGGGCCTGATTCCTGCACATGCGACGTATAAATCCCTGCAACGCAGGTGAGCTCGGCCCATCGGCGTATTCTCGTTCGACTCACAGTTTGCCGATGCTGATTGGTAGACCGTTGGCGCCGAGATCTCCGAGACCAAGGATGCGTGAGCCTTGAACATTGAACGATGAGCTCAAGAGGATGTATGAATTTGAGAAGATCCAACTCACCATCTGTGACAACAGCGATTCTGGCATTTTCGATGGCATGCCACGATGCGAGTGATTCCCGAATGCGTCCCTTGTTTTCTATTGTGATGTAAAGTCCCTCTGGGCGTCTCCAAATGTGTGAATAGTTTGAGCAAGCATCCCCTACCTGTACTCTCAAAAGGTTAAGATGGCCAAAGAAAGAACAAAAAGGGAGAAAGAGGGTCAACCGTTGGTGTATAGAGAATGGGGACGATTTCGAGCATGTTTCCGAGCAGAACCTCATAAAACAAGTTTGAATCTCTCTCCTTGAGACCGTTAAGATAAATGTATTTCTCGAGCGGGGAAGTCTTGCATCGTAACTGAGCAAGACATCGTTGGCGGTGGTCTGTTTTCAATAAAAAGGGGGGCAAAGCCATGATGGCGGAGGAGGAGGGAGAACAATAGAATTAGTGTGTACGGTGGCATTTTTAAAATGTCTTAAGGCAAGGCATCATGTGAAATGGACGCGGGTCTGTCTCAGGGGAAGGGGGGGGACCCTCACCAGAGATCCCGCCGCTTTGCCCGAATGGCCCTGGCCATCGTCTTTTTCTCGCTCCACGCCGCACGCTCTCGCTCCCGCCTGTCCTCCTCCTTTGTGATCAGTCTCCTCCGTTGTGACTTTTTGAGGGCGGCCACAGCGCCCACGAAGGTCTGAGTGCACCCAAACATCTTTGCTAGCTTGGCCCTCGAGTAGGTCTCCGGGTCTGTGCGCCTGAGATGACGGATTTTGTCTACGTCCTCGTCGGAGAGCCTTTGCGGGGGTGTTTTGTTGAGTGAAGGGCGGCTGATGGGGGGAAGAGGGAGAGAGTGGGGCTCAGTGGGCGGATGGACAAGTGGCGATGCAGGGGCCGTTGTGAGCGAAAAGGGTGAGGGCGCGGTGGGGGGTGGACGATGAATAAAAGTAAGGTTTTCGTCTTGGAGAAGGGTGACGAGGGCGTCTGGATTGTCTGTAAGAGGGTCTGGTCTATGAACTGGGGGGCGTTCTGCTGAACCTGGCCTTGGTCGTGGATATTTTGTTGCATAGTACTGGGCTCTGGCGAGGACGGGTAGACTACGCGCTGGAAGGAAAGCAAACAACATTAGTCTAACCAAACCTTCCCACGAGTAATTCTAATACATGCAAGCGTTATATTCCATCAACCCAAAAATACGATACATTTCGAGTCCAAGAATGTTAATGAGGGGTCGCCCGAGGCAGCAGAGACGAGTCTGCCCAATGACTAACCGTGTGGAGAGGACGTTCCTCTCTCGTTACTCGTCAAGTGAGCAAGTTGAGGCGAGCGGCCTGTCGCTGCCGCTCTGGACGCTTTGCGATGACGAGTCAAAGAGGAAGAAGACTCTGACGAGGTGGTATTCATTGAGAGCGTTCTGGCGCCAAAAGCAGCAGGAGACCCCGTCTCTGCGGTATCTGTCGCGGGGTGGTTTTCACTGTGACCCCAGAGTCCTGTACGGATGGCATCCGCTTTTGTCCGCGATTGCTCGGCCCAACTCGCGTCTGAACCTGATGGCGCCTGGCGCAATTCATCCTCCAGCTCAGCCACGCGTCGTTGCAATGTTCCCACGTCGGACTGCAACGCAGCCACTTTTCTCTCCACTAGGGTCTCTACCATATCCTGCTGCTGTGCCAAGGACTGCAAGAGGGAGTTGGACTTTTGCAGCTGTTCTGCCAGCCATTTTTTCAATTCTTTGGAATCGTTAAGGGCGTCGTAAAACATTTCAAATGGGGCCAAGAAGGCGGCCTTGTCGCCCGAGTAACCGGGGTGGTGAAGGGAACTGGGAGTGGGAGGTACCAGGGTTGTCGCTATGGGTATCGAAGCTGCAGGGGGTGACCGGGCCGAGAGCCCGACGTGGGAGGCAGAAGGAAGAGGCGGTGGAGGCGGTGGTTGTCGGGAATGGATGGAAAGGCGAGTGGGGGTCGGAGGGACGTTACCGGCTACTCGTCTGACGTTGTCAGCAGAGTTCATCACGGACGGCAGTCTGGGAAGGGCAATTGGGAGTCTGTCGGTGTAGAGAGCACCTTGGCCTCCATCCGGTATGGGCGGAGCGCTCTGGATAGCCGGGCGCTGGTCTGTCGGCCTGATGTGCAAGTCTGCAGGTTTTTTTCCAGCGCCTGGGTGTGCAGCACGGCGAAGGGCAAAGCTACTCCGAGTAGATATTGAGGGGGGTTGCTGAGGGTCTGGACTGGGAGGACGCGTGGCAGGGGGCCTGCGAGAGGGGGGATCGGTGGGACGGAGAGTAACGCGGCGTTTTTTTGCGGGGACGGGAGACGCGTCATGGTCGTTCTCGAGTTTGATGGACAGGTCGTCGTCGTCTGTGGGAGAGGCTGAACGCTTGCGGATTTGGAGAGGGGGAAGGGGAGTCAGAGAATGGCCAAAGGCGGCGGCGAACGGAGGGAGAGGCTGGGGGACGGACATGGCGAGAGGAGAACGTCAGTCTTTAGTCTCTTGACTGCAAGTTGAAGTACATTGTAACACGTTTACTAGAATGCTAGTCTACGTTTACTACTACAACTGTAGTAACAACTGTAGTAACTACTAACTACTAACTACTATCCCGTTACTACTAACTACTAACTACTAACTACTAACTACTAACTACTAACTACTATCCCGTTACTTACTATCCCGTTACTACTATCCCGTACTATCCTATCCTACTAGCGCTGCTGCAGCGTCGGTACTACCAAACTCTTCCGCTCCTTCCGCCGCGCTGTCAGTACTCGCACCCCCTCCACTCCACCAGCCACTCTCACAGTGCCTCTCCCTCCCCCTGCAGTTCGCTCGCTCCCACTCGCCATTCCATGTCCATACACTTCATCCTCGTATCCTCCTCCTCCTCCTCCTCCTCCTCCTCCTCCTCCTCCGCACAGTCGCTCAATCGTACTCTCCACCCTCTCCGTCGCTTCAACTCCTTCCTTCCTCGTCCCATACTCCCCCCCACTCGTCAGCGTCGTCATCACTCGCTGGATCAGCTGCCGCGACACCTGGCCTCTCTCCTCCTCCCTCTCCCTCTCCACCCCCGATTTCATTCCTACCGCAAAAAATCCCGTAATCGCCCCAGACACGCATTCCTGCCGAAACGTCATTCGCTCCCAATACTCATCAATCGTCACTTTCCCTAGCTCCCCAAGCGGCTCCTGATCCTCCCCTTTCTCCTCCCGCTCCGTCCTCGCTCGCTTCTTGGCTGGTGTTCTGATCTCTCCTCCCGTATTGTACCCAATTTCATCCAGGAACCGCGACTTTGGGTCGTCCTCAAACGACGGAACCAACATTCCTAGATTCCGTCCCTCACGGCCCCGCGGGCATGGCAGCCCAATCTCCGTCTGCGAATACGGGTGTCCATATATCCATGTCACGTCACCGCCTGACGTTGGTATGTATTTTAGCGCGTTCGACGCCTCATGCTCGCTATAGCCCGGAAAGAGGTAATACATTTTCAGCGTCTCCACCCGGGTTTGTACCTTTTCAGCCACCTCCGTCAACACTCGCTTCCACCATCCACACAGCTGGATGTCACTCAGCGGTCGTTTACCCGGGTACGAGGACGAGTTGGGAAATAGATACTGCCCCTGTGCCCGTGCGAACAGGTGAATCCAAAGTTGCTCGGTAGGAATCGGTCGTGTCCCCGGGTCAGCGTAATACGAAACCAGCGCCCGTACAAGTGCCACTGTAGGAGACGGCCGGCTCCCTTGTCCCGTGCTATCCACCTTGGCTATGTACAAGACGAGACTCGAGCTGGCTGGTATATGATAGACAGACGCTTCAATCGCCGTCACCATGATGCGCCCGCCATCTGCCTTCGTCTGCTCAGAGCACAGCACAAGCACCTCCTGCAGATATATCTTGGGCAGCGGTTTTGCGAATATGTAGAGTGACGAGTTCTTGCGCGCGACAGACACGAGGACATGGAGATGGAATTCACGAGTCCCAGGCAGCTCTGTGAGCGAAGCCAGCAAGCGGTCGCGCAGGTTCATCCTTGGCCCTGATTCCCACGTGGCCCTCCTACGCTACATATGTGTACGTGTCTTTGGTCCCCTCTACCCGTTCAATATACTCCTTGTCCATTAACGTCTCAATCCCCTTCTTAATGTCCCCAATTCGCGGCGTAAATCGAGGAGATATTTGCGTTATCACCTCCTGCATCAATCCCTGATTTTTCATCGTCTTTCGAGCCTTCATTATTCTGTTCACCCGTCATAAGTAAGCGTCCAAGACTACACAACGGCTATCCTTACCGCACAATCGTCGCTTGAATCATGTACTTTCGGTCCTCATCAACCGTACGCATCACGTCGGTGCTCTCCGTTTTGGTCTCTGCCTTGATCGGCTGGTTCAAGTTCACCTTGATCTTTCTCGACTTGAACCCTAGGCCATCAAATTAGACAACACCACCACCACCACCACCACAGGAATCCAGCCAATTCCACCCACCAGGATTTAGGTCGTATTCTTCTGTCTCATTTCTGATCAAAACTTTGGCTTTCACAAGGATATCCATCACCTGCGTCAAGATCCCTTCCGGTATCGATGTTGCCGCTATAAGCTCCGCCAGTGACAGTGTATCGTACATGTTGTACTGCAGTAATACCGCAGTCTGATACGCGCTCGTCATGAAAATGTACTTTTGGTTCAAGTACTGGGTCCCTAGTTCGTTCTTGGAATAGTTCCACATCCATGTCAGCTTGCGACCAGAATGCTTCGTCTGGTAATATCGTTGGAACCGCTCATATGTCATCTGAAGCTCTCGCGGTACCACAAAATGGTGACCCGGTGGATTCAGAGGCCAAATGTTCGTTCCAAGTACCATGACTCCAAAGTTAATGTCCAGATCACCGTGACTCTGCTGCATTCGCTGCCGGAACTGGTCAGAGAGGTCCTTACTGAGACTAACATCTACAAAATGACAGATTTAGCTGCTGCAAGAAGTAGAGTATCCCTGACCTGTAAACATTCTCTGTAGCTTGGTGGTGTACTCAAAACCACATGCTTCCTTGAGTTTGGATATCATACTTGTTTCTATCTCGTCAGACGCAGATACATCATGTATAAGTCGTTTCGAGAGCTTGCTGGCGTAGAACGTCTGGAAAATATCCTTGTCCTCAATGTACTTGAACAGGATCATCTACTCAGTATAAAATAAAGGGATACAACCACTGGTAGTGTAAAGGGACAGACCACGCGATTCAGTTCGTTTTCAGTCTCGCTTGCTTCGGCTACTTTGCTATTTTTCCGCAAAAGAAGGTCAGCATATTTGGCTACAAGCTCGGGACTTTTGGAGCTGGACAGCTGCGTGACAGCATTCCGGTTGATGAATTCGTGGCAAGCTTTATCCACGCTAGCAACAAATCCAGTTTCTCCCCGGAAGCTCTTGGCGGCCGTCTCTGTGTTCTTTCGATGCACCTCCAGCAGCGCATCAACATAGCTCTTGGGATCGACTTCGTTTACACCCCCTTCTCCTATTAATCCAGAAACAGCATTTCTTCCCGCAGTTTTGACATGATCTCCAAACCTTTGCCGCAAGGGATCCAGACCACCCACGATCCGCGAGAGAAGGGCGTACAACCGTTGCAGGTCTGTCTCTTTATCAAAATCAAGAAGCGTTTGAAAGCTGTCCCACATCAGCTGAGAGTGAGCTTGGATTAATACCTGTTCGCAAGTGCTTGTCAGAATCTTTCGTGTCTGTGAATGCAAATATCGATCCACGCGATTCTCTTCCTCCTTCAGCCTCTCCTCTGCCTTTTGGAGATAGTCCGAGATATTATGGTCCATAAGAAAGCTTTCCGATTCATGCTGGTAGTAAACTTTCGTTGCATCGATGAATGCACTTTCAAAGTATTCAGTGTACACATCAAGACATGGTTTATCAGGGTCACTGTCGTCGATCCCTAGAGACACAAAGGATTCCACGACGTTCTTGATCAGACCTTGATCGACGATGTCCCCATCTCGATGTCTCTCTACTAGGCTTAGGACAGCAGCGGCTAGCTTGGATCGCTGTTTTGGCATCCTCCCCAGAAGCCAGTCTCTCCACTGTACTAGCGCGAGCTATGAATTCAATGAGTGGATAACCAAACCAAATGCGAATCAATCCTCGGACCGTGTAGACCTGATAGATCTTCTTCTTTCCATCGTCCCTTTCTTTTTTCACCCAATGGCGATTCAAGTACGTGAACAGTTGGTTGACGTGTTTCGCTCCTGTCGTATACCGAATCCATTCTCGGGAATAAAAATTCAGCAGTTCTTCGTTTTCAAGAGAATCTGCTTTCTGCGCCAATACTTGTCAGATTATGGACTTGAAATAGATAGTCAAACTGACCGCAAGACTCGTGACAAGATGGGTGGAGAAATACCTGGTCAAGTTGTTGTATAGATCTAAACCATCTGAGTTGGCACTTGCACGCGAATGAGGCCCCAAATCGCTGACCATTTCCCGATCCGTGTGAATCAAAACCCATCCGCGAAGCCGTACAATGGGCATATGCAGCAGAGTACATCGACATGTACTAGAGCAGGGTCAAATTACACGACGTCTGGGACGCAGCAACGCACATGCTACTGATTACCTTAGAGTAAGTTACACCGAGATGCAACCGTGTCATCATGTGGTCAATGCCTTCAATCAAGGACGCCCATGTCGTATTCGGGTCTGAAGCCATGGTATGGTATGTGGCTGTGTCTATTACTATTCTCAGACCTTTACGCCTGTGTGAATGCAAGCTATTCCCCCCAACAAATTCGTCCACGCTCCTCCATCAACGTCTTCTCCAGTCGCAAATCCTGCCTCTCGGATCATGCGCGCAAACTCGTTCTGCTCAGGGAACCGTCGGATGGACTCTACGAGATATTGATACGAGGCGCGGTCTCCTGCAATGATCGTTCCCAACAAAGGTATTACGGAAAACGAATACTGGTCATACAGCCTACAAATATGAGAACAGACACATGAGAATATGCATAAACCATACATGCTAAGCAGACCATTTTCGACTTTGCTGAACTCGAGGCAAGCAAACGTTCCTCCAGGCCGTACAACTCGATATGCCTCCTTGAGAACGTCAGGTATAGACGTACAGTTTCTGATTCCAAACGCGATGGTGTAAAGATCATATGTGTTGTCTTGAAACTGAGACGAAGGCAGTTCCTGTGCATTGGCTTCATGGAATGATATCTGGGGCGCTAATGCAAGGTCAACAACTCGTCGAGCTCGGACAGACAACCATACTATTGTGATACATCGTCTTCTTGAAATTGCGATAGCCCTCCTTGAGCATCTCTCCGTTGATATCTACAACTTCGACCGTAGTTTCCCTGTCTGCATACTTTTCTCTTGCATAATCCAGGATGCGTAGTGCGACATCTCCCGTTCCTCCTGCGACGTCAATGCAACGCATGGGTCCTTTTCTTCCAGGTTTCAGCTTTGAAATAAAAGTATCTTTCCACAATCTGTGGACTCCAAGTGAAGACGCGTCGTTCATGAGGTCGTATTTGGATGCAACAGAGTCGAACACATTCTTCACGAGAGACTCTTTTTCTTCCTCTAGTACAGTCCTATAACCGAACGATGTTGTTTTTGACTGTCTATGGGGTTCATGTGCCCTGTTCTGAGAGAACGGCCGACGAGCCACTAACTGGGGCAGAACGGCACGGGAGCAGCGAACGAGCATTGCGTTACGGGGTCGCAACCCTGTGTGTCACGCGTGACATAGCCAATGATTGGATCCATGGATCCCTCAGTCGATAAAAAGGCGGCATCCATGTCTACACCCGCCCCACCAATTCCACCGCCAGAGGTGGACAAGTATGGTAAACAATTGACAAAAAGGCAAAAGAAAGAGGTACACCTCCAGTCGTGCACCTACAGCTTTCCTTGACGAAGCTCTCTGCTCAGCTCCAGAAAAAGACAGCAGGTCCCGGCTGGTTCAACCTTCCTGCTCCACCAGAGGCTGAGCTTCCTCGCTTGTATCGTGAAGTGGAAGCTCTGCGGCTTCGAAACCAGCTTGACCCCAAGCGTTTCTACCGGAAAGATGAAGGTGAAGGCAAGGGCATCAAGGGATTGCCCAAATATTTCGCCGTACATTAGTTTCCAACCGTGAACCCGATTGCAGCTCTGACAACTTTCAGATTGGCACTATCATACCCTCTACGACGCCATTTGGCACGGCCAGTGCCGATAACCTCCCCAAGTCACATCGGAAGAGGACAATGATCGATGAGCTCGTGGATGATGCAGAAGCGAGGAGATATGCCAAGAAAAAATTCAACGAATTGCAAGCTGTCAGGGAGTCGAAAGGCAAAAAAAACCCTCGCTGCAAAGAAAGCTTTGCGGCAACCAAAGTGGTAGCTACTTACTATGGGTGACCGCTGGATTCCATGTACAACAACATAGTACACATGGTGATACAATTATTATGCCAAACGAACACTTTTGACAATCTTGGATATACCAGACTTCTCGCCGTCGTAATGCCCCCCAGCTCCCGACAAACCACCCTTGTATATGGCTTTTTGCGATGCGACTTTCTTCTTCGCTTTTTCGTACTTTGCTCGCTTTTTAACTCTAGGATTCCGCGAGCTTTTTGGTCGATGTGGCGTGAGACCTCTATTGCTGAGAATGGCTTTGGTCAAAGACCGTGGTCCGCCTTCGCTCCCCTCATCCAGGCTCTGCCTGAATTAAAGTTATTGGTGTAATCACTCGTGTAAGTGGTGACAATTACAAACCTTTGCATAGCCTTCATGGCTTCGTAATCCGCCTTTTTCTTCACTTTTCTCTGCTCGGATTGCTTCTTGACAAGATTATAGTAACCATCGGGATCAGCATCTTCGTCTTCTCGGTCCCCATCGAGCCTCGGTTCCGGTTCAGTGTCGTCAAGGTCTGCACCGCCTTGACCCTTGACACGATCTCCACTAACATTGGACCGCCTCGCATCCTTCTCTTTCCTACGTTCCCGGTAAGGTATATCATCGTCACCACCCAAAGCCTGTCGCGCACTATGTCGCCTTGTGTTTGCACTCTCAATCTTGGCTGTATGAAAACGCAATGATTTTCGTCGTGCACTTTTATCAGCGGCATCTGAATGCTGCAAAGACAGCATTTCTCCATAAACATCTGACACATTGTCCTGCGTTGAATACCCCGCTGTTGACGTCTTAGTCGGTTTAAATTCTGGCTCAACCAAGTCAAATATAGGCTGTGCAGGTACCGATGAATCTTTAGATGTCTTTCTCTTCTTTTTTGGAGGCTTTAATTCGTTAGCCTTGGGGGTTCCCGCTGTCGGCTCTTCTTGATAATCAAGGACGTCTTTGAGCAATTCACTCAATTCCTGAGGCTCTAATCGTCCTAAACGTCCTGACAATTGTTTCATGATCTCCAGTTCATCGAGATCCATGTCGGAGAGGTCGCCGTCTAGGTCAAACTCATCTTCCGAATTAGCCGGAGCAAAATCCAACTCTTCCAAAATTGACAAGGTTTGCTTAAGCGTTAGTAGACGTGTCATAAGAGGGTGTGCCCGAAGCGCTTCTGGTCGTTGAGCATACTTCTCGCTTGCCCGAAGGTGTAGATAAAACGCCAATGTGGTGGTATACGTAACTAATGTTTCTACGAGGCACTCAACGATAAGTTCTGATAGGCTTGGAAAACGTACGATAATACAAATGACTCATACCGAGGCCAGGAGAGTTGGGATTCGTGGATTGTAACCTGGAGATATCGGATTTAGCTCATGTCCGACTCGAAGTCCATTAAATACGCACTGTTCCAGTTTAGTCTGAGTCCTCATAAGAGTATTAATTGAGTCATCCCAATCCATGGCTAAAGCAAGCGTCTCGGGACTATTCTTCTCGAGATGGCGTAGCAACAATTTCTTGTCGTCTGGAAGCGAAGGCAGGACGACGGGGGTAGGCTCTGCAAGGTCGCTGAAAATCTGTAAACGACAAACCAGACCATAGATGGGTTATTTACTCGTTCATATTTTTACTTTCGTCGTAAGGATCGTTTAGGCCAAAATCATTTTCGTCCATTTCATCGCGGGCCTTTGTCTGCAATCGTATTGCCTCGCTTTCCTCTAGTTGAAGAGCTTCCTCATCGTCCGAATCAATCTGGGCGGCGTTTGAAGCATAATACGCCGACACATTGCGTCCCCATGATTCTTCCTGCTCCTCCTCCTCTCCAGACGAAGATGGCAGTCTTCCCGCTCTTTTCTTGACCTGCTTTTTGCCTTTCGACTTCAACCGTTTAGATTTGGGAAATTCAATGTCATGTCCTTCGCTATCGTCGTTTCCGCCATCTTCTAGTTCCTCTTCCTCAGATTCATCTTCAAGTCCTTTTAGCGCAAAAACTTCATCGTCATCTTCCGAGAGGTCATTCGTTTCTCTACCCAGCAATATTTTATCACGGGACGCATGAACTGGTACGATGAATCATAAGTTCCCTTGGGCGCCACAACAAATCAACATACACTGGTCTTCCTCGTCGAAGGGTATGTCGTTCAATGTGTTCCATTTCTCTATGCTCTGGCCTGAGCGTTTGTGAGGAAGACGAGAACGCTTGCTTTTGCCTGAGCTGTTCTTGGGATGTCGGGGCATTGACCAACTTTCGGTGACGGGCGTGACTTTATATGTATTGTACAACACTAGAAGTCTAAGATCTCCTTAACTACTCTACATCTACGACTTGGTTTTTGATTTGGGACCCGGCCTGCCGTGTCCCACATGAGTAATGTGGCAATCACGTATTCGAATGCATCCTTACACATCCGGGCTAGCATTTTTCATGATTGTCAACTTGCCGGAAGAGGCTGCAGACACCATCTGCGCTTCTATCGATTTGTTGATTTTGGTGCTTAAAGCCTGTTTCTTTGACTGAGTATACGTCTCTATCGCAATAGCCATCGGCATGACCTTGTGTATCGCCGCCTGCTTCACCAGCGCAGGTTTTTTCGGTGCAATGTATTTTTTCCCCTTCTTGGGGTTGGCAGACTTTTGTCTGTTCGAAGGTGACTTGGTCTGTAGCCCCTTGGTCTTGCCTTGGACCATGGTTGTGCCTGCGCTAAAATTCCCACGTGACGATCGCGTTGGGCTCCGAACTTTGCTCGCTCTGCAAATTCCTCGTTGTATCTAGAAAGCCGATGATTGCGCCGCGCTCTGGCACACCGTCCTTGCGCATAACTCTCCGTAAATCACCTCAGGTGAACTTTCAGTCACTCAGTGTCCGTTTTGCACTACCTAACACTTGACCGGAAGAGGACCTATCATGACCTCGTCACACTCCCTTCAAGGAAGCCCGTCGTCTCTCAAGGACCTCCTGGTTATAGTGCTGTATCTGGACACACTGTAACTGTCTTTGGTTGCACCGGATTCCTTGGTCGATACGTTGTGTCAAAGTTGGGTACGAACCGTAGTCAATACTCAGGATAGCACACTGGCTGAACGACGTGTATATAGCAAAGGCGGGAAATCAAGTCATTGTCCCCTATCGCGATGAAGATGAGGCTAGACTATTCAAACTCATGGGCGATTTGGGCCAGATAGTTCGAATGGTAACTGCAATAGCTTTCTATGAGTGTTATTATTTTAGTCCTAACACTCCGTAGGAATGGAGCATCCGAAACGAGAAACAGATTGCCGAGTGTTTAAGGCACTCTGATATTGTGTTCAACCTTGTTGGTCGCGATTATGAGACCAAGTGAGGACAATGCCATTGCCGCATCGCGTTATCCACTTGACAAATGACAAACTTGCAGGAATTTTGATTTTTCATCGGTCCATGTCACGGGTGCGGAAAGGATCGCGAAAATCGCTGCACAGGAGGGAATCCCACGATTTGTGCACGTTTCTCACCTGAACGCAAACTTGTCGTCACCTTCCAAATTCTACCAGACAAAGGCAGAAGGGGAAGAAATCGTGAAAACGGCATTCCCAGGTGCCACTATAGTTAGACCAGGGTCCATGTTCGGATATGAAGACAAACTTTTGACCAATATGGCTGGCAAGTGATAACGATAGCTGGGATCAGCCGAATTAATGAACGTGTTCTAGTCTGGCCGATATGGTGGAAACTGAATCATGGGCAGACAAAGATACGTCCAGCACACGTAGGTTACGCGCGTCAAATCGAACTTTGTAGGGAAAATTAACTTTGTCTAGGTTATGGATGTTGCCCAAGCACTGGCAAACCTGGTTTCGCTACCTCCGATATTCCGCACGCTCTCGTTGCCCGGCCCATCGACACTGACATATGAGTATCTTCTGGAGCTCATCTCGTCTGTTACCCTTCGAGAAGCAACGCGGGCACCGACACTTCCGAAACCTATTGCGTTGTTTATGGCGCGAGGCGGACAAATGATGTGGTGGCCAACTCTAAGTCCGGATGAGGTCAGCAGAAGGTACATCGACGATGCTGATGTACCTGGCGATTGGACGGCTGTGAATCTCACCCCGTCCGAAATAGAGCAACACGCGATCAAATACTTGAGGAGATACCGATCGGCGTATGTCGTAACACCTTGTTCCGTTCAAGGCACTGCTGACAGCCACACAGAGTGAACTTTGTACGGCCCGTTGTATTCCCCTCTAGACCCTCATTTGCCGGGATGACGGCGCAGGAATATTAACTGTAGTCACGGGGGTTGCCTGCTTGTAGAGATACCTCCGAGTGGAACAAAGGTAGATTTACACACAAAAACATGCGACCATACGTAGCTAGTGAGTGGAGGACGTAATAGGTCTATACCAGTGCATGCTAGCATTAATACTGTATCTATGCCTGTCGATCTAGAACCCTGGCGGAACCAGCGGCTTTGGCTGGTTGGGATTTGGACCAGCAGGAGGATATGAACCAAGCATCTGGGTGACACGTCAACAATCAGATATTGTAAAAAAAAAAAATAACGCGAAAAGACCACCTGTTGTGCACCCTGCTGCTGCTCCAGCATTTCCTTTTCCTGGGCCACGATTTTTGCCTCGTCCTCCAGACTGAGGGCGAGAGGGAGGGCCACGAGAAGAGCAGAAGTAGTGATGATCCAGACAATATTGCCTGCAAGTTTACCCCCGCGCTTCACCCAGGAGGTCGTTTTCGCAACGCGGGAGGTAATGGAGTGGCGGGTGGCGGGGGGGATGATGTCCTTAAGGGCGGCGAGACGGTCGAGCAGAGACTCATCATGGTCTGGGCTGGAGTCAATGGAGTCGAGCGAAGTGGAGGAGGAGGCAGCAGATGAGGCGGAGGAGGCGTAGGGGGAGCGGGCGTCGACGTCCTTCTCCTCGACGATTTGGACTCTGACCATGGCACAGCTGATGGCAGTTAAAAAATTTCGGCTCCGAAGTTGGGCTCGCTTTGGCCTTATTAAGAATAGATAACGCATATATCTACCGCCATACCGCCCGCTCATTCTCACCTCATGCTGCCCCATCAGCCTCAGCAAGGTTCCTCTCATCGTTCTCCGTTTCTTCCCACTGACACACCGCAGGCCTTCTCTTCCCCACCCCATCCATGCAAGACCAAATCCACGAGCTCGCAAAAACTCTTCCTCCGCCCCGCAAGCAGAATACCGCTTGCGACGCTTGCAGGTTTTTAATCTCTCTCCATCCACCTGCTGCACCCCTCTGATTTTTCTAGGACCCGCAAGGTCAAATGTAACCGTGTCGCTGGCCAAGACAAGGTAATGACTCTGCCTCTCAACACACCATCCACCGTTTGATCTCTCCTCAGTGCCAGGTGCTTGCTTTGTACCCTCAACTGTCATACTGGCTCAGCTCATCGCTTGCAGCACTGTATTACCAAAAATTATCCTTGCACGTCCGTCGGCTTAATATATGCGTCTTGGAGTTGGCACTCATTGGCATCTTAGACATTATGTGCAGCAGGCCACTAGTGAACGGAAGCGCAACTCGACTATCAACAGAAGACCCCGCCACGGCAATCAAAATCATAGGTGAGTATTTTCTGCCGTCGCAGTGGTGGAGGACCAATTGCACATTATTTTTACTTTCCAGCATTGTTCCTGGTAACTTCAGATTGTAAATTTTATTCTCTGGTCTATCCTGCTAGTTAGTCTCATGCACGGTACCAGCGCCGTCCCTGCACAGGAACAGGTCCTTGGTCCTTCCGCTTTTGTAAATAACTCGGTACCGCTCATGGTTAAATTTGGCTTCCATCCCGCCATTACAATCACCACTCCGACTCTCGATGTTCTATCTTTCATATTCGCTCCTCCGGATAGTGGCAGGTCAGTAGTCGTCATGTGTTGTGTACATGGACAGAGATGAACTTCATCAATAGCGACTCTTCTACATTTCCCACAGGTAGGCTCAAATCCCCTTATAACGCATGGGGAGAAGACGCCTATAAGCTTGAAGATGGAAAATTTAAAGCTGAGTGTGTATCTATCGAAAGAATTATCGCTGTAGGGCCCTTGTGCCACATCCCTCCCTAAGTACTGGAATAGAACGACACTAAATGGGATATTCCGAATTAAAAAAACTGGTCTAACATTGTTTTTTTTAGATTTGCGCAGGATCTTGTTGAAGTGTTTTTCCAGATCGTCCATACTAGGATTCCCCTTCTTAATCCGGCACAGTTTCGGCGTCGCTTACAATTCAATTCTCCCACTGGCGAAAAGCCCTTGCACCCTGCAATGGTAGCCACAGTTCTGGCCTGGGGTTCAAAATTTTCGGAGCATCCCCTTTTAGTTTCCGATAGGAAACGCCCAGGTGGTCAAAGTCTTCTCGCAAAAACTCTGGTTGATAGAGCCCGCGATTTGGCTGAGGCGCTCAAAGTCCATCGCGTCCCATCAGCCGATCATGTAGTGATTTGTTTACTGATTGAACCCCTTCAGAGCCGTGAGTTCATCTCTTGCCATATTCATCCCGCAGCTGATGTAGTTTAATAGAAACTCCGGATGATCCCAGCGGTAATCTTGTTCTCGTTTATTTGTACACGAACCTGACAAGCGGAACTTAGGCTTCCACGGGTTCTGGTTAAAATGCGCGACGCGTCATCTGCTCGAATTAGGGGTATGCATTCCATCTTAACATTGGCGCATGTATTCTGATCAAAGTCATAGATCAATCACAAGTCTGTCATGACTAACATATCAGACCCTGAGAGCAGGGGTACCATGATTTTTGCATGGTGGATGACATGTTTATGTGACGCATATTCATCTGTTTACTACCGGCGCAAGCCTGCTTTCGACGACGACGACTACGACATCGACTTTTACACCGTGGAACCTGTTAACCCTGAACCATTGGAGTCCCACAATACAATGCCTTCGCCTCGAGTGCAATTAGAGGTACCATCGTAGTGATAAATGTGTGCATAAAGCTGATATATTTCCATTAGTTTTTGGTTGGTGCGAGCAGCATGCAACGGAAAACTAATGACTAAAACACGAAAGGGATATTATCGCGCAGCCCACTCATTGGCACGGACAGCAAGGAAAATGTCGCGTCAACTATGGAAACCCGCGACAGAATCCGACGGGGTGCCATATGACGTGCTATGTTCATTCAGCGTTGAACTCGTGCAGTGGAAAGAGCAATTTCTGCACCATGTGGGAGTTCCTAACGGCTTTACTGGTGAATGGGATTTTGTATCGGTCAGTTGTCGGCTCACTTCTGTTTCTCTCTGACTCGTGGGAATACAGGCTGTAACTTGTTGTGCAAGTGATGCAACATATCATGTCATGTGGATTATACTTTTCAATGCATTGGACGAATTCGGAGTAAATAGCTGTGGTACAACTGTTACTCCCGCGCAGATTGATAGCGCTAAACGCAAAGTTGCCGATGAAGCTTTGTACGGTGCTCTTAGAATAGCAGGTCTTGTACGTGTGCTTACCGCTTACTCTGAAAGTATTACTGACGAATTTGCTTCAAGGCCAATGTTTTAACCACGAATGGATACCTGGTAAGCGAAATTCAGAATTAAGAAAGGAGACTCATTGCATAGATCAGAAATTGGATCCTGCCGTGATGCTTTACAGTTGCAACCAAGCTGGCATGTTCCTGGCTAGGCTGGGACGACCCGAAGTGTCCCATTGTAGCGCAGGTTTGGAACAGTATAGCACTGCCTACGAAGAGGCTGGAGAGCAAGCAGGTGAAATGCGACGCATATTTCATCAAGCACGCTCGGGAGAACTCGAGCTCAACCATATGGCCTCGGTTGCACCGCGTATACCTTTGCACAGCTCTGCATCCACGACCGACCAACATATAAAAAACGGGTCTTCCAAGGTGACTGTCGACAGACTGCGATATGATGTTTAAAGATTGAACGCGACTACCAGGACCATCAATTTCTGTACGAACCATGATTTTCGGATGATTTATTGAACTATATTTTTCGCGATTATTGGATATACTGTATTGAATTTGTATATCAGCCAGGCTTCATCCCACGTTAATTTATCGTTTGTAGTATTGGTACCGGCTGATTGCCCAAAGCAAATAATGTGTATAGCGTTCGGCCATCAGACCTTGAGGATTTACAATCATGCATTACGCATTGTACAGAACCTGAACGTACAGATTACCAGAAGGGTATAGACATTATGCATAACAGTGTAACATAGCAAAGTCTCTCGGTGCTCATGTGTGTAGTAAGTACAAGGATGCCAAGCCGCCATACGCTGCAAACTATCTGATGGAAAGGACAAATGCGATCATAAAATGAATCAAGGGGTGATCTCGCAGTAAGACGGGAGGCCGCCGATGCTACGCCCCTATGCCTTATCGATGATAGTCCCGGCGAGCTCTCCTGAAAATCTCTGAGCAAGCTTGGCAAGCATATCATCGTCTTTAATATTTATCAAGTAATCTTTGCGATGATAGGTTTCTAGAAATTGGCGCACTCTGCCCAGAGCTTCATATGCCTGTTGAATTGTATCGGCGTTAAAGTCGGAGACCGCGTGTTGATTAGTTGGAAAGCGGGTGGGGAATGAATTGTCGGATCTGACGTGCTGTGATGTTTGAGTGTCATGTAGCGCGGATGTACCCTCGAGCAGAGGGTACTGTCGTGTGGTCTGTGGGTAGCCTTGGAGCGAGGGTTGCTGGTATCCCAGCGTATGAGAATTAAGACGACTATCTGTCGCCGGAAATGTCGTGTCTCGTGTAGATGGCGATGCGTCCCCTGTCATGCTATGCTGACTCATGGTTGCATAGATGCTCCTTAGGCGTGCGTCTTTGCCGTCTCCTGTTAGCTTTCCACTTTTTATACCCTGTCGTAACTTGAAATTCTCGATCCAGCCAGAGCTTGCCTTGAACCTCTCTTCTGGTATGTGGAGTCTCTGGGCTACCTCCTTTGCCTTGGTGCGAATTAAAGCATCAGTGATGGCTATTTGTTTATTGTGGCATTCCTCAAGCCATGGCTCCAAGTCTGCCTCAATCTCAGGGAACTTTGAATGCCTAAAATGATGATCAGAAGTGATGTTACTTGGTCACAAGAAACGTGGTCATCACCTGTGTTTTGCGATGTAGTTGTAATCGTCTTGAGGAAGCCTTAACCATTTATCCCGATTTTTAAGTATTTTACTAACGGTGCTTCGTTCGACCTGCCATAGCATGGCCATATCTTCTTGTCTTGCATTCGGATTCTGTTCTGCGTATAAACAAATCTCCTTCCGCTGAGCATTGCAAAGGCGCTGTTTCTTATGTTTCACTCGTGGGGTCGGTGTCGAATGTTGGGTGGCCGAGGTACGAATGGGTCCACCTTCATACGGTGCCCCAGACAGGGACACGGACGAGGTGATGCTGTTAGAAGGGGATCCCTGGCGAGGCTCGACGACGGCCTGTGCACTGGCCTCTGACCTAGCCTGGTTTGTGTAATACGGATATGGAGAGTACGGGGACGCGAGCGATGTGGGAGTCATCGGTTTATAGCCAGGTGAATGATTGGGTACTAGTGTACTATCAGCTATACTGAGCGACAGACGATCGCGTTGTGCCTGCGCTTTTGTTGCCTCGATATTCACCGGTGTATGGGGGCGTGGGCTTACTGCTGACGAGGGGAAATAAAGGTCGGAGCGATGCCGCTATGCGAAGCGACGGAATTGTCAATTGACAAGAAGTTAGCCTGTTCATTGAGGACACATACAGGGGCAGGGTCTTGACGGTCTCCTCTAGCGAGGCTAGACGGGCCCGACATTCGACGGCCAAGAGTTGTTTGGTCAAGGGCAGCACGCTGCCGGCGTGTCAATATCCGATCGGGACCGATAACAGGCTCTACCTGGGGAAACGGAACATGCATGTCTTTATCTGATGTGATTGCCGAATTATTAACTGCAGCGTGTTGATGGGAATGCCGCTGGTACGGTGGTGAGGGCACGGAGGAGGCGGGTGAAGGATAATCAAGATCGGAGACGCGACTCTGGAGAGGAAAAAGAGGAGTCTGGTGAGATGGAGAGGGCTGAGACGAGGGCCAACAGGGATTTGTTAGCGACGCGTGTATCGAGGGCGCGGCGGTGTCCATGTGTGTTTCTTGTGTTGGCAAGGCAAACCCTGGTGAATACGACGACAGATTTGCGCTGTCCATGAAGCGAAGGATGTGAAGGACACCGGTGGAGGTTGTAAACCATATACCCTTGAAACAGGCCAAGGTCTTGGAAGGACCCCTCGACTTATAAGCCTCACCTGGATATCAGCATAAGCTTTCGGAACAATTTAGTCAAGCCGAGATTTCCTTTTTGAGGTCAATGTCACAGTGCCTCTGGCGACCTTATTATCCTCTGTCTTTCAAAGACGGTGGGTTTTATGCCCCTCACGCCTCTCGGCTTTCTTGTCTTCCATTCAACCCCGTTGCCAGCATCAATCATACATGCTACTTTAGTAAAAATGTCATCCACCCAGCGCGGGATTTCCCGTCTGACACGCCACTCGACCACGATCCTGCGGAAATGAATCACGGTTTATATTTGGCCATTCAGACGACATGTGCTCACCTTTCCCCAGCTCCTGTCTCTCTAGAAATACGGTAAAAAGGCTTACGTCTTCGACGGCATGAAACAGAGGTTTGCTTCTGCTGCTGCTCCTGTTCAATATTGCATCCCCCCTGTCTGGTGCTGACTGCGACATGTGTTCTGTTTAATTCCGCTAACATTTGGTCGTGCGTGTTTCTGTCGAAAAAATTTCTCCAAAGAGCTTGTTTTCCACAGACCGCCACTTGGAATAAATATTCTGATGTCCTTGGATTCTTGCAGCCCGTTCTCCCGGACCTCGGGCTCATACCACTGCAAATATGGCTCCTTTCCATCTCCCAGCCGAGCGCCTCTAGGCGAGATCTTGACGTGCTGTGCCATTTGTTTCAACCCCTGCTGGTGGATATGCCATCATATGTACCTTGAACCCTCTGCGCCTAGTTACGCGTTTTCTCAACGTGTATCTGATGGTATGCAGACTGTCCGATAACAATCTTCCGACGTCATATGGACTATGGAAATATGGTTGAATGACGGGAATCGATGATCGCACAGGCGTCTGGAATCCGTTCTGTTTCACGCACGACCATTTCGCGGGAACGCTTGACTCTCCGAAGATGACCGTGGAAGACTGCACATCCACAGTTATTTAAATACCTTCCCTCGTACCTTGCAGGCGGTGGGCTTCAACGATGAGTTACATGCATTCCTCAGGGCGAATGCGCCACCCTTTGAATGTCGGAGATATTCTGCGTCCAAAACGCGTGCTGCGACCGTCTTGTACATCATGCTCTTTGCCAGTACCTTTGATATTGACACGCGCTCCGGAAACACGTTGAAAAATCGTGCGTGTTGTTTGCGCCCGATCCCCAACATTGATCGACTATTAGATATGCGACGTTAATATACCTCCTTCAAGATTAGCGCTATGTATTGCCTCGCTCATCAGAGCCTTGCTGAGAAAGAGTATACCGCTACATATGGCATGCTCCTTATTGAATCGATCGTGCGTGAAAATGGCCGTACTATCTCCCTTTTCTGACCTGTATTGCTAAGCAGCGTCTTTTGTCCTCAAGCCAATAAGCAGATGGGAGCGCACGAGGAGGAGGGGCCTTATTACATGAGAATAGGAGCGAAAGCGCAAGACGCTGAAAGATTGACGACGGCAATCCATTTTGTGCCGTTGCTCTTTGCTGAGCCTCTTGAACTTGCTTGACCAGAGTCATTAGGCATTCTTGCATGAGAGTATTGTAGCAATCTATAAATAAAATTCTAGAATCTTGACTGCCATTTCAGGAGAGTCGGTGGCACCCCTGGCGTTTCCCACCAGATGCGGTCGGTTGGTTGGCCTGGCCGTTATAGTCGGGTGCCATCCGTTTAGTACAGGAGTTCAGAAAAGCGCCCAGAGATAGGATGGCGAACAAGGTTACCTTGGCGAGGTAGCCACAGGTCACATGCGTTATGATAACGCTCGGGACGTTTCGGAACTCGTAGGGCGGCATATAAATGGCCCTCTTTGTAACTGGCACAGCTAAAGATGTCCATGATAAGGACACCCACAAGACGACTTGTTTTACATCATCGTTATGGCACCCTTCGCCCCATGGGACCCCCTGGCCTTCTTTGGCGAACCTTGTTAACAACGTCCACGCGAGCTCAAACGCAGAATCAGCAACAGACAGTGGGAGCGAATCGTAAGTGGTTGAATGTTACAGGACTTATAAGCATGTATAAATCCAGCCAGAATCTGATCCGTTGCGGAAGGAGGATGCTGTGAGCACAGTTCCTAACTTCCGCGGTGATTGGGTGTTATTTCATCCTGTCTATACCACAGAAGAATTAAAGTCTGTTGAGGTAACAATATTGTCCTTCTGTTTTCAACAAGTTATTCTAACCTCTTTGCGCCCAGGTTCTTCACGAGAAACCCAAGACGTTCGGGGACAAAATGGCCTATGGCCTTGTCAGACTTGCACGCACTGTATTTGATTTCGTATCCGGATATAAGCATAAGGAAATGCCGAATATTAAACAAATGTCATTGGAAGAACTCAGAAAGGGAGGATACGTGTTGAATGACAAGTCATGGTTACTTGTAAGTTACCTTGGTGACAACCGGGTATTTATTTATACATCTTGTCTAGCGTATACTTTTTCTCGAAAGCATTGCAGGCGTGCCAGGTATGGTAGCCGCCACGCTTCGCCACCTCCAAAGCCTCCGGCTTATGGCATGTGATTCATTGGTATAATGGTCTTGGGTATGCTCACATTCTCTATATCAGCGCCGTGACAATGGGTGGTGAGTTAAGAATGCTACCATATGAAACTCACCTTCTCAAAACCAATAGGATACATACGTGTCTTGAGGAGGCAGAAAACGAGAGAATGCATCTAATGTAAGGATCAGTGTTGCAAGGGATCAGTCTTGAAGTAAGCTTGACCCATGTACCTGGCAGGACGTTCATGACGTTGCGTCGACCCTCCATATTTCTCCGTGCTATGGTCCTCGGCGCCCAAGGAGTGTTTTATAACTTATTCTGTAAGCCATCGTTCTGGCTCAACCCTTCTGCAAGCTTATTCCTTCAGTTTTCACTTACCTGGTTTCTCCTAATGCTTGCCACCGGTTTGTCGGATATCTTGAGGAAGAGGCAGTTATTACATAGTAGGTATTCCACTTTTAATTCTTGAACATCTGCTGACATGACATGACATCGTAGTTCGCGGGCCATAGCAGAACTCGAGGCTGGTTACATTCCCGAATGGTAAACCACAGCATCATAACAGGCCAACAGGCTTCTCATCGATTTTATTAGGGTTAACCTAACCGCGCCACGTATTGCCATCGATTATTGGCGACTCCCGCCGGATGCCAGAATGATTGACGTATTGTACGCTGTCAGGTCCGACGAAACGACTCACCGCTTCGTCAATCACAGCCTCGCGAATCTCGATCATTCTAGGGATGTCAATCCATTTGCTCTCCGAGAACCGGACATGTTCGTCAAAGGCAAGAAGATAGCGTAAGCGTTTTTCTCATCCGTGACAAGTGGACTAATCGTGGTATATGTATAGATTCTCCAGATCTGAGGCAGAGAAGTATATTGAAGAATCACGTAAACTTCTTCATCGACAATAGGGCTTTCATTGCAGTGAAATCGTTCGTTCTTGTCCGTATATTACGACATCTAATAACACACCCAACTCAACACGTGACGCGTGACAGTGACATGTTGTCATACGACCACGACCATAGACAACATCGATCGTTCTTTGGACCTATACCAGAACAAGTCCTTGCTAGACTGCAGCACCATGACGATGCAACATTATCAAACGAGGACCACAGGCACGGTGACCAGCCTGCGGGGCTGATTGAGAGGCACGCGTTTACCTTCTTTTTAAGTGAGGGCGGGAGACCTGAGGATTGGAATGAAGAAGCACGGATAAGTATAAAGAGGACCTTGATGGATCGTTGGCTGGAAACTGAATGGGGTAAGGCCCTTCAACTCAGGCAGGCTCATAAATCCCAACCGGAGCGTTGGGTCGGCGACAGCTTCGAGATTGGGGATTTCCTTGGGCTAAGTATTTTATCTCCACCCCGCCATTCAGCTCCATCAAGGCGTTCGTTAAACACGTCCCAGCCGGCTCATCCTGATGACATACAGCCTGACAGCACCGAATCCGTTCCTTTGGCATCGGGCATTGGTCCCCAACCCGTTGAACTCCCTACAGCGGGCCCAAGCAAACCTCCTAATTTGGACGCAGAGGAACCGAACGGTAGAAGTAAGATCAGCGTGGTGACAGCCACTGCAAGAATGCCAGTAGATGCTTCCATACGAGTCACCCAGCACGCACTAGGGCAATCTGTTGGGAACTCCATCTACGGAGCAGATGATACCATAGATGTCAGCGGAGTGGCGTCCCCTGTTCCTTTGCTCGCTGAAACCAACATGGAAGAACAGATATTAAGAGGTATTTTATATCGCAACAGCGATTAATTGTGTTCTAAGTAAGCGAGGAGACAGGATGCTGGTGCATGTTTATTACTCGGATATAAGTTTCTCCAGTCAAGTTTTCAACGAAGAGATTCATCGGACATCTCGAAATCTTCAGTATGAAGCGTGTAGCGAGTTTCTGGTCGTCTGGAGGAGAGATCGGATCGAAATTTATAGAGATCATGTGTGTGTGGAGGTCTGCCTATTAGATTGCTAATGTGACTTTAAATGTAGACTTTCCCAATTCAAGAGTGGATAAGTGGCCACAAGGCTCTCGCATTCACCATTCCTCTCTCCTCAACAACGGCTCGGTTGTCTCTGTACTCCTTCGTCGATTTGTCATTTAGTATCACTTGCCGCCGGGGCAATAGGCATGAAACCCTAGCGGGATTGCCCTTGACATCTCTCCTTTCGAGAGAAGGATCCCGATTTTTTGTATTTAAACTGAAATCACGTTCCAGGGCCTATGATTGGGTCTGGAAATTGTGGTACGTCGGGCCTTTGTTTACGTATTAGTAATGACGGACTTGCTTCTGCAGGCTGAGACTGGGAGGGTCCATTCCGAATACTATCGAAGTTAAGAATCCAGCCCTGAACGCAACAGTATCTATCGGCGTTCCTCAAGTGGATGGCGATAACTATGATAAAGTTCTTGAGACTTTCAGTCGTCAGAACGTGATTGACCTGGGTGTAATGGGTCTAAGCACTCTCCCTGACTGGAACTCGTTGATCCACCTTGCCTTGCTGCATGGCAAAAGGCTTGAATTAGCCTGGCGTGTAGGAACTAATTTAGATTGGATTCGGCACGAGATCGATGTCGATGAAAAGACGCGGAAATGGGCGGTGTTATGTGGCCTAGCCATGAGAGAGGTTCGTATGCTCGTTGTAGCGCATTCTCAAGTTGCTCATCCCTTGACAATGGTAGTCTACGCGAGGCGCGGTACTAGAGCTTCGCTTGGCGGAACATTTTCCAGATCATATATATCTAAAGGACGGTGACAGAGTGAACGAACCTCCAGGAGTGGAAGGTTATCTAAAACGCATTCACCCCAATTCCTCAATCAAACACTCTACTTATCTGTCAACGCACGATGGTAACTTGTTTGTCCTTCGGACCGATCGTGCATACCCCCCAACACCACCGGGATTATTTCCTCACAGTGTGCCTTCCGAATCTTCAGCGAAAGGGGCCGAGATTCGACGCGGTGTTATGCAAATCATGCATGCCTCAGGAGTATGCGATTTGAGGAAAATACTCGTTGTGAGATGTGCATTCCAGTCGGTTACTTTGCATGCGCGTAACGAACATGGACTTGATCGCCAGGACAACGCGCCGCCTCGGAATGGGGAACCGTCAGTGGTTGACGACGACGAAGATAGAGGTGAGGAAGCCGATGGTGATTTGGGCAGGCAAATGCACAAGCGGCGTACTTTTGAATTATTGCTAGAAAATGGAAATGTCATAAGGTTTCAGGTATGCACGCTGACATGTGTTCTGCAGCGGCTATTAAGCAGCATGATAGGCTCATTCCTACCGAGTGGCCCGTGAATGGATAAATCGACTGCGCACTCTCGTCTCTTACTGGAAGGAAAGGCATCGCTCTGATGCTGAACATGAAATGAATCTTGCACAGGCCAGTCGACCACGTTTGACGCCGTTAATGTCCAAGTGTCAAGAACACGCTCCCGTTAGCCTGCCGGATGCCTTGCCGACACTGATGACCATGTACACCAGCACTAATTGGTGCATGATTGAAGGATGCCGCCCCATAATCCGAGGTGGCAAGTTATTTATGAAGAAGGGTCTGCGAGGCCAGTATAGGTAAGCGATGATCTGCTGTCTCCGATGCCACTGACTGCTTGTCATCAGGCTCATACAAATGTTTCTCGTGACGAACCATCTGGTTCGATATCGTCTCAAGCCAAAGTCCTCACTGCATTCGGGAATGAAGAAAATTGGTCTAGACGATGCCTACGTTTGTTCAGGGTACTGGGCTGCAATTGCGCTTCCGGACGGAGAGTTCAACCCTTGCAACCCTTCTGTTGGACGCCGGTATCAAGATGGCCTCGAAACTAACGATAGAGAAGAGGATACCATGTTCATGATTTATTATATTTCGCCCAAATCAACAACAGACACTCTGTATCATACCAACACGAGCGATATACCACCCATATCGGCGAAGCGGAAGACGCTTTTCTTCCGGACTCGCAGCAAGCTTGAACGTGACTCTTGGTGCTGGGCCATCAATTGTGAAATTGAGAGAACGGTCAGAATGCAGAGAAACAGGGAAAATGTAATTCGGAATAGTGGAAATCTGACACCCTAGCGACGAGTTATGATGGGACATGGATAGATGTATAGTACCTCGAATATGACTATGGCTTCTTCTGTTTTTTAACCCTACATTGTATTAGCTGGCTATCATTGCAATGATGTGAAATCTTACCCATATCTACTTCTGGAGGTGGAGCGCCCAACAACTGGCCCAAAATCTAGAGCGCCACGTATCACCTTGTAACTATCCACAGTGGCATTGAGAATCGCAAATTTTGTTGCAATAATACCACATACCCAACGCCTGGGAGATCTTGGGTTCGACCACCTCTAACCATGACAACACTATGTTCTTGCAGGTTATGCCCCTCCCCTTGGATATATGCCATGACAGTATTGCCATTCGACAGCTTGACACGGGCTACTTTCCGCTTGGCCGAATTGGGCTTTTTTGGAGGTACGATACTTATTTGTGTGCACACTCCTTTCCGCTGAGGCGATCCTGCCAGGAGGGGAGACTTTGGCTTGGATACCTTGAGAGGTTTTTTACGGCGCATGGCTTGGTTCATTGTAACCCAGGCTGACGGGGAGGGATGGAAAGCCCGGAAGAAACCAGCTGTGATGTTGACGTTGGCATTGGCCAGGCGGGAGAGCGAGGAGAAGCAGAAATGCGTAGTGCAAGTGAGGCTCCTGAGTAAAGAGAGCATATCGGAATGGATGCTGGCAGCAAGTAACAAAGGCCAACAAACACTCAAAACGCGTCTCTGGCTGCGGGTCGCGCCGACACTGATGAAACAGGACAAGAAACAAGCCACGAAAATCGAGTCCAAGCCACAGGTTGTGAAGAAGGAAAAGGGGAAAGGCAAGGCCACTCAAAAGCGAAACCGCGTTGAGGATGATCAATCTGATGGACAAGACGACCTCGAGGATTCGGGGCTGGAAAGCGACCACGGAAATGCAGGGATTGATGTTGCAGATTTCAAAGACCAGCCGTTGGGTAGGGCCGAGGCGCAGAAACTGCACGGTCTTGCTACCGACTGGAGGGATATCAACAAAAAAATACAACAGAGCTTTGGTGGTGTCAGACAGGTGGCCGTAGCCATGGCGGGTGCCGTGGAAGACGAACAGGGCGAACAGGTTCAAGCCTTGCTTCATCTGTCGATGTCAGCCGTTCTAATTACATTTCCAGTCTCTCGAAGAGCTGGACGTAATGATGAGGGAGCTCATCGATGTCTCTGCAGAGATGGATGCTCACGAACGAGCCCTGGACGAGATATATCAACTAATTGGTAGAGGAGAACAGATAGTATGCACGGTAGTTTCCTTGGTCTTCTGACTATTCACCCTCTCAGAGCGATGCATTGGACAGATATCAAGATGCCGTAAATGCAATGGCCAGAGATTATATACAAAAAACTGCGCGCCAAAAATACGCCAAAAACGAGCAATATGTGAAGTTCAAAGAGGACATATATGTATGTAGCAACATGGACTGTCGTACCCTCTGACGAAACCGCCATATAATCAGGGTATATTGCATCCAGATTTGCCTATGCGTCCCATTACAGAGCTGATCGCCCGAGGTCAGAGGCAAAACGTCTTTACTAGTTCGTTTCTAATGCTTTCGTTGTAGAGGATGGAGATGCTAGCGACGACGAAGACGATCTAGAAGTTGGTGGTATCACGCAAGATTATAAGTGTCCGTTGACTCTCACACCGTTTGTGGAACCTCTCACTTCGTCAGAACCAATTTTACCCTTCTTATTACCATTGACTGACGATATCGAGTAGGGCAGTATGCCGACACTCGTTCTCTGCTGAAGCAATTCGTGCATATTTCGGCGCGTCACGGGGGTCAAAGAAATGTCCATCATCAGGCTGCACGCAATCGTTCCGTCTAACGGATTGCGTGCCTGATCGCGAGCTTGCCAAGAAAGTTAAGATTTGGATTCGTCGCAAGCAGCGTAATGACGAAGAAAGCGATGCTGAAGAAGTAATTGAGTGAAGAACACTTTCCGAGAGATTTTCTGCATGGTAACATTCTTCTATTACGAGCATTAGTCAATTATGGTAGGGCACTCTTAATCTGTTTCCATTCTGTCTGAGCCCCCTTGGTCTGAGGGTCCTCTACCCGAAGAGCGTCTTTCTCTATTCGCCTGATCTTGAATAGCCCGCAAAAATGGTTCGACGCCTGTGCCGGCCTCTTCAGGCAAACCTAAGCTTCTAACTAGGCCACCTAACAGGCCCGTTCTCAAAGCTTGATCAAGGTTAGCAACAGCTGATCGGAACTGAGGAGAGCTAGCCGCAAGCCATTATCAGCGACAACTCCTCTGTTCATTCACTAAATATGATACCTGACGATTTGTTGAACAGCCTCAGTAGATGGTGGTACAGGCAAGTCTGGTGGCAGATGCGGGAATAAAGACCGTATAAGCTCAGGATGGCTTGAGAATAGCGGTGTTATATTGGCCGGTGTAAGGATATCCGTCAAAGCAGGTTCTGGCACAAATAAGCGTTATAAATGGAGTTACTCTGCACCCACCTAGCGCAGTTTGACTGTTACTAGTCATAGAAGTTAAAATCTGTTGAAGCGCAGCAAGCTGTTCGGGAGTTGCCTGGAAATTCCCAGAGGCAGCAGCGGATGAGCTGGCAAGGGCTCAAAATAACATAGCTTGGACAATGCAAAATTCCTACGATGGTTGCTGAATTTGCGAAGTGGATGCTTGAGGTTGTGACGTGCTCGCAGAGGCATTCGCACTCCAAACAGGCCTGTAATCCAAGTCTTGAAGGAGCCCGTTCACATTATTGACAAATTCCTCGTCTCGTGCAGATGAGGCATCTTGCATCCAGAACTGGATGATCTGATTAGCGTAATATTTTGACTCGATAAAGGGTACATGCAAAGTGTTGCTGGTTGGACGAAGAGAATTTGAGAACGTAAATCCTTCCAGACGACGCTTGCGGGACCCTATCAAAGGAAGCATCTGTAGGGAACAGTATCAGGTCCTAAAGTCGGCGTGAAATTAAGCACAAGTAGTAGAAGATTAGTAGAGCGAACCTCCTCAATCTGATCATTGGTCCTGTCCTTCCATATGAAATGGAGCAACTCATCATCGCCGCGAGCGAGTATGATGGCGCCCTTGGTTGGATTTGGGACGACGACGTTTGAGCCACCTCTTCTAAGGGCTCTGCCAGCTTTGAATGCAAGAATGGGTTCAGCCATGGCCATGGCAGCAGCGCAAGCTAGAGCTAGGGAAAGCACAGCCACAATCATGTCTCTTTCCAACCTCTCCATCGAGGAGACTCCTGGCATCTGGGGTCAGGAATCCCTTCAAGGCGCCGATATTATCAGAGACACTATACGAAAAGAGGCTGTCATCAAGTAAGATCATTGTCTTGGATAATAGGGATCCTGACCCACGGACGAGTCTCATCATCAGGGAAATTCTGGCATTCCAGGATGATTTGCGCTGTACGTTGTCCCCCAACTTATTAGCAACTAGTAATAAAATACTTTTACAACAGCAATGTTGACCCGAGTACAGACAGTACAGAAGGAGATTGACAAGCTCACATCTGGAAACGAGACGCTACAAACGTATATTGATAATCTCACTATGCAAATGGCGAAACGACGATAATATGATATTGCACGTAATTATACTATGGATGAATACTCGCCTCATATCTGTGGTATGGATATCTATATGAAAATAAATCATGCCAAAGGTTCAAGCGTTCAAGGAAGGCCCGTCATTACCAATCCAACACGCGCATGGCCATTTCAAATCCAAGGAAAGTCGCCCCGTTCGCAAATGGAGACCTAATAGCAATCAGCAAAAGTAAAAGGATGTAAATGGGCCTCACCGAATGAGTGTTGGTCCTAGTCCACGAGTGAATGCGCCTATTCCTTCTGTACGCCAGATTTTACGAACACAGTCCCAAGTAGACGAGTACTTTTGGCCCGTTGACGGAGTGAAGCCGTCCGTTTGCATTCTCGATTTTATCATATCTATCGGGTATATAATTGCCCATAGCTGACGGAAGAGTTGGCTGACAAGTTCACGATCGACCGCCAAAGTACTCACAGCATAACCAGCAGCTGCACCATATATCACGGCATTCATAGGGTTGATCTGATCTCTTCGTATGCCCTTCTTAGCCATCTCTCGTTGGACGAGCTTCTCGTATGCAAGGAAATAGACACCATATCCAGTAGCCTCTCGTAATAGTGTGACGGCCTGGCCTTTATAGATTCCTGCAATGCCATGAGCAGAATAAATCTTCTTGATAGCATCCCATGGACCGCGATACAGAGGGTTCGTATTTGATTGTGTTTGAAGACCTGCGACTAGTGTGCAACGGTTTTCCGGAATGAGACGGCACACGACGTACGAATACGGATATGTTCCACTGGACCGGATACAACGCCGTTCGCTAGACCCGCTGTAACACCAGCGATGAATAACTGTGTCCCAGTAAGAGTCTTTCCTTCTGGTCCACCTAAGCCCTGCAACCTGTTTCGACTAGCGAAGAATCGTTTCGTATATTCTAGTCCTCCAAACTGGATTGAGACGCATAGACCGATTCCAAGGAGAGGCGTCAGGGTTCCCTATGTGTATGTTTGAGACCCACTGCTCGCTGGTATCAGACGTATGATGGACCTTGTAGAATGCAAGTGGTCCTTCGTGTCTGAGAATGCCTCCAGCGCAGTGAAGCATACCCGTATATGTCCCCTTTGGTGCTGTTTGCATTCGCTTGAGAGACGTTCAGCACGCTGTGGGCCACACATGGCGTTGAGCGACGCACAACTTTGACAATATCGAACGGTTGGCCAACTAGGACCTGGACAACGCATAAGATGGGTCTCAGTAAATACGCGGGTGAAATACCTGGGCTATGCCACCGACTGTGCCTGCGGTCAAGTCTTTGACAGTTTTGGACATTGCAGAGGGAGGGGAAGGAGAGGAGACTGTGACGGAGGGGGTCGACGCCGCGACTTTTGAGTAGCAAGAAAAAAATATATAATTAAATAAATATTTTAGACATGTAAATCAAGTATATCAGCCACACAAACCCGAGTAATTCTGACATTGGCACTGTCACACGCGCCTCCCTCGATAGGACCTTTGGGTTTCCCGCAGATGTCCCGGTGCTCGTGTTTTGCAGTCCAGACACTGTCTTTCAGTTAGCTTAGCTTCTCAGACAAGCCCATACATACACATAGCATCCAGCAATGCATCATGGTAGTCTCCTCCTGCCTCCCACATGACAAAGCCTTTTAGCCCGGATGCACTGATGTACCTGCCTTTCGCAGCGAATGACATCGGATCCTCATATGATATCAGCGTTTGCGTCTGCGAGTCATACGCGAACGGCTGAGAACAATAACTGTGCTCAGTAAAGTCTATTCAAGTAGGTAGACTCGAGATGACCAACCGTCTGACTGCAGTTGTCGTACGCATATGCGATACCCTCCTGAGCCGTCCCATCCTCGTTTAAAATATTGTTGTCGATCAAGCCCCAGTATGTGAATGTGCCTCCAGGACCTTGTTTATTCCCACAGACATCGACATCCCAACCGTTGTCCCATTGGTCGCCCTTCCTATACCGCGTTGGATCATACAGAGGATCTAAGATGAGTCCCCCTGACGTATTGTTGATGGCATCGCTTCGAGAGACAGCAAACGAGTGTCCGTAGGCGGGCACGCCAAGAACAATCTTATCAAGAGGCATGCCAGCATCAGTCCATGCCTTTACTGCCGATACAGCAGACCCAAGCTGAGCGGCAGGAGGTGCACAGGTATCGTTCAGAGGTGAAGAAGGACCTGCCCCTGCGGAGGGTGATGACTGGATATCATAATCCATGATTTCGATGTAATCGACGACTTGACTGAATGCAGTCATATCCGATGTTCCTCCAGATGGGTTGGGGTAAGGCTTTACATAAACTGCCAGGGATATAATGGCATTAGAGCCTATTGGGCTCTGTCTGAATTCTTGAAGAAATGCCAGGTAGTTGTCCGTGTCATTAGGACTGAAAACGTTACATCCTATGCCTGCGGATCCAGGAAACTCCCAACTGGAGAAGAAATCAAACTCTGACGACATGCATAACAAGACCCTTACTCGAAGTCGATGCCGTCCAGTCCGTACGTTCTGATCAAGTTAGAGACCGAGGTGACGAAGCCGGTACGATTTTGAGGAGAGCCTACATTAGACGAGAACCAACGAGAACCCGTCCATCCACCAATGGTAAGACTGGCCTTGACACCCTGGTGGTTATTCAATATCAAGATGCAACACCGATTTTACAAATGTAGTTAGTTACATATTGATGGGCTTGAGTGACGAATTTGGGCAATTCAGTTGCATCTGATGGGTCCAGGGTCAGCAGATATGGACTTGGCGACGTCGTGCTTCAAGCGGAGGTTAAGTAATTAATATTAACAGTTTGAGAGAGCGCACTTACGCAAGGGCATATTTCATATGGCTGTACTTGGACCAGCTGATATTTGCCAAAGGAAAGTCGGTGGCGTGCCATCCAGTGTACCATGCAGCGGACACGAAGGCAGATGTCGTTGGACCCGCCAAGACAGCGCGTACAGATATCACTGACAACCATAAAACGTTCAGATGAAAGGAACGCTTGATGCCCATGCCCATGCCCACGAGCTTGTCTTGTCAGCTTGCGTGGATGTGTTAAAACACGAACAGCACCTTGGCAACCGTACGTATGCAACCATAAGGCCATAAGGATTTATTCACAGCATGCTCCTAATCCCATCACCCTCGACTAGAATACACGGTCCACCGAATATGACATGATCCGACAACCCCTCCGTCTTGATGTATTCGATGACCGTCGCATCTTCCGCACCAGGCTGCAGCCAGAAAGCACGTACAGAATCCTTGGCCTTCTCCAGAATGGACAGGGTTACCTTGGGCGGAGTGATGATGCTGACCGACGTCTCTTCGGGAGTTGGCAAATCCGCGATAGAACCGACCGTCGTAATGCCCTCCAGTTCTGCTTCCTTCTGCTCCAGAACTCCGTCAGCGCACGTAGAAATCGTAGACCTCTCTATACCCACAGGGTGCACTGGCGTCACCTTGTAATGGCGTGCTTTGTACCATTTCAGTACCTAACCCAGCTCATGCACTGCGAAAGACACAGACAGTGGTACAAAGGCGTACTTTTGTCCCATACTTATTTTGATCCTTGGATGCCCCTACCACAGCAAATCCTGGTGATGATAGGAACAACCTCTGTATCTTTCTTGTTGCGTCCGTAGCCATCGCGTCGATTTCAAGAGTTAGATTAGGTTCTTTGTCGAAATGTCACCTTAACAGACGCGGTCACTCTTCTCACATGCTGAGCTCACTCGTTGGGTTTCAATTTCACCTCTCTGCCTGGCTCCAGTTTCCTTCTCGAACAGCATTCAAGCACATGCTGTACGGTATTTTCGTCGGCTATTACCTGTCTGTTGCTTCAAGGGCTTTATTACAATACTACGAAGCCAAGAAGAGGAATCAACACTCGTCAGAAGATACTTTTCGTCCGATAGAGTTGCGAAAAGACGATGTTCTCGATGGCGTAGTGGGCTTGATCGGTTGGAGAGGAATGTCGATTCGATATCTCGAACTAACAGAATGCAGGAAATACCCCGTTAATCAGAATCAACTCTCTTAGCAATGCTCTTGGCGTGGAGATTTTGGGCAAGGCAGAGGTATGCAGATATACAATGTTCCGACTTTGGTCTCATGTTTTTAGTACCTTAATCCGGGAGGTAGCGTCAAGGACCGTGTAGCACTCAGAAGTGCGTAGAATGCACTATGGAGGGACATGATTGATGTTTCGCAGTAATAGATGATGCTGAGAAAGCTGGCCTACTGCGTCCTCACACCGGTTCACGAATCTTCGAGGGCACCGTTGGCTCTACAGGAATTTCGATTGCAACAATCGCGAGAGCGAGGTGAGCATAGAAATTTTCTAGCACAAGACTCTCATTGAAAGGAAGGATATTCTATAGAGGATACGATGCAAGTATGCCCATGCAAATTCTCATTGAATGCTTTAGGACTTGAGATTATATTTTCAGCTATTATAATGCCAGATGACATTGCCGAAGAAAAAGTCAAGGTACTTGTTGCTCTGGGAGCAGATGTGGAAAGAGTAAGACCCGCGAGCATTGTGGATAAAAAACAGGTGAAGTTGGATATCATTCCTCTGCGGTGTTCATTAAATTTCAAAAGTATGTGGTAAGAGGTCCAATTACATGAACGGCTGGAAATTTTGAGGTTCGTGAAAGAATCTGGCGAAAAGACGTGCGGCGCAATTTGGCCAGCATACCCAGCTTGACAAGGCGGCCGACCTATACACTTCCCTATTTTCATCAGTTCGGGCTCCAGACACGCCAGATACACCTTTCAATCTAATGCCAAGCAGCGCTGATGATTTATTGTCAAAACCGACAGGCTTCTTTGCCGACCAGTTTGAAGTATGTGGTGATCTAAATCATTTAGAATGAACCCCGATGTGTCATGTCACATAAGAACAGGAGTAATTTTGAAGCGCATTTTTATGGAACTGGGCCTGAAATCTGGCGTCAAACTAATGGCCGGGTCGACGCTTTTGTCAGTGGTGCTGGTACCTATTTTATCTTTGGGGTGCGAATGGTCGACAATTTTGCTCATAGGAACTGGTGGTACTATAGCTGGTGTTGGACAGTATATGAAATCGCAGAATGAAGGCGTCATCATTACTCTGTGCGACCCTCAAGGCAGCGGACTATATAATAAGGTTTGGCAACTGATGATCAGTCGTCATCGAGGTGCGATTATATTTCCCTTTTTCTAACAGGTCAAGAATGGGGTTATGTATGATCATAAGGAGAGTGAAGGAACGAAAAGAAGACATCAAGTTGATACCGTTGTAGAGGGCATGTGCGTTATGTTCACAAGACCAGAAAGGTTAAATATGACAAATATGCCTTTAGAGGTCTAAACAGAATGACGAACAACATAGAACTCGCCATACCCATCATAGACGAAGCATTCCGGTTTGTTTGAATATCGGTACATGACACGAACTGACATCCGCCAGGATAACGGACACCGAAGCAGTGTCTTTATCAAGATACCTCGTCAAGCACGACGGGCTTTTTTTGGGTTCCAGCAGTGCCTGCAATCTCATGGCCTGTATAAAGCTTGTCAAACAGATGGGATGGAAGAACGGCCAGACAATCGTCACCGTATTGTTCATAATTTTATTAGTAGACATAGGGGCAATCCTGACCGCTGCAACAGATGTGACTCCGGGACTCGACATTATTCCAAGGTTCGGTGAACAAATGTATCCTGTTGGATTGTCTGACAGTTTAAACCTACAGTTTTGGTACGAGCAGTTGAACACGCATAATATCGGGATTGGAATGTGTTGATTCTTCTCAGGAACGACGATTACTTGCACGCCGCACAGATTCCCGTTGATACTAGCATCGTGGAGAGCCTCATAGCGTCAAGTTTGAAAGTGACTAGTGAGATGGATATTTCATCGGGAACATGACTTCAACATCGCTGCAACTGACACCGTCAGGTGAAAGCTCTTCTTGGTTGGCAGCCCCTGTAGGTATCCTACTTGGTGGCGGTACGTGCGGAAGTATTAAAACCCTCTAGTAGTATGCGCGAACACAAGCTACTGTGATTATGTGACAGTTAGTGAATGAGCTTTGATACAAATTCTGCCACTGCCACTGATTCGAAACCATGTTGTTATTCCATGTACATGGGCTGTAAGGAACTTCCTGGGAGGGGTGAAAGATTAATGCTTTCTATTATGTTCATGACGGGTACAGTCCCCGCATGCATTACCATCCTGGATCGAGCGTAATGGGCTCCGGGTTCATGGATCTACCATCATGACCATCTGGCTGTGAATGCATCTTGTCGGACAAGCTTACTCCCAACCAGTGAGAGTACTTGTGGTCAATACTTTCAGCGAGACAAGGCGGTCAAGCAGCAACGATATGGGTCATTCTAACTGGTAAGGCTCAATTTCTTTAGAAACGCAGATGGATGGCATTATGATAATGACAGTGGAAATGTCGAGATAAATAGCATACCTCAGAACAGTGACAAATTGGATTTGATAAATGGATTGATATTCTATTTTCATTCAGGGATGTAAACGTGCCAGATGGTACATGGAAAAGAACAAGAAGGCAGTGATACAATATTGACTCTTCAATGACTCCTATTTGTTAGCCATTCTAATATTATATCTCTAAATGTCAAGGTAACCACAACCTGAAGTAAGACAACAATTGGCTCACAAGTTATGTTGACTCTTCATGGAACACTGTGGTACGTGAGCTAAACGCGTCGGTGATCTTAATTAGTTAAGTTACCGAGTAGCACTTGAGCAAAATTAGCGCGTGCAATACAAACGGGATGGTGATCATTCACCGATACAGGCCGGTCAGATATCTTATCCAATTGCCTGTACAGTGATAAGAAGATCAGCCAGATGTTTCAGGTGTGAATAGAATAGAACGTGCAGATCACGTATCAGCTCTTTTGCCGGCGCGTATCCATCTAAATCGTTTTTATTCCCAAGCTATAAAGATGTGAATCGATGAGGGGTAGAGAACACTTCAACGCACAACTAATAATGGGACACCGGCCAATGTCGGATTCGTGATGAGTTGGTGTAGTTCAAATCTTGCAGTGTTGAATTTTTCTCGCTTGATTAGAGATATCATCTGTAACAGGAGGCTTGAGGATGATGAAGCTTACGTCAAAGGAGTCAACAATGAAGCTAAGGCTCTGGGCGTTAATGAACGGGCCTAAATGGACGAAGTTCAACCTACACGATGGCGTCGACGCCGTTACAGTAGCGCTCCCACAGGGACCGATATTTAGGCTGTCCTGAATAAGCGCTTTCGTCAGAGGATGGCACCAATATGTAGTGTTCTGACCTGCCACATCCCATAGCTTAAATGTCACTCTTCCTTTCCTTATTTTCCTGAAATTATATGAGACCGTCGGGACGACATCTTCACTCCACTACCACGGTGAATCGGATGCTTCATATCAATACACTAGGCTCAGAAACTTACTTGACCAGATGTTATGACGTTAACAAATGAAGTCTTTCCCGAAGCCTAAACGACCCATAAGTCATACCAACGCACAGAATGTAGCTTGTCACCTGTAATCCGACTATCGCTATTTCAGCGGTCTTGGAGAAGAAGATGCTATTGACATGATAGCAGTTGAAAAGATGGGAAGCGCAGAAACGTACCCTGCCAGCCATTGGAAAAAGGACGAGAAAAACCCAGCCATTTCGGCTCACGGCTTTGGCGTGATGGGCTTTGTCACGAATTATTAAATTTAAAGTGATCCGTCACGTTTCGCGTTTTGTTTTTTCCTCAGCGGATGTTCGTATGGAGCAAGTCGTTGAGCTGCTGTCATCGTGTTCAGCTGCAGAGTATTCTATGCTCGTTCCACACGTTCACACGATCTCGATGCTATGTGACGAGCTCAATGCCTCAGCATGCTTCAAAGTCTGAAAAGAAGGCAAAGAAGGAGGCAAAAAGGAAGGCAGAAATGGAAGCATATATTATCAAAAACCCGGGCCTTTTGGCAAAGGTGTTGAAAAAGAAGAAGCAAAAGTCATTGAAAACAAATGAGTTGCCGGCACCTCCTGAACCTGAAGATTCCATTCCAATCTCGTCAGAGAATCCGGGAGAAAGCCCATTCATAAGGCAGGCCAAAAATGAATGGAAGGGCGAAGAATGGAAAGGCGACTGGGGCGAAGACAGTAAGTTTGTGCAGACATCTTTACTTTTCGTCGTATAGATTGAACCCTGCAGAGTTGCTGCCTACTGCACGTTCTCCAAAGGTCAAAAAAGGGCGGAAAGCGAAGCCGATCAATAAACATTTTCCCATAGCATATACGAGACGGATTGAAGGGCTACTAGAGCCTTTGAAAAAACCTGTCTTAACAGGTTTGTTAAATAACTTGAACTATTTTTTTCTTTTCTTCAACGATTGAACAAACGCTTAGACGTGGAGCCCGTGTATAAGCAACGCCCTATAGCGAACCTCGGGCATGGATTAGATCGCGTTTTATTTAAGTCAGTGAATAGTTTTTTGCAGAGTGGTCATTGTTCACGTCTGCTCAGTCCGGGCGTTCATTGGCTTCAGGATCCTCGTTCTCGCGTGTATAATTTTACACCATGGTTGGAGACTATACCAAAGGTAACGGATTTCGCTTTTGAAAGGACATCAGGCTTCGTTAGAAGTTCTAGAGATGAGGTTGGTTACGAAAAATAAATAAATAAATAAATGTGCATGTTCTGACAATGCATAGGAACTATGGGCGTTATTGAAACGGGAGAACAAGACATTTGCAGGTTCCACGTCTTCACTGTCGGGAATGCTGGGCCAGATATACTTTTTGATATCTGGTGACAAATATGTGGATACCCAAACCCTTAGTCGTAGCTTTTTGCGTGAAGTCAGTGACCAACGACATCTCTTATACAGTGTTACTAACTTGACCATCGTTAGCCCAGACATTTCACCCCAGCGCAGCGAATGCCATCATCATCGCTTTTCAATCATCAGGATGGTAGATATGCAATTGATTCAGAATCTGGTGATGCTGGCTTCGCCACCAAGAACATTCTAACGTGGATGGTAAGTCCGGTGTGAATTACCGGACAGAATCTCACCTGGCTTATGTGGAGATAATAGGGAACTATGCTGGAAAAACACTTGACCATGTCGCCAGACGACTTTGCGTCGTATATGCGCACTATCCCTGCGATCGAGCAAAATGCAGGCTCATTAAAAGACGCTTTTAGATATGCCAAGGTCGGGAGTTTAAGCATTAAGATTATACACATCTAATGATAAAATCAGTCTGAGCAATTTGTCATGCGATCGCAGCTTGATTGCCAGGATAGCCGCCTTCCTGGAACTGGTATTTTTGACATAAAGACCCGGGCTTGCTTGCCTATACGACTGGATATCCTCAACTTCGAGGTTAGTGCCCCCATGTCGATTTTCGAGCGCCATTTCACGTCGAATAGGAGCATTCGGGATACATGATACGGAAGCAACATGGACTTATAGAAAGTTTTGAGAAGGAATATTATGATCTCATTCGGTCAGCTTTCCTGAAATACAGGTAAGGTATATCTTGAATACTGTTGTGGCTGTCAACGTGCTGATACAATGCAAGTTTCCAAGCCCGAATTGGCAACATGGATGGTGTATTCGTGGCATACCATAACACGGCAAGAATGTTTGGTTTTCAGTATATATCCCTAGAGGAAATGGACGAGCGTTTGTTTGGACCGAGTCGAGGTATAGGTGACAGAGTGTTTGAGAAGTGCGTTGGCCTACTAGAAGTGATCTGTCAAGAGATTACACAATGCTTCCCTGGAAAGGTGAGCATTTGCAATAGCGCCATTCTTGTGCATCAGCTCATCGCAGGTAGTCTGTCAAGTGCACGTTTGAAACTCGAGAGCATAGTCAAAAGCTGGATGTATGGGTCGAGCCTGCGGAATGGGATGGAAGTGGCGAGCGACCTATACAGCAACTTCAAGTTCAGGCTTCAAACTATATTGATTTGTCAGAAGTGTGGGGGAAAAAGGCTATTTTGGCGTGCCATTCAGATGATGTTAAATGTGAGGTTCTCTGTTTTGTTGCAATGGAGCAGTTGAGCTAGAGTCCGTTTCAACAGGGTCTGTGCATTGGACGATATGCAGACTGTCTGATAATGAGAGCCGAATTCGTGCGGCGCTTCAAAATGCCAAGGAGCGGCAATTCCGGGCGTTCAATTTCCCTACGGGAGTGGATGAGAGCGAGATGCCAGAGTTCTGGTCGGGATTGAATTTTGGCGGCCTGGATAAGGGAATGCAGGTTCCCTACAAGATGGGGAAATTTCGCACGGCGAGCAAGTTGATAGAAGATCTGCGGAAATTATCGAGGGAGAGCAAGAAAGAATCGGACCGGATTGCGGAGGAAGAAGGCGAGAAAGCGAAAGTCGTGTATGGGGCGGGGATGGTGCCAGTGCAACTGGCGAGTGAAGGGATAAACGCAGTTTGTGCGGCGTATGACTTTTCGGACGAGGGGTCGCTGACGGAGATGGCAGATGAGGCCGAGGAGGAGTAGAACAGGGTAGATTGCGTACATAAGGGGAAGCTGTGCGCTGCCAAGAGTTGGCCGCCAACTATTTCATTAGCGTCTCACAGCTGCCAAGGTAAGCGTCCTGGGTCTTTTCTTCCCCCATCCTCATGGCCGACGCTCGTCAGAATAGAATTTACTCCTGGGCTGCAAAATATATGCCGAGCTGGCGCAAGGACCCCAGAGGCCCCAGTGGTGGGACTGAAGAACCCAGCATTAGCCGCTCCTCCACCATCACAGACGACAATCAACCATCTAATCCAAAGCGATGGTCCATCTTATCCCCGCCCCCTCACGACCTCGACCCAGTCGTCCTGGATCGCCCGCGCTCACAGCAGAGCCCGCCTTCCAGAGCCCCCTTAACCAGCAGAATTTCATTTACCTCCATGATGTCTTCCCTCTCGCTCACACGTACCATGACCAAAGAAAACACCGTCATAAGCGAAGACTCCAGAGGTCGATCTCTTTTCCGCAGGCGCCCAGAATCTGCCTCCCAGACTTTGATAACCACAGAAAACGACGCGTCATCTCGTGGTCGCACCCGCTCCCAGTCTCCTTTTCTCTTTCGCCGCTCCAGAAACTTAGATCCATCACCTGCACCCCAACCTATCCCCCTTGCCCAATCTGATGGAGACTTATCTGATGCTTCTTCTGTGCACCCTCGGTTAACCTCCTTTACGGACGACTCAGATGCAGAAACAGATGCAGAAACGGAAGACGAGGATGAGACTGAAGAAAACTTCTTTGACACTGTCACAGAGCGTAACACGGAACGAAATGCTCTGATTATTACCGACGTGCAGGGAATACCTGACGTTGAGGAGCCAGACCCGCTTGGCGAAGGTGTAAACGTAGTTGTACCGCATGAGCCGTACTTCCCATCGACGCTTGATTCCAGAGATGGGTCATCACGTAGCAAAAGAAATCCCAAAAGACGTAAATCTGTCAAGCATGAACCATTGCCTTTAAAAACCGCAAGACCAGTATTCGCAAGGGACAGATGTACAACCACACTCACACAGGGTGATCCAGAGGGTAAATTGAATGGCCGGAAAGGTCAACGTTATATGGTGGCCAGCGATTTAGGGGAAGAAAGTCGTTATGCCCTTGAATGGGGCATAGGCACTGTCCTGCGCGATGGTGACGAACTATTGGTTGTTCACATTCTTGAAAATGAGAATAAGAGTCCGCAACTTACTCATCTACACTGTGTCGGCTTTCTGACTTACCTACAGTTGACCCACCCATCCCTAATACTGCCGATCGCGCCCTGAAGCTGCGATGCCAGCAAGAGGTTTGTTATGTATCATCTCGCCTTCGATTTCTAAAGTCTTTATCAGCGCCAAGGTTTTGCGTTTATACTTGTCCGCCAGTCCACCAGTTTGCTGCAACGTACAAAGTTGAATGTGAGAGTAATTTGTCAAGCATGGCACGCGAAGAATGCAAGGCACATGCTTCTAGGTAAACAATAGTACATTATTAATGCTCGACGAGCCTAAAACATTGAGGCAGACATAGCCGATTACTATGAACCAACGATGCTCATTGTGGGCTCCAGAGGTTTAGGACAGATAAGCGGGTGAGTGGGGTATTTTGGCCTACTGTAAACCGCATTGAGCTTGTATCTACAGGATCCTGCTAGGGTCGACTTCACACTATCTGATTCAGGTCAGTTTATTTCGAAAATGTTTGCTATGTGCTTCAATATAAAATTTACTCATGTATTAAGAAATGCTCTGTGCCTGTTATGGTTAGTCTATTTTCTGGCCACTCATGGATCGATGACGAGGGTATCTACAGGTCGCTCGGCGTCGCCTCAAGAGGCCACCTAAAAAGTCAGCGCACCTTGTCAAGAACCGTGCCCACTTATCATTGGCAGAGGCGGCTGCCATTGACCGAGTGGCCGCCAAAGTTGATACGGATGTGAAGTCCATGCATGATCAAATGCAACGAGCCGAGGAGGAACGTCACCAAGAACGCACAACAGGTCTCCAACCTAGTCTGCGAGAAACACATCCCATAACCGAGGAAGATGAAGTTGAAGATGCAGAGGATGAAGTGGATGAAGGCCCACAGGAGATCAAAGTCGTTTAAGCACTGCTTTGAGTCCTAAGGGTCCTTCATCAATTATTCATCACTTATGTTGTTGCACAAATATGCAGATGTGGTATTTTGGTTTATCTCCGGGAACAATATACGTGTCAAAGATGGGACGATGGAACCTCTCCAAAGAGTTCCTTCATAAATGCATCGCTGTTCGGAGGCCTCCCGAGGAAGTCCTATGCACAATGTCATGGCCGACTTTAGTGGGAGATCAAGTATTCCCACCTTGAGTGAATCTAGCTCCTCACGACTTCCCCCGTAATACAAGATCTTGTCACGGTATAGCTTCCCACGAGCCGGGTCTAGAGGGTCAGGTTTGAAGACAGTAGCTAATATATGTCAAACTAAGCCATATTTCGTGCAACGGTTGAAATATTTACCATACATGTCCGCGGCAAAAACGAGTGAATAAGTGTATCTTTCGACGCGTGAGCTATTCGTGAATGACGGAGGATAAAACAACTGACCCATAGTACCCCGCATCGTATCCACCAGTGATGTGGCCAAAAGTGCCTAGACAGCATGTTTTAAGTTACTTATCTTCAGAGACATCATTTGTACAGACCCTGTCCCGCACACGGCTTGCTTGATTTTACGAGAGAAATGGACTCTCTGAGTTCATCCCAGAGCTTGGTATAATCTGTGCTTTCTGTTCCTCGCTTGAGCACGGAGTCCCTAATGTCACACAGATTGCCCACCTTGGTCGGTGTGTACCTTGAGATCGAATTTCGCAAAGAAAAGCTGGCGAAGGTAAAATAGACCGACATTCACGTATCGGCTATGGAAGCAGCAGTTAGAATGATACAGACGGAGGAGGGGGAAGCTATGTGGCTGACCTTTTGACGATCTTCTCTATCAAGTCAGATGAAAGTGGTTCTTGTTTTTCATAGTGGCTTGACATCAATTGCAAGACTTTGGGCTCCCAACACCTGAATTATCGTTAGCAGCATAAATGGCAAGCAATAACGATGTACCAATTTTCCAACATCTGCGAAGGTGCTTCAACAAAATCCCTTGCCACACTAATCTCAAAGTTAGAGCCATGGTGTCTCGTCGGGCCCTTTGCTTACCTAGTACCGTGGAATCTTGAAAATTTAGTCTTGCTAAGCAGGCCATGGAATACATGACCCATTTCATGGAAGAACGTCACAACATCGTCGTGCCTCATCAATGCTGGTTTATCCGGAGTAGGCTTGGCAAGGTTGGCAACCATAGCTGTCACTGGATAGCTTCGTTTGCCATCAGGACGCTCATAACCCGATAGCAGGGGCCAGACTGCAGCATGAGAGTATTTGGATGCTGTGCCAGGTGAATGTGATGATCAGCGTTGACGAATGGATGGACATACTACGAGGAAAGAGATCAAGATAACAGTATCCGACGAATCCCGATTCGTCTGTAGCATCCTTCTCCCAGACGGCAAATTGTTGGACATCTGACAAAATCAATCGTTTATCAATTATTTGATGACCAACAAAAAGGCACCGACCTTGATGCCAAGTTGAGCCATTGATTTCAACAAAACGCACACCCAGCAAGTTCTGATACGTAGACAAGATAGCGGGTATGACGGCAGACACAGGGAAATACTCCTTGACAAGCATGTCGTCAAGTTGAAGGCTTTCTTCAATGAACTTGCGGTCATAGTAGCGATAGTCCCAGATATAAAATACGTTGTTGAAGGGAAACCCTTTCGCTTCATGTTCTCTCTTCTTCATTCCCAGAAGAATATCCCGCTCCTTCAAACCGACGGGTCTGAGCTTCTCTTCAAGGTCGTTCAGGAACTAGTAAAGAAAGTAAAAACATCAATGATCATTGGTAACTTTGATCGATTACTCACGTCGCTAACTCCCTTGGCAGACTTGACCATCTTGACCTCTGTTCTATAATCCGCCCAAGTCTCGTACTTGAGTAATTTAGCGATCCTCCGCCGAAGCTCCAGAGCCCTATCAAGGAGGGGGACGTTGACAGTGAGACGAGATTCATGACCTTCGTAGGCACGTTTGCGAGTTTCGGGGTTTTCTGCGAATTTGAACTACCGAGACTGATCATTGACCAATGTTGTTGTATATGATGTACACTCACGATGGGGAAGATGTCCGGGGTCTTGTAAGTGACATCGTAGACTTCCCTGTCTCCTTCAGTGCGCTTGGTATAGCCGGAAACAACATCCTTAGGCACTCCCTTAAGTTCTTCACTGGTAAACGTAATGACAGCCTATGCAGAAACATGAGCCAGAGTGAAAGCAATAAAACTTGACTACTAATCACATTTTCCTCATTGAAGTTTTTCTGGAAGAATAATATATGAAGGCTTCAGCACAGGACGATGATGTTCCAGGTGACTACTCACGCTGAACTCGAGACAAACTTGAGACAGCTCTTTCTTTAGTGTAGTCAATTCCTCTCTTTCTTTTGCGGGTAATGCAAGACCGGAGCGAGTGCCGTCAAGTATCTAGCCTAGGGTTAGTGGTCACACGACCGTCGGACGTACAGCATACCATCTTCTCTACTAATCGCTTCTCTTCTGGAGACAATTTATCCCACTTGCCAGAAGCCTTGATGTTCTTCTCTGCATTCACTTTGGCTTGGTACACGTCCAGTCGCATAGACGACTCGACGCCAAAGTCCCTGATCTGCTTCTCGGCTTCGTTTGAAGCATCGCGCAACTCCTTTAAGGGAGAGACGTTCTGGTAGAATGTTAAGGGTGCAGTCTCGCCATCGAACTTATTCTCAGACTCTGCGAGGGCAAGCTGGGAAGGGAAGAATGAGCGGACATCCAGACTTAGTCTGAGGTGAACTTACAAACACCTGGAAAGCGAGCTCAACGATGGTAACAAGAATAGTAGAAAAATGTGCTTACAGATTCGAAATTACACTCGTCTGGCTTGAGGGCACCAATTTTGTCCTGCAGAGCACGGTCTTTGGCAATGAGATCGGCAGTTAGACGGTTGATGTCTTGTGGAGAATGAAGCCAAGCTGGAGGAGGCTGTGGTGGAATCAAAGAGGATACCATCGTATCTTGTGAGATGGCAGAAAAGAAGGATATTGATCTGAAATCGATGGGTGGAAGGGTGGAAACGGCGAGAGTCCTTGTTCGGATGTTTCCACCGGCCTTCCAGCCCACTGCGACAGCGCCGGCGACCAACGCGCCTCTCCATGTCATTGTGCTCCCGTGGCGGACGACATAGCGCCATCCCCGTTGCACCGCAAGCGTCATTGACTCAAAACCCGTTCGCTAAAAATTTCAACTAGCTACCCAATCTTATCTTATCTGGTAAAGAGTTACAGTACGACCGCCTGTTTTGTCTGCTCCTCCAAAGCTCGAGGTGCGTCATATTTATCCATAATTATCTCCACCAATTGTATTTTATCCGCCTTCTGGAATTCTGCATTTTCCAGAAGCGTGGATAACTCATGAGTGGTCTTGACGGTGTATGACTTCGAGTGATGTCCATCGATGTCGCCCAGAACGTGAAGTAGATCAGTGTACTTCCAATTGCCAACGTCGTTGTATTTTCTGTAGTACTATAAGCAACTGCATCATAAGAGATCTGAGCATTTACACACCGCTCCTTGCCATGAATGAAACGTTCAATAGTGTACCCATAGTTGTTCAAGAGGAAGATGATGGGTGTAAGGCCTTGGCGTATAATGGTTGAAAATTCTTGCACGGTAAGCTGCCTGGATATGAATGAAAACCAAGAATAATGTGAAGGGGAAGACACGTACAAACTACCATCTCCTACAAGCAAGATAGTTCGCCCAAGATGGCGTTCTCGTGCAGCCAATGCTGCTCCAAGCGTGCTCCCTAAAAATCTATGTCTAGCAATTGCATGGGATCAGCCTAAATAGACGCTCACCTACTGACCAACCTATGCTTCCCCACAGAACTTGGTTCAACAACAGAGCACCGCTCGGGAGCGGAATGTCCAAAATACCAAAGTTAGCCGTGCCTCGGCAGACTCTCAGTAAAGGCGGCCATGTTCAATATATTACTCACCCGTTTCAGTTACAATTACATCATGTTGCCTGAAAAAGCTTTGGAGACGTGGCCACAACCACTCCTGCGAAATAGTGTCGTCTTTCGTTTCTGGCACTTGGCACGTGAAGGGCGCCACAGGGATTTCAGTCGCACTTAATTTGAGATTTTTCAGACTCTCTGTAAGTTTCGGCATAAGCTGTTTCATGCCAATATTTTCAAACAGCGCATATTGAACTCGGGTGCGGGATGAATGCAGCTAATCGCCCTCAGCTTATCATACGTTCAAAATTTGAAGAACTGACTTCGATGGTACGTTTCGTGTCAATATGGTACGAAAATTGACCGGTGTTGAAATCGCTCTTAAGAGCGCCTACTGACAAGATAAGGCTTGCTGATTCGACATGATGCTTAATTTCTGGTTTAGTCAAAGATCCGATGTACAACTGCTAAATGATCAGTATCGTTTCGCAAGAAGGCAAATCAACATGCCCCTCCATATCGCTCATAGTCTTCGTCAACCGCCGTCTTTCCCATGGGCGCCGCATAAACGGGAAATCTAGTGACTTTGAGCAGGTCGCGCAATTCTTCGCGAACGTCATGTCGTACGGCACAGGCGTCCACGAGGACAACAACATCACCATTTGCGCTGCGAATTTTGTCTAAAATGAGATCTAGAACGAAATCCTCAGTACGAGGATCATTAGGAGGAAGGTGCCTGGAAAGCGGAGATTTAAGACGTTCGTCCGATATTTTCTCGTGTACTAGATCTGTTGGAAGCATCAGATAGACAGGTCTGGCCTGTTAAGAACGTTCAGCGACGAGGAGGATAGCATTGGCACAACGTACAAGGGTGATACAATCGATCAGAATGCGATCGATTTCTGCCGCAGCAAGATTCTTGTCCATCAGGGATGCTTGAGAGCAGGTAACAGCCCTCGCGGCATCGAAATATGCGTTGTATCTTAGGACCAATCAACAGAGTTTTTTTCAACACCAGGATAATCTTACCTTCCGTCACCCAGAGTGTGATGCAATGTCGGTTTTGTTTTTTGATTAAAAGTGCTTGGCACACCAACAATATGTACAACAGGGATCATTTCGGAGAATGCTAAGGTTGGATATGTGCAGTTGGATGGGGCAAAAGCGTTAGATACGTACCTCCGGCAATGCCATTAATGGCGGACAGTTCCCCGACCCCAAACCTGACAATGAAATGATAAGGTGGAAGAAGCGATGCTGAAAGACATACGTCGTGATGACCACGCCAACTGATGATTCTTTAACTCGTGCGTATCCATCAGCCGCATAAGCTGCATTCAACTCATTGCTGTTCCCACCGTGAGACAGAGATAAAGGCCTGTGGAAATGGTAGACTTGCCAATTGCCAACCCAATTGATGGTGTGGTGATCTTCGACGAAATCCTACACACAACGTGAGAGCTGGGCACAAGGGAGGAAAATATAGAGTTGTTCTTACCAGAAAGCCAAGATTGTAATCACCCGGAACGCCAAATATGGACTGAAATATATGGGTGGGTCAAGAAAAGGAAAGGAGTGAAAAACGTACCTTGACGCCGAGTTGTTCGAGACGAGTAAGTAGATAGTCGGCGATGGAGATGGATTGAGACTTGGACATGGTGAATATGGTGATGAGAGGGGGAAGAAAGACGCACCATGGAAGAGAATTAGCTTGTCTGAGAAACCGAGGGGAATATATGCGCCCCAAATGCCGTCTGCCTGATCTGGCAGACATACATATCGCGCATATAGCATATAGCATTTAGTCACTGCCATGGCAGTGGATCACGGTGGATCACGGCCGATCACACGTCGCACGTGATCTTACGCATGCCCCGCAAGGACGCCATCCCCAAGATCATTGGCACCTGGCTCTTGCTCGACCTCCTCGGCTCGGGCTATTCAGGTTTGTCTGCCATCTCCTCATACACTCGCTGACTCTTCTCCAGGCTCCATCTTCCGTGCTCGCCACATGCACACTGGCGAGCTCGTCGCTCTAAAGGTTCAGGCCGTAGATCACGAATGTCCCACAAATCTGTACGAAAAGGTTCTCTATCCGATATTGCAGGGCGGAAAGGGGGTCCCCTTGTTATGCGCGTCGGGCGTACACGGAAAATGGAATTACCTCGCAATTGATTTGCTCGGTCCAAGCCTTGATAAGCTGTATAAATCCAGCGGGAAAGATACCATGGATCTCCGTAGTGTATGCTGCATTGCCATGCAATTGGTTGGTCATTCGCTTGCGGCGGCACCCCCGACATGTCTGAGCGATTAAAGTCCAGATAGAACGGCTAGAGTTCATACATAATCGCGGCGTTCTACATCGGGATATCCAGCTTGGAAATTGCACTATTGGTTTGCCTCCGGACGAGAAGACGATATATATAATCGATTTTGGGTTTGGAAAACGCTACCTCGATCCTCACACACATCGTCATATACCAGATAGCAAAGCTAAACGCGACTTTATCGGAAATTACTGGTTTAGGTCAGTTTGTAAACTTGTCATCATACAAAGCGCAACTGTGACATGAAAAATCAGTTCTGTGGGCGTCCACTGTAGAGGGAAAGGTCGGCTTGTATTTTCAGGTATCAACAGATAGTTGTCTTATTTCAAATCAGTTCCGTCACGCAGAGACGATATGGAAGCCTTGGGACTCATGCTAATCCATCTCATGACGCCACGGGGTCTGTCCTGGACTAGAAATGGCGTTCCAAAGACCGATGAAGCCCACGAGCGACTCAAACGTGAAAAGAAGGATGCACGTCCAGAGGATCTTTGCCGAGACCTTCCGCCTGTGTTCGAAGAATTCCTTCGTTACTGCAGACGACTCAAGTTTTACGATAAGCCCGAATATGAACGCTGGATCGAAGAATTCAGAACGTTGGCAGTAGATTCGGGTTTTCCGGAAGAAGACGATTTTTCATGGCCCCCACCTTTGCCCATAGTACGTGTATCCTTGATCTATTATAGGCTCGTGTTTGACAATGACAGCCCGACAAAACCAAGCCAATGGCTAAATCTATGGAACCCGATGCTGTTCTAGCAGTCCTCGCAAAATTGAAGAATCTCAACCTCGATACTCGTCTTATACAGGGTGCAAAACGACAGGCGGACGCAACACCGGTCAACAGCGATGGAGATACAGACCTGGGGTCTAGAAGTGACCGGAGCGTCATTGAAATCTCTAGCGATTCTGACAAGGAGTTGGCAGATCATCAACCCGTGATACCAAAGCGAGTGAGACTTATGAAGCTGACGAAGAGAGCAAGCACAGCGACAGACAACAACGAACTTTCGGAGCTTGTACTCAAGTTTGTTCAGGTTTTACAGGTCAACAGTTCGCGAACGCTGACGAAAGAGGCATTTGAATTTTTGGATGCTTTACACAAGCAACTCTCTGATCCGTCTGTCTATATTGTGCCCTTGAGGTGGGCACATGCACAATGTAAATGACGTAGACTAATGAGGGTGTATCAGAGCATCCCGATCGCGATCGAGTAACACTAGTGCAGAGTCAGGACGTGCCACTAGTAAACTAGGGACTCTGGCGCGGCTCCGAAGAGATGTGAGGGCTGTGGCAAACAACGGAGGGCTCGCCAGCATGGTTGCTGAATTTAGCAAGGTGACTGAGAAGAGTGGAGGCCGGACGGTAACAAAAGTAAGATGGTGGCACCGCCAACACTTGATAGACACTGATGAATATTCGTGTAGGACGGATTTGCGTTCCTGGAAGGACTGGGCGAGCGGCTGAGACAATTGGAAATGTGAAGGGTATCAGGGCTGCGTGAGGCCTAAAGGACAGGGAAAATTTAACGGCGGCAAAGTCCGGGGTACATAAAACCCCGTAGTTAACTGATACTTTTGACTGCTCATCTCTCTCATGGTCGCCAAATCTTCTGACGGTCTCACCGTCGTAGAACAGGGTACTTATGTTGTCCCAGATATCTCCATCAAGGAGCTCTTGGCTACCATCCCGTCTGTCTTCATCTCGCACCACTTTTGTCCCCGCTGACACGTATTAGGCCTCACTGTTTCCAGCGTTCCGCACTGAGGTCCTCCGCGTACATGTATGCTTTCAACTTTACTACTTCCTCTTCTTCACACCAACACCCTCATTCAGTGTCTGGGATTGCTTCATTATCATCTTGACATATAAAGCAGCAAAATATATTGATGCTTCCATCCCCCACTTTGCTGCGTACTCCTTTGCACGTTTCGCACTGTGGTCATTGTACGGCTTCTGGGCTGGCCTTTTTGCCACCGGACTCTGGGTTATTGGTCATGAATGTGGTCACCAGGCATTCTCGGAATCAAAAATGGTCAACAATACAGTTGGATGGATCTTGCATTCAGCGTGAGTTGATTTGAGCGCCGCCCTAGAGCGCCATTAATAACATGCGCAGTCTTGGAGTGCCCTATCACTCGTGGAGGATCACCCATGCTAAACACCATGCCTCAACGGGCCACATGACACAAGATCAAGTCTTTGTTCCTCACACACGCTCTCAGTGCGGTCTTCCCCCGTTTAAGCCAGGAAAGGAAGATCTTTTAGGTTCTCAAGTCGCAGAGGAGGTCAAAAGGGAGCTCTGGGAAGCACTTGGCGATTCCCCCATTGGTGCTGTACTTGAATCTGCCAAGTACCTGGTATGTCCGTTAACATGCTTGTATCATTTTTAACGACTTCTAGCTCGGAGGTTGGCCAGCTTATATCTTGGTCAATGCCTCTGGTCAATACAGATACCCAAAAGGCACCAACCGTATGTTAAATCTCACGGTTTTTTTGCCGGCGTGCTTGACGATGCTGCAGATTTTAATGCGGAATCACCCATGTTCTTACCCCATCACCGTAATCAAGTCATGATCTCAACTATTGGCATTCTCTTATGGCTCACTGGTATCTCAATGTGGATATATCAAAGCGGCTTTTGGGAGGTCTTTAAAGTTTACTTTGTTCCTTATTTATGGTCAGACCTTGTTTCTCTTAATTTAACACTTTCTAACGCGCCATTCAGGGTTAACCACTGGCTGGTACTTATCACGTTCCTGCAACATACAGACCCTCTCCTACCTCATTACCGTGCCCCCGAGTTCACTTTTCCTCGCGGCGCTCTTGCTACATTGGATCGCAACCTATTGGGCGACTGCGGCAAGCTCATGGGTTGGATTGGTGCACATGCTACCCATGGTATTTCCGAAACGCATATATTGCACCATATCTCCAGCAAGATACCGCATTATAATGCGTATGTAATCAGTAATGGTTCACTTGCGGTTCATTTATCATCTTAATGTAGATGGGAAGCAAGTGCAGCATTGAAGAAAAAATTGTCCGCTCTAGGTATACCCATTGAAGGTGCTCCTGGTGGTTGGCGTGAGGTATACCGAGTTTACCGCGAGTGCAAGGTGAGACAAATGGAATTGCATCATATTACATGTTAACTTTGTGGGGGAAGTTCGTCGAAGATGAAGGTGATGTCGTCTTCTTCAAAAATGCGCATGGTCTTGCCAAAATGCGACCCGTTTTTGCGGACAACACTGTCAGTGATTCCGGTATTGAGCTGGACAAGTAGGCGAGAGGAACACGTATGATACCTTTCCATCTAGTTTTGAGGTAGTTCACGGCTCAGAGACGCGGCATAAAATTAGAGTTATGTTAATGACATGATGCATTCAGATACCGTCTCGCGTGCTCTCCCGTATACCCTGCTCCCAAAACTCTGCGAAGTCACTAATATTTTTACCACTGCTCATATCCAATGCATCGAATGGAACCATGTTGTGTTGGTGTACTGGAGTGTTTCTGGTTACAAATGGATGGGAATGCGAGTCAATCACTCTGAAATCTGGTATTTGTGCATCTGCTTCCAATAAGGATTGCAACTCGTTGTAAGTGAAGAGCAATGCATCTGTTCGTGGTGCATATGGGTTAAAGTCGAGAATATGTCCGCGGGTCAGATCTCGCGTCATCAGAATGTCGAACACGTCTGGTAGAACATTCTATTAACGCATCTCCAGAGGCCAGAACAGAACAACCCACAGTCTTCGTTGGTTTTCCACCGAGTTTTAACCTTGGATTCCCAGTACCCTGTCACGACAGTGACTATTTTCTCTTTTGTTTCATGCTCGTTAAGAAATTGGTAGTAATTGGTATCTCGTTGTGAGATTCCTATACCAGTAATGGATTATTAAACACGAGTATGTGTGGTGCTTACCCAGAAATCGATTTTTGCGAACAAAACAGCGAAACTCGCGACTGGTATCTATGGCGTACCATTTGCGAAGTATAAGCTCCAACTCGTAAGGCGGCGATGTCTCTGAAGTCACGTTGGCCCCGTCAAAGACGATATCTGTGTTCAAATCGTGGGCGATAAAGTCTGACGACTTGAGTAGCATGTAAACGTCCGCCGGGGTTGTGCATTTCAACGACGACGACGCTGGAAGGACCCAAGACGCATCCTGTCCATGTCAAAGGTTAGAAAACGGATGAAAGAAGAGTATCGGTGTCACCTTGGGTGAGGAAAAATTGAGCTTTGGAAAGACAGCTCCGAAATCTTGGATGCACTCACGAATCTCAGAATCCAATTCTGGGAAGGCGAAACTGGGAGCTTGGTTTGAATCACCTGTCAATTCTTCGTCATCAGACAGTTCACTTTGAAAAGGTCTAACGAGCGAATGTCAGGGGACTATCCGGGTGGTGTCATATTCAACAAGTACGAACACATCCTCCGAGCCTTCAGGTACAAAGATGCTGTCTGAATCAAGATAATCGCGAAAACTTTGCGATAATGGGCGAATAATCTTTGATTTGATGCTGAGGTCCGAGAAGGTGGGATACCATGACGAGAATTGAAAGGATAAAATATATGTTGAATCGATTGGTGGAAAAAGAGGACAGGAAGACATGTACTAATATCAATGTCGTAAGTACCTAATATACCACATAACCGCATTATCTAGTAGAGCAGGTGCAGATAATGATATTAATGAGTGATTTTGTGATTACCAGCTTGATACTCATTGTACCACCACTGTAATGGTATCGTTGAGATTTGACTTGTAACAAATGTTCTACGCACCTGGACCATTTTTTCAATCCCCTCCTCCAAACCCATCTGGGGCTCATATCCAAGCACTCGTCGCGCTTTTTCAATGTTATGCCACCGTGAAGCACAAGTAAAGGTGACCCGGAATCTCGTGAAAGCAGTCTGCTTCCCTGTCAACCAGCCATACCACTCCGCTCCAGATGCTGCAGCCAGTCCGATCATCTTTGGTAAAACGAAATTCCCTCTCTCCTTTCTATGACCAGGGAAGTGATTGTCTAGATGGCGCCAGACCAAGCGAGGGAAATCCCAGAAATAGCACGGTTCACCATTGGTAATGAAAAAAGCTTGCCCTGCAACCTGGAACGGGGATTTTGAAGGATCAAAGAGCTTACTTCGCCTCAAGGAGTAATCCGAAAAGGGATCAAAGCGTGTGCGAACAACTGGACGATTAGATGGGCCTGGGTTTGGGTTGGCATATGCAGCCGCGATGCGGTCAGCGTTCGCGGGAGGAGTAACATATGGGCCCAGTGGCCGCGCTTCACAAGTTGGAACGCGATGGTGCCCCGTAGACAAATCAATGATTGGCAGTGGGTAGTTGATCATGTCCTCCTCTTCTGAGGTTAACGGAGGAATTTCATCAAGGGACGTATAAGTCTTCTTTGATTCAGATAGCGGTGGTGCAGGAGGTGAATTTTCCAGCTGGTCGGCTGCTAAAAGATGAGCATGAGCGACGTTGCCAACGTACGTCCAGTCGAAAAGATTCGTGTTGCCGCCTATTTGAAAATGCGTCTGCCCATTTTGATAGACTTGGAATAAATTTATCATGACTTGACGATCGCCAGGACTGACATATTTTAGACGCCCGTAACTATGGGAATATCATGTACTCACCCGAAAATACTTGCTGGTCGTAAGGCAACTGTGAGTAGACCATCTTTCCCGTTAGCAGCTAAAACAGCAGCTTCGGCTTTGGCCTTCGAATCGTTGTAGGCGTCCATTGGCACTTCCGGGAACGGTAGCCTCTCATCACCGTTAATTATGTCTGGACCACTGAAAACGACGCCGGCAGAGCTGGTAAAGACCAGCTTTCGCACACCCGCCTCTACTGCTGCTGCAATGACAGCTTTTGTTCCGTCCACGTTAACACGGTAGTAAAGGGCATCATTTTTGAGACCAGCTGGAGGGGAGGCAGTATGAATGATACATGTTGCACCGCTCTGTAGAGGAGATAAATGTATATCTACTGGATATAGACAATAGAAGCACGCACCTTCCTTAGCGCATCAACGACCTGATGTTGGTCTGTTATGTCTGCAGAATAAAATGGCAGATCATGGTACCTCTGGACGATGTCGAGAACAGAGACTGTGTCGCCGCGGTCGAGCAGCTGCTGGACTATGTGACGGCCAACAAAACCGCTGCCACCGATGACCAGGTAAATGTCCTTGGACGGTGACATGAAGGAAAGATGCAGGAAAGATCGAACGACACTATAAAATTCAGCGACGCGTCCACGTGACTAACCGCCGTTTCGCGTTTGTCGGGCGCTAGCCTAGCAATGGATCCACCACGAAGGCTCTACTCAGCAGAAGAAAAGCTCCATTTGCTCGCAAATCTCGACCTTGAGGGTCAGTTTATGCTCTTGTTGCCTCTCATGTCCCTCTTCATTCCGTTTTCCCAGTTGCTCATCGCACAAGACAGTTGGAAGCATGGCTCGCTGACAGGCTCGAAAACTTCAATATTCATCAGCAAGGGCAGATATCTCGCATACCAAATCAAGTGCGAGCAATGACACTACGCCAGTTTGGCGAAAAGTACAATGGCAACATTCAGGATGCCTTGCGCGGTGTGCAGCGAGAAAGAATGGCCGCAGCTGGCCTGGACGCTAAATTTGCGGAGATAGATAAGAGTGAGCAAAAGCGGAAATGGGTAGCAAGCCAGGAAGTCGAGTCGGGCCCACCCGCGACTGACTCTCGCAAAGATCCAACTGAATCTCGTTCCGCAAAGAACGGTGAGTATGTCGTTGCCGTGTCTGTCCCTTTCTCAACTATGGTAGCTCGCCTGACGCCTAAGCCTACGTCACCAAAGAAACAGCCGCCACCCACCGGCTATGGAAACATTCAGAGATCTCGTCTACTTACCTCAAACAAGACTCCAGCAACTGTGGGTATTCACTCCATCCCGCTTGTGCATTCCTTAAACATTGCCTAGCCGAGAACAATCAATCGTATAGCTCCCTCACCCAGTCCCCAAAAATCGCGGCCTCCATTCGTTACTGGCATATCCAGCCGTCCTTCCCGACCAACTTCCCCAACAAAACACCAAGTATCTCGGCAGCCGACAAACAGGGTACCATCGTTATCAACGTTTAATCCAGCGTTGCCACCCAAGACGCCTGCATATCCAGCCAGGGGTGCTCCGAAATCTGCGACTCTGCGGTTGCCACGCAAGGACGAAAGTATGTTGAGCGTGAACGGTTCACCGTTAGCCAATCCCTATCAATTTGGTCTGGGGTGGTTCAAGGGCATCGAGATGGGTCAAGACGTCGATACCGGCGAGTCCGCCGGTGCAGGTCAGACTCGAAAAGTCAAAAGGACAAAGAGCAATATCATCGTTAGGCGAGATCCTTGTGATCATTCTGGTAGAGATTCACAACCCACTCATTATGCCACCCCTGAAGAAACCTTTATGAATCACTCACGGGAACAATCTAAATCTTCGCAACCATACTCTAGCAAGCCGCCTTCATACTCTTCACAATTCCCTCATCCTCAAACGTTCCTTGAACTGCAAGCTACGCCTAGGCCAATACAAGATCACACTAGATCATTTTCTGCATTGGTTTCGATCCCAACGAAGGATGGTCATTTACTCGAGTTTGACCCACTTCAGACGTCACCGGGTTCACTAGAGGCGTTGGAAGGTGTCTCAGACAGTGCCAAGAAGCAGGCCCGGTTGGAAATGGGGCGTCTCGTTCAAACCGCGGTGGAAAAGTGGAAGATGAGTTAGCACCCTTTGCTTTGACTTATTAATCTCGCCCGCTATTGCTACTTTGTTGCTCATTTGTTCGAACTTTATAATTTATATCACCATCGCAGCGTCAATTGGTTCGCGCACTCTATTAGTTTATTGTATAATCCAATGTACGACTTAGCGACTGCGTTCGATAACATCGTCATTCAGGATTCTCAAGAATGCCACACGACTCAAATGTCCTTGCCGATCTCGTATCTTGACCATTAATTTTGTCTTCGTTGCCCTGTCTCGTGCGTGGTTATTCGGGTAGAGTCTGCAGAAAAGATTAGGGCGAAGTCATCTACTTCACAGTGTGGTATACCTGATGGTCTGCTTTTCCAAATCGAGTAGTCGAGCCAGAGACACGGCTCCCATGGCGTATCCCTTACTTCTTGAGAGGGAATACCGTCCAGTCGTGACATAGCCAATTATGCTGGCATGCGAAGGTCTGACTTTTGAAAGCTGAGACAAGTCATTTTATTGCACCCTGCGACAGCAGCAACACACAAACCTGAAGTTCATCTGGAGTCTCGTCTTCTAGATTTACCACATTCGGCAGAATTCGCTGTTTTTGCATGCACTTCGTCCACCTTCTCACTTCGTCATCATCCATGATATGAATAATGTCCATATCTTCTGGGGTCCCTCGTTTCCACATGTCGACAGCTACTAAGACAAGAGCACCTTTTAACAAGTCAAAGCTCTTGACATCAAGTGGTAACGGATCCAAGCAGAAGGCTGTACGTGACTTGTTGATTTCTGCCAAAAGTCCTGCAGCAGGATTGAACATGTCTGAAATTCCAGAAATTAACTGCTGCGTCTTAGGTCCCTGAAGTAGCCAAGGCCGTGTAGTATTGCCATCAATGTCCATGTCATCTTCTCGTAGAGATGATACGAATCCTTCATCACTCCCTGTTGCCAGTTCAAGAAGACCCAGAACAATTTCCCAATCAGCCGTCCAGGGGCTTCTTATTCCCAATCTTGTATAGTTTACCCTTTTCGCGGGAGGCTTTCTGTTCCATCGTTCTCTATCCTCTTTTGCCCTATCCTCGGCGTATAGTGTATATGCTTGTGTGAGGGGATAGTCCCGTGGATAATATGCCGTTCCGACCTCAAAAGCTTGCGTTTGCCTTTCACGTTGACCGCCAACACGGGTTCCGGTAAATATTAGGGAACTAAAGAATGCCATGGACCAGCCAGCAGGAACAATAAGCTTCCAGCCATGTATTGATTGACTATCAGCTCTCGAGCTCTCAAGGGTGTGCTGGATCAACATAATTGGGACACGATCATCTTGCCGCAACGGTTGCAAAGGAGTACCAGGTACCATGTTCTTTCAAAATTATATATAACCTGATAGATTTCGATTTGGGACATACCTTCGAACGTCGTGAGTCTAACTGCATTTTTCTATAACGAGGCTTCTTGAGTTTGAGTCGAATATTCTCATCCCATATCTCACTTTGGGCTACTTGGGCTGACGGAACAGTGATTGCGTTACGATTGACGTCTGGCTTCAACTTTGCATTCTTTGGAGGGAAACTGTCGATACATGTGAATAAACAATGCATCAATAGGAATGAAAACAACTGGCCTGAGGCGTGGGTCAACGACTTTGAAACCTATTATCATGTTACGAGGGAATGACCCAGAACACGCCACACTGCTTAAAGACGACCAAAACTAGAAGCAATATGCTCGCACGCTGTTATGTAATTGTAATTGTTAGAAGCTTGCCTGTGCAAATGACTCTCTTTCATCGTCAGAGATAGGCTTCAGTGCTCCTTTGAGTACTTGGCTTGACTTTGGACCCATGATCTCGAAAATATTGAGGTGTCCTCGGAGGTCAGCTACCTCTATCTCATACTCCGCGCTGGCCGTTGCCTTCTGCCGCTTAGCAGATTCTAAAGCGAGCGATGCGCTATACTGGAGCGCAGCGAACGCATCATCGAAGACAACAGGATGAAGCATTAGCCAAGTGGTTCTAACAACATCTTTGTCTTCTTGCTGTGGCTCATTTCCTTGATTTTCTGTTTCGTTCTTCAGAGCCTTAGGCTGCCATAAAATAGTGACGGGAGAAATAAGGTCGAATGGGTAAGAGGTCGGTTTGTATAAGCAAGTTTCAACTGTACGTGAACCAACCGTGTTCCTGCCAAGGGTCATCAGTGTTGAAATTTATCAAGCAAGTGCTACGTGCCTCTTCGCCGCAGGATGACCCTTTTGAGGATCACAGCACATCATAAGCATATTCTCGATTATTTTCTGTGGACCCTTGACTTCAATAACCGAAGTGTACGACGCATCGTGGACGATTGAACCATGCATTGATGCCCTGTGGGAAGAACGAAACGATTTTTCTGTGGGCTGGATTGCCTAAGACACGATCAGAACTCTGTATTACTAGTTAGTGGATTGGCGAACTAAGCGATACCCCCACATGTTCTCCATTTTCATTCGCTTGGCATGCCATATATGACTCTCTAGCCACAGTTTGTCTCCTGACCAAAGGAATGAAAAACCATCCTGAACGGGGAATTATGAAGCCTCTCACGCTGTCGTCTGGCAAATACTTCTGTCCGAGCAATCCGTTTGGTTCTACCATGTTTTGGCAATTTCGACTTGGAGGACTTCCTAGGAGGGTCCATCTGTTCGAGTCAGACAACAAAATCTCATAAAGACGGATGTTTACCTCCGCCCGCGCCCTGCCACGAAGTCTTCTGGGAACACGTCGGACATCGTGACTGGCTGCCCTTCTGCGAAGATGCCGTGGCAACGTTTGCCACACTCGATGGGTAGAGCTCCCCCTGTAAAACCAAGAAGTCTTTGTCTGTACGAAAGGCCATGTCACAAACCTTGCATTTTTCATCGCCTCTTCCATAGCGTTGATTTCGAATGCTCTTGCCTGAGATTAAGATTGGTCATTGAGATAGGAAGAGAATGACACTTCGTACTTCGGTGAATTTCTCTAAATCTATGGTGCTTGGAAGATTCCCTAAAGGTGGTTCAAACACGAGCTAGGCTCCCATGGATGTGATCATACCACTGCTAGTCTTTGTAGTAGATGGTGCGTTCGATGAACTAGCAGCAGGGGGAAGACTCTGAACGGCTATGGTACGCGCAAATGCGACTTTCTGCCTCTTCTTCTCGCGGGCATTTTGAGTGTTGAGGGATTCATTCTTGCGTTTTTGTGACATGAAAGAACTTATAAAAGCGGCCAACCGGAATTGACCGGTAACCGACCATATACTACCTCCATGTTGCGCGTCCAGTTCGCCCGACAATCGAGAACAGCCGGACGTCTTTTTTCAACGTCAGCGTTCCTTAGAAATAGCATAGGCGCTGGAACTATTCAAGTACCGAGAAAACCTGTTGGTAGCGTACGTGGCGGGTACGTGGTTTAAAACACTTTTTTGCGTGTGTCAACATATCTTCAATTAGCATAGTCGGATTTTTATTTGGATTCTCTATCGCGTCCTCCTTTGCTGCGTATCACCTACTAGAAGAATATAGACAAGCCTCCGTAGCGCTACAGACTAGCGTGGATGAACTCAAGCTTAGCACTGAAAGAGTGAGCTTCGTGATATCAAACTCTACAAATCATGAATGACTCGGAAATTCAGGTGTCGGAGCACGTCAGGAGGATTCAAGCAGTCGAAAAAGACCTGAAAGCTTTACGTGATGCCTCCGCACCAAGGGAGGACTTGGCCAGGTTAAGAACAGAAGTCAAGAAACTATACGACGGTCTTCATGTTGGTACGTTGCTACTTCCTATACGTTTATAACCGCTCACTTTGCCCTCTAGAAATTCTAGATTTGCGAGCCCATATTTGGGGAATGCGTTAGTCACATGATTGCACTACAGTCCACTTCTAATTAGTTTACAGAACAAGATCTGAACAAGGTAGTGAAAGAGGTGTCAACAACTGTAGATTATAATGTAAGTTACTGATGCTCATTGATCGCACGCCTTTAGTAACGCTACATCCGTAAATTAGTCTATAAAAGAAAACAAACAATGACCAATGTTGGGGCAGACATAGAGTATTTAAAGAACTGGTTCTGTACCACTGTCATAAACTACCAAGACGCTATTTTCCCTACGCCACCCTCGTCCAATGCCCCGTCAATTGCAGAACCTTTCGTTCATGGTTTGCTCGCTTAACCTTTTCTTTGATTTCGGCGCTGTTTGTCAAGTTTTGTGTATATCGTATATATAGCCGAGTGAACTCCGTCCTCCTTCCCAGATGCCATCTGCGTTAGAACACCAGGCCAAAATTCATGACAACTCACCGATCGAATTCGAGTCCCAACTTGCGCTGCCTTTTCTTTCATAGTTCTGAAATTAGAATTCAATTATATTCTATCGTGAAAACGGCTTCCACGAACTGGTCTGTAGTGGCTCTGAGGAGGGCGTCCGATACGTCATTAACGCGAAAACTGTTCACTCTCAAACCGGCCTGTGTTTGTCAATCATCGCATCAATAAGTCGTACTACCTGGAACGCACCCCTAATCTTTCGATTCTGGTTGCCCAGAAGAACTGGTCGCCGAACCATGGTTTAATCAATGTCGGTATACCCGCGCGCAGGCTTGCACCAGTCGTTCCAGCTCCACCGTGATGCATGGCAGCATCAATCCGAGGAAATAGCCAATCATGAGGAACTTTGTCGAGCAAATAACAATCCAGAGGTATCTCTACCTCTTGAATATCCTTCACGCTCGCCATTCTTTTCGACCATCCCCGGGAAATTATCGCTCGTACGCCACCTAAGCATCGCGTTGAAAGGGAGACATGTAGATTGACGAAGCAACACACTCTGAGTAACAGCTTTGACAATATGAGCCGTGACAAGATTCGGTTTTGGCACTGTGATACTGCCAAAACCTATGTACACGATAGGCTTGTTGTCGCGCCGAGCTTGTTCCATCCACTCTAACAAAGCCGAAGGTGGATCCCAGTTGACCTCTGAGTTATCCAAGAACCAACTGGAACATTTGTGAGAGTTTACGTTCACAAACGCGGAACATACTATCCGGAAATTACAATATTGTCCCCCCAATCCAGCGGTTTAGGCACGACAGCCTTATCACTATTCAAAGACAACCGATGAAAGAAAGATCTGATACTGACTTGGGAAAAGTCGTATATTTGCACCAACTTTGATTGTGCTCTGTGCCCCATCTCTGTAACATCTAGATTCAATACTTGTTTTCGCCATTTGTTCACTTGCTGCGATGTCGAGCGCCACAATACGTTGCTGAAACAGATATTAAGTACGGGATCGGGTCACCTTATACACCACAAACTCAAAAAGAACGTATCTGAGGATATCTTCAGTATTGAGCTAAATTATGTAAAATTCTGGACGAACGAGGTGCTATTGAACGCCGCGGTGCTTCCAAATGGGCTCAGAAAGGGGTGCGGAAACTCGCTAGTCCTATGCACCGAAAATTCAACTGAAGGTCGAATTAATCAGTACAATCACTAACTTTGCCCAGGGCATTGTAAACGTTCGGATATATGGGATGTCTGGGTATATTTCAATATTTGTCAGGGAACGTGATCTGCACCTTAACTAAGAGCCTCCGCTATATGTACTCCCGCCATTGCTGACGGGCTCTCGAGCAGAACATCTGCGTCTTGACATGCTTCCCATGCTTCCTTTAAAACTAGGCAGCATAAGTAGACGTTGTTTTGACAGGATCAACGTCATCACTTACGCTCATCCAACCATGACCGGAACTGCGATAGGTTAGCTGCACATGTACTAAGGCCCAAATGCAAATGCGCACGTCTTGTACAGTTTTCCTGAAAAATTCGGGAGAAAACATCTTTGTATAATTCAGACAACAAACTCGGAATTGGTGAAGAAAAATACGCACTTTGTTCTCAACGCTCAACTTCATCAGTTCGCCGGGGTCTCCACCTGCGGTACGATGAGAAAGTCCAAACTTCTCCACCCAATCTTTGTATTCTTCATGAGTCACTATCGTTACTCGGTGATTGTGTTGTCTGAGACCTAACCCCAAGGCGATATACGGTTGCACATCCCCTCTTGATCCAATCGTTAAACAGACAAAGTGCATAGGTGCTCGCATGCCCAGTACATCAGGTGGAAGATTAATAGTTTTCGGTAGGCGCACGATGACATCAATCGGAAGACTGATTCTGACAGCAGTAGCAAGCGATCTTGATAGAGGTGCAATTAAACTGCTCATATTGTGTCCGCGCGGCAGCGGCTCAGAGTGGGTCTGGCGCATCGTTTCTTCTGCTGTTTGTCGACGAAACAGAGTAAGACGATCGTTGACGCGGCGCATCACTTCATCACGAAGCCCGGCACACTGAAAGGCTAACCTTAGACCTTCTATTCCGCCACTTAACCTAATGGTAACCCCGTTTAAGCGGCGGATAGCCGTGCGGAATGGTCGAACTGTTTCTATTGATTGCAGAGAAATGTAATGGCGAGGGTCACAACGCGTCAAGTCCTTGTTCCAAAAGCCTACGTGGGTTGGCGCTATGACTAGATAGCCAGAGGACCGGGAGGCCTGTGCGGAGCAAACTATCATCAAATAATGAGAGCATGCAAAAATTCAAAACAAGAATTACAACGAACACCATAATAAACTTTGACTTTGGTTTTCCTGATCATACATTTGGCGACGTGTTGCTAGATCAGAACAATTGGCAGTTTGCTTTACTTCCTGTTCCGCCCATGAAATGGGACCAAGATCCATGAATATAGGTGACTTTGACATATCTACGCCGAGTCGATGTTTTGCGGCTGCAATTGAATGTTCAAGTTGAATATATAGTGCCTCTGCTCTGAGAACGCAGATGCCCATCTGGAGAACCTGTGGACCTAATGGATGCGTCTTGTCTGAGGTAATATCAGAGTTAACGAGAGAAATATTGAGAGAGAGGCAGGTCAGCACGTCAATTAAGGGGTTGGAATTGATTAAATCGATCCTATCCAACGGGCAGCTGATTCTAACACTGTTGGGCTGGGGGTTGGAACTATCAACGTTAGTTCGACGTTGGTGACGATAGAGGAACAGTGCCCCTATACGAGACTTTTCTAGCACAGATATTAGGGGGAAATCCAAGTATTTACCTGTCAATTCACGTCGCCAACCTAATGAAGACGTCGTGGTCTCAAAATCAAAAGTAATGGACGTCATTGAACCTAACACCAGCGTTATGTGAGTAGGGTGATCAGCATCTATGGGATCAATCTGATCGATCAAACCCACTAATTAAAATGTGACTAAGTCTTCCATGTAAGATGGCATAGACTCACAAAGTATGGAGTGTATAGGCTGTGCTTTGCCGTCGTCGCTGCTTGAGCGATATACGCACAGCATATCGCTGGTGAGTTCCAACCAGACGCGTCTAGAAGAATGCCAACTCTTGCGACGAAGTATTGCGACGCCCGATTTAAGCAGCTGATGTGGTGTTTCCAGATATGGTTGACAAGTACAAAGGGACGCATGGAAGGCAAGGCGATGCGTAGTCAAATGTAGTACGCCCTATATATGCCTGCTTGAGGAACGCGAAAGATAATTAGCGACGTTTGACATTTACCAGTACCAGGACACCGCTGACAAGGCAAGCATCAACCTCAAATAGCAATCTCTCTTCTTCGTCACCTTCCAAGGGGCCGAACTCCTCAATTAACAAATCGACAAGCTTACGGGGCTCTATTTCCGACAGTACTCCCTCTTGCGGTAACTTGTGGGCTGTTTGTAAAGTGGATGGGTAAGATGAGAGTGATTCTGTGTCAGTTAAATCGAGGTCAACCGATTTCCCAAAGCTGTCTGTTTGCGCAAGCAGCTGTCCGTACGCAGCAGCGTCTCTGTATAGCCGGGCCAGAGATGGCGGTCGTGAAATGGCTTTGTTCGACTCATCATAAAGTTCATCAGGGCTCAGGCTCAGGTTAGACATGGATGGAGTGGAGGACTGTGGCTGAGACGCGTTGTGATGACGTCATGTCGCGTGTTTGCGCGTATTAGAATAATGCTCTATATATAGAAACCAATCTCTATAGCTATTAAAAGCACTATATAGACTATGCGGCGGCTTGCTGCTTCACCAGGTCCCTACGGCCTCGGACACCAGCACGCAGCCGCTCCAGCGTAGGAACAGTCTGTTCCCAAGAAATGCATGCATCAGTCACTGACTGTCCATATTTCAGACCAGCGGGCCCCGAGGCAGGGATATTTTGCCGACCCTCCACAAGATTGCTCTCAATCATGACCCCCATAATGAAGCAGCTCGTATCAGATGATTCAAGTTGGCGGGCCTATTGTTCCAATAAGATGCAGCGAATATCCAGAAGGAGAAGATCTCACAATGTCATCTGCAACCTCAGGTTGTTTGCTATGTTGCTTGCTGCTGTTACCATGACTACAGTCGATCTAGAGGCGTGTAAAATACTTAGCCGAAACTCGGTCAGCAAACATACCATGATTTTTTGCGGGAGACCTGCTTTAGCTAGCTGAGCACCAGCGTCGCGAACGTATTCAGCTGCATAGTTTGGCCCTTTGCTTCCACCGCGTAAGATAACATGGACATCCGGATTGCCCTATATACTATAAGCCATGACGATAGAAAGGACGAATAAAATTACCGTTGTCTCGATGATACTACTCAGACCTTCCTTGCCGACGCTAAGGAAGACATGTCCGCTTCGGGCAGCTCGACAAGCGTCAACCGCTATGCCGATACTTCCATCAGTCGAGTTCTTGAAACCAGTCGGCATTGAAAGGGCAGAGGTAAGTTCTCTATGAACTTGTGATTCTGTCGTCCTTGCACCGATTGCTCCCCATGTCACTAGATCGGCTGTGTACTGGGGCGAAATGGTATCCAGAAACTCGCAACCTGCTGGCAATCCGAGCTTGGCCACTTCAAGGAGAAACGAACGAGCAATCCGCAATCCCTTGTTAATTTGGAAACTTCCGTTTAGATCGGGGTCATTAATGAGGCCTTTCCAACCGACGGTTGTCCTTGGCTTCTCGAAGTAAACACGCATGACAATTAGGAGATCATCCTTGGCTTCTTCAGCGTACTCCTTGAGTAGCCTTGCATATTCCAGGGCTGCATCAACGTTATGTACGGAGCATGGTCTAGTTGCAAATGAGTGCTTCAAAGGAGAGTCAAAAATCAGAAGGCTTACCCCACCACAACCATGAGCCGATCATCGTCACCTCTGAGAACATTCTCAACGGCCAGACGTCCCTGCAGAACAGTTTGTGCTGCCTGGAGTGTCCTGCACAAGTAGTCATCGCAAGGGGACCAAAGGAGCTGCTAGTTGACGTACAGAGGCAAATCCTCTTGGAGGATTTGTGGTGGAATAAGGGGGCGAGTTGACTTGACGCGGCGGTTCTCCAGTTTTGAAAGAGCGTCTCTGTAGGAAAGGGCCATGTTGGTTCTACACTGGAACGACGGCTACCGTATTTATATGAAGTGTGGATGATGATCGCGATTGCGATTTTTGATAATGTTTGAGTGTAAAGCGTAAACGAGTAAAGTTTTTCAGGACTCTTCCGTTTGGGTTTGGCCTGCGACGCAGTTACTTGGAGTCAAAGTTTTTCAAAATCTTGAATCTTGACTCGATGGGTATTGTACGCGTGATCGGACTACACGTGACTCTTATATTGAGTGTTCCCACGGCTCTACCGCTCACAAGTTCATCTGGGTCTTGAAGAGACCCGTGTAATTATGGACTTCTCGCATTTCAATTCTGCCGAACAGGCGCATATGACGAAAGTAATTGAGAAGCGACAGGTATGATTCTCCAGTACCGGACTCCGTCCTTGTCGCTGGAAATAAAATAGATGCAAGACTTTTTGAAATTGTATGCCAATTTGGTCGAAAAATGCTTTAATACCTGCTGCAATGACTTCACAAGCAAGGCACTATCATCAAAGGAGGTCCGTTTGCTGCCTGTCAATATGTCAAACTCGAACTCAAATCTTGACAGGACCAATGCATAGCCAATTGTACAGAAAAATTTCTCAAGCATTCCGAACGGGTTGGAGCACGTTTCGCAGAGATTAATGCAGGTCCGTGACGATCGTATCAACACTCTTGCTCGGTCAATAACAAAGTTTATGACGGCGTAATGCAGAAGTGATGAATGCTGCCCAAAACAAGCCCTGAACCAATATACTGAAGGGCAGCAAGATAGAGTTTCAGTCAGTAGTTAGTATTTAGTATATTATGGCAGCTGTTCGTGCATGCACACCGTGAGATCTTTGTCTCTCCTCTGTCCACCAAGGACAGTATCAGTCAGGATGTTGGCAGCGGGAACAAAAGCGCTGCCATTTGCATTACCCAATCATACGGGGGATATTGTTCATGTCGTACCTGGAGAAAACGGTCAACCGATCGCGTTGTTATTCTACCCAGAATCTGGTACACGTTTCGGTGTATTTTCCTACTCATTGTAATGGTCTAACCAAGTTTATCACAGGTTCATTCGGATGCACTAAACAGGCATGCCAATTTCGCGACGCAGTCGCAGGTAATTGATCCCTTTTGCCTGGGGACCAAAGTAAGCTTATCGGTTACAAAATTTGTTTCGGTCCAGCCAAAGAAGAGTTCAAACCAGACAAGATGACTGTTATCGGCATTAGCCCAGACCCAGTTCAGAAACAGGGGGAGTTTGTCACAAAACAAAACTTAAACGTGAGCTCACGGCCTTTACCAACGGAGAATTGAATTTGAGAGAAAGTCATCTTGATTCAGTTCCCAATACTCAGTGATGAGAAGCGAGAGACAGCCAACGCATACGGCGTCGGCACCGGAATACTGGGATTGGTCAGATATTCACGAACAACGTTTATCATTGATAAGAAAGGCATTATTCGGTGAGATCCCTATGGTAATTACCCAGTGTTTGACGTTAATGGGTTGTGACAGGGACATTCTCAACGCAACGATTAACTATGGTGCGCATATTGATTTTGTGACTAAATGGGCCAAAATATTGGAGAAGGAGAAGGAGGTGGACCCGGCGCCAGCACCGGATTAAACCACAGAGATATCGATAACCGGTTATAATTATAACATGTTAAAGGATCGGATTTGTCACACATGTCACATAAATATCGACTCTTATCTGGTGAAATTCAGACAATTCAAGGCCATCTGGGATGAGGATATATGGACATATACTCTCAAGTTACTGGGCAAACACCACATGGTATTGGGGGTATTGGTTTTGCGTGTGTAGTGTCACACAGGCCCCTATTACCGCGGTTTCTCACACACCACACACAACGGTTTAATTAACTCGATTCACTCACCTTATCGTTCTGTCTAAAGCCACCAAGCCAACACCATCCGCCATCACTCAGCCAACTACGAACACATGCCGCTCGTCACCCCTTTGACCAAGTTACTTGGTATTCGTGTGTTCGGACCGTCAACATTAGGTCACATTCAAGCGCTGATTGTGTCTATTTCAGGCCTGTTGTGCAAGGCGGGATGCAGTGGTGTGTTATCTGTTTCATACTTGGGGCACGCGGGTCTCATGATGCGAAAGGGTTGGTGTACCGCAACTTGCAGCAGCTGTGTCAGAGGCCGGGGGCCTTGGTAAGAATCGGCAGGCATAGCCTTGGGCTTTCAGAGCAATAACTTCTCGCCCAGGTATCCTTACGGCGTTAACTCAATCATCTCCGGATGCACTCCGGTCTGCCATACGTGAAACACGGAAATTGACGTCCAAACCATTCGGAGTAAATATAACTCTTTTACCAACAATCAATCCTCCGGACTACCAAGGGTATGCACGGGCGGCGGTAGAAGAAGGAGTGAAAATATTTGAAACGGCAGGAAACAATCGTAAGGGGAAGCGTGGTCGGGTTCAAAGTCCTCACGTCCTTTTTTTTTTTAGCTGGCCCTCTCATCAAGTATTTCAAGAGTAATGGTTGTATTGTCATCCACAAGTGCACAACTATCAGACATGCCAAGGTTCGACTTAAGCATCAGGCCGAGCATATTTTGAGAATGTACTTAGAGCGCGGAGCGCATGGGTGTTGATATCCTAAGCATGGATGGTTTTGAGTGTACATTTCTTTACCAAAGTGTTGAAATTCAATGGTATTGATTTGTCTTAGGTGCTGGCCATCCTGGAGAAGATGACATTGGCGGTCTTGTTCTGGTAACACCACAAACAGATGCTGAATAGCTGAGTATTTTAATTTCAAACCTCCTGCAGCTGGCGCGCGCAGCACAAGAATTGAAGGTTCCGTATATTGCGTCTGGTGGTATTGCAGATGCTAGAGGAGTTGCGGCTGCACTTGCGCTAGGAGCAGCAGTGAGTGAAATTCAGTGTTATTGAGTTAAAATCTGACGTTACAGGGCGCCAACATGGGTAAGAGATTCCTTGGATGTACATAATTGAGTCTAACATTTGAAAGGGACGCGCTTTATGTGTACAGTCGAAAGGCAAGAGGATTACTCGAACTAATTGGCATACACAGTCATTGATGTGCAACGCCAGCACAATTCATGAAAACATTAAAAGAAAGATAGTTGAATCGACAGAACGCGACACAGTCCACATTTTTCGCACGCTACATAATACAGCGCGTGTCTACAAGAACAAAGTAGCGATGGAGGTGGTAGAAATTGAACGCCGAGCCGGTGGAGCAAAGTTTTCTGACGTGCAGCATTTGGTGTCTGGAGCACGGGGACGGAAGGTGTATGAAACGGGGGATGTTGATTATGGAATATGGAGTGCAGGAATCACACTTGGACTTATCAAGGACATCCCAACGTGCCAGGAGCTGATAGAAAGAATAGAGCGGGAGGTGGAGGAGATTGTAGGCGGATTGGTGAAGGCCAAGTTATAGTCATGTGACCGCGTTCGGGATTGTAGTCATGTGACCGCGTTCGGGTTGGCCTCGTGTTGCTGCCGTGAGCACACTTGCTCTCCTCCATCATGCTCGCCTCGTCCGGAAGCCCAAAGTCTGCAATTCCTCAGCTACCACAGGCCGTTTGCTCACCTCCAACAACCCCAACCCCTCCTTCAGACGATTCTTCCGTGATCGACGACCTTTCTTTCGATTACATCTTCGATGATAATGGAGGCTATATCCGTCTCTCCAAGGGCTCTTCAAAATCCCAACACTCACCACCAACTCCAGACGAAGCTTTATTGCACCCAGATCTTCCTCCTTCTCCTCCTTCCAGACCTTCCCTGTCCCGTTCAGAAAGCGCCCACTTACCTCCATCCGGAACAGACAAACCAAATGCCCGGAGTTTTCAGCGTGTAACCTCGGGACCAGCTTTGTTGCTAACTCCAAATCATGCTCCAGCCACTGTATCAAAGACACGAGCGCTATCGCGCCGAGCAACATCCGAAGATGTTAATCGTGAACAAGATGTGCGCAAAGTAGACTTGCCCGTTCCTATTCGGCTGCACCTGGATAGTCACAATGTACATCAGGAAGAGAAGGAAAACATTAGCGAGGTTGAAGAGGCTGCCTACCATCCCCCTTCAAATAGACAAAGACACTCCCCTCCTCATTTGTCTCGTTCTGTGATGTCTTCATTACGATCATCATATCAGCACCATCCCAGTCGAATGACGCATGTACCCCACGCGAACTCGGCTAATAGGCCACCAGATACATCTCAGAGGGCATCCCATCCTCGCCCAGTACTACTAGGGCCCAATCGTGCTGGTAGAATGGTGAAATCAGGAAGTAGTAATGCAGTTTTACTTGCTCCCAAGTATTCTAGTTCCTCCTCAGCAGGCATCGACCGGATAGCTGAACATGAGGGGAGTGAAAGTGAATTTGGTACTAGTGATCCCCAGCCTCAAATACCACCAGGGGAAGAAACAGATGGTGAAGACGAAGTAGTTGTGGATTCTGCACTTTTGCCATCAAGTCAAGGGACATCGTTATCTAACGTAGGCCATCAACGCAATTTCATGGTCCCAGCTGCTTCAACCTCGCTGTTAAATTCATCAACTGTTACTCGGCCACGTCGCTCAGCGAGCCTTAGTGATGCATTAAGTGAGTACCGCTTTATGTGCTGGTCTTTTATACACTCACACCCCATCGCCTAGTGGAGGAAGATTCATATCAACTGCAAGTCCATCAACAGCCATATCTTGCTTCAGCCTCCCGACCTGGGACAAGCTTAGGGATAAGTACAAATGTCGATGGCGGCATGGGTGGACCTAGACGAGTCACAGCTGAAGAATGGGAACGACGAGAGATGGGAATGCTTAAGAGTGCGTAAATCTATAGATAATGGTTCTTCATCGCTGTTATCCTCATTAACGTGCACTAGAGCTCAAACGAGACGTGGAGGTTGAACGTGAGCATAACACTGGTTAAGCTTTTCACAGAACCTGAACGTCGTTTAACAGGTCGCGAGCAAGACAAGCAGCAGCAACAGTCTGCACGTCGAACGCCTTCGCCGACTCAACAAGACCAGCATTCCGAGATTCCAGCTCTCAAGCATCTTGGGCATCGACGTCGGGACTCTGATACATTGCGCAATGTTTCACCATCCCTGGGATCACCGACAGCAGTCGAGCCCGCGGTGCCCCGTATATCTCCTTCCTCTCGCGGACGATTATCTCCATCCAGGGGCCGCTTTGTTCGTGATGCCCCTTTGCCCGCTAAACACAAAAGAAGCCCGACAGCTCCTGAACTGGCGTTGAACCGAAAGGGAGGAAGTGTCATAACCAAAGCCGAAGCTGACAAGGTTAAAGCGCAAATGGCTTTGGAAGCACAACAACAGAATCAAAAATATATCCAAGCGGCAGGTCAACCACCGCAGCCGCCCCCAGCTCAGCTAAACCGACATATGGTTGTAAGTCACTAACTATGTACGGATGGTCTCTTTTATCTTTCCCTTCAAGGTCAACAAAAAGGCTTATGCTCGCCTTGATATGATTGGCAAAGGCGGATCTTCGCGTGTCTTCCGCGTTCTCAACCATGCTAACGAGTTATACGCAATCAAACGTGTATCGCTGGATAAGACAGATTCGGATACGATGAGCGGTTATATGAATGAGATTGCATTACTAAAACGACTGGATGGCAATAGTCGCATCATCCGCCTCATTGACAGTGAGGTCAAAGCTGGACCAGGAGGGAGCAAAGGACACCTACTTCTCGTCATGGAATGTGGTGAAATTGATTTGGCCCGTTTACTGACGGAACAAATGAAAGATCCGCTGAATATGGTATGGGTTGCTTACTATTGGCAACAGGTATGTACTGCAATTACGGTGGGAGCCTGCTGAAATTGATCATTGGTTCAGATGCTGCAAGCTGTGCATGTTATACACGAGGAAAAGATTGTGCATTCTGATCTCAAGCCAGCGAACTTCGTCCTTGTGAAAGGTCAACTCAAATTGATAGATTTTGGGATTGCGAATGCCATTGCGAATGATACAACCAACATTCAGCGAGATCATCAAGTATGATTTTAGCCAGTTTTCAGCAATTTACCTCACCCGCTTCCCACAGATCGGTACCGTCAACTACATGAGTCCCGAAGCTATCGAGTTGCCAGACGGGATGCGACGGTTGAAAGTTGGCCGGCCGAGTGATGTTTGGTCCCTTGGCTGCATTCTGTATCAAATGATTTATGGCCAACCTCCCTTCCAGCACCTTTCTGTCTATCAAAAGATGAAAGCTATTCCAGATGGATCCCATGTGATAGATTTCCTTGAGTATTCAGTCCCCCAAATACCTGCATCGCGCAATTCTGGAGATTCGAACTTGCCGCCCCGACGGTTGGACCACCTCAAGCGACGAGTAAGGCGTGATGTCATTGCTAGTATGAAGAGCTGTCTATGTCGGAATCCTAAAGAGAGAGCAACAATACCAGACCTCTTGGAGCAAGATTGGCTTGCAATGAAAGAACGTACGTCGTTGATCCTTCAGTTATGTTCATGCTAAAAGCAAGATGATAGCCGAACCATCATTAGTAAAACAGTTGCTAGCTCACGACGAGACAATAATAAACCCTTATTACATGCGACAGCTACTTGAATACGGTATAAAACTCGGAAAGGAGAGTAAAACTTCTGAACTAAACTCAGAAGCACTGCTTCGCGAAGCCAAAGTACGTTCTTGTCACTTTCTTTGTCCGACTCGCAGATTAATCACTCGTCACAGCGTTTGGTCGCAGAATTAAAGTCTACTGTGTTTTCTGACGCCTCTTAGTGCCACGGCATGGCCTCACATTTTTTGTTCAATTCCAGCATCGAAGCCACCTACTGTACCTTTATCTCAAGTATTATAATCCCCAAGTCGGTCTTTTGCGTTAGAACATACCGAAAGTGCTCAGTGGCAGATGTATGTATGTGTATATGGTATGTCGTGCCCAAGGCACATGTGTCTTAGCCTGATTTGTTTTCGTTCTCATTGTCCGGTGTTCGCGCTGGCTAAACCATGCTGTCGTACCTGTTCCTATTTGCTTTTGCAGATGCTCCCGTACACGCGCTGCGTATGACTTCCATAGATTACGTTGCCCTGACAGTGAGCACTGTTTTGCTCCTAAATACCTTAATAGTACTCTGGTTTCCGTCTATCCGGCTCCTCATTTATTAATCAACCTTGAAAGCTTGTGTACACGCGGTCTATGATTCATATCAGGCAAAACAACGGCCAGACAGAGCGTCTGTCAATCCGATAAAATACACTAAAATAACGACAGATATCGCTATAACATTAACACAAGTATTAGATAACAAGCCGCAATTATTTGGCATGGAATGGGGGCTCATAGCCAACCTCTCTGTCAACGGTTACCTTAACCCCCAACTTGGTATCATTCACCGTTGCATTTTCGTATAGGGCAGTAGGTTTGGCTTCATTGACGCTCGACTTGCCGTCCGTATCAAATTCGGCCTCTGGCTTAGTACGCATGTCGTCCAAAGTATAGGTATGATTTGGGTTATTGATGGACAAATGAGTTTGGACACCAGAGCGGGTGGAAATAACATGTGTAGTCCGGGATGATCCCGTGAGACCGCTCGAAGCAGACAAAGCAAAGCTGCCTCCATGATCAAGTGTTCCACGGACTGAAAGAATGATACGAAGCGTCATAGAGGTGGTCAGGACAGCGGCCATGCTTGGCATCCGTGAGATCAAGTTAAATCAAGTATCATCGCCTTTACCTGGTCACAATGGTTTTTATAGTATCCTTGCCATCCGTAGGTCTAACAATAAACCAGAAGAGTACATTTACAGTGTTGACGATCCAGATTGCCTTATTGAAAGAAGGTACGTTAGCTGAGGGACAGAAGAATACGTATGGACGCATACCCCATAGAGATTCAAACCATCACGAAGCATCAGCTTCCATGGGGACAACGGCTTCTCTTTAAGGGAATTGATAGAGCGTGCGAGAGCAAGAGTGAACTGAGAATCTACATGGGAAACCATCCATTAATAGAAGTGACTGGACCCACAGAAACGGTGTAAAGAAGAGTGGGTGCAAGCCAGTAGACGCCAACCCAGTTGGCTTTGGGTCCTGCTATGCAGCCCTGTCCTGGCTCTAGTGGAACGGCTGAGAGAGAGAGAGAGAGGTGAGTATGAAAGACGATGGAGCAAAATCAAGACGCACACCGGTAAAAGCCACAACATATGGCTGTGGCTACGATTTGAACCGCATATAATGCGCCCATCAGAAATAGGACAGGGCGTTTCTTATCATAGATGGCATGTACGCGCATCACATGGACAGCTAAAGAAAAATTGAATAGAGCTCGATTGGTAGAAGGTAGAAAACGCGCACCAGAGGTAGCGGCAAGTAGTACTGCCGTACAAATGGGTTCAAATAGATAGAACCTTCGACAAGTCTGGGGGTCGAGAGAAAGACGATGAGGAATCCGATTGTACCGGAGGGATGGAAGCTTACAGCCTGTGACCAATTGGTGTCAAAAAATGCAACAGCTGAATGCGGTTGTGAGCAGAGAGGGACAGGGCGGGGTGTCACCTACATACCAACAATGACGAATTCAATGGGCATAAAAATGCGGAGAAAATGAAAGACGACTTTGAGCAGCGGCCAACCCGGAGTTTTCATAAGGCGCCAAGTCCTGGGAGAGAGAACAAGAGTGTCCCAAGCAGCGACTGTGAGAGTGCATACGAAGAAATACTTGTGGGCGCTGAGGTGAGGAGGGAGGTCGAGGGAGGGCGGGAGACTCATGATGGGCGAAGAGAGTGCAGGGAAGAGGGTGTTATTATGGCCGGGCAGGGACCCCGCATCGGACACACTGGGTCCCGACTCGTTTTGATCACCTTGAAACGAAAACCCAACGCTATGCAAGAGAAAGTGGGCGCGTGCTACAAAGTTCACTCCTCCTCCTCCTCCTCCTCCTCCTCCTCCTCTGCCCCTTCCTCCTCCTCCTCTTCCTCCTCCTCTTCCTGCTCTTCTTCTTTGGCAGCTTCTACCACAGCAGTAGCAATTCGGTCCAAATCCCGGACGCCATCCTGTGTTATTCGCCTTCCTCCATTTTCTGACTTTTCTAGGATCCCAATCTTCTCCAATGACTGGCAAACATTCCGCTGAACGCCCTTAGATGAGTCGGCGTGATGCGACGGCCGATTGCCGCGTCTCTTACGTCCACCGTGGAGCTTTGTTAGAGCGCCAATTCCAACATCTTTCCGTAAATATATATGCCGTGCTACTGCGGCTGTCCGTCGCTTTAATATCAACACAAAATACGAGCACATTTGAATTGCCACTAACCTGCACGGACATAGTACCAATCAGGATCATAAGGTGCAAGTTCCTTGTAATGTCCTGTTTTTACGATATCAACCCATGTTGGCACTTCGAGCTTGCCAGATCGTTTAAGGTGACTCGCATAAGCAGCGATAAAGGACTCGGCACTGCGATCAAGTGACAATTGTAAGTGAAGCACGGATGCGCTAAGCCCGTGAAGTACCTAACGTCTCGTACTCCTGGCATGGTGTGATGATATTTTTTGAGGACGAGCACGACGTTGATGACTTTATGTTGATCAGTTTGCTCTTTGGGCGGCTGCGGCATTTTCCGAAGAACTATACAGAACATGTGTTTGCCTTAGTCAGCCACCGCTCTTCCTCCTCTTCCAATCCCACGTACGTGTCTTCAGTGGAAACTTATGCTTAATTCAAACTGTAGCTAGTTTGCCCCGCTCTCCATGGGATTGGGCCTTGATTCACACCCTAGATCAATTAGCCACCCCTCATCGTGTCATGCAATTGCAGAGGTTGCAGCAACCATGAACATCGCTGTCCTTCCTTCAGAACTCCTCATTGAGACATTCGCCGCCGTCGCTCGCGATGAACCTCTGGCGCCGCTCAACCTACGCCGCGTGTGCAAATGGTGGAAGAATATCGTCGACGCTGCCCCTAGCGTCTGGCAATCCCTTCTCTTGCATGACGATGTTATTGTCTCACAAACTCGAGCACTGCTGTGGATGAAGAGATCTCTGCCACTCCCTGTCGACGTATACTTGCATATCTCTGATTCGGACATGTTACTGGTCCATCTTGCACCACTGTTCCCATGCATTGATAGGTGGCGACGTCTAACCCTGCATAATGCATGGGAGTTGCAATTTACAGAGTCCCGCACGTCTCCGTCGTCGCTTCAGGCAATGTCCGTCGATCTACGTGACTCAGAACCTGTGGATGACATTGATGCGCCTCCACTAGCAAATCCCGAATCCATGTTCACTAAATGTTCGAGCAAACCCGAGACATACTCCATTAACCTTCGAATGTCCCAGCTCCCAGCATCACGTCTCTTGACTCCCCTTCGGATTACCCACCTCAATATCAGCGAAGCCAATTTCGCTCCCAACCAAACTCATCCATTTCGTGTACTATCATTCCTGACCATATTTCCGGCCCTGCAATCGTTCGCGTTTACTGGTTGGCCCCATGATGATGATGCGTATGATACACCCTTCCCTTTGGTAAACCTACCTGAATTGCATACGCTTCATCTGCGAAACACTTGCTCCGTTCGTGCCATCTTATCACACATAGATGCGCCGCACCTTTGTGTCCTTCATCTGTACCACCTCAACGTCGATTTTCGATTGCATCAATTGGGTGCAGGCATTACCCTTCCAGAACTGGGTGATAGTGCTGATGAAGCTAATGATTTCTCACAGTCGCCGTGGAGCGATCTAGCGATAGGCATGGGATTAAGGAGCCTCATCACGCGCTGTAACCCGCCGATTAGGGTCCTTGAGATGGATTTCAGTGATATGCGAACGAAAGATTTTATATTTGTGTTTGATCGGCTGCAGACGTTGCAGGAGTTTATGATAGTAGCTTCGGACATGAGCGACACGGTCGTCAATTTGTTCAAGCCATACCTGCGGGATGGAAGGGCTGGAGATTGGACTGTCCGACTTCCCCGGCTTAGGCGCCTCAAGCTTTTCAATTGCCAGCAACTATCTGGCCAAGCCATCGTTGATGCACTCGGCGCACGCGTCGCTTTTACTGACCAGAATCTGCCGGACAGCACGTTGTCCGAAATATCTATAGTCAATTGTGATGGCTTGACATCGGACCGCCGCCAGACCCTGTCCATGGTATTGGGAAGTAGGCTTAAGTTCAGTTGAATAGAATTTACATATCGGTATTGGATCCAATTTCACAGGATTGCCTGATGGTCCCCTGTAGCATGTGGAGGAGAATCGAGGAGATACGCATACCAAGGATAGTGCGAGACCCTCACCAGTCCTTAATTCCCGAGTGCCCTGCCTGACAAGTTATGTATGTCATAAATTTCCTAGTCCCCAGAGTTCTCGGAAGTAAAATCAAGTTCCATGTCGTTGTGAATGTCAGGTGTATATTATATGTATGCCATTTATATTTCTGGTACATTACTCGATGCGGATGCAAGTGATTGAGTTCCAGGCATAACATCAAATCTGGTACTACCGGCACATTATTCTCGGGTTGGAGCCGTCTAGCTTGGCTGCTACTCCAAGTACATTATATTACATGGATGTCCTGCGGTGCCTTTGGCAAATGAATCTGGAAAGTAAAGGTCCAAAGCAGAAGCTTTCTGTTACCGATTCATGCCCGCTTGTTCCCACACAAAACTCTGTTTTTGGTGTGCGCCCTTGCTTCTATCTCCAGCAGCGCCAACTCACGCCGCCGCGCCAGAAAGCCAGAGAGGTGGGGATGCGAGCGCCAGGTGGTAACCGAATTTGTTTACGAGATAGACCATGTCGAGCGCATTATCCTGTCTCATTCCAACGTCGGGACAGATCAGATTCCTGCAGGCTAGTGCAACTCCGAGGCCCAGCCTCTTTGAGTGTTGGGGGCTTGAGTCGCAGGGCTTTTCAGGACAGAGAAGAGAAGGGTCCGATGTTAGGCCCCTGGAGCAACGCTGTGATCTGCACGTTGTAGGCATCCATCGCAGTGCGAATTGCTTTGGAGTTGCCAATAACAGGTATGACATGCGTAGGCCACCCACGATGGATCCTGTCCATCTGATGCATATATATACCGACTTGGAGAAGGCTTGCTTGTAAGAAGAAGCAAGGCCTTGGCTACCAGGGGTTCTCACCCATTAGACGATATCCTAGCTCGGTCTCGCTGCGAGACCATGCCAAGCCCGCGTTTTGTGGCATTCATGTGATACAAGTGACTGGTCGGCTCCTGGACACGTTTAGCCATGATCTAGCACGCGCGGTGTCGTGGCGGATGCGTCAACTCCAAGTTAGTCTGGAAGTTCGTGGCCACGATTGAACCGTTCCAACTCAAGGTCTCACGTGCGGATCGCTCACCAATTGAACCAGTTCACGATCCTTTGTCAGATGAGATCATGAGAATATGCGGAATTAGGAAACCCTTACAACATATGTTTCAAATTTCAAAATTTCACCGCTGAAGACCCTGACCGAAATCTCGCAAGGGCCGCTCTGAACGTTCACTGGTGGCCCAAGAGTTTTGCTACAGTTGATTTAATACAATACCCCAAAGCAAGTCTACGATAAGTCCAAAAACCCATCTTGTTCGTAAAGTGGTAAATATGTGCTGAGATGTACCGAGCTCAGTCGAGAAATCTTGTAGACAAGCATGCGAATCTCGTCAGTCAAAGGTTCCGTACCCGCATCTTTGATCTCGCCTTCGGCATCGGAACCTACATGGAGCTCTGCGAGTTTCTGTATGCAGTTGTCTCGCCGAGAGGAAACTCGAATAACACCATCAAGGACTGCATTACGCAACCGATCGCGCGCCAGCGCGCTCAATGGGGAGGTTGGGTGAAAATTTGCAGCGACCCATTTACGAGCCAGGTCAAGCAGTTGTCTGTCAGGGACATCGCATCCATCACCTGAATCTTCTTGCGCTGTCGTCGCAGTACGAGCTTTATGCGCATGCTTGACAATTTGAAGCGTGATATCATCTCTCATGAGGGTGCACCTATCAACACGTTTATCCTGCATGTCGTTTCTTTTCACTGAATTTCCACGCGAGAAGCAGAAACCCAGCCGACCTCCGGAAATGGCCCGTAACTCTGCCGTCAGTTTCTGAAGGTGTGCGAGGCTTGGCGGGATCGTCTCAGAACCTGTCCGAGCTTTAACTTGGATAAGCTGTCGATATAGGAGAAGAGAGAGGTGCAAAGCCACCAGTTCAGCTGCCTCGGAGCTAAGGGCTGTCAGGCGATTGATATCTAGATACAACGTCTCGGGATAGACGGCAGCCAGTGATCCGTTGGAACGTGTCGACAGTGTCGCTGCATTGACATGATCGAACGGTGGCAGGAAGACCAACTCCACGAGGCCCATGGTTGTAGCAAGATGAATTTGCTGATTAGTCGAAAGTATTGAATAGGCCCGAATTATGGATGGGCGAGATGAATGCATTTTTCTCTGCTCCTGGGCTAGCAGGGCATTGCGAGATCGTTTGAGCCACGCACGCGTCCGTTTTAGGCCAATACCCAATGATTCTCTATTCTGAAACGCCTTTAGCTCGTATTGGCCTGATGTGCGCGCCAGATATGGACGTAAGCTCTGTAGCTGGTGGTTCGCTATGTCCTGTAATGATCATGAGTAATGTTTTAGTCATTAAACAAAAAAAACACGTACTAATTTCATAACTTCTAAAAGCTCCATGCACATGCGAAAGGCCTTTAAAGCATTCGATGGACTCATTTTATCACCTTTGCACGACCTAGCCACGTGAATCATGTCATCCACAGCACTGTCCCTCATGGGTGCGCAATGGTCTTTGAGGGTATAACCAATAACCTGTAATAAATCCGAAGGTTCAAATACACCTTGTCTTATTTCTTGTTCAATCAGAACAGGATCAAAGATAGAGCGAATGTAAGTTGCTTGAGAATGGACTTGCGTAGTTATCGAACCACGGTCAGTAGACAAGTCAGTCAGATTCGAGAGAGGTTGTATGACGAGTAAGAGTACTTCAAGGAATTCGTCGAGAAAAGCGCGAATTCTTGAGGGCATGCAAATCGTATATACGTTGCATGACGGCTGAAAGGCGGTGCTTGGTCCAGTTCTATTCTGTGGCGCTGATGTGCATACACAGACCCGGCTGCAAGGTTTACCCTCGACGTCCAAGGATAAGCATGTGCAGCAGCCATTCTCGAGTTCATGTAACAATGCTGCCCAGTATTTTTCTGCAGCGTCACGTTTTCTACGGCTATATGTGGGTCGAAACTGGAGTCTTGGTTCAACAAGTAGATCATGTCCTTGAGAACCCAAAATCAAATTCAATGGTCGTCTGGCGATTATGCAGGGTCCGACGTACGCAACTGTGGATTTCGAATGATTGAGTCCAGCTCTAATTCCTGCAGCGTCTGTCTATTGACTGGTGGTTTCAAAGGAGGTATATAGGGTAGCGAAAAATCGATAACCATTGACTTCACCGTAGCAGATGAACGACGAAAGACGCGAGCGGTTGGAACTGGCAAGGGACTGACGGCAGCGTCTCCGTGATTCTCTACGTTATCGGAGGTGGGCTTAGCGGAATCCGAGTCGATTATGTCTTTTGTCGGACTTGATGGAGGAGAGTCCAACATATCGAGACGAGGGCGTTTCTGTCGAATATTAGGATAAGTGTCATATTCGGCCTGCGGTGACACTGGGCTACACGAGGAAGGGGTGGAAGGTGACGACCATGGAGTAGCCAACCAAGGAAGACGGGGCGCGATGACGGATGGCCTTGAGCCAGCGGCAGCGGAGGCATCGACCAGGAGGCCGTCTGGGGCGGCGCGGGAGTCCTGGGTGTCGGGAGAGGGACAATCGTCGCTGTCAGCCTTGCGCTTGCGGTGGTTAAGCGGTAACTCTTGTGCAAGGTCATCCATTCTGGGGGTAAGAAGACGGGAGACGAGAAGAGGGGTAAGAGGGTAGAGCGGTATATAAGTAAGGGGTGGCCGGAAACACATGGTGCATGAAAGACTAAGAAAGCGAGAGGCGCATGCGACCAGTCGGCTCGATTATTTTTTTGGGGGGGGGCTTTGTGCATGTTCGCATGCCTTGACAAGCCTGATCCCAGTTTCCGTGAAACTCCCTATGAGCATGCTGGGGCTGCGTGGATTCCAGTCATTTTATTCCAAGTTCATGAATTCATCACACCTACCTTTCTGCTACATAATACAGGCCTTACTTCTTACGGCAGCCGGCTGTTCTGTGACTTGAGGCTCATCTTGGACGGGGCTGCGCTGGATGCGGTTGTAAGACGAATGGCTAACAAGGAAAATCATATCCTAAATAGTCAAGCCTCGCACGGTCCCCAATCTTCTCAGTTATCGGTGCAGCATGCCTGCGCTCAGCACGGACGCCATCGTCAGCGTCAGCAACCCAGGCTTGCACAGACCATCACACGGCCCTCATATAACAACAAGTGAAACGCATCATATGAATGCTCCTGGCTCCACCGCTCTGCGAATGATTTCATCTACTGTTTTGATGATTAACGACAGATTGGAGGGGTGCAGACAAGCTTATGTCAAGTATACCCTGTCGTCATCATCCATGCATGATGACCAACATTCATGTGCCATTACCAGTCGTATATCATTTCGACTTCACTCATGCACCCCGGGTGTGCACTTGGCAGTGGCGAATCGCAACATTCCTTTATAACGGACTATTGAACCCACGACATATTCATTCCGCCTATGCATCAATTAATTTATCTTCCACTCTCCCATCTTCATATCCCCGTTCGGTCCCGGCCACAGGTTTTTTGCTGGGCTTACGAGCATAAAACTCCGCGATAATTTTGGGGCTGATCCGGTTGAGCTGCTCTTTGGGGAAGATGCGGAGGAGGGACCACGCTAAATCCAATGATTCAAATATGGTCCGCGACTCATATGGGCCTAAATGCCTGGTCATAACATGAATTTCATTTCATCCGTGTGAACGGACCTTGCCCGACAAATTGGTGCTCAAACTTGTCCAGGAACTCCAGAGCCAATTTATCTTCCGTTGACAACGCTTCTTCTCCAACCACGGCTTTCATAGCGGCAGCATCTCGACCAATTGCATATTTAGCATACTAAGAATAGAGGAATGAGTCCTTGGAAGGCATGGGAGTCACGAGGACTTTACAAGTTGATTGGAAACATCTCCGTGGTCTTTCCTCGTCAATTTCTCACCAATGGCACTCTTCATTAAACGTGACAGAGACGGGAGAACATTGATTGGTGGGTAAATCTGCCTGTTGTGCAATTGTCGATCGACAAAAATTTGGCCCTCAGTGATATATCCGGTCAAATCGGGTATGGGATGTGTGATATCTATTCCGAGTGTCATTGACAGATCGGTGATGAGATGTCTGAACATGAAGTTACCATCGTTTGGCATTGTAAGAATGGGGATTTGAGTTATCGAACCATTCCTTCCCTGCACACGTCCTGCACGTTCGTATATTGTAGACAGGTCAGTGTACATATAACCGGGATAACCACGGCGTCCAGGCACTTCTTCTCTAGCTGCAGAGACCTAGTAACGCCCTCATTAAGAACTGCAAGGGCGGTGTATGCGAGCTTACCTCACGCAAGGCATCCGCATATGATGACATGTCGGTCAGGATAACGAGAACATGTTTTTCAAGTTGATAAGCGTAATACTCTGCTGTAGTCAATGCCAATCTTGGAGTGATGATTCGCTCGATCGTAGGATCATTGGCCAAGTTCAAGAATAGGGTAACACGGTCCAAACTGCCGTTTGATTCAAAATCCTCCTTGAAAAACCGAGCTGTCTCCATGTTAACACCCATTGCAGCGAAGACAACAGAGAAGTTGTCCTCGTGGCCGTCGTGGACATCTTTCGTCGGTCGCTTGACTAGACCTGATTGACGCACGATTTGCGCGGCAATCTTCAGGCGATATCAGTAATGAATACCAGTGGCTAGTGTGCAAGTGACCTCATTATGGGGTAGACCTGCAGCAGAGAATATAGGAATCTTCTGCCCACGAGCGATTGAATTCATCACATCTATAGTAGAAATGCCGGTCTGTATCATTTCTTCTGGGTAGATACGAGAATAAGGATTGATAGGGGAGCCTGAGTAACAAAATTAAATCTATCAGCGTTACAAGCGACATTCCATGCAAGTGGCGGCAGACCATTAATGTCCAAGTAATCCTCTGCAAATACTTTGGGACCTTGATCGATAGGGTTACCTGAGCCATTAAATATACGACCTAGCATGTCCTCCGCCACGGGTAACTTCATGCTACTGCCGGTAAATTCAACACGTGTCGCCTTGACGTCTACGCCAGAGGTTCCTTCAAAAACTTGAACAATTGCTTTCTTGCCCTGAACTTCAAGAACCTGTCCGCCACGCTTAGTTCCATCCGGTAATGTTAGTTGAACAATTTCGTTATATGATGGGAACTGCAGAGAATGGAATCAGATGATATGTACGTGCATATAATACCAGCAGCATGTACTTTGACATTGTCCAGAACCACTAGTGGCCTACGGTCTCATTTGAGCAGCCAAGTCCTCACAGGCTAAATCGTAAATACCCATTAATAGCCGATACAGTTCGATATTCTGAAAGACTGTGAGTGGAACGAGGCTTCCAATGACACTCTCGGCGCTACACACCAAGGTGTGGCTGGACTCTATACTCTTGGGTTACTGCAGCTGCGTTGATGCGTGCTAAGTCCACATCGCTTAGGCGTAGGCTTGACATTGTTGACGAGAATATCAGGCCAAGCAGGCAGTTTATCGCGAAACGATGTGAGGGTGACGGATATGGTATGTAATTCTCATGCTACATACGGCTGCCGTGATATGATAACAAATCTTGGATACGCTTGAAAGCAACTTCAACGACTTTATGGTCATTTGACATCCTATCATATTTATCAGAAACTCTGAGAAAGCAGGCTGATCGTACTTGTACGCACCATTCCGTCTCAAGCGTGATGCTCTCGACATCGTCGATACAAAAATCTGTGCTTTGCAGGGCCAAGTAGAAATGTTCCGCCGTGTCCATGCGAACCTTTCGCTATGTCACGATCCTCGCTTACCTGAGGAAAACTCTGACACTTACCCGAGGAATGCGGTGCAAGAAGAAAGGTTTTAATGAAAGAACACACTCTTCGAATATCGGCTCAACACTCAAGAGATTAACAACACTATTGAGGGCATTGCTTAATCATTGCAAGGCGACATCTTTCAACTTACATTTTCATGGCCTCGTGTACCCTTGCCACACTCTTGATGTTCGATACATGCTTAACGGTGATGTTATGCATTTCTTGCAGACTAATTGCAACTAGTTAGTGCTTTTGCTGATGAAAGGAGTAGCTCGGCTCGGAAACCTCTGAAGTCCAGATGGATACTGGGATAACCGTTGAATGACGTCACCCTCTAGCAACGTATTGATCATTTGAAAAACGGGCACGACGATGCTATTGTTGGAGAAGTTTCTCTTTACAAGTCCTGTCAGAGAGTCGACCAGAGTAACTATATCGAAAGCGCCATCAGAATCTGCAACAATGGGTAATGTTCGAGTGTATGTCACAAGGCTGCTGGCCATTGGACGTTGCTACCATACCATGTAAGTGGGCACAGTTCCAAATGCGACGATCGACTTACTATACTATCCGTCTTGCTACCCATTGTCATCACAACGCCTGCAAGGACTTCGCTCCTATATTCAGCGATATCAAGAAAACGGATTGCCCTCGGAAAGAACCAACTCCCGTCACTCCAGCTATGCGATTCTGTATCACTGTAAAGGGTCAATAACTATTGAGCGTAAGCGTTGGAGTCTATGATCACCTGAGCAGCAAACTCTTGAATAGGTCGCTTCCAGGCAGCGTCCCTTGTTCTCCCAAAGAGTAAGCCGATGGAGGGAGCTTCAGAAGCGAGATGAAACACTCTCCGGCTACCTGACGGACATTATCCAACCGTTCGACACCCTGTTTCAGGATCCCAGCTACAGTTGACATGTAGAGGTTGAGTGGTAGGTAATTCGCGAGTTCTTGTATCATATTCGCTGTCATGAGTAACTTTTCCAATGTAGAGGATAGCCCTTTTATGCATGCAATTCTTATCCAAGAACCGACGTCACCTCTGTCATCATTTGTGTAATCATTCAGACCATGTAACAAGGCTTGGAATATCAGCTGAAATTGGCTAGCAGGCATTCCTTGGATACAAATCAGCTACTGAGCGAGCGTTATTATCATGGCAAGATACAGACTATCTTTAAGATGTGCCACTGTTATTAAAATTTGCGACATGGCCTGGTAGCATGTACGACGCGCTTCGACATTAAACCGTTTCTTAATGTCGGAGAAGGTCAGTTCCAAACACAACCCGGAATTTTTTGATAAATACCACAGGAGTGATATATTCCAGGAGCGTGCTGACCGCATGTTCCAGGCCAGAAGGGTGTAAATCATACCGCAATATGCCAAGAAACCGTCCTAGACTTTGTTGTACACTAGATGATGACGATATGAGTTCTTGGCTCAGCGTATACAAACTAAGTGAATGTTTATTGAACGAAAAGAAAGTACATATCTTATCACGTCTTCTGTGCAATCTTGCAAATAACTTAACTTGCCCATGGCTTCAGCTGCCGCCTCCTGAACATTCGAATTCCGATGTTTTAGCCCAAACTCCACAATTTTCTTCCAGCGAAGCGTAAACAATTCAGCCTTCAACGTCAGTTGTTTTGACGTAAGAGTTGACGCGATAAACCGACACGCTGCTGCTGTAACTAGGTCATATCTGTTACTCAGAACAACGTCATCAGATAGACGTGAGAGACTTTCGAAAATCTAACGATGCAAACTAAATACTTGCTTCGTGTCGTGAATGAGGAGCTCACCCGATCTTTCTCATCTTCAAGTTGTTTACCATCCGAAAGCCGGCCCTCGTATGCTGTCGCAATTTCCGTCAGTGCAAGAAGCCCTCCATGCAAGTCATGAATGTCAATAGAATCTAGTAAATTGACCTTAACACGATTGTCAATGACGCGAGAAAAAAATGATTGGTTAATATACGCGCCGATTTAGTGAAAGCAACATGGAAACTATCCACGTGGCCAGTTAGGAGAATACGATGTAGTGATTGCGCAGCAAGTTCGCGCATCGAGATATCCCAATGTCTGAGTGAAACATTGATAAGATGATCAATCATAGCAGAACGATATTGTTCATGTCTACGCATTCCAGTAAGTGACATATGTTAATCATGAGAAGACTCACTCAGCGACTTGCGGTGCAGCCTCCAAAAATGCATTTCTCCTAACACTGATAGCATAGAAATCTGTTTTCCTCAGCACATCGATTCCGGCGGGGAATAATGCCTTGCTGGGATGATCAAAACGTCGCAAAAAAGTGTTGTTTCTCTTACTGTCCTTCCCACGAATTCTTGAAAGGCCGCACTCGCGGCGCGCCGGACATGCACTTCTCTGTCAAAGAGAGCGACAATAGCAAGATGATGAGCCAAGCCTTTTGTGTGCGGTGCTAATGCATCAGGAGTTTGCGCTCTTGCAAGAGACCAGAACACATATGCCGTGGCATCTCGAACGTTAGACCCGATAGAATGGGCACCTTTACGAAGGTCAAAGTATAGCCCCTAATATATCGAGGGTCAGATGCAGTTTTGTCATTCAGTGGGGATAGCACTTTAGTCAGCCAGTCCAAAAGTTCAGGTAACTTCCCCTTGGAAACGAGTCCCCGACGTGCCATTTCTGCGCATGCCAAAGAAGCTCCATGCCATGTGCTTTCTGCGATGGCAGGGAGGTCATACATGCTAGCAGCTGCCACAGAGTGGATAGCAAATAAACTGATAACCGTCTCCAACACCTGTTCTGCGAATGCAGGAGGAAGGCGTTCTGTTATGCGCGCTACTCCCTTCGCGGCAGACCACCTGACGATGGTATCCTGTGTGATGATAAGAGATTGTCGTTTACGGTACGACGCGGAGCAACTTTATCTTGCAAGCCTTCGAACAACTGCTGTAGAATATCTTCAATGTCGGCTGATACATCTTGTTCGCAGTCTTCACCAAGGGATTCAAATCCGGACGACTGAACGAGAGATTTCCCTGAGACGCGATGCATAAGCCAGCATTAGTCCATATCATGTTACACACCTCTGACATTCATCCTTCTTGGAGGTAGTAGCCTTATAGCAGCTCTTGCGGACAATTTATATTTTAGTTTGCGAATGTGAGTATTGCTCTGGAAACTGGTGTTGTTGTCGATGGTAGAGATTATTGAAATGTATTCGGATAACGAATGGCGTATCATATCGACAGGTCCATCCTTAGTGACTTGACATATGACTTGTAAGGCGCCAATAAGCTGCGAGTTGGCTATGAGTAATTCGTTGGAGAGGTTTAAGCATCTTACCAATATCACATTTTCTCCATTCATCAGTAAGTCCCGTGTCGACTGTAGGTGGGAAGGAAACCTGGAGCTAATGTCTTTTCTGTAGCAATAACTCGTTGTCAAACATATTCTTTCACCCTGAGTAGCTCCATACCGCATGTACAGTCTAGAAAGCAAGAGGGCCGCACCGTCTCTCTCCAGACCCGCCTTTCCGAGGTGCGATTTGGCCAGGTCTTCCAGTCTGTTTGCCGTTCTCCCAATCTGATGACTCTCATCGAATTGGGACAGATCAAATGGTATCATGCAAATTAGGTATAGCCATATCAATATCACATAGCGCAGTGGCCACCGGTCGTGTTCGTTAGATAGATTGCCCATACAATCCAACGCAATGTCTAGGTCTGCAACCTCATGGGGGAAGAATTTTACTGCGGCGAATTGTTACTCTTCCCGTTGAACAGGATGGATACCGCAAACCTATTGCTTTGTAACCCCTAAAGTTGATATAATAGTACAGAAGATTTGCGATTCGGTCCATTTTCTTGGGTAAATGAGTAATGAGCTGGTCGCATTCTGCACAGAATTTTGCATAGTATTTCAGGCGGTCCACGACAGGCATGACAAGATCTTCTAGATATGGATCGAGAAGGTATGACTGTTCGTGATATTCTTTCAGCTAGAATGGCGTCGATTACCAATATCCACGCGCGGAGTCGGGTATTACTTACGATCATCGAGAGCTTTTGAAGGAGAGTATCATCATTATCGTCCCAAGTCGATTGTTCAATTAGGTCGTTCTCCAGCAGTGAATTTTGCAAGGCAACAAACTGAGTATGCTTTTCGAATGTCGCAAACAGCTTTCTCTCATCGACAGCGGCAGTCATTATCAGAGCTGGTTCAGATTCTGGGCAACCTGTCCACGTGCCGGGTCGCTTCCGCTCATGGACAACGTCGTGCCACAACGCGGCGTCAAAAGGAAAATAAGTTCATTGTCACCACATGCAAGTTCTAGTAATGTTACAAAGTCAGTGCAACTTTAATTATCAGATAAATCCAGGATAACGCAAGCTCGGCTGTCCGACGGAAACTGGTTGGTGTCATGAGGATGTTGAAGATAGCTGATACTCATGTTTTTTCCAACAGCACCACGAACTCAGAGAGATTAAAAAGGCCGCAAAGAAGTCCAGAACCTTTGAAACCAGAAAGATAATTAAAAGATTAAAATCACTTCGGCAAGTTCACTACTTTTTGGCGTGGTTGAGCTTGTGATTGACTGGTGGCAGGTCAAAGGGAACTGACACGGCAGACATCGAAGATCTTGAAACGCAGCTGCCTGCTCTCAAGGTACTTACCATTGCTAGTCCAGTCTTTGAGAAATCCTTTCATTGTAATCTAGCATATTGACATTGAAATGGCGAGTAATACAGCGTTTATCAGCAAGATACGAAAGAACAAACAACTTTTTAACAATGATGTCGTGAAAGCTGCAATTGACGGGGAAATCGGCTCAGATTTACTGTCCCTTGAACAGCATGGAACATCTGCATCTAGGGCACAAAGTAGATTGCTCAGCTCGCGAACCTTGGCGGATAGAATAGCAAGCTCTTTGCGAACATTAGAGCTCGTTGTGAATCCTTTGGGAAATTATGGCGCAAGTGAGAAAGTGTCAAGGAGGGCGAGGGGCGATACCTTGGGCCCAGAACCACCGTCAGTTGCAACGGGAGATGAAAATGGGTTTGAAACCAGGACCAATGTCATCACAACTGGCATAGAAATGGGGTCAGAGACGGGTTGGGAATCTGGAACTGTCAGCAATGATGAAGAGTGGGAATCGGAATTTATTGAAGACGACACTCGTAATGTTTCACAGGACAAATTCGTGGATACTTCAGCAGACAAGAGAACCTCAAAACCTATTACGAAGCCTGGAAATGCAAGATCTTCTGAATTACAATCTACTTTTCTACCATCATTGTCAGCTGGATTCATACATGGGGATTCAGGTGGTTCTGATTGGGACGATTCTGAGACAAGGTTCGCCAATAATGCTCCAAAGAAAAACAGGCGTGGGCAACGCGCCAGACGAGCGTAGGTGTTTTCAATTGTTGACTATTCCATTCTCATCCAATTTGAAATTTATTAGCATCTGGGAAAAGAAGTATGGAAGAAATGCCAACCACAAAAAAAGAGAGCTAGAAGAACAAATGCATAGTATGAAAGAGAGGCGGCAAAAGAACATGGACAGCAAACGACGCAGTCAAAACATTCATCAAATAGACACGAAAATTGCTGGCATGAAAGCGGACGTTAGGCAAAGTGAGAAACGAGATAGATCATCGGTTTTGGACAAAAGGGATCAACCCCTCCATCCTTCATGGGAGGCAAAGAAACGGTTAAGGGAGAAGATGGCTGCGGGCATTGTTCCTAGCCAGGGCAAAAAGATTGTATTTTAAAGTGCTCAAACTGACAAGTTTGAGCACGTTGACCAATGTCGTTTTTTGTGCCGTCCAATGCTGTACAAGATGACGGTGAGTGTGTGTTTGTCACCAGGAAACGATCATCCGACCTTTGGACTCGTTTTGAATACACGGGTGTTGTGTCGATCCTTTCAGTCGACAATTCCGGGAACACCAGACTTTGTCGCACCTTCCGCATTTAGGGAAACTCGCCCCCTGTTTATTACAGAAGGAACAGATTTGGATATTTTCGAAGAATTTTGATTTTTTCTCAAGCTCAATCAAGGCGTTTTGAGAGGACAAGGAATCGGGAGTGGTGACTGTGGTCGTCACTGTCAAGGCACGTACACGAAAGCGAGGGTGAGAAGGATTTTGATTTGATGATGGAGATTGACGTGATGCCTGGTCGTAGCCGAAGATACCGTACAGAGAATCTCTGGCGGACATGGACGGTACAGCTAGGGCGTAGAGAGTGTCGACCGTGGTCAGCCCAGCCGTGGTAGCGGCCTTTCGGAGGCCCAAGGTAGGCTATCGCAGTGATGAGCATAGGCCAAGGGACACCAGCAAGAAGCACCTTTGAGAAAGCAAGAAGGGCCATGGCCTGAGAGAAAAATTTTCCAGGGCAGAGGACTTATATATGTCGTGGAGTCTAATCTTATCGAATATTCTGCAGAGAAGCAGGCCTACCTAATGTCCTCGGCTGGCAGACCTCCGTACCATTGCCATTACTGTAACTTGTAATCCGCTACGCTAACATCCACAAATAACGATTGTGTTTTTCGAGTTGCCTTGTCCACACGACCTGCCTCCTCGTCTCCCCAGTCTCCCCAGTCTCCCACTCGTCCCACCTCGTCTCCTCGGTATCTTTTCTCTTCAAATGGTATATATCCTTTTTTTTTTTCCTGCTCTTTTTCTCCTACCTCTTATCTCCCATTCCAGGGCCAAACTCTATCCTCGCCAGGTATGTCTTGACCTCCTCTTCCTAGCTACTCTCCTATGTTCATCCACACCAACAGAGACGAAAAAGAAGTCTGAGTCTGGCGGAAATGGCCACCTGCTATATGCCGTCTCCGAGATGCAGGGGTGGAGAGTCAGTATGTCACATGCCTCTGTATCATCTATCTTCCCCTGCTGATCCTCATTCCAGCCATGGAGGATGCCCATACAACCGTGTTGGACTTGGATGGCCCAAGTGATTCGAATGCCTTTTTTGCCGTTTACGACGGGCATGGCGGTGCGCCAGCATTACAAATATCCATTTATTTTTATGCTAACTGGATCCAGGTGGTCGCGTCTCTAAATATGCTGGAGAATTCCTTCACAAGCGCCTTTTGATGGAAGAGACATATCATGAAAAGCGATATGATGCTGCTCTCAAAAGGGCTTTTCTCGGAACCGACGAGGATCTGTTAGCTAGTATGCGCTCTCACTCCAACTTGTGGCATATCATTCATCGTTTCTCAATCCAGCACGGGCGAGAGATACATCCGGCGCAACTGCGGTTACTGCTTTGATCACGACAGACAACAAAATTTATGTGGTATGCTGGGGATTTACGCCATTCCACCCTCTTTGACCGTATTTCAGGCCAACGCAGGGGACTCTCGATCAGTCATCGGCATCAAGGGGGAAGCCAAGCCCTTGAGTTACGACCACAAACCAACGAATGATTGTGCGCTGCGGTGCTCCCTGACTCTGAGAAGCAGGCTAATGACATCCTCTAGCGGAAAAGGTTCGGATATGCGCAGCAGGTGGCTATATCGACTATGGGCGTGTCAATGGTAATCCCATACCCTGTGTACTAAATTTAATTATTCATCTCACACCAGGAAATTTGGCATTGTCACGAGCTTTGGGCGACTTTGAGTTTAAGAAAAACTCCGCACTGGGTCCTGAACAACAGATTATAACCGCAGATCCCGACGTCATATGTCATGAAATTACCAACGAAGATGAATTTCTGGTTCTAGCGTGCGATGGTCCGTCCTATGCTGAAGTCTGTAGAGATAACTTATGATTTTCCAGGCATCTGGGATTGCCTTACCTCACAACAAACCATCGATTTTATCCGTTACGAAATTTCACAAGGTAAAGAGCTTGCAGAGATAACGGAAATGATATGCGACTACTGCCTTGCACCCGATACGGGATCGAGGGTTGGGATTGGCTGTGATAATATGACCATCCTCGTCGTTGCCATCCTTCATGGCAGGACGAAAGAAGAATGGTATTCTTGGATAACGGACCGAGTGAATAATCATTACGGATATGATACACCAGGTACCCATCCTCACTTGTATGCACTCAGCCGCATTATGGCCTTCCGCGCAAGACAGGAAGCAATAGAGGCTCAAGATAGATCGCGCCAGGATGAAGAGCCTGTAACCTTCTCCCGCCTTGCAAGCATCCTAGGGAGTACGGGAGGGATCACCTTTAGTCCAGCGTTTATTGACAACGAACCATTGATGTTCTCTGGAGAGGACCATGACGATGACGAGCAGAAGGAAGAGATGCCAGGTGGCCATATTTCCTTCAGTGATGATCAAACCAAGCAACTGAAGGCGCAACTAGACGAGTTTGAGGAGTCGGAAGGCGAGTCTCATGAACCGGATGATGTACCTTTACGAGAGGGTGATTTGCCGGCTGCAAAGCATCTAATCAATGGTGATCTCAAGTCTTATGTCACCCCCGTCGAACAACTTGAACCGCAGCTAGGCGGAGACGCACCGGCATCAGTGGCGAAGATAGAAGGCTTCTTGGACTCATCCGAGGATCCGCTCAGGATTTAGCAACGACTGTAAATGTTTTCTTTTCAGTCTCTGTTTTCTTTTCAGTCTCTCGTTTTTCCGGGCTTCTTTTTTTGTTCAAGCAGCATCTAATGGTCTTCCAACACCTATTTCCTTCTGCCGCTATATCCGCCATTGTAGTAAATTGTACCTATTATTGGCATGGACGAGTGATTGATATGTTACGTAGCATATGTCTACATGCTGTTTATATTCGTTCGACCAGCGGTGTACAATAAACCAGGTCCGGAGATAAATGTTTGTGTCATGAGGGGGAAGCCCGTTTTAGAAGGAGACCCTGACGGAAGTGGGGATTGTCCGGTAAGGTTTGGGATTGGTTTGAAGGTTGATCGCCTAATGATAGCGATAATCGTCCTCGCAGCACGTTCGCGAATATTGCCCACCATTGGCTTCCACTGCAAAGGTAAATTTGACGTCACATCCATGACATAGTACCCCTGTGAGGCTATCAGGGCCACCCGTTAGCAACATCACTAAGCCATTTTCTGCCGTTTTGAACAAGACGCGAATACAAGAATCAGGAACGGAGGATGTTTCGTCGATTTGAGCAGCGTCGACAAGACGACGGATCCGTTTCAGGTTACTGATCCTTTTTATGACTGATCTGCTGCTATGGTCTGTTTTGCTCGGAGTAACTGAGAATAACGGCGTACGTACGTACGTACTAGGCCTCCGATGCTTACGGCTACCCGAGTCTTTTATAGAGAGCTCTGATAACATGGTGACCAGGCACTTTAGAGTCGCACAAACAGCGGCTCAAGCAAGCAAGCCCTTACCGATGCGTCTAAACAGTGTGACATTTCCACGCCTAACGTTGTTGACGGGATTCCGACAGATTCCGACCCCATTGATTACATCTACCATGTCACCGGATCATCCGCCAGAACGGAATTATTATTTTTTTTCTTGTTTTTAGTTTTTGGAGTGCGCCGATGGCTCCGCCCGGGGGTACAAGTATATCGGATCGACTTTATCGCGGGGCTTGGATAGATCCATGGATAATTGTGAATGGCTGTGCGGGATAATTGGTTGTGCGCCTATAGTAGTGGCCTGTTTCGGTCATCTGCCTTGGCGAGGGGGCGAGTCATTATGGATTATGCGCCGAAGAAGTCCAAAGTATCGATCGGGCATCTCGATCGCGAGCCTCGTGCGTTGCCTGCTTGAGTCAGGCTCGTTGAGAATCTGTGTGGCATCCACACTGACCTTTTTTGACGGGCGTGAGCCGCTACTTGACCGCAGTACAAGACACGGCCGGTGGTAACTGTCAAATGGGTTCACATGTGTGGCGTATGTGGCGTATCATCGGCACGCCCGTCGCCCGCGTCTCAACTGCCTAAGCTTAGAGCCTGAACGAATGGGATTTGATCAGTTGAGCGTCGCCAGCCGCAAGCGGGCCATGTGCGAATAGCTAGTAGCTTAGTAGCTATAGCCATGTCCACGTTGAGGCTGTGCAGTCTCCAGCATCTTGGGGTTGACGGATGCAGGACGGTTAACGTCTTGGATGCGCGGAACAGCCGGGCATGCTCACTAAACCCACGCAGTTGCCAGGTTGTTGGTCCATATGTACACTAAACTTGTTTTAGGCATTCATTTCCTGATAAAGCGGCTAGAATCCATCAGCTGAATGAATCAATGATTCATGCGCTGGCCCAGAGCAGTCAATACTGAAGCATCTGGAAAGGGAGTATTAAAAATACCAATTGGGGAGGGGTAAAATGCGTTTCCACAACCCCCCCCCCAAAAATTGATGAGTAGCTTCCCCGCATTCTCATTATATGATGCTGTAATGAACAGGTTTCTATTTTGCCTCGTGGCCAGCGCGCATGGTACAAGGGATTCTTTCATGAGCTGACCCGTGTTATGTCCCCACAATGAAATGACGCTGGGCGTGAATTCAGGCTCTGATCACTGGTCCGTTGAAAGCTTATCGTGTCGGCCGGTGCAGGATGTTTCGGACGTGAGTGGCATGTGAAAAAAAAAAAAAAAAAGTATGAAAAAAAAAAAGAAAGCGAGAGACCCGCCGTGTAACGCATGAGAAATGAAACAACTGACCAAGTTTCCGTCGTACCCGCAGCTGCGGGCTCGTGATTGGACGATTGGACATAAGAAGGCCCCAAGGTGGATGGACGTAATGAATCAGCCGAATAAATACGGGGCCAATGAGGGTCAAATGACACGAATGCAGGACAATTGCGGGCAACATGTCTGCGAAATGAAGACAAATCATGGCATCCGCAATGGGTAAGGCGAGCTTTCGGGCATAAAGACCACCAGGTTTGGGCGTGAGTGCGGCCGGGTCAACACAGCATTCGGAGCAAGTATGACCCACCTGTTCCCGTAGGCTTTCACCCCCACCCAGTTCCCCTTGCACCAATCGATGGAACAAATATTTGTATTGGCACAAGTGGCCCAATCATCTACCGGAAATTTTTTTTCTTTTCTTTTCTCTTTTTCTTTTTCCATTTCATTCTGGATAAAGTATATGGATTTGCATTATTCACTGCTTTGGTTCGCAACGTATTGATCGTAGTGTTAATGCCGATTGGTCCTATGTATGAAAGAGGTCGAATGGTAATGTACGGTAATTAAGAAGGATGCAAAAGTCAAAGGAGCGACGAAAAAGAATTTACGTTACATATATATACACAATTGCCAGAAAGGATAAAAGTACAGAGCCATTTGTTACAAGTTCAAAAGAGGACCGTTCCCGAAAGTAGTTATTCACTTTTGCCGATTGTAAATGGACGAGTGAAGCGACGTTATGATTGCGGATATGTTACGCTGAGAGGCCGGAAATGCGGAAGGGTATCAAGATGCAAATGTGGGAATGCAGTAAACGTCGCCTCGTCGCCATGCCATAAAGATGCAGTAAGTTAAAAGTGCAGAGGTATGCTGGAGGATGATATACAGGCAGAGATTGCAAGAAGCGCAGGAAGGAAAGTTGTGGACCATTCAGGCTTGCCTTTGACTTGGGGAGAAAAGGAAGAGCCTTTTGAGTGTCGGTTCGACAACGACCTCAACCTCAACCTCGACTTCACGACCGTCCACGATCTGCTTCCGAATCTGTTTCTCCTTCCTGGGCGGGAGTTGCATGATTGGATATGTCTTAATGTTGTCATAGGACCAAGAGCGGGCTGTGAAGACAAGTATGAATGAGAAGTGAGACGGAGAGGGCAGGGCAGTGACATACTCTCGACAGAGGGCCTCTTGGCAGTGACTATAGGACTGCGGCCGGTATCGTCATCACTGGAATCACTGCTTGCCATAGACAGGGGGCTGTGTACACTCTTTCTAGATCCGAACGCGGAGCCACTCCACGCACTTGACAAGGACGTACTGGAGCCGCTGTGGACCTTGAGCTTAACATCTGGCACAAGGAGCTTGCCTTCGGCACCACGTTGGACAATAGGGCGCTCGCGGCGTTGTGACGTGGGCTTGGTTGCCGGAAACGAGTGAGTTGAGGTGGGTGACGTTGGAATTGACCCCGGGTGAGCACCAGTGCGGGATTCTGATCGTCGATTAAATGATTGTGTATACTTTTGAATAAGATCGTGGGCCGCAGTAGGAAGCGACGCAGCTGAGGAGACATTGCGGGGAGTGCTCGCCGCCGAGTCGCCAAGGATGCCATGTGACCGATGGGGTGAGGCGGCAAAGGAGCGGTAAGCCCTTGTTGTCTCGTCCGTGTTCGATGGGTCGCGGACCTTGCGAGGCGAGGTGAAACTGTAGACAGACGCACGCCAAGCATTGCTGCCATCCGACCAGCCAGGGACAGGTTTACGGGGCTCAAGTGGCTGAGCAAAGGGATAGGGAGCACGTTTGGCAGGCTTTGGACAGACCGAGTCGATAAAGCGACCGGCCATCATGATGCCACTGGAGTAGTCGTGGTAGAATTCCGAGTCTGAGGAAGGACACTCTTCAAAGACAGGGGGGCGAGGAGGTGGAGGAGGAAAGTTGTAAATTGCAGCGAGAGTGGCCATAGAAGGTGAAAGGTTGGGTGGATCTGATGCGGATGAGGCGGATGAGGAGGATGAGAGAGAATCGATGGAGCCAGACTCTGAATTTGGGGGGGGCAGCTGGAGATCAGCGAGACGACAGAGGTCAGAGCAATAGAGAGGAACTAGTGGGGCGATAGGGATGGTGGTGGTGGAGCGTTTGCCCATCCGGGGACGTTTGGGGATGATCTGCCTGTCGCAGACTGGACACCAGGCCGCGTCGTAGTCCATGGCGAGGCGAGAGAAAGCGGAGAGGACGTTCAGCCCTCGGCCGACTTTTAAACCCCCATCGAGATCTCAAGATCCATCCCTCCTGCCCGATTTGTTCCTGCTCGTCCCGGTCGCCCGCACTCGGAATCCCAAACCGAGGCACCGCGGCCATCTCCCGCCAAACCCTACTCCTCCCCGCCGGTCTTTGCCGCCCCGCATTGCGCCCTCGCCGTCCTCACCGGATCCCTCACCTCCTCCACCTTTCACCACCATTCCATGTCGCCCCCTAGCAACGCTCTGATCGGTCTTTGACTAGGACAGACGCTAGCCTGCTGATGCGCCTGTCCCCCCCACATACTCCCACATGCCTGCTTGTCAAGCAGGCACCGGCCTCCTCGCACCCAGTACTGCTTCAAGCTTTATCATTCCATCCTTCCCGCCCGCCCGCCACGGCCTCCCTCTGCTTAACAAACACCCTTCCTAACCCTTACTGGCAAAACTTTTCAAGGGACATGGCATATTTGGTAACCCTTTTTTAGCTTTCGACGGGGCAATAGGAGTCCCCCTCTCTCCCTCCTTTCCCTCCCCTTGCCTTACGTCAAGATGTAGATCTCGTTGAAAGCAGCACGGGAAAAAGGCTAAGCACCTGCATTTCATTTCATTGTATGCGGCCATGTGCTTCATATGTCCACAATCGTGAATATGAAGTTTCTTTTGCGATGGTCAAGTCGTACGCCATGGCCACCCCGCTGCAATTCCCACACAAACTTATGCTCGGCTTCCGTGGCTTGCCACTGGTTAATTCCGAGACTATGCGCTGTACCACCTCGGATATATCATACAACCCTATCAAAATCTCTCTCTCTCTCTCTTCCCCTTCAAAGTCAATCTGCTAAGACTATCTGCCGTCAGATATATCCATAGCGCACAACCATGTCCTCTCACATCTGCCAACATCTGGGAACGCTTCTGGTCGCAGCCAATACCATCAGATCCATTCCACACACACACACACACCCCACCGCGGATTATGTAATATATGGTTACATGCATAATGATGGAACTAAAAGATGAGCCTCAACTGGTGAAATCCAGAGATGGCCAATATTCACCTATGCTAGTCGTTCCAAGGCTTCCATTAATGCCTCTTGCCTCTTTTGTTCAAACAACGGACTAGCCGATGATAATAGATTCTCTATGGTTTCAAATGTTTCCTGTCTTGTCTCATTTTGTTCATCGCTTTCAATCTAACCACAAAGTCATTTATATCCACAAACAGCGACAGATCATACTTGCACAATAGCCAGAGTAATTGAGAGTGACCTGTATCCTATGACCCTCGAGAAGCGTCACCGATGCCGAGCATTGCAACGACGACGCTCCAACAATGGTAAAGTCATGTATCCCAAACGACTGTTCGCGCAAAACGCTTTCCAGTTCTTGCGCATAGAATGGTGTTGGCGAGGTCATGGATACAGTGGTAGCAGAGTTTCTGAAGCCCAATAACCGCTTCAGCTTCTCTACGAACAATCCAAATCCCATTTTATAAAAGGACACTGGTATGATGGAGACAATGCAAATCCAAGGGCTGAGTGGGTGGAGCCAAGGCTGGCACCCACTTGGATATAACGTTGGGCTGTCCGGTTATCTGCGTCGTTTTTACCGTACCGCAAGGGTCCGCCAGAGTACCGCCTCCAAGCTGCCTTTGGGGCCTCCTAGTCCGATGTATTCGCAAGTTTCAATCCCATGGCAACCAGCATGACCAGGAAATTTTTAAATTTTCCTGGCCCTAAGTTGGCTATGGGCTATCAAAAGATGTCTGAGCGTGATGGCGTTTGTTCCCGGCACTCTCTGTTTGCCGAACAAAAATCCCATGTCGAAATCGATGCTAATGCTGCCATGTACATATGATGATTTACATTTTTTTAAGGGGTTTCTAACGCCGTTAGCGTTTAACCATACCAGTATGTCAGTATGACCACATTATTTGGTCTTGCTTTCCAACACCATCCGTCCCTTCAACCTAGTGCCCGCATGGACGTCGTCAAAGCCGTGGAGACTTATGTGACCAAGATGGTTTCGGAACCATCGGCCATGAAAGTATTACTCCTGGATACACATACGGTACGTCTTGGAAGGCATGCAGACCCTATTCAACTCAATTGCTTAGCAAAGACACCTATCGTTTCATTAGCCACCACACAATCCATCCTTCTCTCCCATCAAGTCTATCTCACAGATCGAATAGACAACTCCATGCGAGACCGCATGCCGCACATGAAATGTGTATGTTTCGTAAAAAATAGTGAGGAAAGTCTACAAGCCCTGGAGGCAGAACTACGAGAACCCAAGTATGGAGAGTACTACCTGTGTCAGTCGCTGAATCATAAGCACCTTGTATTCTTAGCTGCAGATGCTGAAAACGTCCCCCAGACTTTAGTAATATATTGAGCAAATCTGCCGTCGAACGCTTGGCAGAGGTGGACGAGTACGAAGTCGTAAGAGAAGTCCAAGTGCGTCCCATAATCCGCCAAGCCAAAGATCCATTAAAAGCTTTCCTCAAGGAGTTTTTTGCGGATTATGCACCATTACTTCCCTGTCTCTTTTCTCTCAATCACGTTCCCTCAGAAGCTCAGCCTTTATATGGTCCAACCCACAATGTATGGGACCCAAAGGCGTTAGACGCCACTGTTCACGGAATCATTGCCGTTCTTTTGAGTTTGAGGAAGAAGCCGATCATTCGCTACGAAAGAATGAGCGCGATGGCCAAAAAGCTGAGTACTGACCTTCACGTGAGTCAAGTGTACCCAGTTTTGTATTGCTTAATGATCTTCGTCTTAGCACCAAATACAAGCAGAATCGTCTCTATTCGACTTTCGACTAACTCAGTCTCCTCCACTGCTATTGATCCTAGATCGGCGCAACGATCCGGTTACACCGTTGCTATCGCAATGGACGTATCAGGCAATGGTACATGAGCTACTGGGAATACATAACGGACGAGTCGACATGAGTCTCGTACCGGATATCAGAGCCGAGTTAGCCGTAGGTCGCCGTACCAACTTTTTTCTTTCTTCTTTCCTTTTTTTTTTTTGATTGTTAAAATGCTGACTTGGTTTGTAGGAGATTACCTTGACAACAGCGACCGATCCTTTCTTCCAGGCGCATTTTCTTGATACGTTCGGTGACCTTGGAACCAACCTCAAGGAGTATGTCCAATCGTATCAGACCAAGTCACTCGCTCAATCACCAGCCTCCTTCAACTCGATAGCTGACATGAAACGCTTCATCGAGGAGTATCCAGAGTTTCGGAAACTGAGTGGCAACGTCAGCAAACACGTTGCGTTGGTGGGCGAATTGAGTAGATTGGTCGACAAGCACAGGTTACTCGAAGTAGGTGAGATTGAACAAGGCCTGTCGACAAGTGCCGGTGCAGATTTTAAGGTAGGTCATGCCTCAACACTTCTCCGCTTTCAACCGACGAACCTGTCAATAGAGTGTACAGGAAATTGTCAAAAATAATGCGTTCTCACCGAGGTACAAATTACGGATTGTGATGCTGTATGCGCTTCGTTACCAAAAGACGCAGGCAAACAACATCGGTCTTCTCGTCAATCTCCTATTGACAAATGGAGTCACGGCGGATGAAGCAAGGGTAAAGTGTTCTATTTTCTCCGTCCCAGATATTTGGCTGATACAACTCCAGCTAGTCTACGTCGTCTTGAATATTGCGGGTTCCGAGCAACGTCAAGATGATCTCTTTTCCACCGAATCGTTACTTGCCAAAGGCCGTTCCGCTTTGAAAGGGCTAACGGTGCGCGTAATACGTTGCACATACTTCAATCAATGGTGCTGACCGCGCTTCAGGGGGTGGAGAACGTCTATACTCAACACAATCCACACCTGTCACAGACACTCGAGCTCCTTGTAAGAGGCAAATTGAGAGAAGGAAGTTATCCCTTCCTGGAAAGCCTCGGTCCGAATGCAGGGCTTCAAAAGTAAGGTTATTAGATTCCAGTATTTTTAATCGTCGTTGATCTCGGAAGCAGGCCGCAAGATATAATCGTCTTCATGATAGGAGGGACGACGTATGAAGAAGCTAGGGTGGTTGCTCAATTTAATCAGGAGCAGGGAGCTTCGGGACCTGCTTCTCTCAATTCTGGTGCCCGTGTTCTACTTGGGGGAACGTGCGTCCATAATTCGTCCTCGTACGTTGTTTGTCGCATCACATTCATCGGTGCTAATTAATTTCAGCTATCTCGGAATGCTCAAGTCAGCTGCAGCATCGTTCCCTGCATCCGTATATAATCCTCCACCCGAATCCGTATCGAGTGCTCCATCACTCAATCTCAATTTGGGGGGTGTCAACGTTAGTCTTGGTGGACCGGCAGGAACTGGAGTATACAGAACAAGTAACGAAGGTGTAGGAATGCAAGCGGATGGACTCCGGGACGGGGTAAGGAATCTGATTGGCAAGGTCAGACAAGGCGTTGGCATGCCGTAAGTAGAGTGACACGTTGCCTTGTGTCACATGACAAACACGACTTTACTTGCATCTGTCGCTCGTTACTTGTATCGTTCTTCCAGCCGCAAGGCTGTCAGCTTAATTTACTATGGCAAAGGGTTTATTCGGAGGTCTCAAGGGTATGGATGCCTTTGGCAAGGTGCGCGACATCCTGTAACCCTGTTCCTTGCACCGGTTTATGTGCCACGCAGACCACAGACGATGTCAAAGTCAAAACACGGACGGGTGCCTTCTGTGAGGCTTGATTTGTTTGACTTGTAATGGCTTCTGAATATGCAGTTCGTAAACCCAGTGACCATACTATCCGCCGCGATCATACTTGCGTTCACCACTATGGAATTCTTTGACTACCGTCGAGTGACCGTGGACACCTCTATCGTCGTAGACAGGAGTAGAGGAGAGAAACTCACCGTCAGCCTTAACATAACATTCCCCAGGGTGCCATGCTATCGTATGTTGTCAACCCTGCATGACAGCAATAAATATTTTTTGACGTGTATATCCAGTCCTTAGTCTTGATGTCATGGACATTAGCGGCGAACAGCAGAGGGACATCACGCACAACATTCTCAAGACGAGGTTGAATGACAAAGGCCGGCCAATACAACACTCTGTTAGTGTTGAATTAAAGAACGACCTTGACAAAATCAGCGCAGGTAAAAGTAGTAATTATTGTGGTTCATGCTATGGTGGGATGGAACCCGAAGGCGGTTGCTGTAATACTTGCGACGAAGTCCGTCAGTCATACGTGAATAGAGGCTGGAGTTTTTCAAACCCTGATGCTGTCGAACAAGTATACCTTTCACGTCCGTTGTGTTTGCGGGTCTCATATCCTTACAGTGTGTGCAAGAAGGCTGGGCAGACAAGTTGAGGGAACAGGCAAGCGAGGGATGTAATGTATCAGGCCGATTGCGTGTTAACAAGGTCGTCGGAAACATCAACTTTTCGCCAGGAAGGTCTTTCCGATCAAGTCATGACCTTGTTCCATATCTCCGGGACGATGGCAATCGACATGATTTCTCGCACAGGATTCATCATTTTGCCTTCGAAGGTATAGGATCCGCCACTTGCAGTTCCTGCCTCTGACTCATCCCTCATACAGGTGATGATGATTATCACTATAAGAAAGCTGAAGCCGGAAGAGCCATGAAGAACAAGCTGGGATTAAGCATTAACCCCTTGGATGGTGCCATTGGTAATGTAGGTTATTCACTGGGCTAATGAATGGCAGACTGACTTGTGGACAGACTAGCAAGGCACAGTACATGTTCCAATACTTCTTAAAGGTCGTCTCTACTCAATTCAGGACACTTGATGGCAAAGAGGTGCGTCATTTTTATTCCGGAGTTCCTCACCAGAGGATACTCATATTGGCCCCAGATCAAGACACATCAGTATAGCACCACCCACTTTGAGCGTGACTTAACAGAGGGACAGACAGGTGAATCTCCAGGTGGTACTCAGGTTCAGCACGGTATCGCGGGCTTACCTGGTTTGTTTTCCTGTTTTGGCTCCGACCCTGTTTTTGAATGAATCTCACGTCAGGTGCATTCTTCAACTTTGAGATATCTCCTATCCTTGTTTCACATTCAGACACTCGGCAGTCTTTTGCTCACTTTGTGACCTCGTGGGTGTGGCTGTTTATTTCAAAGAATGTGATTTCGTAATATTCTCGTTAGGACATGTGCGATCGTCGGTGGTGTCCTGACTGTGGCATCATTGATAGACGGTATCCTGTTTGCCACTGGTCGCGCGCTCAAAAAATCTGCCGTGTCGAGTGGTGGGAATGGTTATAACGGCAAGCTGATGTAGCCGCATACTCATTCGTAGTAGCATGTGCACTCTGTTCTAGTCATCTTCCGGTGTATTGACATAATTACACACTGACAGGTGATTACAGCTGTGTAATAATATTACATGATGAATACACTAGACAACACAACAATATGTTTTTTACCAATGCAAGTTCTATCCAAGCAACCTATCTTCTCAGCTCTTCTTTGAATTGTTTATTCTGCGCTTTTTCTTAGGAGGAATTGTATTTGTTTGTGATTGATTATCCTGGATACAGGTTGGGCTCATTGCTTGGTAGGCCATCCTTAGAACATACCTTGCTTGTTAGTATAAGTTCGTCATCACTTATATGACTATTCTTGGCAGCCGGGGAGGGTTGTGACTCATCCTCTTTGCTTGACGACCACTCCTTGTCGTCTTGCTGGACTGACATTGTTAGTTTCCTCCTCCTGGGAGCTCGGCGTTGCTTAATTTTGTTCGGCTGAAGGGTGGCTTCTTGCTTGCCATTGTCTTTTGGTACATCCTCCTCTTCATCTTCTGACTTGACGCGTACGACGGCCCGAACGCGTCGCACCAGCCTCGACGCGGCAGGGTTCGGCGACTGGTCCAAAGCCGTGGCTGAGTCACGGACGTCTGGCTTGGGAAGCTCGGCGGGATGCGCTGACTTGGCAGACTGCTGCACGGCTGGGCGAGAACCAGCCGCTTTCGGTTTCCGCGCTTGTGCCGCAGATTCAACTAGTTCAATGGCCGATTTGGATTTGTCGCTGGTTCGAATATTCGGGCTCGGAAAGTAATCTACCACAGCAGCTCGTTTGATTGTCTCTGTCTCAACTAAATGTGTTGGTACGATGCGCTCGAAAGTCTGGAGTATTTGTGCTGCGAATAAGCAAATTGGGGATGGATCGTAGGTTTGCGTACTCGAGTGGTCATAATCTCATCTAGCTTGGTAGAAAGAGAACATCTCTCTTCTTCGACGCGTGTGAAGTGTTCTTGCCAGTTCCGTGCCTGTTCTTTCCAATGGGTGACTTCTCTTTGCAATGAGGTGATAATTTCTCGTTGGCTATCCACCTTTCATACGCGTTCAGAAAGCATCGAATAGAAAATGGCGGGACTCCTCACGATCAGCTCAGTTTGTTCGAGCTAGGATATTGGCGGGTGAGATGGATGGTAAGACAAGACAAGGGTACATGTACAAAGAACGCACGGAGGCTTTGTAGGCGAGAATATCTTTGGCCTGTGCATTGAGCTGGAGCTGAGACTCGCGACTCAGTTTCAGAACATTGTCACGCTCTTTCTGGGCATTGCGAGCATCTGTGGCAGCCAATGCCAACTGGTTTTCAAGGTCCTTGAGCTGAAGGAGTAAGTCTTTAGCGGAGGAGGTAAGAAAGACGTCGTCGTACTGTTTTGAGGGCGGCTGATATGGAGTTTTCCAGAATGGAATTGGTCATGGTGGATTCGGAATCGATGACGGCTAGCCGTGTTTGGCACTCCGTTGTCCATTGCAATCCTCGTTAGCGCTAACTGGGAACGGCTCTTTTATATCCCAGCGAGCTCACCGGCACCAGCCGCGTACTCCCAATGCTTCCCCCCAATCCCTCCGGAATACCCCGCGTTAAACGCCCTCCACCACTCCCCATCAAAGTCCCATCCGACTCCCGTATCAGATCTGTTTCCAACGCCTCCTCATCCTCCTCCTCTCTATCCGTCGCAACTCCCTTCAGCGCCTCAACAAACGCCTCTTGCTCCCCCGCCAACCTCAACAAACGCCATCGCTCAGATGCAAGCCCCACAACTCCCCTTTCCCCTCTGCCGTCTGCAAAAAACGAGTACGTCCTGGCGATGCACGATTACTCACCCCAGCAGCAAAATGCGACTTGTCTTTCTTTTCGCGCCGGTCAGGTGATCCATGTTCTGAATAAAGATCCCAGTGGTTGGTGGGACGGCGAACTGGAAGGAAGGCGAGGTTGGTTTCCTAGCAATTATGTCAACGTAGAGTCAGAGTATTTGTCCGACGATCATCCTAGGGAAGTGAGGCGTGTACGTGTTTTTCCCTTTCCGTATCATGCAATCCGCTCAGTATTTTAACAAATGAAGGTGAGACGAAATCTGGCTTTTGCTGGCCCACGCGATACCCTCCAACCTGGTTCTCTAGCTCTTGACTCCCCTCGCAATATCGAAACAAATTCTATGGACTCGTATTGCCCCTCATTGATGGTTCAACTCATCAGTGTTTTTACCGTCATGCAAGATGCCGTCCAGAAGCAAAAAGTCCCTCATTATCTCCCCGCTGCCGCCCATATTGTGAAGCACGTTCGTAACATTCTCTCTGCCATGGGAACCGTCTACAAAGGTGCACCTATCCTTCAAAAGAACCCGGCCCTGGCTCGAGAACGGAAGGATTTACTGCAAACTCTAACTCCCCTCATCGAGAGCGCAAAGACGGCATCGGAAACACCATCAAGCAGAGAGCAGGACCATGCAGTGGATGCCATGATGCGTTGTGCCGTCGAGGTCATCAATCGTACACGGCGATTTCTCATTGTAGGCGTTCATTGCGGCTTAAAAATTCCAGAATCTCAAGGGGTAAATGGATCCGCAATTTGGTCTACGCATTCCACGGGTGTCCAAACCACTAGGTCCGCAACTGTGGATCTGGAGCAAATTTCGTTACAAAGCTCTAAAAAACCACTATCACCTCGAGTGTTGCGGACTGCTAAGAGTCTTGGCGACCTTCGAAGTGGAAACGAACCATCCTTCCAAAGTTTATCGCTAGTCCCCCCTCTACCAAAACAAGAGGACATTGATCAACTTCAGGCGCACCACAAGGCACATACCTCAGTAAGCAGCTCGTCGTCGTCATCCTTCTCATTGCAAGATGTAGTGCCACCTTCTCCAACTCACCCACCTTTCCCATGTGGCATAACGACGGCTCGACAAATCTTCGACACTGTCACCTACATTCACGACGTTTTTCTTTCTACCAATGCCGCTTTTATTGGGCACACCCACGCATACTCCCAAGAAGCACACGCTTCCAACAAAGTGCGACTTTGTGAGCTTGGTAACGAGATTACTGATCTCGCGTGCAAGTTCCTCACTTTGACGGATGCTATACTCCGGCATCCAAGCATTGCAAAACGTAAACTCGATTATATGAGATCCTCCCAGCGACGCCTATTTGATCTTGCAAATACATTCGCAAAGATTATTCGATCAATTGCTAGTCCAGATCAGTCTCTCATGGATGAAGATGAATTAAGACGCGCCATGCAAAAGACGTCTACAGAATCGTGTAAAGCTGGAGCAGATTGTCTATCGGCTGCGAGGGTTTGCTTAGTGAACCACAGTCCTACTCAGAAGTCTTTCATTGTCAAGCCTATCACCTTGCGCGAACAACTGTCATTTCCGAACGATTCCACAGAAGACACTGTTACAAACGATACCTGGTCACATGACGAAGACAGGATGGTCGTAAATCAACCTACCTCTCCAGTTTTCCCTCCAGAAGCGGAAGAAGTGGAGGAAATGGATGAGGCCACTTCAGTGCAAGGTAGAATTATTTGCGAGCTGACAACCGATCCAATTGTGGTTCCTAATTCTCCACTCGAACCTGATTTCCCTTCTCCGACCTCCGTTGTCCATTTTATGGAGAAGGACCTAGAAAGCAAAACAGCAGCTACCCCCGACCTACCAGTGAACCCTCAACTATGGTTATTTGCACATGATTATGAACACGACGATGTTGCGTATAATAACGAAGGACTTCTCGTGGGGGCTACGTTGGAGGCTCTCGTCGAGAAAATGACTCCCCATGATAGCATTGTTGACTCAGCCTTTTCTGCAGTGTTCTTCCTTACATTCAGGTTATTTTCCACTCCAGTAGAGCTTGTCGAGACGATCATAACGAGATACAACATCAAGCCACCGGTAGACCTGCCCCATGAAGACATGAGCATTTGGGAGCAAAGAAAGGGGCTTCCAGTTCGCCTACGCATATCCAATTTTATCAAAATGTGGATTGAATTTTACTGGCGGCCTGGTGTAGATAATCCTGCCATGCCATTTCTGACGTCCTTCTTACGCAATACACTATCTCTCGCTTTCCCTGGAGCTGCACAACGGATCTTGGAATTGCTTGAGATGCGCAAGCGTTCAGACATGACAACTGCGGTAAGCGACCGCATTCGAGACCCGGGAATGTCCATCAATCCACCTATAATGCCGGTGATTAATGGAGATATTCCAAGGCCTATTATGACCAAGACATTGTTAGTTACACTCCGAAAGAAAGAATGGACCAGCATTTCCGTTACGGACTTGGATACGACAGAGTTGGCAAGACAATTAACGATCATGGAATGTGACTTATATTGTGCAATCCAGCCAGAAGAGATGCTAGAGACGGGTCAACAGGGTGCCAAACCGCCGGTCAATGTAAAAGCTGTCACTTCCCTGAGCACTGCCATAACTGGTTGGGTCGCAGAATGTATCCTCAGCGAAACAGACATCAAGAAACGGTCGCTCATTATCAAGTTCTTCATCAAAGTTGCCGATGTAGGACCTCTATTGTTGCACTTTATGTCTTGCTGATACTTGTTCTAGCGCTGTACGGCTCTGAATAACTTTAGCACTCCACGTTCAATATTAGCTGCAATAGACTCCTCCACTATAGCAAGGCTTCATCAGACGTGGCTTGTTAGTCTTATATTCATCAGGATGCATATGACCTGACGACACACCAGGGCGTTCCTCAGAAACACAAATCTATGCTCGACTCACTACGGCGGCTTGCTGATCATGGACGTAACTATCATGAGTATCGAAGCAGACTCCGGAATACAGCTCCTCCAGCTGTGCCTTTTCTGGGTATTTCATTCATCACTTTCGTTGTCTCATCATACTGAGCGCGCCAATTCAAAGGTCTTTATTTGACGGATGTGACTTTTTGTCGAGAAGGTAATCCGTCGCACAGAGCAGCTCCAACGAACCCCAACAAGTCCCTTCTCAACTTTAACAAATATCATAAACTCGCTAGGATTGTACAGGGTATGGCGTCTATGTTCCTAACATGACTATGCTGATTGTGATATATTAGACATGCAACGATTCCAAGTATCCTATAATCTCAAGGCCGTTCCTGAAGTCCTGGAGTTTCTTAACATTTGCTTTGAGAATGCGAGAAAACATGGCGATCTGAAGGACTTGTACCGCCGGAGGTTAGTAGTTTTTACACCGTTCGTTTCAGTGATGACGATGCTTCTTCAGTCTTCTTGTGGAACCTCGACAATCTCAATCCTCTGATTCACAACTACCTATTGTAGAGGTGCGGCATTTGTTCAGCTGGGCAACTCGCTCTCAGTCACAATCACAACCACAAGCGGCAGCATAACGATTTCTTACATGCTTTCTTTTTTCATACTATTTCAAGGATTCATTCGGATGAATATACCTGGAACTGTATAATCAACTCGCTCCGTTCTAGCAAACCTGTAATCAACTGGATTTGTCAATTATTTATTCTTTCATTATACCACCATTGCAATTCCTTGACCATTATGGTATAGCATTGTTGTTGTTGTATATACCTACAGTGTACTACTTTGACCTTCCACATTTAATGAGAGATATGCCGATAGGTAGTGACATAGAAGCTTGGGTTGGTTCCATTATCCTGTGCTAATCTAGGATAGGTGCCAGACGTAATTCCTGGACCCTACATGCTGTTAATGAGCCATAGTTAGTTTCATATTAAAGCTTACAAAATCGTAAACGAAAGGTCTGCTTTGAGTTACACCAAACAGCCGTGAACTCTCCAATATCATCGAATAAACGGGGGATGGGTCATTTCCTGGTGCATGTACACTCCAGCCCTTGTTGGTGGCGCGAATATCCCAAAATGCGACAACACTGTGGCGTGCCGAACCTGCTGCTACATAACTAGAACCACCTCCACCGCATGAGACCGAATATATAGACTCATAAGACAAAGGGTCATACAAATTTAATACTGGACGAAGCGGAGCAAGACCAGAAGTGGAGGGTCCCACATCACTTGAATGCAAGGGTGATCGGAGATCATAGCACCTGACCACGCCATCAAACCATCCAGAAACGAGAATTTGTGGGCTGGAACCCCACGGAGAAGATGCGGGAGCTTGAGTGACGCCATAAACGGCGGAGGAGGTAAGGTGTTTGTATTTAGGTTGCAGAACGGCCGTGGGACGTGCGCGGAGGCCATCTTCCGATACGGCATGCACTGTCAACGGCGTTGCGGAGGATGTGCCAAATACGGCAAAAGGGTTGGGGGCGCGAAGACATAAGTGGGATGTCCAACTGCGGCTATTAAGCTCTATAGAACTGGAGGGTCCAAGGGGCGGATCGGTTAATGATAAAGTAACATGTCCACTTGCGGTCAAAGACAACAAACATGTTTGCGAAGAAGAGAGAGATCTAATTGAATCAGAGCGTTGGCCAGGCAAATTGACCCTGTGTCTGTCTAGTAAGAAGGAAGGTTTTCCGTCCGCGGCTCTTTCTAATATAGTAGCATGTTCTAAGGAACCATCTTGAAAACCGATGTATAGTGTACTGTCCGGGTGAGTGTCGTCTACAAAAGTTATAGCTGTAAGATCGTGATCAGGACCAGGTTGCGGGGAAAGTCGATATCGCCCTTCTGAAATCATCAGGGGCGATGCATGCTCTTTCAAGGATACAGTGGTTTTGTATGAGTAGATAGAGCTCCCCGCTGCAACGAGAAGTCTGGACGGATTCATGGCAAGAGCGGGTTGCAGCATCCCGTTCCATGGGTGAGAAAGAGGTCGGGCGACAAACGCAGATTGCGTCCAGGCTAAATCTGTCCGCGCATCGTAATATGCACAAGTCCTGGGCGTCCAGGAAGCGCGCGTTTTTTCTAGACTATACGAGGGCCGGGGATTTGCGCGCAAGTATTCTAGCCAGCCATATTTGAGTACCTTGCGTCCCATAATGATCGCGTTTAAATACTTTCAGATGCAACTCACAAAGGCACTGAAAATCCGGCAAGAGCAAGCTAGGCTTCCTAGATCTTGAACATGAAGGTTCCTCAGGATAAGAACGAGGACTTCGGTTGGAAGGAAGACGAGCGGCATCTTGCCCAAGGATCACGTGCCGAGCCGCGTCTTCACACCCGCTCATCCCGACCCCCTTCCGGTAATGCGACGCGATGTGCGCATCCTCCTCGTCGGCGATGGTCTGCGGCTCTTCAAATTTTTTCCATTCTTTGCTTATGTGCTGCATTTTCAGAGGGCGTCGGCAAGAGCACTATAATCACCTCGCTCATCAAGGAGTCATATGTTGCCCATGTAAGAATTCTGTCCCTCTCATCTCCGGACGGTCTGTGAAGGACACTTGCAGGTGCAGCATATTGTTCCTGAGGTGACCATCCCACCAGAAGTCACCCCCGAAAACGTGACGACCTATATTGTAGATTCTGGCGGCAAGTCAGCGCGTCTTCAGACACTCTGCGCCGCTTGATGTTGTCTTTTTGCAGCTGGGCCTCATGACCGAATGCACCTTGAGTCCGAAATCCGAAAAGCGCATGTCATATGCGTTGTTTATTCTATTGATAATCCTAATTCGTTTGACCGCATACCAACGTACTGGCTACCGCATTTTAGGCAACTTGGGGTCAATGTCAGTGTTGTTTTCATAGAATTTCAGGCTCCTTTATCGCTCAACAGGTTCCGGTAATACTCGTTGGTAACAAGATCGATCTGCGTGGAGGCGAAGTGACGAACGAAGCTCTAGAAGAGGAAATCATACCCATTATGAATGAGTTCAAGGTGAAAACTAATTCAATTCAGTATGTTTTTTAGTAATTTACCAGAGCTTGGCAGGAGGTGGAGACTTGCGTGGAATGTTCTGCCAAATTACCTCTGAATGTGTCGGAAGTCTTTTATTTTGCACAGAAAGCGGTATTACATCCCACAGCACCCTTGTACGATTCGCGTGATCATGTTAGTAAAAATTTTCCGCGCAGCGATGAGCTGATCACACGTCAAGTAGGTATTAAAGCCGGCATGTGTAGCCGCGTTGCGCCGCATCTTCAAGTTATGTGACACCAACAAAGATGGCATACTAGACGCTTCAGAATTGAATGAATTTCAGGTAGCCGACACCACTCGTCGTCCCAGTAGTATCTTACCAAGCCTAGCGGAAATGTTTTGACGCACCACTTCAACTGCAAGAGTTGGAGGGTATCAAGGCCATGGTCCAGGAACATGCTGAAGGCGGCGTTCGTGATGGAGGTTTAACCGAAACTGGGTTTCTGTATCTGCATACTATTTTCATCCAACGTGGTCGACTCGAAACGACTTGGACAGTCCTTCGGAAGTTTGGATATGCTGAGGATCTACGACTGACAGAGAGTTTCCTATCACCCAAGTACGTTACATACATTGCCGTTGTAAATCCAGTCATGGTAATCCTTAACTAGGTTTGACGTTCCGCACGATTGTTCTGTTGAGCTTAGTCCACTTGGTTATCAATTTTTCACCGATATATTCGAGACTTTTGATCAAGTTGGTGCTGAACTCTGGCTTTTTCTTCTTCTATGCTTACTTATTATTATAGGATCAGGATGGTGCTCTTAAGAAGGAAGAGTTGGAGGAGCTGTTCAGTACTTCTCCAGGAAATCCATGGGCGTCCCAAGGCTTCCCTGATACTACGTTATCGGATGACACGGGTGCCGTAACACTGCAGGGCTGGTTAGCTCAGTGGAGGTTCGTGTCCTTCCAGGCAAACGTAACGGTGATTTGATGTGAATCAGTATGACAACACTCCTTGAGCACAAAACTACCCTGGCATACCTTGCGTACCTTGGTTACCCAGATGAGGCACGAACAGGAGCTCTTCAAATAACAAGACCGCGCAAAATTGATAGAAGAAAGGGCAAGGTCTCGCGGAATGTCTTCCTATGCTACGTTTGTGGTGCAGCCGGTTCGGGTAAGACGTCGGTTTTACGAGCATTCGCGGGGAAACCGTTTGGAGAAAGCTATGAACCCACTAGCAGGATGATCAGTGTTGTAAACTCTGTAGACATTGACGGGTCTGAAAAGTATCTGGTTGTGAGTGTTCGTTTTTTTTTCAGGCGTCGGTAAAGCTAACTGCGTTTGGCGTGATAAGCTACAGGAGTTTGGTTCAAGATTTGAAGCTGAGACGTTGCGCAGCTCGAGAAAGACCGACATTGCTGATGTTATTGTCTACATATACGATTCAAGTGATACGAACTCTTTTTCGTACATTAGCAATTTACGAGTGAGTGGCGTGGTTAATCGTATGCACTGGCTCACTCCTCTGGCACAGCAACAATACAGTTTAGACCATATACCCACGCTATTTGTCGCCACCAAGTCTGACCTAGATCTTGCATTACAGGCAAGTCATTAAGTAGATGGTGCAATCACACACTCGGCTGACGTGGACTAGCGTCATGAAGTTCAACCAGACGTGTATTGCCGACGACTAGGATTACAAGTGCCGGTGTCTGTGAGCGTCAAGACGGGGCAGCTGGCGGATGCATTCCATGTGATATGCAGCATTGCAATGAACCCGTAAGTGAGATTTATTTCTAGATAGGGGGAAAGTTTTGATGGTATTGATCAGGCAAAGTGCGATACCTGGCGGCGGCGAGCGAGCGCTAAGGTCTCGAGCACGACTGCGGACGTACGTGACACTGACTGCGTTATTGGGAGGGTGTACTGCGGGGCTGCTTGTGATGTACCGTGCGCTTGTTCGGCCAGGAGGAGGGATTCCGTGGTGGGGAGGATGGCTTGTTGGACGGCGGTAGTAGCGATCCGGAAAGCGACGTGTAAGATCCGAATCTGAACGTGCTCGTCGAGCGCGCGGCTCGTTGCTGCTTTTAAATCGATCCTGCTTTCTTTCTCTCCTCCAACCATGGACGAGGACATGTTAGACTCATCCCCGCACTTCATCCCCCTTTCTCCTCCCTTTCATGGCCCCAGAAAAATGCTGTATGTCCTCTCTCTGCCTCCCCACCGACCTAGTCCTAAACGCCATCCCGTTTCAGAGATCTCGTCTTTGTCCAGGACTGCACCGGTAGCCAGGGCAGCTATATCACATCTGCAACCAAGAACATCGAGCAGATTTGTTCCACCATCTTTGAATCTGGCAGGCTACAACATCCAGAGGATCTCCGTGTCGGCCTCGTTGCCTTTCGTGACCACCCTCCACAGGACCATACTTACGTAGTAAAAAACTTTGGTTTTTCGTCAGACACAAGTAAGGTCCACAAAGACCTCTCCACCCTCTATGCTTCCGGTGGCGGAGATGGCCCAGAGGCAGTCACCGCAGCCCTCGCAGAAGCCCTCAACATGGATTGGAGAATGGATGCCAGTAAAATGGTCGTTCTCATTGCCGACGCCCCGCCGCATGGCATTGGGGAGTATGGCGATGGTAAGCGACGTGTCATCCATTTTCCCCTTTCCTCTGACTCTCGTATCCTATGATAGGTTTTGATGATGGTTCTCCTGACGGACACGATCCTTTGCAAATCGCTAGAGTGATGGCTAGTCGTGGAATCACACTCGTAAGTATCATTATATTCGTATAGAATTGCTTGATACATGTCGTTTGTTAGTTCTTCGTTGCTTGCGAGCCTGCATTGAGCGGTTATTCAGTGAGTCATTACACATCATAAAAGTTCATTAGATGCTCATGTTTACGCCAATCAGTATGCAACTGATTTTTACCAGGCAATCACAACCATTACATCTGGGTTGATGCTACCCTTAACAACAGCAGACCTACTTGCCCATGCTATTGTTGGCAGCGTCTTGGAGAACTTGGACATGGAACGACTCGTTCGTGAAGTCGGACATGCTGTAGCCCAACGGATATTAGGGAACAACGAAAGTGTCGACGACGTGGCCAGGGAGCTACATGAAAAGCTTTTGCTACGCAATGAAAACACCAAAAAGGTCGTCATTGAGAGTATATATAGAGAGTCCGAAGAAGCCAAGCATAACGTTGAAGTATTCTTTCAAGCACCCTCTCTTGCTGAAGCTCGGCCACTACTCAAACGAGTATGTTTTATCTGCAAATTACATTAATTATTGTTTTAACCTTCTTGCCCAGGTGCACGGTACACGCTTCACAGATAAATACCTTCAAGCTCGTCAGTCATTTTCTCGCAGTTCCTACTCTCCATATACCGTGCCACCACGCACGTCAACGTCAACGATCAAAACACCACCATCATCTCCAAAAGCTGTTCCTCACTCACCCCCAAGGAAGGTGGTAACGGACTTTGCTGCATTCGGAGCCCCGGCGTCAGCCAGCGTTTTCAAGACTGCAGTAGCATCTACTCCATTCTCTGTAGCAGGGGGGAAAGCTGCCTTTGCAGGAATTAGAAATGGAGGTTCACGGACTTCTTTTGATGACGATGATGAAGATGAAGACGACGGCGTACAGAAGGTTGAGCTGAGAGAAGGGTCTATTACGTTTGATCAGGTGTGTATTGGGTTTTCATATTATTCGATGGGGGGCTGACAGGCGACAGGCGAGAAGAATTGCCTTGCAAAGTGCATGGCGCAGTACAGCCGCCTAACACCATCTCAATACGCACATCTATCCCAATGTTGTCACTTGTACTGTATCACCCATGATTTTGTTTTCTCCTCTCAGGAACTTTCCGTAATCTTGCATGCGTTGTTGTAGATTTCAATATTTGATTGTCAAGGTAGGACACAATCTACTCTACTCCGTTCGATGATGAGGTGAACATGCCTGACGAGGGTATCTTGCACTTTAACTGCTGGTGCTCCTCACCAGAGTCTTGAATGCGCCCCCTCAATCTTTTTTGCTTTTCCGCTTTGACTTTTTTGCAACTTTCTGTTTCTTTAGCCTTTCTCCGCCTTTTCTTTGTGCGTTTCTCTTCCTCTCTCCTCCTTATCCTCTGGCCACGACCCTCAGTCGTACCCTGCTTCCCTTTTCTCTGCAGCATAAACTCTGACGATGCAGAAACATGGTCTGAGGGTGGGACATTCACCTCCGAATCGGCATCCGGAACTAACACTGAACCTCTAAAAAACCTTGAATATAGATTTCGTTTCGCAGCCTCTCGTTTAGCGGTGATCAGCAAACCATATTGTGGTTTAGTTTCACCCGATGGCGTCTCCAGAGACGTAATGGGTCCGGGTCTACGATTCGACAGGATACCCGTTGATGTGCGAGAAAAGAGGGGAATGTGTACATTAGCCTGGAATGAAGTAGATGAGTAAAAGTTGGAGAAGATGTTGCAATGGATAGAAGTTGTCCTCACGTCTGACTTTTCATCCTCCGAGTCACTATTGTAAACTTTCAGTTGTATTGACTTTGCTGCTGCAGAGTAAAGGCTTGGATAAGTCAATTCAATATTGAGACTGCCACTGGGGAGACAAAATGGAGACGCAACTGATCCCAGAAGGGAAAGGCCTCGTCGCGATCTTTGCCCACACCAGCAAGGGTCCGCTTTTGCGGGATGGCGAGGGGTCTTGATATAGCGCCCTCACGTAGGCCATTTCCTTTGCCTGACCAGCCCTGGGCAAGCAGGTATGAGTGTCCATCCAGCGGCATCAGGTCAAAAGCGCATTATCCAGAAAAGGCAGGCAATCGTACAACTCGTAGTCTACGAGGCTACTCCTAGACCATCTGCGTACTGGAACTCACCCGAATTCCCATACTATAGCATGGCTCAGAGCGGTATTCTCGACTGAAGCGCTACCTTACCTCCCAGATGTCAATAGCAACTTGACAGCTTTCACGAACAACTCGAGGCGCATCCGCTCGGCTCATCCACTCCCTGAGATGGGGTAAAACCTCTGGCGTTCCAATGCCTCCCAAAGCCTCTGCAGCTTCGTGTCGTACCATCTCATTCTCATCTGAATTTTGTAAAACCCTGAGAAGGGGCGAGACAGAGTGTGGTGAGAGCATCTGGCCAAATACGAAGGCAATCTCATGCCTTGGGATTCTTGTCAGTCAAAATATGCAAAAAGCGTTGGGTGTACAGACTTGAAGAGCTCGCTGTCATCCGAAAACCCAGAAGCAAGCGCATCCACTGCATCCGTCGTTCCAATATTGCGAAGTGCAAACATGGCACGATAACGCTGAAATAGAGGAAGACTTTTGTTTACAAGCTGTTCTCTGAGCGTTGCAACATTCGACGGAGAAGACTCGTCGGGTTTTGCACCTCGTAAGAGGCCCGAAGTGGCAGGCGCGGGATCGATTGATGTGTAAAGTCTTGCAATGTTATGAGATCTCTGCCTTGTGCAAAATAGATGACGCGTACGGTGTGTGAGATTCTGAGGAAGCTTCTGAGCGATATTTCAGTGCCTCTTCTGAAGCGTCCCATTCTATTCTTGCGATGGCGATTTCACATGTTTCCCTCACCGTTCGTTCAGAATCAGACAAAAATGTTTCGAGAATGGGCATCGAATCAACAGAAGAGATTGCACCCATTGCTTCCGCTGCCTAGCCGTGTAGGATTGAAAATCGCTATAAATGTCTTCCAAACATACATACCTCATGACGGACCATAGGGTCCTCGGAAAGGTCTTGTAACACAGATTCAAGGGCAGGAAGAGCAGACGTCTGCTTCATCTGTCCTAGACAATATGCGAGCTCGTGCTTTAACAACGCAGACGAGTCACTAAACCCTGGGCGAGTTTGAGATGACTTTAACAGAGCGATTGGTTCCGCATACCTTTGGATATTATCCTGACGGCGTCGTCATTTTTAAGTGCTTTGAGTGTAAACAAAGCACGAAAACGTTTATGTAAAGGGACATTTCCCGGCGTATTGAGGAGGGTATCTTCTAATCTTTGAAGGTCATTTTGTGTAATCATGGCTAGATTAGATCAGACGAGTTTATTGATCGGAGTTTGAATCCATTTCTACATATCATGCCCAAGTCAAAACGCTCGAAGCTCGGTGAATATTTCCAGATTCTCCCATCAGGCGCTCCTAACGACAATGGAGCCATATAGTTTCTTTAGCAAAAGTCTCAAAAAAGACCCGAGAGCACAAATATGCTCTTATTGAAGAGGCAAGTAACGTCGGAAATTGGCTTCTGTTTTTAACATGAGGACCGGACAGGTAAAAATTAATCTCGACAAATGGCAGTATTGCTGGCTTTTCGAGGTTGGAAACATGAGGAATACCCATTTGAAAACCGTGCGGAAACTTTGGAAAGAGTGCGTGAAAGTATGGCTCGACGGCACTCTGATTAGATGGAATTATCTAGTTCTGCGCGGATATTCTTTGGACGTGGGGCAGTTATGGCGAAGGCTTTGGGCACGTCGCCGGAAGAGGAGTACAAACAGGACATACATAAACTGGCACAGGTATGTACTGTCATTTTTGATCATATCAAATGCTGAGGAAATGCCGGAGAACATCAGTGGCCAAGTCGGCCTTCTATTCACAGATTCAAATCCACAAGAAGTGATTGATTGGTTTAAGGACTTTAAACAAGCCGACTTTGCAAGATCCGGTAACATTGCGACGCGGACGATTGTGCTACCTGCAGGACCTATCATGCAACGCCATTCTAATCCCCCTGAGCCATTCCCGCACAATGAAGAGCCTCAGCTACGAAAACTAGGCCTTTCAACATATATGCAAAAAGGCGTACCAATGTTGCATGATCCACATCAGATATGTCGGAAAGGCAAGGCATTGACGGGCGAACAAGCCCAGCTATTAAAGTTGATCGGAGAGAAGATGGTTGAATTCAAGGTTGGATTAGTTATGCGGTATGATTCAGCAACGTCTGAGGTTGAAAAAGTGGAAGGAATGAGAATTGGCGAGGAAGAGGAGCGGGAGGGCATGAGAATTGGCGATGATGAGGATTAGAATAAGAGTAACTTCAAGTTAGGCTTAGACGGTTACATTCCCAGAGCCAACCTGGCTGATGGCAGAGACAAATTTCAACTTCAAGCAAGGTCCAGACATCTTCTCACCTAAAAATCTTGTCTGGATATCATCCTTCGTATACTGAATGAACTTTTCTGATCTCCCTACAGGTCGAGATTGGCAGACCTGGCTCTGGTGTAGCTAATCTTGCCGGTGATCTAGCACTAGTCCCATACAGCGAATACTCGTTTGCAGAGAAACAGTGGGTCCTTCGCCCGGCTTCATTCAATCGTTCAAACTCTCACTTGTCCATCTGCAGGAATAAGAAATCCATCCATGTTATTCCCATCGATTCATCTGCAGCACCTCTTCAAATCCCTGTTCGTCCCCAATGATAAAGGTCGTCATCTATTTGATGTTAACTTCGCAAATAGCTTCCCAAGGGTGGTGATGCCTTCTGGCTAGACTCTCGAGTCATTGGTCATGCTGTCGAAGGAGCGAATGGCACAGAACTTTATGCTGTCCAACTCAATTTCGAAAGTCAGGCTGGTGGCCTCAATACCTCCCCACCAACACTGCTGGGTCATTTTCCGACCAAAACTGTGACCAACTTCCGCTACTCTCCGGAGGCTGGTTTTCTCGTTTTCTCCGATTATGTGTGGCCCGATGGTAATCTGTCCACGGTCAAAGCACAAGATAAAGAGTGGGATGACCGTGGAAATACTGCGTACGTCTATGACACAACATATGTCAGACACTGGGATACTTGGATCGGGAAAAAGCAACCCACCCTATTCAGTGTTTCCCTTGCCAAGAATTCAGACGGAAAGTGGGTATTGGGAAACGAGTATTACAGTCCTTTGAAAGGAACAGGACATGTAGGTTTCCAATGTCGAATAAAAAGATTTGCCTGATGAATGATTAGCATTGTCCGGTTGAACCGTTCGGAGGAACAGATGACTTCGATGTGTCCAAGACCGACATAATCTACACAACAAAAGATCCAAAGTTAGCAGACGCATGGAACACGAAGCAGAATGTAGTGACCCGCCCTCTTGATACTGAAACTATTGTTCATGACTTGTAGATATACATCGTAGATTTCAAGGGACAAAAGCAGCCAAGAGAACTGACTTCTGGAGAGCAGGGAGCGGTTCACAATCCAGTTTTTAATGCACAAGGAACGAAGGCTGCATGGTTGGAATTAGATGAAAATGGTTATGAAAGTGATAGGTGAGTACCAGTCAAGAGCTTTTTTTCAAAAGCTCAAGTTGTTTAGAGCAAAAATAGTGATTTACGATTTCGAGAAAGAAGTACGGTACACATTAACGCAAGAATGGGACAGATCGCCTGATTCTCTTGCGGTGAGTATACCCAACAACATATCTTAAGCGGCTCGTAATAGGTGCGTTCAGTTCTCGAAAGATGACAATTTCATATATTTCACGGCCGGCGATGAGGCTAAAATTAAAATATGGGTCCTTCCCATCCCTGCGACGCCTGGCGAGTCCACAACTAAACCCGATTTACCATCAAAGTATACCAAGCCTATTGCCTTGACCCATCACCACGCAGCCTCTGCACCGCAACCTTTGTCTAACGGTCGTCTATTATTTACCCGCTCGTCTTACACTTCCCCTAACGACATTTTTGTCATTCATGACTCCAAGGGATTTGAGACCGTTACGTCTTTCTCAGACCACATCCATCAGCTTACGCGATTCACCGAGAAGGCGTTGCAGGGCAAACATTTGAGCAAAGGCGAAGAATTCTGGTTCAAGGGAGCTGATGATCACAACGTTCAGGGGTGGCTGTTAAAGCCTAGAGGATGGAAGGAGAGCGATCGTAGGAGGTGGCCGATCCTTTTTCTCATTCATGGAGGTGTGTTTCTTATCCTTTTCTTCTCATATTATGACTTCTTAAATCTTTGCAGGTCCACAAGGCGCTTGGGAGGACCAGTGGTCAACAAGATGGAATCCTAACGGCAAGACCTTTTGTTTCCTCTACTTTACACGAGGTTTGATCATATTTTTCCAGTTTTCGCTCAACAAGGCTACTTTGTTGTTGCTATCAACCCTACGGGAAGTACTACATTTGGCCAAAGTATGTACATATCTCTAAGCAAGTATTTATCTCGATCTATGTCTCCCATAATCAGAGTTCACGGACGCCATCGCCGAAGATTGGGGCGGTAAGCCATTCGATGATTTGAGGAAAGGCTGGGAGCATATCCTACAACATTACCCTCAGGTGGGTTCGCCAGTGCTTAGGTCCTATGTCATGACTTTTAATCATTTCAGGTTGATCGCGACAGAGCAGTAGCTGCTGGTGCAAGTTGGGGCGGATATGCAATCAAGTATGATTTCACTGACTACATGAGACTGTGCGAACTAATCAAACGATCAGCTGGATACAAGGTCATCCAGAATATGGCTTCAATTTTAAGGTACGTAGCGGTGCCGATGTCATCGGTATGATCCATCCTTACCAATATAATAGGCTCTCGTATGCCATGACGGTGTAAGTTGGTCATTACTATCTGCTATCTGTCTGTCCTACATACTTTAACAGGTATTTGATTCCAACTACAATGGATTTTCCACAGATGAATTATTTTTTGTGAGTGTATATGTCTACATATGTGATGACCATTCATATTTCTTCTGCCAGTTCAACCATGAATGGGGCGGCAGGTTGGTCGCATGACAGGTTGTCTGAAAAGTGCTGACGTGCTCCAGGCCATGGGACAAGAAGAGCAAAAAACTTTCATTGAAATACAGCCCTTCTAATTTTGTTGAGAAATGGTCGACGCCGCAGCTCCTCATTCATGGAAGCAAAGACTATCGTCTTCCAGAGACAGAGAGTATCGGCGCTTTCCATGCGCTGCAGCAGTGAGTGAGTGTTGTCATGGTCCTTCTTCGCTAACAAGCCTGTCAGATTGGATATTCCGAGTAGACTGGTAGTGTTCCCTGATGAAAACCATTGGGTATTGAATCACGGAAATAGGTGAGTGTTTTGGATAACAAGAAAGTACGATTGGTTGAGAATTGCAGTCTCAAATGGCACTATGAAGTATTGAGGTGGTTTGATAAGTATGTCGGAGAAAGTGCAGGTTTGGCGAAATAGAAGGGCACAGCGTGTGTATGATTAGTAGTACCGAACGTGAACAACCAACCAAGCTTCATGCTCTTGACATGTCTACTGCAAATTGGTTAGTACTTTTACAAGGCTCCTTGCCTCTTCTTGTCCTCCAGCAACTCCTATAGAGTCTGAGTTGCGCTTCAAAAGCAACTGGCAGCTCTCCTTTTCAGCACGCGCCGTGTAATCACGTGATTCCTAATCTACTTCATGATGACCACCGAACAAGATGTCTCGCTCAACTGCCTCCTTGCCGGCGACAATGAAGATCAGATCTTTACTGTTGAAATTTCGAGGAACCAAAATGTCAGCATTCTCAAAGGCATGATCAAGGATAAGATGTCACCTCTCCTCGACCACGTTATTGCCTCAGAACTGTGGCTCTGGAATGTTTCCTTTCCCATCGGCCAATCTACCTCATGGGAGCCAGTAGCTGACATTGATAGGTTGGAGCCCACAAGGAAGGTGCATTCTCTCGTGAATCTCTCGGATGAGCATGTGCACATCATGTTTAAATTACCAAGCCATGGTACGTCCAAAAATCCTCTTTTCTGATCCCCACTTGACTTGTAGTTAGTTACGGCTCCCAGTCAACTCTTGCTCAACTGCTTTGTTCTTGGTGATAACCGAAGTGAGATGTTTACTGTCAAGATTTTGAAGACCGAAAATGTCAGTATTCTCAAAGACCTGATCAAGGAGAAGAAGAAACATCTCCTTGACGGCATTGATGCCTCGAAACTCAAAATCTGGAACGTCTCCTTTCCCATCGACGATCTTGAATCCAAGGAATTATCAACCGTTGGGCCCAGCTTGAAACCCCAAATACCATTGTTGAGCATGTTCCCCCTTGCGCTTGATGTTAAATATATCCACATTGCAGTAGGTGTTCCTGTACAAGGTGAGTCCTACATTTACTCCTTGCATCACATAGCAACTCTGTCGCAGATAATTGTAGCAAGGATGAACACCCTTTCAAGCGACGTCGTCTAGAAGTTGAACTACCTCATACCCCACCCCGTCAGATGGATACTGGAACAGTCGAAAAACAAAGTATGTGCATCATCCAGCATAGGTTGTCTTCTTTTAAACAATTTTCTATTAGCTCCACCACGCCTCAACCAAGCTGATACAGAGGCCGCCATGGAGGATGTGGTTCAACCCTTTGGGGAATACATTAATTACTTGGCGGAGGGGAAATTGGATAGCTACCTTGACTCCATTGGACCTGAAGGCCAAAATAATGACCTTAACATGAATTTGTCGGTTGGATCCACTCTTCTCCTTCACCAGCTTGGGAGAACCCTCAGCCCAGAAGATGAAAAAAGGATTAGCAACTTGTTTGCCCTGGGCATGACGTTTGTGGTTTTGAATCGCACTATAACAATTTTTAATCTTTTCCTAATAGCCAGCTATTTTCTGTATCAGGCTCGGGAAAGACTCGCCTTGTCCTTGAGGGTCTTTGCAGACATTGGGGCATCTATTTTTCATGCATTACACAAACAAATAAGGCATCTGGTTCTGACGATGTCCAGGAGGTAACAAATGCTTTGACTTCAATGAGTGTTGTGAAGAGCCTGAAGGAATCCTCAAGTCCTATCAAGGAACAGAATCTTCAAAACATCAATGCTGCACGCCGCGCATTTGCACAGTTATTGTGTGCACGTATTTTCATCCTCCAGAAGCTCTTAGAGAACATCCCTTCTGAGACAACAGCTGAGATTGCCCGACGCCGATGGGTTCTTCTTCAAATTTCACCTCCTCGTATCCAAGATGGTGATATATTTGTTACAGTGCTACAGGCCATACGGGGGGGCACCACCAACATCTTGATGGACATAGTTCGCAAGACACTGCGAAATCTTGTAGATACAAAACGATCCATATTCCCTAATGCTGAGGGTCTCTTTGCTGTGGTTGATGAAGCACAAGTGGCTGCCACTAACCTCAAACCCTACTTTCTATCCAAAGATGGTGCCAGTCAGTGGCCAATTCTTCGTGAAATTCTGGAGTTCTTAGACAAGTCAAAATTATTCAAGGGTGTTATTCTTTCAGGAACTGGCTTGTCATTATCCATGGTGGAGAAGGCATTAATGTCTTCCTCTGCAAAACAGGGCCTTGAGAAGGGCGTGTTTGTCGACATTGGAAGTTTCAACAGACAGAGTGTTTCTCATATTCCCTACATCAAGCAATACCTTTCTGATCATGACACAAATTCAGATAAGCGATTATTGCAGCGCATGCAATACTGGCTTTCTGGTCGGTGAGTACACCATTCAGTATCACTGCCTACTTCTTACCATTCTGTTGAAGCTACCGGTTTACAGCCAGCTTTATTGAGCTGCTACTCTCTGAAAAAGATGTCCCTCGGCACCGTGCTTTAACCCGATTTGTTCATTGGACAACTGGATTCACAATCACGGATGCAATGGATCTGGAAGAAAAGGAATCAGACATTTCATATGCGCTAAGTAGAAAAATACAAGCATATCATCCAATCAGTTCTGCATCTCGCCTCTTCAACCAAAATGATGGTTAGTGTTGCACTTTAATTATTAATTACAGATTGATCATGGAACAAACAGCAATTGATTTGATACAAGAGTTGCGCCGAATTGTGATGCGATGGACAATAGGAAGTGAACCTACATTCCTCACTGCAGTTCAAATGCACAAGGCAATTGCACTGGGTGTTGGCTTCCTGAGTGATGAGATGCGGAGAACTGCTTATGACCCACTGACCAATTACCCTGTCTACATTTCAGAACCATTGGTTGTTCTTGACCTCCGCCGGATATTTGAAGAACACAATGGAATAACAAGGAAAGGGTGGCTTGCAAGTGCATGCTCTGATGCTCGTAGTCGTGGCGCATTGGGTTTGGTATTTGAAGAGGTGGTCCTGTTTATACTTGTAGAGACTTTTGGAGTCCAGGGTGGTGCAGAACTCTCCAAGGCCTTCAAGTGTCACAAGCCCTGGGCTTCAAGGAGAGTCAAACTGGTCTCACTACAACTAACATTGGCTGGCAATTTACAAACCTGTGAGGTCTCTTGGACCTCTGGCAGTTCTGACCGCTTTGGTTTCAAGGCACAATCGCCAGAAGATGTATTATCTTTCCTCCACAATCCTAATGGAAAAGCATTCATTTTCCCAGACATTCACATGGGCCCTGACTTGATATGCTTCCTTCAAGATGTGGAAACAGGGGAACTGATCATTGTTGCAGTTCAAGCTAAAGTGTCACCAAAGCTTGATACAAGGACATGGCAGTCTGCACTGCAGAGTGTCAACCCAAATCATTTCTATACTATTCAGGTGTGCCAACTGTTCTACAATGGGTAAATCAAACTTATCTTTCACTATGGCATAAAAGAGCAACAAGGATGGGGAATTGAATCAATATGCTCCAACCTCATATCCCACACTCCAAGATGATGTCATATGTGCCTTTGAAACAATCCTTAAGCAGGAGGAATTCGCTCCTGCATTTCCAGATCATATCACTCCTATGGTTCAGGACTATTGCCAGAAGCTTCGTAGCCACAGAAAATCAATTCAACAGTTACCACGTAAAACCCCTCGGCTCCTTGGTGTTATTGCAACTCCCGATGATGACCAGGATCTCCGTTTAAAGGCTGAGCGGCGCAGTGACGTGGTGATTCTGCGATGGAATAGCGTGGAAGAATATCTAGGTCTGACAGCAGCAGCAGCAACCACACGCATATTGCCAGTGCAGTGACGCACTTGCCGCCGCCCGCTCACCTGTGTTTTCCCCGTTGTCGCCTACATTACCCTATCCTTTCCCTGGCTTGGTGCTTTCCGTATCAGTTACGCCCGGCTAGCTTTTTGTCGATTCTTCCGCATTGGTCGCAAGGCTCGTTTTCTGGCATCGCAATTTTAGCTATACCGCTGCTGTCCGATTCTATGCAGTCATTATACATACTAATTGAATGAAATTGTCTTAAATAGTCCTATGAACAGACTCCGAGCCGTGCTTGGTCAAAAAAGTCGGAGAGGTCGAAAGCGTCGCCAGCTTCCTCTTCCTATGTACTCGACACCAAAAATGCCTTCAACATCCAACTCGGGAATGCAGTGAGAAATGGACACCTCGTCCTCATCATGAGCCACACGACGCAAGAATCTTGCCCGCGCTCTCTTTAGCATCGCTTAAATACTGCCGTTATGACGAGCGGCCAACCGGATCTCGTAAAGGGAAGATCTGAGTTTGACATTGATATCGCGCTCTAGGTCGCAATCGATGACATTGTAGCCAAAGTCCTAGTCGTTAGATGAGTGGGAAAGGAAAAGGGAGGGAGACGAACGATTCAAGAGTTTTCGTTTGCGCCGACAATCATGGAAATGTATAAGTCCGCGCACATGGGATAAGTGGAGTAAAGTTCCTCCTCTCCATCCTGCGTCGCGGTCAATCAAATGCCCTCAAAAACGAGAAAAAATCAGCCATACTCGTGGATCCACGAACCCGGACTACAGCACGGATTTAGCGGCTTAGATCAAGCTGGTAGGACAGAGCAAGCTCAACATTGCGCATTGCTTGTTCTTGCCCCCAATGGCCCATGTCGTGCAAGGTGGAGTTGGCCAGACAATGTTCAGGGCGACATACGAGGAGTGGGACTCGTCGCACAGCCCGCCTGTAAGAATATCGCATTGTGAATCGATGAACTCACGGATGTCCTTGTTCCATTCAATTTCGCGTTTACCGCCCTCAGGGCTGAATATTCGAAGAGCAACGTTGGTAACGTTCGGTGGCTGACTGCTTGGACCATGCTTCTGGTGATATTCCTGTTCATTGAACTCGGGAAGCATGGATACCACTTTGTCGAATCCTCGTACCAGCGTTGCGAGATTGAGGAACGATGTTGCGGCGCTAGTCCTTATGGGCTGAGCCTAGTTGTGGTCGATTTGATAAGTTAAATCACTGGCGGAGCCAGTTCTCCGTGATTGACTGAATGACGTGGTTAATAAGTATTGGTTGTCACGAAGTGGTAACATGCTTACTCCGTGCCAAATTGAGGAGCAGAGGGAGGCGAAAGGGTCCTTCCCAAACTGAAGTGCCATGTGAGAATGCTTGGAAATTCTCCGTCACTGCCTTCTTCATAGCTTACTTTCTATCGACTGTAAAAGTGCATGCACGCAGACTTCAAGAGCAGCTTCATCCACATCAGTGACAATGACTCCTACTGGTTGCATCGAATTTCCCTCACCAAGAGTTATGATAGGATCTGTTCATCGAAATTGGTATGTAGATCATTCAATACCCACAATGCGAGTTAGTTGCTCGGGTTTTCCGCGCATGAATTGTTTTTCGTAAGTGTATACGCATATTTTTTCTGCCAATTCAGCCATGAATAGGGTGGCAGGTTGTTCGCATAACAAGTTGTCTGAGAAGTGTTGACGTGCTGTAGGCCATGGGACAAAAAGAGCAAAAAACTTTCATTGAAATACAGCCCTAGTCTAATTTTGGTGAGAAATGGTCGACGCCGCTCCTCATTCAGGAAGCAAAGACTATCGTCTTCCAGAGACAGATTTGGTGCCTTTCATGTGCTGCAGCGGCGAGCGAGGGTTGTCATGGTTCTTCTTCGCTAACAGGCATGTCAGATTAGATATTCCGAGTAGACTGGTAGTGTTCCCTGATAAAAAAACATTGGGTGTTGAATCACGGAAATAGGCGAGGATAAAGATTGTTTAAGAATTGCAGTCTAAAATGGCACTATGAAGTATGGTTTGATAAGTATGTCGAAGCGCAGGTTTGGTGAGTGCCGTGAGATTAGTCCAAGCCTCCATGTGTACTGCTTTGGTTAGCACTTTTACAAGGCCCCTTGCCTCTTCTTGTCCTCCAGCAACTACTATCTCTTCAGACACCGTGTCCGAGTTGCCAGAAGCAACCGAAAGGAAACGAACTTTGCGCGCTTTGCTCGTTTCTCTCGGTACAACTACTGCGCAAAGTGAACTAGAAAATTGTATCAATACACTCATTGTAGTCGAAAAGAACACTGGAAGTACTTTCAGGGATGCAGAGGAAGAGGTTTTGAAGAATGCTGTTATATTCAAACTCCTTGTCAATCTCTATGGCCGTGCATTAGATTCTTACCTCGGTCAAGCGATACAGGCTGATACTGAGGCGGACTGGTGGAGAGATATTGAGCATTCACGTTTCAATGTCATCATGTACCTTGTTCAAAGTGAGCTCTGTCAAGCAGACACGGTCCTTGCTTGTGATTCTGACTCATGCACTTCGTTCATAGCATTTCCCTTACGCCTTTCGAGTGTAGCGAGTACAATATCGCATGCTTTACGAGCCCAGCGACTTCCTGTTCGGTTCTCAGCCTTTTCACCTGGATCACTCCGTCGATTGTTCCCTGCACCCAAGGCCTTTCAACCAGGCGCATATATTACTGCTCTTTTCCCTCATTTACGACATCAGCCACTATCCGTCACCACCTCTACTGTTCTCTTTGCAAAGTTTGCTCAGGAACCGGATGCTTTCACGAAGACTATAACTAGGACAGTTCTCCATTGGATGCAGCTGACCATGTCTATAATCACGCTCCCTATGGAACTTGCAAGGCAAGAGTGCGATTACAAACGCCAGGAACTTGAAAAAATCAGAGATCAACGTGCAGAGGTTCTGGGCCGTTTGGCATTCCTTCGCGGGGCGTTAATTGCCAATATCAATTCGCAACCGAACAACCTTCGACCAGTCGCAGATCTTTTGGAGTCCACAATTTTCAATGAGCCAATGTCAATTGAACACCAGGACGCAGTGCCCGGAACCTCGGTCCTATCCAGCATTGCCCGGCTTTCGTCATTCTTACTTCCAAGCAGAAGCATACATGAAGAACAACTTGTGAAACTTGGTCTTAGACGACCATCCAAATTCGTTCAATTATGGCCGAAATTGTTCCTGTTACCTCCTCTTTGTATATACGCAATACGTTCTGCGTATGCTTCCCGTGCGACTATTTCTCAAGTTCTTACGGATGCCGGAGAAACCATAGTCGGCTTTGTACGGGGCTGGTTGATAGATCCATTAAAAGATGTACTGCGGACTGTCAGAGCCGGAGGAGAAGATGGTGTAATTATCCGCAGAGAGGCAGTTGCTGCTGATTTTGATGTATGAACCCTTCAAATTTTGCAACCTACTAATTTATCTGTCTCTTATGTCGTTTGACAGTCGCTTGAGCGCATGGCTCTCTCATTGGCGAAAGATGAATTGCACTACGGCCCCAACCAGCTGCAGGAGTTGTCTCAAAAGATTCGAGTTGGTGACCTAACGCCTATACTGGAACTATATGAAGAGGATATCAAGCATCCCCTAAAATCCATTTTACTCGGCAGATTGCTGCGTTCCATCTTCATACAAGTTCAAAAGGCGAAGGTAAGCTCAGAGGATATAGGAGTTGCATTATCAATGGTTGCTCCTCTATTAGGTTGACATTGATCAAACTCTAACTGGGATTGATAAACTCTTGAAGTCGCAAGAGCTGACATTTGCATTCGTGGGCGTCGCACCAGCACTTGCCGTCGTATACCTCGTAGGGGGATCCCTTGTTGCCTTGTACTCGAGTGGGCCAGGCCGTAGAAAATACGGTGGCAAAGCTAAACAGTCAGGCATTTGGATTGACATGAGGTCGGTAGATAATTGTATAACCTCATCAAGTATTGATTGCCTGAGTGTAGACGCATTGAACGTCTTTTGATTTCACAACCCGGTGGCCAGAAAGCGGATAAAACAGTGGAATTTCCGACAACCATTGCTCCTCTAACTTCAGGTCTATTACTTCTCTCAGTCGCGCGCTTACGCATGTACGCCGAGGCACATCTTCCTACAGGTTCGCGTGTACGAGAAGGTTTTCTCGAGGATGTAGCCGACCTAGAGGACCCTGACCTCGGACGTCGAGAAAAGATCTTCGTGCTAGATAGAATGTGGAGATGCTGGTCGCCTATCCTTGGCTGGAACAAGGCTGTGACGCTCAAATGACTGATTCATATAGCATTGAGTAAATTGATTCCGTGCCCTGTCCTATCTATCCCAATCTCTTTGTGGGTTCCCTGGCATCACGGAACTGCTGTAAAGCAGCCCACGCTTTACCTGAAGTGATACTGTCCCGTGCCAATTTCACTCCTTGAACGAAATCTCCCGCAACTCCGGCGATTACAAGCAGGGCCGATGCATTAAGCAAAACAAAGTCTAGAAGTGGTATTATGTTCTCGGGAAGATTATTTCCAGAAGTGAGCAATGTTTTGAACGAAGCTGCATTTTCCTTTGGAGTTCCGCTAGCAACAGAGCTAAGGGGGTGCATCAAAAGGCCGAAATCTTCGGGTTTGACTGTTTTCTCTTCGATGTTTCCATCACGTAGTTCCCATACCCATGTTGGGCCAGCGCAGCTAATTTCGTCCAGTTTTTCGTAGCCACAAACCACAAAGGCGCGGTCGACACCGCTCTCCAACAAAGATTGTGCGAAGGTAAATCCGAGCTCAGGTTCCGCCACACCGAGGACCATGCCCTTTGGGTGAGCAGGATTAATTAATGGACCGAGGACGTTGAACATGGTACGAAAAGGCAGTGCCCTCCGGTAAGGGGCAATTACTGCCAAGGTAGGATGATAATGTGGTGCAAGGATAAAGGTGAAGGGGGTTTTATGTATGACCACTGGCATGTCTGGAGTGGGCGCAGTAAAGAGGCAGTCGAGCGACTCCAGAAGATCAGCAGAGCCAGAGGATGATGTAGAAGCACGGTTCCCATGCTAGTGCATGATTGTTAAATGTATGTGATGATGCATGTAGCTGGAGCAGCGTACTTTTATCACTCTAGCGCCAGCCCCTGCAGCAACGACGGCCGCCGTCGTGCTCACGTTGAAAAGGTTGTGCCCATCACCTCCGGTGCCCACGATGTCTACAACAAAGTCTGTTTCTGCATCCTGCACAAGAGCTTTGACGGATTTTTGCCTGAGGAAAGAAGCGGCAGCAGTCAGGAAGTCTGGGTTCCTTTCTAACCGATGAATATGCAATGCAGTCAAAAAGGCGCCGATCTGAGCCGGATGCAGTACATCCGGGGCAAACAGGTGTTCCAAGGCAGATTTTAGGTCATCTGGCGAAAAGGATTCTGGCGTTTGCACTAGCCTCTTGAGCAGCGGTTGAAAGGTAGTTGATGGGCTCATGTTGAATTGTCCAGATCAGTAAGATCAATTAATATTGGCTATTTAGCACAACATACAGTGTTTTTACTTCTGGTAGGAGTATGTATGGTGAGATGGCCGAGCGGTCTAAGGCGCCAGACTAAGGATCAGGATGTCTTGACATCCAGTTATCTGGTCCGAAAGGGCGTGGGTTCGAATCCCACTCTCATCACACTTTTTTGTGCTTGGCACATGACATTCTATCATACTGTCCTTCTCCTCTACATTTAAACTCTACAGTTGTCCAGATTGAATATAAGAATATCCTCCGCTCCAACTTTCATGAGATCGTCCATAATATCTGCGATTTTGCTCTTTTCAACCATGGCGCTGACAGCCACCCAGTTCTCTTGTTCGATAGAACTGACCGTTGGCGCCCTTCTGCCTGGTGTGACGAGTACCGCTGCCGCTAGTTTGTCCCTCGGAACATTATACTGACAGATAGCATATCTGTTTGCAGTTATGACACCTTCTATGCGTTTTGTAACCAAATCAATCAAAGGTTTCAAGTGGGGGTGCTTAAGCGTTGCGGATTTGATCAAGACAGCTTCCGTCTTCAACAGAGTTGCAATAGGGGTCAACCCAGCTGCACGCATCGTCTCCCCGGACTCTGCAATGCGGGGTCAGATCGTGAAGACTAGCTTAATGTTGGAACCTACCAACGAGATCCACTGAGAAGGTGGTGAGATACGAGGCATGAAGCAAAGAATAAAAGTAAGCATACCGATACCATCTGCAAGTCCGAGGGCGCATGCCGCCTCTACACTACCCCCGACGTACTCTATCTTAGTTCTGTCAGGATCCGATAGTTGAAGACGGTTGTCTAGCTCTGCGAAATATTGCCCTGCGAGAACTTCAAAACTTGTCACTACGCGTTTTCCCGCCAGATCTTCTACGGTCTTTATGGAACCATGCTCTGGCACCTGCACTTGCAAACCACATTTCCCAAAACCAAGACGGAGTTCTTCGACCACAAAATCCTGCATTTGCGATTCCAGTATCACATCATGCCCCGTGATACCCAAGTCGACGTTCCCCTTGCCTACGAACGAGGGAATATCCGAAGCCGGCAGGAATACGCTTTGTTGTCATCAGCACAAAAGCACACAGGATCAGTGGAGATCCATACAGTGCAATCTTATGGTTCAGCGCCAGACAGACATCTAGCCGATCTGGCCGCCTGAATTGGATATCAGCTCCTGCACGCGGATTAGTTGTGATCAAAGACAGATATCGAGAGTCATACCTGCCAACAGGTTCATGCATTTTTCATGAAGTCGTCCTGCCGAGAGGGTGAGATGGCAGATGTGCCCTCATGTACCCTCCATACTGTACCTTTTTTTGGGATCGCGAAGAGTAAACGGCCATCAATGGCATCCAAGTCTTTGTGGAGAAGATGTGAGAGAAGCCTGGTATAAGTCAGGATACATACTCATGGTTTGAAGGAGACTTTGTGAATCAGAAAGAGAAGCTGAGCGAGTGCCAGAGTGCCAACAATGATGGCTTTTTAATCGCCGTTTGTTCCATTCAGAACAGCTAAAAAGCAAGGCATTGCGGCTGCGGATTACGACACGTTTCAAATGTATTTAATTATGTAAATATATATATCAGGCACTGTAATCAAATCAGCTCATGCCTCGTCCCTTCAGCTCCTCATCTGGCTTCAGAGGAACGTATAACTCTCGGTCAGACGGCCGGCAGCGATACGTCCCTCGAGGGTCGCTGCAAGACATTCCTGATAATACAATCTTTCTGCAAGGGCTGAAACCCACGCCTCTGGAATCCTTACCTATTCCACCCTCCGTCAAGCAAGTTGAGAGTCTCAGTATATCTGAGACCAAGTATCTCGGTTCATACAATTGGACCAGCAAAGCAACCCCAACCATCCTTGTTCCAGGTAATGGCATCATGCCACTTGATCTTCAACCCACAACCCATCTCTGATGAAACTGTACTGAAAAGGCTCGCCTGCGGAATGGCTTGATAAGAAACCTTTCCGTGTCCCGCCTGACACAGGGACCAACATCATAGATCACAATTCATATCACTTGAAAGATATGCCGCTGTTGCCGCTGTTCGTGGCTGTTGACGCCAACGAGGATGCGGACACATTTGATTGGTCTGCAGTTGACGTGGTCACGGACAGAAATGGTCTACGCAGGCTCCTTCGTTGGATCTCCGGGAAAGAGGCAAAACCCTTCCGTATCGATCTCCAGCTTGCAGGTAAAAAGACCGTTCTCATGATTCGCTGGGAAAAAGAGGCGGCCAGCCCGTTTCTTGGTTACGCTTATGGAACCAATTATTTCAATGCGGCTACCAAGAAACTTCATAACGAGAGCACAGGTCATCATCGCATCATTGGTTACGTATGTTTCATAATCCTTCGCTCTCCTCCTCTTTATGCTAATGGTTGTTGCATGCAAGCAATGGAATGGTTTGAATATGGTCGTTAGATCTACCGTTGATGCCTTCATCCCCGTGAAGCAGAACAAGTCTGACATTGATGACATCGATGACCTCGTTGGCGCGCTCTCATCGATGAATGTTACACAGTCAAAGTTGGAACCAGCAAGAAAGGTCAAGAACTCGTCTTTGGAAGTTATTCGCTTCGGCAAGGAACTGCCACAAGGATCTATCGTCGAAGTTGCAACTATTTCGAAAGCTCGGGAGGGTCAACTAGATTGGCAGGAGAAAGGGCCTCAGCTATATCTCTCACAAATTCCACACTTTTACGTCGGTCTACACGAGCGCGGATCCTTTTCAGAAGTGCGGAAGCACGAGTTCAATTACACTACCCTGCCTGGCGAAGTACTGGAAGACATCAAAAAGCTCCGGCGTTCATTGGCCTTCATTCAAAACGTCGTCATCAAGCACGGGAAACGTGGGCGTCTTAGTCTGGTCTGCATCGACGGTACGCTGCAAGTATACGAAAGGGAGGACGATAAAAGCTGTTTGCCGGATGAATTTATGGAGAGATTTGGAATTTGAATTGTCACATCGCAATGTTGTACGATAGTTTGAGTAGCGAGGTCTTGAGAAATGCTTATCCATTGGTGTTAACCGTTGGCGATATGTTGTACACTGCCAGTGAATGTTTTCATTGCCACAAGCGATGTCGTTGACAGTCCCGTATGCATTGGCGTTTTTGGACATTGAATTCCACGCGTACGCTTCTTTTTACACGTGTGGATGACTATATAATACCATGGCATGCGCATCCATTCATGCCCATGATGTCCGCTTCTCATGATAAACCATGGACCAAGCACCATGCTCCTAGGGTGCGTGATGCTTCCATCCAGTCAGATGATACGGATTTCCTTCGAGGACTGAAGCCGACACCACTGGAATCTGTCGCTCCTCCCCGTTCTGCGCAACACGATGCAAATGTTATGATTTCCGATACGATATACCTCGGCTCCTACGACTGGACGGCTAGATCTATTCCAACCATCGTCGTACCAGGTGCAGTACTGCCACTTAGGGTCGCATCTGATTCCGATCTGTGATTCCCAAAGGTATGCCTGGCCAGTGGTGCGACCGGAAACCGTTTCGTGTCGACCGCGACACAGGTATCTGTATTGTCGATCAGAATACGCATCGGATGAAAGAAGCACCCCTCCTACCTTTGGTAGTGGCAGTCGATGCGAACGAGGATGCAGATATGTTCAAATGGTCCAACACCGATTACGTTACTGACAGGAATGCTCTTCGCAAAATTCTTCGTTGGGCAGGGGAGGGCGATGTGAGGGACTTTCGTATCGACCTTCAGCTGGCCGGGAAGAAAACGATCTTGATGTGCCGCTGGGACAACAAAACTACTGAACCATTTGTGGGATTCACCTATGGCTTTAATTATTTCAACAAGTGCACCAAGAGAGCTCATCATGAAGCCACCGGTCATCATCGAATTATAAACTATGTGCGTAAAAGCGTTTTCCATGATTAGTCAAATGTTTCTAACACATCAAAGAAAATGAACGGACTGAATATGGTCGTGAGATATACGGTAGATGGCTTCATACCTGCCGCCGCCAACGTGACGCCCAATGTTGAAGACGTTGCACAATCTCTCGCATCATTGGACATTTCAAAGGAAAAGGAGGAAGCAACGTTAGTAACAGGTACTTCATTACACGTCATTGCCTTTGGCACCAAAGTGCCGCAGGAGTCCATTATTGAGATTGCAACCATTTCAAAAGCAAGAGAAAACCAGCTGAATTGGGACGAAAAGGCACCCCAGCTCTTCCTCTCACAAACATACAACTTTTACGTTGGATTGCACGACCGTGGATTTTTTACCACAGTTCGAAAGCGCAACTTCAACTCCAATGCCCTGTCTGTCAAAGTGCGGATTAATCTGAAAAAGCTGCGACGCGCACTTGGTATCATCCAAGAGATCATGATCAAGTACGGGCAGCGTGGCCGCATTAGTTTGATCTGTAGGGATGGGGTATTGAAAGTCTATGAGAGAGTTAGTGAAGAGACCTTTTTACCCGATGACTATATGCAGAGGTTTGGGATTTGAAACATAGCAACAGCATGCGTCACACGTCACGCGACCAATGCGATTTGATAATTCGTTGCACAGCGTGTCCGAAGATTAGAACAAGGGTATCCTGTGCAAAAGTATGCTATGGAAGTTGAATCCGTCACAAAGGCAACTGTTCAAGTCCGGCGGAGCAACGAGTAGAGTATTTTAAGTTAAAAAAAATAGATGGGGAAGAGGGGGAAGGTTCCCGGTCGACAAGAGAATGTAAGGACGTACAGTAACACCAATTTATAGTCCCAGCGATGATGCCAATGCAACCAAAGATAATGCGATAACGCCCCAAAGATTTGTTATATGCTGTCCCGCAGCATCGCTTCTCTGTACCAGCGCTCGCTTTAGAACGGTCTTGTGGGACGAGGATCCCCTCAACCTGGTGGTTGGCATCATGTTTGGTGTGGTGGATATCTGGAACTGGGGGGCTAGCGGAGACCCATCGAACTGGAACAAATGCAGTTTATAACCCTGGGTGGCGTCTTGGAATATCCGCCACTGGACATAAAGCTCGGTGTCATTGTATGTCTCAATAAAATTTGAGATGGCGGCACACGGGTCTTGGATTTGCTGGAAACCATCGCTATCGAATGGAACCATGGTGATCGAGCCGTTGGGTTGTAGAGTATACATGCCATGTACCCAGTTCATAACACCTGTGATACATGTAGGTTCCGAGCCTGGAATGGAATCCTTTGAGCGATCGATTAGACTTGCATAGCGGTAAAACAATACCGTTCCCGTTGAATCTATATCGCGAGATCTCATAATAGCCATCTTCCGTACTAAGACATGGTGATCAATGTTTGAGTGGGCAGGCGGCCAGGTATATAAACGCACAAGGAATACGAAATGCCGGTTGTTAGTGGGTAGATAAAGGACCTGTTTAGAGGGTTACAAAAGCCCTGGAATACGGTGGGTCAGTACGGTACTGATGGGGATGGAGGTGCGGGCGACTGACAGGACCAGTGGAGACAGCCTTGCTCCCTGAACTCCAGGTGCCTACGAGGGAAGTTGCATTGTGGATGGAGTCGTAGACTATGTTTTGGGAGTACACTACAGTGGAGGCCAGTAGCAGCGAGAGAAAGCGGGCGAAAAACATGGCGCGAAGGGGGGAGAAGCTACTGAGTATCGACGCTGGCCCCTGTTTGTCTTTATTTGTTACTCCTAGTCCTTCTTCAAATCCCGCCGAATGTAGAACATCCGTTGCCCGCCCTCCCCGCCCATCACCTCCTCCACACCGCCAACGCCCTCCAGTCCTTGCACTGCTGCGCTGTCTCGCCCCATAACCACGTATATCTCCAGCCCGTCTCCAACCTGTCAGCCACGTCAGCCACAGCTACACCAGGTGTTGTCGTATACCCCGCACCTCAATATGCCTCTCCGTCGCACTCGTAAATGCGTCAATGACCAGCTTCAACACAGACGTCAGTGGTAGATGCGTCGGAAACGTTTCGCCCGCCACTGCCGTCTGGTTCTTGAAGTACACCTGTTACCCTGTCTTAGACATGTCTCACCTAGATCAACCGCAGACAGACCTGATTGTCCAAGAAGGGTTGTACCAATGATTGTGCTGCGCCCGCTGCGCGACACGCTTCACGCTCGTACGACCCGACGGGATCAAATGAGTACACCGATCCAGTTCCTGGTGAAATTCAAGTTGAGCCCGTAATATAATTATAATTTCTAATATCACTTACCATCTTCTTCAACTCCGCCCAGTACATTGTAGACATAATATGGGAAAAAGCGTCGTGAATACAGCATGGTTTGGATAAGGCGCGCAATGGCGCGAACAGGCATATCTTTGGCGTGGGCATGGCGATACCACTGGTGAAACCGCAAACGTTTGAGATACCCTACAATTAATTAGATCCTACCATGGCGTACCTCTAATCGCTGTTGCACTTTCTTTACAAACATATTACCGTCAGCGGCAAAGCCATTGACAGCCAGGACGGCTTTATCCGTTCTGTGGAAGACAAGCTGTTAAGCCACATGTATAAAGACGTTATTTGAAACTGATTTACAGTCGGAAAACTTTGGGTGCATAACGCGTTTGAATGCTGTAACCTTCGCTTTGTCTCGTGTCGCCTGCAATGACGCTGAAATCTGCACCAGCGATAGCTAAAATCGTGCCTCCATTCTCGGTGTACGGATTGAACTGGCGACTCTGCGGCTTCTGTTGCGCAAATGCGTACATATTAGACTTGTAGGATGGCCAATTGCTACTCGAGATGCACAGAGGACAAGTCAAAGAGGAAAGTCACGTCTAGAGGCCGCGTAATACCGTATGGCGAGCCGTGGGAATAATACGATAAGGCGTTTAGTTAGTACTGACACTACTCGAAAATATCTATGCCCCAACGCTTGCTGGGATCAAGGCCTCGCTGAGGCGTGTGTGTTATCGCGGCCTTCTCTAACTTGTCGAATGCAGCCTGCGGAAGCGCCACAACTGGTTTCATTCAAAGAGTTATAAGCCATTGTCACAAGTCAGAATATCATGCTTGCCTTGTATATTCTCTTCTATTCGGGATGGAGTCACACTCTTCGGAAGGACAACAGTCTACGCGGAGCGCGAGTCAGAGATCAACTATCATCTTGATGATACAGGAACGCACCCCGCGTTGGACGTGCCACGAAATGATCACTTGCGCTGGGGTTATACACAGCTCAGCGGCAATCTCCTTGACCTTAATTTATATTTATCGATTAGCGTGTGTGTTCAAGTAGCATACAAAAGGATCTCACTTCCGGAACTGACAGCGTTTCACGCACCCTCTGAACGCTTCCAAGAGGTGAGTAAGCCTCGAGGAGGATATCATTTTCCTTCGACCACTGACAAGACCTGGATTGGACTGACTGATTCAGAAATCTGTCACACCACTATACCTTGAGAAGCTCTGGTTGCGGAAACCAGAAATTGATTTCAACCTGATTAATCACAGGCTTTATCTTTAACGGATTCCCGGTTAACTTGTTCAACCTGAATTTCCCGAGTAGCATCATCAACCTGTGTCCATTGACATGATACCGACCGACGTAAATTGAAGCTTTTCAAAGGTCATGATCATCTACCGTGTGTTGATAGCTGTAATAGGACATACTTGCTGACACCAATATTTCTTATTTTCCCCTTTTCCACGAGTTCCTCAAGTTTTTGCCAAGTGGGATATGGGTTCTCGGTTAGATCAACATCAACTTCTTGATTCTTTTTGAATGCCACAGGCCTACACAACCGCCTGTTCTGACCTTAAATTCGTCGAATGCAACCGACATCTTACCAGTGAATAAGGTACAAATCCAGATAGTCTGTGCCAAGCCGTGATAGAGAGTCGTCGAGTGCGTGTTCAATATCTTCCGGTGCGTGGAAGGAGTTCCAGAGCTGCGTGGTTCATCATTCATTCACACGCGATAAGTTGCAGCCATGGGCCCGAATCCATACCTTGGAAGTGAGCCAGATTTGGTTTCTCGGAATGTCGGATTCTCTGATTGCTTGTCCGACTTGTATTTCATTCTACGCCAATATCAGCTGTGCTGTTGATTCATTGATGACAATGACATACATTATAGATCCATGCACCGTCAATATGTCTGTAACCAGCCTTCAAGGCTGTCTATTCATTTGCGATTATTGGATGTCACAGATTGCTGCGTCAGACAAACCTTCACTGCACCACCAACCTTGCTTTGTTCGGATCTCCATACACCTCAAGGTCGCCGTTAGAGGACTCAGAATGGCTGTGCCGAGCGGCTCGTACGGCTCGTACCTAGTCCAATGCTCGGTATCTTGTCACCTGAATTCAATCTAAAACTTGTAGGCAATCTCGCCGTGGATGACATGCCATGCAGATATTTCGTCCCGAAGGGATAGACTGATGTGGACAGCTGTCGGAGAGTATGGGTAGTCGCGCACATTATGGCTGCAACTGCGACAAAGAGAGCCTGAAGGTCAGACATCATTAATCATACTGTCTCAACTGCATTCCATCTCATCTACTCGTCGATAAGGAGGACTGAATCAAGCACTGAAAACCCAGTTGCAACTCCTCCTTCATTAGTTTCTTTCCCCTTGGTCCGAAGCAGCCAACCACTCTCTTTCTCTATCAAGGTTTCTCCCGAGTTCCCGAATAGAGCCCAACCATATATCCCCAGTTCGCTGATCACTTCAGTCTTGACAGGGCCTTGGTGCTCATTTGTTGCTCGCACTAAATAGTTGCCTACTCCTTCCGGAGGCGTGATCAATCTCATGGCAATCCATGCTTGCTGTTGCTCCGGTTCAAGCTTCTCCAGGAATTCATGTATGTCCTCTTTGTATACATTGTTGCCACCACCTTCACGTTGCGGCTTCAGCACAAGTGAATGGGCCTCCTCCCGTGCTCGGCGCACTCCGTAATGTTCCCCGCCAGCCTTGCCTGCTTCATCATCCGGTGCCATGCCACCTGCGCCAACTTCAAGGCTCCACATCTCCATAAATGTATTTCTTAGAGTCTCGATGTCGTTATGTGCTAAAACAACACCTCTCTTTGGGTCACAGAGGAAGCGCTCCAAAATCCCGGGCTGGGTAAGCACTTGCTGAACTTTTTTGCCTCCAGCTAGCTGCAATGGAATTGTAGGACACTTGATAGCTCTGGATCGTTCCAAGAAGATACGGGTTGCATAGTCGTTGGACGTGGCGTAGTCTGATGCCGTATAGCCCGTGCGGTAGTAGACGACAGAGACCTCCACTTGACCAATATCTTGTAAAATATGAAGGCATCTCGACTTGGAATCAACCGTCGCAGTACTCGCTAGCTGTTCAAATGACTGGCGAATAACACGGATTTGATGTCTAGGAGACCAAAGTTACTCTTAAGCATCTGAACGGGTAGACCATTAATAAAATACCTCTCGAATAGATGATACTCAATCAATCGTTGGTCAAAAACGTTGCGCTCGTGAGACTGTATAACAAAAAGTACCCGGGCACTATCAAGGGACATGGGTTCGGGGTATGGTCTTGGGCCAGGCAAGCTCACCTTGGGACGCCATACGCAGAATGTGCTGCAACCAAGCCTTCGGCGATCGCAGATACTGTATCGTTGCCAGGGAAACTATCGAACTTGAGAAAAGGAGAGAGATTATAGTAATTCGTTAGCCTGAAAAGATATCTGGGGATTGGTGGTGTCAATAGTCCATGTGGGGGCCACAGACAATAGTGATATACCTGTGCAATTCAGACACGCGTTGCGACAGAGCCCCAAACGAGGATGAGATGGTGTTGAATTCAACCTGCTTAAGGAAACATTGATTCTCTGAAGTCGAATGGAGAAGGTAGTCTGATCTGAATATTCCCAAATGCAATGGCTGCTTTGAATGTCATTCAGAGCCCTGGTGTGAATGACTTGTGTTACCTGAGCGATCCCTTCTTCTCGTAGTTGTTTCCAACCTTTCCATAACTGACCGACAAAATCGTCTGCCCTACCCACGCCGTGTTCTGCGCCCATGACGGTATCTAGAAATTCATCATCCATGGCAATTTGCGCGTAAAGAACATTAAAAAGTCTTTGTAGTTTCTTTGCCTCTAAAAACAACGCTCTGGGAAATGGAGAAGGCAATAGAGTGAAGGGAGCATGAATTGCAGAAGCGGGAACTGGGGGCTGGGTGGAGCCAGGAGGAAGATAAAGGAATCCGTGCGCAAGAGCGTAGGTCGTTGCATGGATGGACAATTCTTCGAGCTGAGACTTGGAGATGGTCGGAGGCCACTCGGAGTATTTGAAGTTCATGTTGGTCATTCAAATCAATAATCTAATCACTACTAAGCTACACAAAAAGGCTCTCTACCCGTTCGATCAACTTGCCGCCTCTCTGCTGCTTCAGGCTCGCCAGCCTAGCTTCATTAATCGCCACACTCTCCTCGTAACAGGACGGCGGTAGAATCAAGGACCCATCTCTCGTCTGCCGATATGTGACGACCTTCCGTGCGATCTCTGCTTTGCCTTGTTCAATGATTGTCTTAAGAAGGCTGATGGATAGATCCTCATCAATTGCTGTACCTTCTTCTCCCAAGTCCGTCCATATTTTGCATGCCACATGGTGTACCGCTATTAGTTGCAAAAACTCTTGTGCAGTGTCATTAATGAGCGCTCGGACATAGGACCATAGAATTGGCTTGCTGTTCTCAGGAGGAAATAGATATTCTCTGATATCAGCGGTGACAACCTGATCAGGTCGAGTTCGGATTGTCTTTACGACGTGGCCAAAGTCATCCCAGAAATGTTTCCTGTAATCCAGTGCGTATCTCATCGATAGCGGTGGAAGCAGCAGGCGTGCAAACACGGGGTGAGCAAATGAGATCGCATCGTACAATGCCACAAAATCAGTGTAGTACTGAAAGAATGGTGTCGACGATCCGAGGAAGCGAGAGGCAATAGATTCCAGATCCTCTTTTGTACCCGAATTAGGATCTGGAGAGGATTCACCCGAGGCGATACCGAATGTGAATGGCTCGAGAAGACTATCCATTAGCTGCGTTACCGTGGTATTTCGAAACACTTCTACGCTTGAATCCGTCTGCGGTTGCTCGTGTTCGAGCATAAAAATCTTCATGCAGTTAAATATAGCCTCTTCACGGCACAATGAGAATTCGCTCAACCCATAGTTGGCAAGAATATCGCGTGTTGCCAAGGTAAATAAAAGGGTAGCTTGTACCACCTGGAGCTCCGACCCCTTCCAACTTGCGGGCAAGGCTTGAAATACATCCGACGAGCCTGATCGTAATAAGTGATCCAGAGGCGACAGTGGCCAATCATGTTTCAAAGGTAGCCCAAATTCCCGAAGTCGGGTGGCTGATGGTAGTCTCTGGGTTGTTGCAAGAGCGATTGACTTCACGGTGGGGGGAGACGGCCCGACATAAATGTTCCGATTCGGTTGAATAGCATAGCTTAAAAATGGTTTAAGAAGGTTCATGTCCACCAATAGGGGAGCTTTGCAGTAGCCTTTAGACTGGAACCATTCGACAGTTAGGGTCTGAAACAATTCCTCAAGTATATCCAACGCAAACTCTTCATGGCTTGGCAAAAGTCTCGTAATTATTGACAGTGCCTGTGCCATCCACAAATCCTGTGTTGTGCCTGGGAGCCTTTTGGATAAACCCAGATATGCAATTAGTAATGAAGAAAGCGGACGGACGAGCGCATATGCATAGGAACCACTGTTGAATGCATTTTGCCAGAGGACATGCCTCACGAGTTGTTCACAAAGATCAGATATTTTGGAGAATGGTAACAAGAAGGGCGGAGCAGACAATAGTTTCCCAGAAAGAGGTGTGCAAGACACCCAGAAGTCGATAGCTGCCGCCAGTATACCAGCATGTCCATTAAGAGCCTTGACACTCTGTCGCCATTCATCATCAAAGGACATGGTGCCCAGGACAATAAGTCGTTGACGGAAGCCATCCAAAGTAACTTCCATTATGTGCCTCTCTTTACCATTTGCAAAACCATCTTTGACGCGCACCGAACAAATCGTTCTTTCCTCTTGACCTGCTTTAACGGCATTTACTCTGCATCCTGTTAACCAAACTGTCTCCATCCTCCAGATTGCCCCCCATGCTTCGCGATCATGTTCATGAACATCCAACTTATGTGTTAGGTCCAAAATCGCCGCATGCCAACCGAAACTAACGATTTGGCTCCACAATATTTCATGTGGAGGGGTCGTTCGGTGTGGATCAACTGCGCATGACATCCAAACTGATAGCAGGTCGGCCCATGCAACACAGAGTTTTCGGTATGGGTACTTGGGTGAGATAATGAACTGTTCCAGGCCCATTAGATGTGTCATTGCAGTGGAGGAGACGTGTGCGTAGAGACCATAGGTACCCAAAGCTGCATAGAAGCGAAGCGTGTTCGTTAGTAAAGACACACCCAACAGCAACGGAAATGGAGATTCCGTAGGGAGGTACGTTACGAATCGCAACAAGGGATCTGCGCATTCGATCAGTCCTTCAGCGTTCGAACGACTCGCAAGTACCAGGATGATCAAGAGCTCTAGTACAGCCGGTTCCGGATAAGACTTGGGGTCTTGAGGAGGAATGGGTGTGAGGAGATGGGTTTTCACAAGATTTGAGATCAGTTTAGGGGTCATCACAATGGTTCTCGCGACCTCGTTGTTCTGCTGGGCTAACCGATGAAGGATGGCAAGAAGTTGAATCAACGATTCGGGTAAAGCGTCAGCCTGCTCATAGACCATGGCGACTTGTAATAAAAATTGATCCAGTGGAATTGAACTTAGTGCATGGTCCGATTCGCTCTGCAACTCCACACTAAGAACATCCAACAACTTCTCGTCCCAGTTGACGATACAAGTCCAGGTAAGTTCTACGGCACGCGCGCCAACGCTACCTCGAGCACTGACTGCTTCAAGGCCAGCAGCGAGCATTCGTTTCCTCAATTCTTCCTCTTTTCCAACAAAATCTTCAAGCCCTGTGATGGCACCGTATCTCATTAGAGCAACCTTCTTTGCAATGCGTATCAAAACGCCTAGCATTGTCGCTCTTTGAGAAGAAACGCTAGAGCGGCAAAGCAGAAATATGTCATCCAGAGTATAGCCAGCATGATACCCGTCTGCATGATGGTGTAAACCGAGATGAGTTGGTAGGGTAGACGAAATCTCTGGTGGAATGGGTTTTCCAGAAAGATCGAAGCGCAAGGTAGATGACTGCTCTCTCCCTGCCTCTAGCGGTGGCTTAAGCCAAGCAAGGTTGGGATCATCGGCGGGAGCATCCGGAAAATAATGTTGGCGAATATACTCTGGCGTGCCTTCAGCAGCCTCATCAGTTGTTGTAGATGTAGCCGGTTTTGATGATTTGTCTGTAAAAAGGCCGAGGGATACAATGGAATTGTCGTTGGCTGGAGGTGGTGGTAGCGCAATAGGTTTTCTGCGTGGAGAAGGGGGTGCTGACTGATAGACATGTACATCTTGCGGTTGCAATTCGGCGAAGCGTACACGACTAGGTGGACGACTTATGCTGATCTCTGGCGGAGCAGAGGCATCTGGACAACATTCAAGCGTTACAAATTGGGCACCATGTGAAAAATTATGGTGGTACCTCTATCGATTGGGGCCGGAATCAACATTGTTGCAGTTTCCTTCGCTGCTCGTTCCCTTGCTTCCTTGGCTCGCTTCAGAATACTCCCGATTTCGGGGCCAAAACGTTCAAATATCTGCCTTTTCTCTTCTTTTATTTCTTCTTCAGTCATGCCTTCCACTCTGCGCTTGTTCTCTTCTCCTACCTGCTGTCTCCAAATATCTGGTCCTGACGATTGCGCGGGTGGTACTTGGGCAATTGTAGATGATACATCTGGGGGAACGCGAAGGCGCGCAGAACCACGATTGCTTGACCTCTCCCGGCTGCGAGCAAAAGCACTCTTCGAACGATGATGAGCGACAGGGAAGCCTGAGTAGGGTGCTGAATGTCTCGGGGGATTGCTTGAAGCAGACGTCTTCCTTTCGACCACTGAACCAATAAGCGCTTTATCAGACATGATAGCTGGTCGCTAGAAGGATGGAATGCGATGGAAATGGAGGTGCGTCGCAGCTCATAGCGCTCGTCTTTCGACATTATTTACGTAATTACTTGCCCTTTGACTACTGCTAAGCGTGACAAATGCTGCAATTTACAATCTCCCCAGCAATTCCTCTTGAAGCTTCTTCAATTCTTCTTTATCGATTGTCTGCGTTGGCCATCCAATAACAAGCCCTTCTGCATCACTCGAATCTGGTTTGGGGATCACATGGAAATGGACGTGCGGGACAACCTGTTCCAAAATCAATTAGGCACAATACACTCGGATTAGATCCCAATACTTGGTGTGCAATTTTTCCATTGTTTTGGAGAATATTATAGTTCTCTAGATTTTGAACGAGCGCAATTTTCTTGGCAATTGGCAATATATCCGAGAGGTGATGCTCGGGCAATTCGTGGAGTTTCTCAGCGTGATCTAGCATTCACAATGTTTGTAACACATCCAATAAGATGGGACGCATGGCACGAACACTTGGGAATCACCAGTGCATGGCCCCGGGATAGAGGTCCGATGTCAAGGAAGGAGTATCTAATCGCCATTGTTGGATGGGATCCGGAGTATAAGTATAAGACTGTGCACAGACGAGAGTTCTGTTTCAATCAGCTTGAAACTAGGGATTTCGCCTGCCAAATCGCGTGAACAAAGCGTCTATGTAGTAGCAATAACGTGATACCTTTAATGATCCTGCAAAAAATACAGGAAGCAAGAGACCTGAAAACTGTGAACTATCACACATCGCACTAGCAATGGATGTTGCTGTACTTTGCGACTGTGGCCATCGTGGTGAATCTCAGAGAATTGAGGTTATTGGTGACAATGTCACAATCTGCAGCTGCATCAAGACATGTCAAGCAATGTGCTGCAGGAAAAGCAAGCCTCAGACTCCAAGTCTATCTCATTCAGCGAGATCCCAGTAATGTCAGTCTCATATGCAAATACTGAGAGCGTTGTCAACCTCCCTGATCTACAGTGATCTCACAAACATCAAGAGCCCAGATATTGGCTTGAGACAAGCCCTCGCGAAAGAGATAAGAAATGCCTGCATAAATGTCGGGTTTTTTTATGGTATCGCATAATGTTCCAAAACCACCGCATAGTCCGACTGATCCGGTTAGTGAAGAACCACGACATACCAACCAATATCATCAATGAGGCCCTAGAAGCCACCAAAAAGTTCTTTGCTCTTCCTCTAGAATCGAAAATGGAGGTGACGATAATTATATGTCCATTTCATCCAAATTTCATTTTAACTTGATTTGTAGATTGAGAATAAGAAATCTCCCAACTTCAGGGGTTATGCTCCCCTTTTGAGTGGCAACAACAATCCTGATAACGCAGGTGATCTACACGAAGGATTTCAGTTTGGTTGGGAAGAGCTTGTGGACAATAAGGGAGCAAGAGGCGAAGAGATTGATGGACCTATGTCAGGCGCAAACGTATGGCCGTCCAAGCTTGAAGCCCCCGACTTTCGCGAGACCATTCTTAAATATTAGTTCGTGTGCTCAACGATTATTTCAAGTTCTCACAGTGACTACTCATTAGTCACGCAGCTGTCTATCTGGGGAGACTTCTGTTCCCACTGTTTGCCCTTGCTTTAGAATTGCCCGAAGATTACTTTGAAGACAAGGTAAGTGCATGTGATATCAGGATAATGGTATGTTCAGATTTCCTTAGACAAAACATTCTGCGGCAATCATGGGACTTTTACATTACCCTCCCCAAACTGGCCATGTGGATGATCACGTTATCGGTATCGGGGCGCACACTGAGTAAGTTCCTGGAAAGCTCTCTTTGTGTTCATGCAGATTGATAGAGACAGTTGGGAAGTTAGTACGCTGCAAACATTATGCCGATTCCACTTATGGTTCATTAGTGTTTCACAATTTTGTGGCAGCAACCCGAGATTCAAGCACTGCAGGTGCTCAATGCCGACGATATATGGGTCGACGCTCCACCTATAGACGGAACATTGGTCATCAAGTACGTCTGACTTTGGGCTGTTCCCATACCAGGTTGAGCTTGTTACTACAGCCTCGGCGATCAGTTTGCGCGTTGGACAAGTGAGCTTGCATTTGAAGTCCAATGCAAATGCTAATATTTTCTAGATGACGTTTTTAAATCTACAGTTCATCGAGCCATTAATCGAAGTGGGGTTCGTCGATACTCAATCCCCTTGTTCTTCGGAACCGACTACAACGTGAAATTAGAGGTGAGCAATCAGACACTGTTACAAGCTCTTTACCCCAGCTTCGCAGGCAATCCCAAGCTGCGTCTCCGAGACAAGGCCTGCCAAATACGACAACGTCACGGCAGGGGAATATGTCAAAAGTCGTTTCCAAGCTACATATGGTAATTACTCGACTATAGCTTCCGCGGATCACTAGTTCGACGACTCTCCGTTATCGATAAAACGATACAGCGTCACATCAGATTCTTCAGCGCACTTTGAATATCTGTACATTAACTGGCTTGTTCTGACACTTGTCATCCCCTTGTACTTGATAGTGGATTTCAACGTCCAACTCACGGGAGTTGGTAGGGCTTTTATGACAATGGAATACCCCTGATATCAAAGCACCTATGTGTAGCGTGACTCTTGAGTATAACCTCGCGGACAGATCCACGCAAAGTACCTTCAGTTACCCAGAATGGATCACGTAGCATGAATAATGTTTGTTTCCAATGTGTTGGTTTGCTCTGAGGTCCAGTACTAAAGCTCGTGATTCTGCCCCTGTCTCTGGCGAGACTTTGCCGCCTCTTGGGGGCTGATTTCCCACCAACTGGCCACAATTCAGCGACAACCACTTCGCCCTGTTTTATGAATTGGGCACACGTGCCCTCGGGTACTTCCTGTCCGGATGGGTCGAAAAATACGTCAAAGTACAACACAAATGCATTGACTTTTGAGCGCTTCTCCGCTGTCGATAACAAGGAAAATTTTGAAGAGAAGTCAAGTTGACGAGTCGTAGCTCTGTTCACGACAATGTCCTAATCGGGGATCAGATTCACGATAATTGTTAAAATGCGACGCTGACTTTGACTGTAACGGGTGCGCTGAGTAACGCATCTGGTCCTACAACGTCGACAATTGCTTCACCATATATGTCATCTGTCATGATTGACATGTCGAATCCTGAAGGATAAAATCAGACGCATTAGTTGACGAGCGCACTTGGATTATGTACCGTAGACGTCGTTCCAGAAGTCAAATCTCTCCTTGTAAACCTCTGCAGCGTTGCAGAGGGCAAGATTGATCCTGCATTGGCTAGGTGCCATAACCCCGCCCTCTTTTAGAAAACGGTCCCGCGCATGCAAGACCGAATCAAGCATGGACTCGTACAGTAGCGCATAGCCCATCCACTCGGAAACTATGACATCAACCTTCTCTAACCCATCGGGTAGAGAGATTTCTTCCACCTTTCCCTTGATGACAGTGATGATATCGTCTAGACCGTTCGCCTTTACTATACGGCGTGCTTTCTCAGCAATTTCACTCGCTTCAATAGCGAACACCTGCTTCGCTCCAGCCTTTGCTGCAAATAGTGAAAGAATTCCTGTCCCGCAACCAACATCCAGGACAATGGCATCGCGGAATACTAGTGCAGGATTGGCAAGAATGAACCGTGCATATGTCGATGTTCTCACTTGATCTTGTATCATGGTAGCATGGATGTCTGAAATGGCGTACAACAGTCAGCGTCTTATCGTAATAGAAAACACACACTGACCATTTTCACCATAACTTTGAAAGTAATGGCTATCGTCAACTTTGGAATCCTTCGCTAATGTCACTTCGTCCAGGGCCTCAGATGAGCTAGCTTGATCGAATATTTGCATCATGAACTGTTGGTAGTCTGATAAATTCTGCTTTGCCACTGCCAGCTGCATCTGTAGCGCACGTATTTTCTTGCTTGAATCAGTATCGTTGCCCTCATCCTCCGAGTCCGACCAATTTGATTGTACTTCTATTGCACCATCAGTTACTTATCGTGTTAGGACTCCGTGTATTACTGACGAAGTAAGGCATCATTTTCAACGACTGGTATTAGATATTCGTCAGACGAGAAAAGTGGTTCTGTCCCGGTCAACGTTTGTGCATCTGCGGGTGTGATTTTCTGTAGCGGAATTATAAGTGAAAAATAATTCGAGGGAGGAGGGGGGGAACGACATTTTTCCTGATATAGTTGATCAGGCGGATTCGACCATGAATATCAAGCGCTAGAGGTATGGTAAGGTGAGGGCAGACGAACTGGTCAATTTAAGTACAAACATAATCTTTTGGATATCTGATCAAGGTTGAACCCATGTTTAGACTGGTCATGAAGCAGGGCGGCCTCAACGGTAGGAAACGTGTTATCATCAAAAAGCGATACGCAAGACGGTTGCACGATGGAATCTGACACCCAATCGTTCCAATCTTCATCTTCAGCACTTTGTTCTGAGGAATCGTGCGTCGGGTCTGGTTCTTCTGAGTCAGCTTCTATGGTGCCTTTAAGTTGGTAGTTCATTGGAGCGGTTCTAACTTCGGACAGAGATAAGTATATCCTCACGTGACATCAAATCGCCTAACACAAATATTGTCGGTACTCAGTGCTCATAATGCTCATCTGACCCATACCATTGACAGTTGTTGGAACCGCGATTGTTTTGTGACATTTCTCATCATTGTTTCGTGACCATCATATCAATCAACGGAGGTAGGCTGCGCCTCGAAAATAAATCCATATATTCGGCTAGGCGATGCCAGATATTTTGTGAAGTGACTCATCTGTATCCTTGAAACCCTTCCACTGTACGGTCACGATCTGGTTTAATGGTAGTGGCAACATATCGTTGTTCGTGACGCTCATCAATTGTAGCCCAGGGTCGTGCCACCCATGAACTGAAACTGACGCGGCACCAGGGCGTGGATAAATAAAAGGGTATGGAGGGCGACAAAAATATAAGGGTATGGAGAGTGACAAAAATAAAAGGGTATAGGGTAGTTGACTCACTTGAAAAAATATAAAAGGACATTGGTATGGTGGTACAGTATCCACCGTGCTGTACGCAATCATTTGAGACGCCATAATCATGTCCTGTAACAAAGCAACAATTGCGACAATGTCGACAAGCTCTCTGCTGTCTGGTGAAACGGCAGTAGAAGCAATAACAGACTCCAAGGCGAAGGCACGAGATCAAGGTGAGGGAACGTCAAGGATAGCCTCCCTGTACTGACAACACACTACCTGTTAGGCAAACATGCCGACAGCCAAAAGAACAATGGCCCAGATGGGAAAGGTGTTTCTAGCAGTGATTGGAGTGAATCCAAGTTCTCCAAATCGAGTACTAAGAATGGGTGGTCATCATGGACACCAACACGTCTGACATTTGCTTGTTAGAACTAGCAATCGATGGTGAGTCATAAAACTCGGATGTATTAGGTCTTGAAGATAGACAGAGATCATGCCTTGCTGCTTCTGAAGGACTGGGGCTTGAGCCAAATGATGACTTACAGAGCAAATAAGTATATTCATGTTACTATCGTTGATCACATGAAATCTTCTATCATCTCGCGGACGGACTGGTGGTGTGATGACTCTTCTTCTTCTTCGACAATGAATAGTGAGTCATAAGAGCGCGCGACCTTTTCGGCCTCCCGTGCACGTGCAAGTTCTAGTTCAGCTTTGCGCTATAGATTGATCAGTAGTCAGTGTATGTTTTGACATGGTGATCGCACCTTTTCAGCCGCTTCAGCTCGCTTTTTAGCCGTCTCTTCCTTGAGCCGGTCGACCCTCTCTTGCTCATGGTTTACTTCGCGTTCCACCTTGGTCTTATTTAATCGATTTACTATGACGTTTTCGCGCTTTGCAACATGGACTATCGGGAGTTCAGTTTTGTCTTAAGCGTCGCATTTCCCACTTGCCCCTCTTTACCTATTCGTTGGCTTCAGTATAGCGCTGGTTATGAACGGGATGACGGCCTTACGCGTTTATCATTATGAAAGGAAACTTGACCTACGGCCATGTCACCTGTTTTCTGAAACAAGATTCCACCGGGAATGACTGATCTTCATTCAAGGGACACACCTTGAGGTTATCAGCAGGAGTATAGATAATTGTCAAGTTGTCCTTTTTGTTGCCTTGGGATTCCTGTGTTCCAGCAATATTTCTGTGCTACGTTAGAAACCATACCTTCAATGGAGTTAGCTTTGACGAGTTGGGCACAGTCCGTGAGCAGTGCGTCTGGTATGTTCTCCCATGCCATAGATTTATGCATCCTGAGATAGACATGCGCCGAGGAAAGCTTGTCAACATGGAACCAGATGTCTTGTGGCCATGCATATTGAATGAGATCTTCATCTGATGGACACTAAGGCTCTGCTCAAAGAAAACCTTGCTTAGAGTACAGACTAACTCTCAAACTTATCGCGGCCCATGTAGAGGGTGATGGGTGGGTCTACGGCTAGTAATACGATGGATAAGTAAACTGACGGACTAGCTTGAGATGTGTACAAACCGGTGGAGGAGAAGAAGAGGACCATTATAGGAGCGTGGGAACTTCCTCCGCCGCCTCCATCGTTTCTGTGTTTCCAGCTCGACACGAATCATGCAGCCTGTGCCAAATCGCTTGGGCCTTGGTCTTCATCCGTCATACGGCCAGGGCCCTTCTATTTCGGCTCTCGCACACCAGCAGCAAATGCACTTTGTGCCCCCCCAGGTACACAAGCAAGCAACTCTGTTTGTCGGTTCAATTTCAGGAGGCATTACAGACGCATTTCTGAATCAGTTGTTATCGGTGAATGCTATCCCTCCACAGTTTTTGATCTACTTGTTTACCCGCTTGTTAAACAGGCCTGCGGCTTCGTAAAGTCGTTCAAGCGCCTCATCACCCCTGCTAACAAGCCGCAAGGATTCGGCTTTGCAGAATTTGAGGAGCCGGATGGTGCACTTCGAGCATTGACACTCTTGAATGGCGTGGAACTTCCTGCCTTAGAGGATGGTTGCGCTAATAAGAATCTATTGGTGCGTCACACAGTTAACACAGGACTGGCTTGAGTCTACATCGCATTTATAGGTTAAAGCCGATGAAAAGACACGGTTGTTCCTAGACGCGTACAAGGCACAACGAATGACAACGAATGTATGTTAATAATTCAATGATTGTACATTGTTCATCTTGTTTAAAATTGTCGGTAGACCGATGAAGAGCAAACACAAAAGGCCAAGGCAAAAATTGATGAGCTACTTGCTGACATTAAACGAGTCTCTGAGGATGCCGCGAATAGTGGTCTCATTGACAGAGAAAAATACGTTATCCCTCCCCACCTTCATGACCTACAAGAAGCCGATTTGCCGGAAACGCAACGTGGCCTTGTAATATCCGAAATCGCTCAGTTCCGTGAGCGAGCGGCTAAAAGAGAGCGTGAAAAAATGAGAGATGTGCGAGAAAGTATACCGCTACTAGTACCTAGTGGCCCGAAGCGCGAATGGGGAAAATCGCAATCGCAGCAAACACTTCCACCATCAAAATCTCAGGCAACAGGCAAAGGTTCACAAGGTTTCAGTAAGCCACCTGGATTTGTCAAAGCAGAAAATGATGGTACAGGGAAAACATCTGATATAATCAAGACAGACGAAGAATTAGAAGCCGAAAGAAAAGAGGCACGACGGCGAGATGAAGAAAACTCATTTAGAGACGTAAGTATCACAATATACCACCGTTACGATGTCTACAAGCTTATGTGGGGTTGTGTCAAAGCGTGAGCGACGGTATGAACCAAGGGAAAGGGCGCGAATTCAAGCACTTGAACGGGCTATAGCAAGGGATAGGACAACTAAGGAGGCTGAAGAGAGGGACCGAGTTGAAATGCGTCAGCGGCTAGATATTTGGGATGACGATGAGAGCGATGAACTGTTTTATGTTGACAGGTTCGTGGATGCACCACCAACTTCGTATGTCCTTGACTCACAGTATCAAGAGCACGGTGGCGTCACATCAGAGCCAGGCGCGTTGAAGCAGAAGAAACGTCCGATGCTAAGTCGAGGCAGTATGAAGATCAGGAGGCGGAGAATCTCCGTCGCGAGTCGGAAGATTTCTTGGCGAAACAAATGGATGAGATGCAGGCACTGGCAGAAGAACAGCGCAAGGCTGGAATGCTGTTAGATGATGGTGCCCCTGTCAAGTTGAACGTTTCTATTGCTACCTCGACAACCAAAGACAAGGAACCGGCCACGAAAGAAAAGGCCGCACCCATCGTTTTCGGCCAGGAAGACGAGGATGAGGACGGAATCAAGAAGCGCAAGGTTCCACTAGTTAAACTTGATTTCAGCGTGGCAGAAAGTGGAGAACAAGTTCGCGAAAGGTTGGAGAGGATCCGTTTGTCCACCCCCCATGACAAGGAGTCGCTATTCAAGGCGAAAGTGAGGTGGGACGGGCTGACAGATGTGAGTGGAGAAACACTGACTAAGCATCTTTGCTAATTATTGGGTATAGTCCCTCATTGACAGAAAATTCGAACCATTAGTTAAACGACTGATGGTCAAATATCTTGGTGAGATGGAAGAAGATGATTTGATTTTGTTCGTTTTGGAACATCTCAAAGATCACAAAGGACCACAAAAACTTGTCGAGGGATTGGAACCTGTGCGTACGCAATACTCTAACTTCTATTTCTGATTCGAGCTTGAGTAGGTGCTGGAAGAAGAAGCGGCTGAGCTTGTAGTTGGAGTTTGGCGCCAGATTATCTTTGAAAGTATGGCTTACGGCGAGGGGTTGTTGACGGAGAAGATGATGGTCGACTGAGTTTTGGTGGCTTCCTGTCCCTGGGGAGTGCAGGTGCGTGAGTAGCATTGGCGAGTCGTGCACTGAGGTGGGGTCTGTTGAGATTGTAATTGCACCGTGGCATCAGATCGGGTTGATACGCGCGACAGCTTTTGATGATAGGGATAGTGACGTGAGTTCACCATTCAATCCGTTGTTGAGATGTAAATAATACTCCTTCTCTTGCTGTTGAAACCAAGGTCGTACTACTGCTAAGTCACTCACTATTCTTGCGTTTCAATTCGTTAGGTTACTCACGGCTTGCGAGTCAGTCAACTCCTGCTCCTATATTATAGGAACGGTTTATTATAATTTAATTTAATAGTTTTGTGGGAGAAATAATTAAATCTCACCGTCTTCGCGTCGCGAACGTTGATGCATTGATGGACAAAGACCATCCCGTCACAGTCCGAAACGACTTGCCAAGTCTCGCTATATAAGGCGTGTATGACGGGTTAGACTGACCCCAGTGAAGATGGTCTTACACCTATATTGGATCCTTCCGGTATTCGTGGGCATTATAGGCGCGGCGAACGGTCAAACTATAGGTTCTCTAACGACAACAGCAATAGCTACTTCCGTTCCAAGTCCCACAGCTTCTCTGAATGCACAGCTTCCTTCTCAGGTGCCATTGCCACCGAAGCAGGCCTGGTGTCCTTCAGACATATTCTGTGCGGGGGCGGTAAGTACAGTGCATCATCAACCAGTCGTCAAGCTCACGTTTAGGCAAGCTGTTACAATCCGTCGACGTTGCCAACGTATACTCGGATCCAAAGACATTTGTCGACAAAGTGAGATTCTCTAGCTATTAATCATCAAGGATGCAGCAATTTATTGTAACCGCCAGCCTACTAGCAAAAGTTCGCAACAAGTACTTGCGGATTTCAATAACATATCGTCTGAAACTACTTATGGCGAAATTGTGAACTTCTTGGACTCAGATTTTGCTGGAGAGGGCCAGGAACTGGAATCACTCACTCTTTCCAGTTTCAACGACAATCCAGCATTTCTTCAAAATGTCTCAGACCCTACGCTCCAAGCATGGTCAAAAGTAGTTCACGGTTTCTGGACCCAATTAGTCAGAGGAACCAATGCATCGCAGATCTGCGGGGGCTCTAATTCCTGCGAGAGCTCCTTCATACCACTGAACCACACATTTGTTGTTCCAGGTAATCTGGTTATTGTTGTCTTGCAAGTCATCCAAACATATCAACAGGTGGTCGCTTCAGAGAGCAATATTATTGGGACAGTTTCTGGATTGTAGAGGGACTCATTGAATCCCAATTATATGACATTGCAAATGGGACGCTTCAGAATTTTATGGACGAGCTGGATTTATATGGATTCATTCCAAATGGCGGACGCATATATTGTATGTTCATTTTCTTTGTTGTGAATCCGGTGCTTAATCCGCAAAAGATCTTGACCGTTCCCAACCGCCTCTGTTCATTCAGGCTAGCTACATTGTCCTCTGATTCGTCTTACTACTCTAAGCCTCTCACAGATGCTAGCACGGTACATCGACGCAAGCGGTGACAAAGATATCCTTAAGCGTGCAGTCCCATTGGCGGAGGTAAATTCAATATCACATCTACAAAAAAGTTATCAACCATGTTGTAGAAAGAGTTAGCGTGGTGGGACAACCAACGCTCAGTACAAGTCTCAAGCCCATTCTCCACCCGGACTTTCAAGATGTATAGGTATGACGTGAACAACACTGCTCCTCGCCCCGAATCGTATATAGATGGCAAGTTATCGTTGTACTGTTACCCTTCTTTTTCTGCCTCCTCACATTTACTTAGACTACATATTGGCGAATTCGCCGGCCAGTGGTCCGGCACTAAACGAAACGGAAGAAGCTGCACTGTACGCTGAGCTTGCGAGTGGGGCGGAAACAGGTGCGTGCTTCAAAGCATAATCTCGCTCTTCCTAATTAAGGATAGGTTGGGATTACAGCTCACGGTGGTTTTATGATGGATCCGGAGCCCAGGGTTTACGTAGCCTCAATGTCAGAAGTACCATTCCTGTCGATTTGAATAGTATCCTTTGTACGAGATTTTATTTGTCTATATGGCAGGGCTAACTCGGATACAGACAAAAACCATATCTTGCTTGCTGACATGTACGGTTCCTCGAATCACACGGCAGCCAGCGCTCACAAGAGTGCGGCTGCTACCCTCCGAGAAGGCATTCTTGATTTGTTTTGGGATCGGACAAAGGTTTGATTGTCCCACTCTGGTTCTATTTACTCATCCCACTATCGCAGTTGGCCTTTTATGATTTCAATTTGCGTACCAACGCACGAAACACAGTTTTCTCTGTTGCAACATTTTATCCACTGTGGAGTGGCATTCTGCCGCTCGAGGTGGTAGGAAATAGTAATGCTGCCTTTGATTTCTTTTCTTCTGTGAATATGGTCATGAATCGTTACAATGGAACGTTCCCTGTTACGTTTAACGTATCTGGTCAACAATGGTGGGCATATCTTCATTATCAAATTCTTTATTCAAACAACAATCAGGGATGCACCCAATACCTGGCCTCCTCATCAGTATATCATTTTACAAGCACTGCGTGCATTGCCTTCCAATGTTACAGGAGGCTCTCTCCCCACACCCAGCAGTGGTCAATCAACTTATGCCCTAATACCATCCGGGCAACTTAACATTCAAGAATCTGACTTGCCTGGGCAGCCGATTTACATTGCTGGGAAGTCTCACAACGCAAGTACGACTGGGTCAGCTGCGGACATCAATTCAATGAATGGTACTGTGATTAACGGAGGTAATGCGACGACTGGCGAAGGTTGGGCAAGCGCTTTGCAGAGAGAAGTTGCAAATCGATATTTCACAAGCGCCTTCTGTAGCTGGTCTGTCGTTTTCACCCATGATCGTTGCTATCCCTGATTCTCGATATCTGTCGGAAAGGTATGCGACGGGTGGATCTATACCTGGGATTCTTCCAAGACTTTCGAATGCAGCCTTGAATGTTACCCAAAGCGTTGGCAATACTGGCAACGTGGGTTTCCCGTGCTTTGTCCAAGTGCATCCATGTTCACAGACAAGCTTGTAGATGTTTGAGAAATTTTCAATTTTTGATGTTGATTCTGCCGGGAGTGGTGGCGAATACACTGTTCAGGTTAGTAAGATCGTTTACTGCGTTTACCTTGTAGTGAGGTCTCTTACAGGCCGGATTTGGCTGGACAAATGGCGTTGTTCTGTGGACCGCTAGCAACTATGGGGAAATCCTTGTCGCGCCCAAATGTCCCAACCTGTTGGATGCACCCTATGCATCGGGTAACAAGAGCGGCGGAGCCAGCTTGGTCGTGCGGCTTTCAGCTGTTGTTTTGTCGTTTTTAGTTGTTTCCAGCTCATTGTTGATAGTGTAAAGATGTCTTCCCCAGAAATAAACTATGCGCCTGGCCGCACTCCATGTTTCTCTCGAGTCCCTAATGCGGGGCCAACGTACTCATATATATATATATACCTGAGTTAACCATCGCGGACTCGCAGTGTACTTTCTCTGATCAGTTCACATTGTGGCGTTCAGATACAATTTCTTCATCGCAAGCTGCCTATTAGTGTTATATGAACCTTCCACCAACAAGCGACAAGGGGCGTAAATATTATGAGGGGAGTATAGCTACGATCGTGAGTGGCGGTCGAACGGAGGTAGATAGCATATACACATCATTCGATATCGGAGTCCCCGATACCTTCTATGACAGTGATAATAGGTGGTGCATTAGTAACGCCGTCACGAGCAAAAAAGTCTTCTAGTGATAGTGGTCTAAGGTTGAAACCCTGTGTGGAGGATGATCAGCTCAAATACCTGTCCGAATAGATCGTGGACACCTCTAGTTGATGCTTTTCCAGCATTTCTTGGTTTATGGATGCATTTCGTACGTACTCCCTCACGGGTACCATTGCCGCGTTGCGGCACAATTCCCTGAGATCAGAGCCTGACAAACCTTCGGTAAGGAGAGCCAATTTGTTCATCGGAAATTCGGGTGAAAGTCTTGTGTCTTTTAGCATCTGACAAAAGAATCTAAGAGGTCATAGTACGAGAGAGTAAGAGACTCACCAAATTCAAGATCTTGAGCCGCTGTTCATGGTTGGGCAAGCTGATGGCAAATCGCTGTGGCATGCGGCGCAGGATAGCAGCGTCAATATCATTCGGACGATTTGTAGCACCGAGAACTAGTATCCTGTCTGTCCCAGATAGCAGCCCATCCCAGAGACTAGCGAGGGAAACATCAACAAGCAAGACACATGGACATGTATTAAAGGGACATGCGTCATAAATTCAGCTTTCATCATCCCTGTGACTTCGTGATCACCCTTTGTCCTTTCCCTTAAGAAGGAGTCGATCTCATCAATGAAGATGATACTCGGCTGCGTCTTGCGAGCGAGGCTGAATAGACCAGCCACGAGCTTATTAGACTCGCCATACCATTTATTTGTCAGGACGGAAGCAGCGATGTTGATGAATGTTGCACGCGATTCTTTTGCAAGTGCTTTGGCCAGCATGGTCTTTCCACAGCCTGGTGGGCCGTAAAGAAGAACGCCTTTTGGAGCTGAGAGAAGAGAGGATGTCGAAGTGAAGATGTCAGGATAGAGAAGAGGGTATATGACAGCTTCACGGAGGTGATTGATGATAGAATCTAGTCCACCGATATCTATGGGTGCGAATTAAGCAACGTTCAGCAGCTTGAATAGCAGAGGCAACGGACCTGAAAAAGTGACGTTGATGTCGTCTGGATGAATGACCTCATTTGCAACGGTTCCTGGACAAAAAATCTGAATATGAAAACACGATGGTTAAGGCAGGGCAGCCGACGACGCACGCTCGTACTCATCCAACTTCAAGTTGCTATGACCGAGGCGCTTCAGAGCCTCCTGTTGCTTGGCCTTGACTTCCCCGCGTCTCTCAGGGGACAATGCGCTGTCGAATATCCACTACGCAAGTATAAAAAAAGGAGGACAATGGCAAGGGAAGCGACGGACCCGTATTGTATAGTAAAGAGCTGCCTTGCGTGTATGGTCGGAATGGGAAGTGGAATAGAGGAAGAAGAACGCACTTGAGAGGCAATGAAAAGAGCGACTTGTGAAGAGCCGTGAGCAAGAGGAAAAGATCAGGAGAGACGCGCACCGTCGAGCATGGCTCGTTTCGTGCCGGCAGAAACCATGATAAGAAGAGTTACTCAAACTAGTAACGTTGTTAGTGACATTACAAATTACATTACAACACATTACAGTATCAGATACATTACTTCTACTTATCCTACTTCTACTTCTACTTCTACATACTATCAGGTTGTTGGGTATCATAGTCATCACCGATCTAGGCGTATATGCACCGGTAGGGGGTAAACTGGGACTTGTTGCACTTGGTATAATGACGCGGTCACGTCCTGTCCACGGGCACCTCTCGATGCACGGAAGCGAGTCCAGATGGCCGCACAACGGTTCTTACGGTAGAGTATCAGAAGTACTATGAGCAGGATGAAGAGGACTGCAGCAGTGTGTGAGGAGAGAACGATTGATGGCCAAGCGCACATACGAAAACATATGATGATCGCGCGAAGGACTTTTGGGGACAGAGGGGTTGTGCTAGACGAGACATTGAGGACGGGTGGGCTGCTTGCGCCATCTGAGAGTTGGAGTGGCAGAGCGGCGATGAGAGCGACGAAGAGAAGGAGGACGAACATGACTGGCAATGGCTTGATGCCAGCCTGAAATCTTGAAATACCACTCGTCCAATTTCCTAATTCTCACACATTCCCACGTTCACATGCTCCTCCTCCTCCTCCTCCTCCCCCTCTTCCTCTTCCTCCCTTTCATCTACGCCCGCAGTCTCCGCACCGCAAACAGGGCAAAGAGAGACGCCCTCACAGCCTCTCTCGGCCGTCCTCGCCATTCCCGCATACTCGGCTTCTTCCATCCATACTGGTCCCCATTTTTTACACGTCTACCTTCGCATGTCTGATTCTACGCGACAGCAACGCAGGCGGAGGTGGAGAACGCGTCCTATGGACCGCAATCGCCGCCATTCAGCGTACCCAACCAAACGTCCTAGTTGTTGTATACAGCGGTGACACTGACGCTTCCAAAGATGATATCTTAGACAAAATTCATGTAAGTATCCTAACCTTGCTCCTTGTATCCACCTCAATTACACGTTTCCACAAAGCGCCGTTTCAGCATTAAATTAGATCCGTCCTCACTGCACTTTGTGTTTCTTAAAACCCGTTACCTCGTGGAGGATTCTAGTTGGCGCCATTTTACTCTCTTGGGACAAAGTCTCGGATCCATGTACCTGGTTTGGGAAGCCATGTCCAACCTAATACCCGATCTCTTCATCGGTACGCCCATCAGCCAAGTTCCCCTTCTCATGACATGACACCACGTAGACAGCATGGGTTACGCGTTTACCTTCCACGTAGTTTCCTTTCTCGGGCATATCCCTATCGGAGCTTATGTCCACTATCCGACCATCAGCACCGACATGTTGGCCCGCGTGCAATCCCGGCGACAATGGCATACAAATACCGACACAATATCTTCTTCCGCTGTTTTGAGTCAAGCAAAACTCTTGTATTATCTTTTTTTCGCTTCAAATGGTATCTCCTGATGGCATAGACTTCAGATATTACCGCTTCTTCATGTATCATTATGCTCATGCCCTTCGCAAGGCTCAGTTCTTGATGGTAAATTCAACCTGGACGAGAGACCACATCGACTCTATCTTACGCCGGTCAGATCCAATCCTCGATTTGTTACATGTCCATCCCATCTTGGGATTTTCTCGAGTGAAACCCAAGACGACGCATGTTGTCTACCCCCCTTGTGACACACGTGCAATGAGTAAATTTCCCTTAGATAACCGCGAGCCTATTATTCTGAGCGTCGCCCAGTTCCGGTTTGTGTCTGATTTTGATAGCGCCTGAACTGCAATTGATCTTTAGTGTTTTTTAGTCCCGAAAAGGACCATGTTACTCAGCTGCGATCATTTCACAAACTGTTACAAACTTATCCAGAGCATGCTACCGTCAAGCTCGTCCTGATTGGCGGTAGCCGCAATGCCGATGATGCCGCGCGAGTGGAAGGTCTGCGCGAGTTGGCTCGACAGTTAAACATTGAGGTTTGATCAGTCCTTTGTGGTTCAATGGCCATAATCCAAGCTTTTTCCAGAATTGCGTAAAGTTTTTCGTTAATGCTTCTTACCCCGTTGTTCTGGATTGGCTGTGCCGCTCAAGTATAGGATTCAGCACTATGGTTGATGAACACTTTGGCATCAATGTCGTGGAGTTTATGGCATGCTTAATTTTCCTCATCATTTCCGAATAACCTAACACCTGCCAAGGCAGCAGGTCTGATCCCAGTGGCGCACGCGTCAGGCGGTCCGCTTCAGGATATCATTGTGCCATATGAAGGCAAAGAGACAGGTACTAATAATTCAACAGAGCCTGCAGCATTGCTGAGTCACACACAGGTTTTCATGCTCAAGATCTAGATTCGTTCGCAGAAGTACTACATCAAGCGTTAAGCCTCTCTAATGCCGAGGACCTCGCCATCAGGAAACGAGCACGTCGCTGGGCTGTGCAGCGTTTCTCAGAAGAAGAATTCGTCAAAGGCTGGAATGCAAGTAATTGGCAAAATTTCCTTGGCTTGCCCAAGGCAGGCATGTAATCATAGACTTGTGTAAATCTAGAAATCAAGCTTGACAACTACGTCTTCTCCTTTCCCGTGTATTTCTTCCAGGCTCTTATATCCCGCAAGGCCAAGATTGGCATCCAAATCAGCCATCGTATGTCGTAACACTTGCTCCACACCGGCTTGCCCGCCAGCCATGAGTCCGTAAAGCCACGGCCGGCCGACTGTGAAGAATATTAAGCCTGTGCAAATCAAGTAAACCACTCACGCACGCAAGATGGCCTGAGCGCCCAATGCTATTGCTTTGATGATATCACTCCCAGTACGAACACCAGAGTCGAAAAGGACGGTAAACTTGCCCGTCTTTTGTGCCTGTTTAATCTTGGGAGACTTCATGATATTCACTAATGCGTATAAGGACGGGATAGCCCCATCAACTTGTCGGCCCCCTGAACGTTTTCGTCCGATCAGACTGCAAGGACACCAGGACAACACTCTCACCGTGATTCGATACAACAATTCCATCAACTCCAATGTCAAGTGCCTTTTCTGCATCCTGTTATACCCGAAATGTCGGGCAACGGAAGTTGCGAGGTCGATCAGATCAATCTGGTATACATCCCATGCACTTGTGCTAACCTGTGCACACTGGATGCCCTTTAGGATCAAAGGGCCCGTCCAATTGTCTCTCAATATTTTGACATCTTCCCAAGGGCGGAAAATCCCAGGATTGGTTTCTTTTAGCCACTCAAGCCCCAGGAATGCATTCCTCTTTGCCTTCTCGTCTCCTTCTGCAAGAAGTTTGTTCATCTTTACCGGGTCATAAGGAAACTCGGTGTGCTCGTCAAGTGGTTGATAACCATGCCGACCCATGAACACTGGGTCTGAAATACCATTTTGTATACCTACACCATGAACGAAGGGAAGATATGCAGTTTGAAGGTCGAGTGGCCTCCAGCCGATGGATGGTGTATCAAGGGTGACGACGAGCGCACTAAAGCCATTTGCCTTGGCTCGCTTGAGCAGCGACAACGTTATCTCATCTGTAAGGGGCCTTTTGATTCATCATTCTCACGTGTTCGATACCACGCCGCCGAAAGTGCTAACCAATATAGTTGGAACCATCTGTGGCCGTCGCCGTTTTCCTTGGCGACCTCTTCTATGCTTCGGCTTGCTGCCGTGCTCAAGATGAATGGAACCCCCGTGTTCTTGGCCGCCCGGGCAGAGGCCAAATCGGCATCTGGGTGACATGTTCCCTGCACGCCAATCGGTGCCATCAAAATGGGCGTAGGGAGTTTCACTCCGAAGAGGGTGACCTGGATCAATTAGAATCGCCCACGGTGTGCAGATGACCGTCACTAACCTCGAAGGATCTGTTGGTGTTGCCTACAAGCATACGGGGGATGATGGCATATTTCTCAAATGCCCTTCGATTGTTATTTTCTGTTGAATTGGTTCCGGCGCTTCCATATGCATAATTGAAAGCACCTGTCGTTGATCCATGTCATCCTTTAGCCGCCTTATGTCACTGGATGTAGTCGACGACACACCGATATTGTTCTTGAGCGCCTCTCGTGCCTTTGCTTCTATATCATCGAAAGAAACGGTTCCGAGGGGTACTGGGCCTTGACGACTTAAGTATAATTGCGCCTTGTATTTGGACCACTCGTTATTGGTCATTGGTGGGGGTTTGTGGAAGTGATGCTAATAAGGTGGATTAAACGCTTTATAATATGTCTCACGAGATAGATTTGGAATGACTGATCGCTTTCAGGATTACCACTTGGTTACTTTCAATGTTTGCGAGAAGGGCATCTGATGATGTGTGCCAATAACAGATTTATATGCAAGTGGCAAGTCTGGCACTGGTCGTACACCTTTATTCCATGCCTCGCGGCGCGATACCAACTTTAGGAGACGAGTCACGAACTGCCATCAGTTGTTGGCAATATGGATACCATCGACCTCACGATCAAACTTGCAACCAAAGGATAGATACCCTTAGCACAAGCTGCGTGCAAGAGCTTAAAAACGTTTGAGAAGGGTGTGGAAGGGTAGAAAGACGCAGAGATGAAGGACACCTAGCTGTAACGCGTAGTTTGTGTTTCGAGGTGTAGCGGAAATTCCTAGAATACGTCACTATATCTTCGCTTCCTTATGGTCCTTCGCATCCTAAGCACGACGCACGACCTTCATGGCTCGGTCTACCCAATGGAGCTGACGTCCGCCCTTTGACTGAGTCACCAACGCGTTTCTCGATGGATGACCGCAAGATAAGAGAAGTCGGACAGAGGAATGAATTACTTAGCTGAAAATGTAACAAAAATAAATTATAAACAATAGCAATGGACAAAGAATCCATTCCGAGGGCCTAACGATGAATAGTTGCACTCTGGGACCACGAGCAAGGCGGATTGGACCCGTTATGTACGACAGAACACCATCAAAGCATTTCTAGACTATCCTGCGACGGAGTCTGTGTCCTCCCACCCGGATTGATCGCTTTCAGGATTACTATCATCCTCGTCCTGTGCAGAGGCGTTGCTTTCAGAAAACAAATGTTTGAGACCATCTGTGAATACATCAGATGCTAGCCCTGTATGGATGTCTGATGAGGTGCGTTGATGACGGGTCCGCATCAGATAAACATCGGTTGCAGATGATCGAGGTCTCTCCTCACCACCGTCCTTGCTTCGTCGAAGTGGTGCAGAGCGCACGACTTCGTGCAGGTGTGCCGATTTGGCCGACTTTCTTGCACTCCGAGGACTTACAACACCAGACCACAATGCACCATATCCATAAGTTTCGTAAGGATGCGAGCTGGATCTTCCAAGCATTGTCTGGCGATTTACGGATTTTGAGGGCGTCAAAGTTCGCTGATGACTATGATATTGAAAGTGTGTATGTGGGCCAAGATGCAAATGATGTGGCACATTGCGCTTGATACTCCTGCGCAACGATGGTGTTCGTGAACGTGAACCTTCAGACATTTTTTGAGGTGTAACATCAGGGTCGTGATGGACCTGCCGATTGGCTGATGACGATGGTGGAAGATTGATATCAATAGACGTTAGAGGCATTTTGGGTTGCGGAAACATGAATTCGTTATTGAGACCTGAACCTGAACCTGAACACGCCATATATTAACAGTCACATAATCGCCTACTAACTCACCTGGAAGTGGTTGTTTTGACAGGGTAGATACGTCGTCACCTTCAGTTGACGAGATGCGATTCAAGTCCGGGGTCCGACCGAAACCTAGATTCAAGCGTTGATCAAAATCCTTGTAGTTTGACGACTTCTCAATAGTTGCCATCTCATTCTGGATCAGTGGTTCTCCCCGCGAGCCACGAGTGAGAGCTATGAAGACAAGGACTAGCAATAACAGGCACAGTTGTGCGATCCCGAGACGCTTTTCAAGAGTAATCTGACACAATGACTTCAACTTCGCGTATAGCATACATGAGATGGCTCCCACCTCATCTGACAGATATTCCACTACAGCTAGAAGTTCTCGAAACTCCATTTGAAGCTGTTGCCTCTGCCTCTCCCATTCTTGCACAGCGCGTTGGTGAGTTTGCCGATGGGTTCGCCCCTAGTATCGGTATTAGTTGGTAAATTAAAATTAAAGACTAATGCTTACAATTCCCTCCAGTCTGCCGACATCTTCGCCGAGAACCTTCAATAGATCTCGTACAGCTATGTTTTGTTGTTCGATGTAACGGGCGTATAGGGTATGGTTCGCCTCAAGAGCTGTAAGCCGGTTCATGATTACACGGTATATTGATTCCCCTGACGTTGAAGGCGCAGCGGTTTGCGAAATGACAGGGCTTGTTAAAGTTGAAGTAGTTATCATCACATTTGAATGGTCGTTGCCGTGAAGGGAGGATGCAGGTAGAGCGGATGAAATCCGCGCTAACGATGCACTTCCAGAGAGGCCTGAACTAGTTGGGATAGGCGCATGAACTGTGGAGTCAGAAGGCAGGGTATCAGCGAACGTTTGCGAATGAACGTTATTTAATAAAGATACATCTGGAGTTGTTACGGTCGTAGATTGAGATGATTCTAAATGGATATCAGGTGAACTTTGTAATTGGGTTTCGCTATGACCATTTTTTAGGAACCAGTTGTGGCCATCTGTTAGTAAAGTCTGCGTATCTGCAAATGATACGAATTCAAACTCGGGCTGGCTATCCTCGATCCCAGGGGAAGAAATTGCAGCAGGAGTTGGAAAAGACGACAAAGTCCCCTCGCCCAAGGGTTCAACGACAGAAATTACGGAGGGAGTGTCGACTAATCGATCAAGCACTTTTTCTGATGCGCCTGACCTCGCATCCGCATCCAATTTCGCTTTGCTCTGCTCTTCCCATTTGTATTCCTCCAAATGAGTTAGCCCGTATACTCGGAGAAGCGATACAGGACAATAATATTCGTTCCCGTAATGGGAGTGGAAATCGATACGGATATAGCGATAGAAGTCTCTCAAAGATGTTGGTGGGTGGAAGGACTAAAATTGATGTCGTGAGTAGCATTGTTGGGAGGAGGACAACCGTATACCTGAATTCCCCGAAAGTTCTTGGCCCGGAATGTCCCAGCATCCTCCCAGCTCTTGTCATTCGTGGCATCAGTCTTGGCGACATGCACAGAAAAGTCCTTGAATACACCACTAAAGAATTCAAAATTGGCCAATTGGATGGTTTCGATTCTGATATCTTCGCAGAGCTCGACCACAATAAACTGGCTCTCGCCGCTCTCTGGTTTGCAGGGACTTAGCATATATCTATCCCTCTTAGAGTTAAGCACAGCGGAAGGGGACTTGGCTGATCGATGCGCTGCATGAACGCGCGCTGAGCAGTCAAGACTAGCGTAGTTGAACTTATCTGTGAGGGGAACCCGGAAGTGGCGAGGCTGTAGTATAGGATCCTCTGGCTGAAAAGGGCTTTGCGAGGAATCATTCTGTGCAGATGCAACGGATTTGACCTTGCTGTCGTTGGTAGAAAAGGCGGTTTCGTGCGCTTCCTCGCTATGAATGTGTTGCTCAGATAGCTCGCCCAAATTCCGTTGCTTCTCCTTCCACTCCTGGAACGAGAGTAAAACCTGGTCCTCTACGACACTATTGGGCAACGGGGGTTTTAGGCAGCATACGGGGAACCTGGAATGTTGAGAAGCCGGTACAGAAAATATTCTAAAGGGATCGTTACTTGACAAGTTGTTGGCGAAAGCACCTGGGATGCAGAGAAGGGCCAGAATGGCGGGTGGAAGTCGCATGGAGTAGAGGGACTTGGTACAACTCTATTTACTCCGCAAATGCTCGCGCACCCACCACGACGTCTCCTCCCGCGCGTTCAACAGTGGATCCAACCTCTGCAATCTCCACCCTTCATACTGCGCATCGCTCCTTGGCGTGTACATCGACACAGTCGCTAGCGAAAGATACGTGTGGTACGGATCTGCGCGCGTCAGTGGATGCTCCTGCATCGGAATGTATACTTACCAGCATTCTCCCCAGGAGCCTTAGAAACTCCTCCAAATTTGTACTGACAGCTTGCTATAAACCGTAGGAGAGAAGAGGCGTCGACCAGATCCTTCACACCCAAAATCTGGCCTCTTTAACCTCGGGAAAGACCATTTTACGAAAACCATACCTCAAGTGATGCCCCGCACCAGAAACAATAACATGCATCTGCCGGTTTTGCGGTACGCCCTCGAAATCCGCCAGATGGCTCCTGGTTTTGAACCAGCCAGCGAATAGTCTGAGCACGCTCTAATGGGGTCATTAACCCGCCAGCATTTTTCCTCGACTCGTCTGGAATAAGATGAAGCGACGCAATAGCGAGGTATGTTGTCCCCCCTGTCGAGATTAGATTAGAACCTTAGTGCACACGGCACCATGAGCCTTACCGTGTGCTTCGCAAAACGGTGATTGACCGTATCCGCCTTCATGAGTCTGGTTTTGCTTTAGATACCCTGTACACTCCGATAGGGTAAATCTCTCACTCTACATGACGCAATAAACTTGACGGCACTAGGAATATTTATGCCTGACCAATCATCTAGCATCATGCTTATGGCAAAGGCGCAATAAAGCGATCTCATGTCAGTTTCACCATCACCCGGAGTCGTCGAGAAACTTTAGGCGAAATGATCAAAATCGGTCATGGTTCTTAACTCGACTCACCTGCCGTCTTCCCTCTGGCAAGTCCGCAAAAGTTTGACAAGGCTAGATTTGTCTAGTCTTCTGAAGTCATCACGGAGGATTGCCAAAGTTAGTATCCCTGCATAGGTCATGATTAGATGTGGGGTGTCATATGTGAGCTTTAGTTTGGTCATTCCCAGCATATCTCATTGAACTGTGCGACTCACAGTGCACTCGGAAGGTTCCCTTATCTTGACATACGGGCTTGATCTAAACCCCGAGCCGTGACGCCCACCTGCTCAGAAAATAGGCTATCAGTTGAGATTGATGGTGGCAGGACCATATAAAGCTTTACTTGTGTATTGCTCCCATAACCATGCTTTCCATGTTTCACGATCAGCCTCGGTTGTCTTATCATACAGCAATCCCAATAAATCCAAAGAGCCGATACAGTAGAATGCAATGACGAGCCTATGAAATAGGATCGGATTTCATTCATCATTGAACGCAGCAACATACCGTGTTGCATCGAAGTTAGTGGCAGTAGAGGGCAATCCTACATATCGCATGGCACATGGAGTCATGACGAGGGTATTAGAGTATTAGATGTTAGGCTTACCCATCAAACAGCGCCGACAATGAGCAGCATGATTTGTTTTTGACAAGATGGGTAAGGTGTGTGGCGGATCCGTACTGTCTGTCATGTGCGGAAATAAGAGATGACAATCTCATCTTGGGCTGTATGGAAAGTTTCTGCTGCTCAGAATCAGATTTACCACGTCGATTGTTATCTCTCTGTCTGTCTGATAGACTCCGAGACATCACAAATAGGCTATGCTGCTTCACGCGGGCATTCCAGGATGGATATAACTAAAGTGTTGTGACAAATACACTTGAACAAGGCTCAATTAGTTAGAGTTACAAAGTTCAGGGGTTGCATCGAGGATGAGGATTGTCGGAAAAAGTGATAAAGGTAAATGAGTTCTGGAGGGAACAAGAAGGACTCTGAACTAGAGTCCAGCCATGCTTATGGGAAATGATCGCTGAGAAGTTGGTATCTGTCCTTGGGATACCTGACCAGGCAGCTGACTGGGAACTACCTGATGTTGCCCTACAGATTGCGCCTGCGAGGAATTCTGTGTAAGCACTATGTTGTTTGGGTTTGGCGCAAACGCCGCTGTCGTCTTTTCTTCTAGATCGGCATACAGAACCGTCATTTCTTTTCGCTCTTTGGTCCAGTTTTCGGGCTCCCAGTACGTGTACTGTCCTTGTTCACCCCCTTGCACTTTCTGAGAAGGTGCCATTCCGCTCTCCTTTGTAATCCAGAGTCGCAAATCCTTATGGTACCGCCAGTTGCGATTGTACCTGCGAGGTGTAAGCTGGGTTGAATGGATAGAAAGCTCGTAACGCGCACAGTTCTTGTGCAGCGACCTCTTGCAGGGCATCGCGGGGGCTTGAATAGAACATAAAAAATAATGTCTCGTCACTAAACGCCGCTGCCTTCACTGGTCCAGGCGGTGGTGCCTGCACGCTCGCATAACAACTTGGTAATCGGAAGTCAGGCTCTACAGTATGTGCCGCCGACTGATCGGCCCATGGTGTGATGAACGTAGAATACAAGTTTCTGAATATAGTTGAAAACGCAGCTGTATACGAGTAGACTTCTCTCACCCATTGAATCCCATGTCCAACCCCATGGTTCCCAGATCCGTACCAATACTTGTCAGTCCCTGATCAACATCTGCCGCGGCACTCTTGATCATTGCTAGCAGGCCCAATAAACCCCAACGATCGGCTGCGCTCATCAGTACCTGCTGTGCTGGCGTTTGCGGATGTTGCTGTGAAACCGAGCTATTCGTCGAAAGAGTGTTGGCGTTGCCCGGATTACTAGGCGTTGGATTGTTTGGGTTTGCATGTGGTTCTGAACAAAATAATCTCAGTACCAATGTCAACTCCAAATGGTGATATTAAGTTACCTGTTACTGCTGCGACGTGTGACTGCTGTTGTGAGAATGATGCTGCCGGTGGTGGAACGCCTGGCGGTGCACTTAGATGTGTTGTTGAATTCTGGGCAGAATGTGCGCCATTTTGCTAGAAAGGATCAATCAAAAGTCGCATAGATGCGACATTGCAACGCACATTGCCGCTTGAAGACTGAGGCTGTGAACCAGCGGTGATCGTTGCCAAATTCCATGGAGCATGTGCTTGGTTACTCTTCAACGAGTAATTATTCTATGCACAAAGTCGGGTTAGAGTGTGCATTTTCACGGCCCTAGAGTTGAAACATACCCGCTGCTGCTTTTCCGTTTCTGTTTGCCCCTGCTGAAATCCGGGATGGACATTCCTGGATTGTGCGGCACCGAGATTTAGTATTCCTGGTGTTGCCTGGTGAAGGCTACCGCTGAAAGTAGCAAGAGGGTTTAGTCTATGATGTTGCGAATGCTCGTTGTGCGGGAAGCCATTTAGCCCTGGTGGATGTGGGTGATTGTCCTGGCTAGTGTTTTGGCTTTGTGATGAATTCTGACTCTGTGATCCTCCGAGCGCGGGGAAGTCGTCCGGTGTAAAATCGCGTACTTGATTCGACGCTGCATTTCCAATACCTCCCGACCCACCACTGGAGCTCCCTAATCCCGCCTGACTCGCATAGCTTGTTGCAGTCGTAGCTGTCCCGTTTCCACCGTTGTTATTTGAATTATTGTTGGCCACTGGTGCTGACCCCAGTGCGGGAAAATCATTGGGATCAAGATTTACTTCACTCGTTGAGGATACAGATGGCGCGCCTAAGCTGGGCGTTTGAGCTAGATGCGATGGTATTGAGCCCGAAGTACCATTTGTCTGTTGCTGGGCTGGTATTTGCTGTTGCTGCAAAGACGTCGGCTGATGTTGGGCAAGACCACCACTAAAACCGAATCCCCCTGCTTGCGCACGCTGCTGCATGAAGCCAGGCGTCGGCTGAGGGCCCAAATTCTGGACTTGGGACTGTTGGGATGAACGGTGGCCATTTGGCTGGAGGCCAGGCACGTAACCACCACTCTGTAGCACGCTGACATTTCGAGGCGGAAGGGCATAGTTTGGATATGGTGGTCTGTACTGACTCGCGAGGGCAGGATTTGGCGCGAGACTTGGCGGTCTTTGTTGCGGTTGACCTGAAGGCGTTCAGCCAACTGGGTGGATGCAATAATACAATCACTGACCAGGGCGATTCATGACTATAATGCACAGCTGGATTGAAAGGAAATTGAGTCAGTAAGTGAATTTTGGATGAAGAACGACGCACCGACAAAGTAGGGATGAGCAGGACTTTGCAATATCTGTCGAATTGTGGACCTGTCTTTGTTGGCGTTCTATTTGGTTTTTCAATTATGTAAGCAGAACTATCCACATATGGTACGATCGTCCGAACTAACCGCGAGGCTATGCGAGCCCAGTCTAACCTAACCACTATATGGAGGTCATCTTCTTACTATGGTGGTTGCCTATCTGTCGCTAAATAGTCTGGGCAGGTCCTCAACCCACGCGCTGCTCTCCTATCAAATTACGAAGTTCTGTCTCTTCTTCGCGAACTAGACAGCGAGCATATCGCTCAATCAAAAACAGCGCATCGCATTAAAAAGGAAGAAGCCGAATCCCTCGTTTCTGGTGTAACCTCAAGCATACAAGCGTCTTTGTTCGAAGTGAGCCAGAATCTGCGGACCCTTGAAGTCGAGGTACCTGGCATTTTGTACTGGCACCAGTAATTTATGGAAATTGCAAGGCAATTCAATACTTGTCATCGGACTATCTGCCGACCACTCAACAAACCCCTGAAGGAATCATACAGCTCGTCAAGGGCCTCGCACCTTATGACTTAACCAAGGCCGAAAAATTACAAGTCGTGAATCTTGCACCAACTCTTCCTGTTGAGCTCTATGTCGTGCGTTTCGGTTATTTTATTTTATTTTGTTGAGAATTGAACACCAAGAGATACAATCTAGATCGTGGAAGAACTGGAAGATCGAATAGGCGATAAGATGGATGAGATTCTGTCATTGGTGCAAACTACGATTGGTCCATCTGCGTTTATTACTGGCTTGAACGAAGAATTAGTACATGGCTTGGTGCCCGTGCAAAATACGTACCCAGTCGTGGAGCAATCGGAATGGAACTTGTTCAACTACGACGACGACGTTGATGCTATTGGTGAAGAAGAACAGTTCGACGACACTGGTGAAGGAACAGGCATCGAAGGAGACCTGGAAATGGATGAAGATTGATTTCATTGTGATTATAGCGTAATTAGTCCATCTACTAAACACATGCAAGGCTTGCAATCGATGCAAGTGGATGCATACGCGACATCAAGAGAAGAAGGGGAAACAGCACACCTACAAAACATACAACAGATGAGCTATGAACGGTAAAGAATGTATGGAAAACGATTGGATATGAAAAGAGAAAGTCCGTTGATGTGATGTTCCCCGTTGGGATGGACATATCAGGATGGTTCTGGAAGGCAGTCCAGTTCTGTAGCAGATTCGGTAATGTCGGGTTTATCGGGTAACGCCAGAGTTTGATATACTAGTATCGGGCGAAAATCGCGACAAGGATGATGAATGGAACATAAGTGATAAAGGAAATGACAGACATGACTCGACAACGCGTCCTCCAAGATTTGGAGTCTATGAATATCAATACGTATATTCATTACAGAGACAAGGAGACAACTCACCATGTTCGACTTGAGGATCATCCAGAACAACACCCTTCTCAGTGTCGCCTCCGATTCTCCTTGTTTTGGGGGTCCCAATAAAGGCAGCCGACCACCAGATAGGAAAAAACAAGAAACCTAGGAAAAACAACCAAGCATGGAGCGGACTACCGCCGCGTTCAACCCAACTATTCAATGCCCAACGACTATCAAACCCAGCGCTCGGAGAAGGAAGAGAAAGCGTCCAGCTTGTCCTTTGGGTAGGACCAGGTTTCCTTGGATCGTGCATATGGAACGTTTTCCGACGGGCTACTGATGGTGCATGGGGAGAGACCAGAGCAGAGATAGGTATCGAAGCTCCTGACAAACTTTGCCTTCTTGACGACTCGCGCAGGTGACGCTGAGACTGCATCATCTGACGACTTGTATGATGAAAAGGAGTAGCAAGTGATTGACCCCTTGTACTGGCACGACTTGACAAAGATCCAGTATTTCCCACATTCAGATTTTCCTTAAGTGACGATACGGTAGGTGATCGGGACAAGTTACGTGAATCCGACGATGTAGAGAGGCGGACGCGTTTGTGCCGATAAGATGATGGAGCGTAGGATGAGCCAGAATTTTCAGATACGCGGTGGGCTTGAAAAAGAGTTTGTCATTTATTCGATACAACATAGGTCTGAACGTACGTCTTTGATCTGGAGCAAAAGTAGCTTTTTTGGATGGGGTTGCTTCTACGTCAGCTTCGTCTGCTTTGCGTTTGCCACTTGTACGAGTTATGGATGACTTGAGCGAAGGATTTGCTCCTGAAAAGGAACCCGCCGACTGCGATGGGGAAAATAATAACACTGGCGATATCTCAGGTGTAGGAGATGTCAAGGAAAGTGTGGGGGGAACAAGCAATGATTCCGAGGCCGACTGTGAAATGATCTTGCGTGGAGAAGCATGATGGGTGCGATTAGGAATTGCCTGACGTCGATTGCCTTTGGCAGTGGGAAGAGAGGGTCCCTTGTCCTTGCTTCGATTACTCTTGTGGTGTGTGGGGGCATCTGACTGATTCATTTCATTGGGTTTTGCTTTGCCCTTTTCTGATATCGTGATATCGTGAGTGAAAGAGAAATCGTTATTGTCCCCGTGCCAGGGCACAATGTGACAATTGGTGTCTGGAGCGCCTAATTCGAATAATGATAATACCGGTTATTCAAACATACCTTGAAATAAAAAAGGGTTTCCTAGCTTGAGAACCTGTCTGCGCGGCTGTTACAGAGTAGATGTAAAATAATAAAGAGTGTAAAGGTCGGTAAAAGTGGTAAGAAAAAGAGGAGAAAAGAGGATGCGAAGAAGTCCCTACCACGTTGTTGCCACATGCATTTCCTAAAATGGATATTTTTTTCCTGGGAGTTGCGTCCCTGACTGCTGGTAGGCTACCATCAGCCATCTGTAGCGAGTCTTGCGCTTCCCAGCTCTCATCCGCCTGGGTATTGATTGTCTGTTTGGAACAATACTTTGCGGTGGACCGTCTACTTCCATTTCTACGTGACCTTCTATCCAACCGGTTGGCCTGGTGAAGAACACGAGTCTCGCTACTACCACTGGGTTCGTCATTCTGATGCGAAGTACTAGTTTTTGGCGCAGAGACCGTCTGCAGCCTAGCTGTTGACATGGATGGCAAAGACGCATAATGGCGGGGACATTTTTCCTGCACATCGGCATGCGCAACATTGGATGCTGCGGAACGGAGTGAGTGTGCCCCGGAAGCAAGGGATTGAAATGCAGGATGTGCTAATGGAGGCAAAGGTGGACGTCTTTCTATGGGCATGTGAGGCGACGACGATTGTCTACCGAAGGTATGATACGACAACGGTGGTGAGTGCCTCCGAGGTCTATGGGGTGTTGACACCATTTCATTATGGCTAGAAGGTGAACTGCGATTACGCGTCTGTATCGACCAGGAGATGGATGATCTCCCTGTAGTTTGCGATACACTTGTTGGTGTCGGAAATTGTGGATTTCTAAGCAACTCTGGACTGCCTGGCGTAACCGGTGTGGAAGTCAAAGAGCATGCGCCTTCCTTTGGCGTGTGAGAAGAAATTTTTCTGCCGCGGCCAAATGTCGACCAAGCATCTCCAGGAGCGATATGGGCGTACTTCTCGGGGTTATCTGCCACAGATAATGGTGGTGTCGGCTGTGCTGGTGTCGGCTGTGCTGGTTCGCTGTATGGTCGTTCTCGGGCACGGGGCTTTAAAGGTAGAAAAGTGGGTCCACTTGAAATGGTGGAGGGCAGATCCACCTTTGGGGATGAATTGTCCTGATGGGAACCGCCGAACTGGGCGACTAGCGCATCCAAGTCTGTGTGGATCTTGCGACGTAATGGAGATGTATTGGATGTAAGAGGGGTATCTTGTGCTGAAGCTGGACGCCATTTATGTTTGCGACTCCAGAGCGCCGCGAGGGGAGGCATGGAGATGGCGGTTTGGAGGTGCGTGTATGCGCATCGTACTCTCGCGCACGTGATGTCATCATGGAGAGCTGGAAAAGCCAGCAGCCAGATCGACCCGCTGAGTGCGCAATGAGGATGTTATGACCCATCGTCTCAATTGGATATGGTTTCAATGTGCCACCCAGGATATGGCCGGTGTGTCTGCAAGGCACGTCTTCGCCGCTTTGCAACAACGGGATGGCTGTAATGAGACAGGTTACCGGAATAGTTTGAAGCGGCAGTTTGGATGGCTCGACGGACATTTTAGCTTGCGATGTACATATAAACTATCGAAGGATGGTTCCGTTTCCACGTGACTGCTGGATGAGCAGAGCGATAACATTTGAGAACTGGAATCTGAATACTCTCGCCGGAGGAAAACGCACGGCGAGGTGCCTTTGTTGGAGGGCGAACGAAAGCACATACATGTGCACATGGATCATATGCCGACAGGTATTCTAGGCTAGAACCTAGAATATCATTTCTCAGTGAGAATTATGTGACACGGGCTGTGACACGGCTTGTTACATCCCTCATCCGCAAACTATGGACAGACTGGAATCCCTTTCAAACACCCTTTCCCAGATGACCTTCTATGATATCAAATCCATGTATACCCAGGTATGCCCAATCTTTTAACCGTCGGCTTCCCAATCCCACCCCTTCTGCCAGGCCAAAAATATGGTCTTGAACGTCAGTGAGACGGAAGCCAAAGTGCGAGAGGCGACGAATGACGATCCATGGTGAGTCATGTGCTGCCAATGCAACTTATAAGGGACGAATTGCCGCCAGGGGCGCGAGTTCGACTTTGATGCAGGAAATTGCCCAAGGGTATGTTTCACGGCGACAGCTAACCGGCCTATCGTTTAATGACTTGACAGGACATTCAATTTGTAAGCGTGTAAATATGTCAAATGCCCAGACTAACGACATCAAGCCAACAATTCAACGAAATAATGCCATGCATCTATTCACGCTTTATGGAAAAGGAAGCCAGGCAATGGCGACAAATATACAAGGCATGTGGGCATGTTTTTGCTTCGGCATCAACTCCTGATAGCATTCCAGGCTTTGCAATTGTTAGAATATCTTATCAAACATGGGTCAGAAAGGGTGATCGATGATGCGCGGGCGCATATATCGACGCTCAAGATGTTGCGCAGTTTCCATTATATTGACGAGAAAGGAAAAGACGAAGGCGTCAATGGTGTGGAATTTTACATTGCCCAATCGTGGAATGATTTTGAATTTCTCTTAGTTCGCAATCGCGCCCGTGAAATGGTGGAACTCTTGTCAGATGTCGAAAAGATTCGGGCAGAACGTCGAAAGGCGAAAGCTAATAGACACAAATATGTTGGTACTGGAAACGACGGCTTTGGCCCTTCCTTTCAGTCTAGTGGAAGTAGATACGGTGGCTTTGGCGGGGACAGCTCCAGCCATCAGAATGGTTTGTTATATTCCAGGTTGCCTATCCAAACTGATGCCCTCGCATTCTAGATTACTACCGATCCGGTGTTGGCAGCGTCTCTGGTTCCTTTAGAGATGACACCAGACGCGGCGGGTTTGAAGAATATGATGCCGGTGATGATGAGGATGTTGCCAAGCCAAATACCACTAGATCCCAAGGTACCTCTAGTCGTGCACCGACCAGTAAGGCTACCCCACCTCCCCCTGCCCCTGCCCCCGTTACCGATTTACTTGGAGGATTCGACGACGATACCTTCGGCAATTCGTCGAATCCTGTTACGAACAAGGCATTACCTGCCGTCAATACCACACATGCCGTGGGACTAGATGGTATTATGTCCTTTCACGATGCTTATCCCATGCGCTTACGTTTACATAGATGATGATTTTGCAGATTTCCAAGCTGCACCAGTCCAAACAGGAAGCGCAGCCCCGGCTGCTAAGCCAAATCTTATGGATCTCTTGAATTCTGCTCCAAGCCAGCGTATATCCACTCCGCCTGCCTTTGCGCAGCCATCCGTTCAATCCGTTCAATTCAGCTCCCCTAACACTACCATTGGAACGTCATCGACCACGCACAGACCTTCTCCGTCACTTTCAACCATGTCACCTACGCTAGTACCCAAACCCCAACTGACCCAGACCGGCAATACATTTAGCAGTATTTCACTGACGAGCAATGCGCCACTACGACCAAGGTCGGCCGCACCACCGTCTGGGAAACCAAATATTACTCAAGCCAAATCCAGTTCCAACTTTGACGACCTTTGGACGATGTCGTTGGGTAGTGGTTCGAAACCTGCCACTCCCCCTGCTGGTACCAAATCGATAAAGGATTTAGAAAAAGAAAAAAGTCAGGCCGCCTTATGGGGGTCTCAGACAAAATCGAAGTCGCCTGTGAGTATCATGAACAATGCTAATAACACCTTTGGATCGTTTGGTGGGCAAAGCAATGGGGGGAACGACGACCTCTTGCTATAGCATATCTTGGCATCTGTCTGACCGTCGATACTATGCTTCAATAGATCATCCCTTATATAACGCGAATATGGAATATGATCTAGTTTTATTCATCTGCACCATTGGACGAAGTGCGCATTACTCTGGCTGGATAGGGTAGAAAGCTTCGGCAACGCCGCGCGCACATATCCGCCTCCAAGAATGATAATGTAAATGGGACCGCTAATGATTAATACAGAGACTAGCAATACATCACAAGTCATAATCCCTCATCGTATATTTTCCTACCCAACGCAACAAAAAACCTTTCCAGGTCCTGCTTCGTCTCTAGCTCGCTCTTCCTTGTCTTGGCCTTTATCTCAGTCTCTAGCCCACCAATGCTGCCATCTAGGTCTCCGATGCTAACCTCTTCGCCTGAGCTCAACTTGAAGATTGGGCTTGATGGAACCTGGTGTATCAGCCAATCTAGCACGGCCGACAATTTCTCTGTAGAGGATTTGACAACAGCATCATCTGATGCCAGTTTCTTCTTTCGCCCTCGTATTCTGCCATCTGCTGAAGCTGGGGCCCGGGGTGACTGATTTATAGTGGGTTCTGCCCCGGTGACTATCGACCTAACTGAGGATAGGGGTCCCTCCTTGCTACTTGTCACGCTGCTCGATTTCACTTCCTTGATCCAATGGTTCGTGAAACGACTCGAGTCTCTGAAACTCCAGTCGAAACTCAGATCTGGTATGTTCGGAAGATCTACCCCGAATTCAATACCTCTGGCACCCCGCATCTGCCAATCTAATCACCGGCGTGACATGTTATCCGCCAATACTAGGTGGGGGACTTACGATCGCACTCTTCCATAATACCCAGAAAATCTCCCCACTTGGCACTTTGGATCGTTACTAATCCATCGTTCCCCCACTCGCACTCTCGATCCCAGAGAGGAGAAGCCTCTGAATCCCAAGAACTGTCCCCAATGGTCTCCGACGAGGTTCTCAGTTTATTCCTCTCCTTCTCTTCAAATCCATCCAGGATCATCTTGGGTAACCAAAGCGGGTGCCAGACATTTACGCTTGATATACGACCAGCGACGCTAAAGTACTTCACAGATGGGTCATCCGGCGTCATTGGGTTAAATACCTCATTGAGAAAACTTGACGTGAGGTTGGCATAGGCGGGGGAATCAAGAATGGAAAGAATCAGGGTAGTGAAGGAAGATGGCAGAGACGACAGGGACAGTGTACCGGGATTGGGCGCCGATTTGGGTTTCTTGGGCGACTTTCTAGTCAAGTCCTCTTCCGATCCCAGCTTTCCAAGTCCAAGATTCTCCTGCATGTCTGAGTTAAATAGAGGAGTGATTATGATGGGCGCTAAACGAACCGCACACCAGTCCATAAATGGACTTCCTCGATGCGGTGTACTAATCGTGGTCAAAGATAAGGGCACGTAGTCAGCTGGTTTAATGTGGGATATGAGATATCTACAATCTAATCCTCCCATTGAATGAGCTAGGAAATTGACGCCCCGTCCATGTGCCCGTGTTTGCAGCTGACGGTCCAATGACTCTGAACGTGAGGAGACAGACCCCGTGCTGTACATATTGAATAAGCGATGAAGCAAAAAATGTGCGGTATTAACTTGCCCGGGAACCGAAGTTACAATCACTTCTGCACCGAGGGTGCCCTTTAAAATGCTCAAAACATTGGCCCAATAATGCATTCGGATGCTTGGAAACGAAGACGGACCACGAGTATCAAAACCATAAAGGCCTTCATTTTAGCTGAATTGCAGTAGTGCTCGTCAAGACATGTCATTACGTACCGTGACACAGAACAATAGGGTAACGGGGTGTTCGAAGAGGATCGTATAGAGTTGGATTCTGAAGCAATATATGGACGAAATCTGGAGGCTCTGGCCTCTGCGGATATTCCTTTGGCGGTTGGCGACGCCCGCTATCCTTGTCTGGAGGCTGAGGCGGCGATGGATGGCCCGTGAGGCGCAATTCAGCTTCCAATGTGGAGAATAGAGATGGCCATGACCATTTTCTGTTGAACCATGGTAGGGATATTTCCCTCGCTATGCGCACTAGATGAGTAATACATCGACTAATGATTGAAGGTGAATCCCACCGCTTAGAGAGGCTTCATGCAGGGAACCTTGAAGTTCCGTTAAACGGGACCATCTCCATCCCCCCCAGAGTGGCCCATCTGACTGCTTCGATGCATGGCAATCCTTCCAACAGAAAATGTCTGGATCACTTCCCGAGACGGGCAGTTGGTTTGTCTTTTCTGGGTTGGGAATAAAATAGTGATTTGAGATGGAGAGAGTAGACACGACATTTGCCAATCTCTTGAGGAGAAGGACAACCTGGGATGGAACACATACGTTCATTGTGCCCAGCTAGATGCTGCCATCCGAGAGGCTTATACTGCATCACGTGAACCGGACCTTGAGGTCACGGGATCTTACTCGGCTACTAGCCATCCGGAACGTGATCTAATCAACTACACGCGTGTGCCACCCCCTAAATTAGGCGCACACGTAAATGAAGCTCTGCAGTCTAGCCCAAAAACGATCAGACGAAGTCTGTATATAAATGGCGCTCGCCTCCCGTCGCCCTTTGACCACCTGTCGCTATGATCAGGTTTTTCTGGATCATTTGCGCTGCAAGTCTCAGTTCTCATTTTTCGAGTGTTCTTGCTTTCTGGCCACTACCACAGGTCGTCTCTACTGGTACCACAACTCTCCGTCTATCTCCTCATTTCCATATCGATCTGTCCAGCATTCCCGGCGCTCCAAAAGACTTGAAAGATGCAGTTTTACGAGCTGAGGAATACTTACGAACGGACAAACTGCAGATGTTGACTCCAGATCGTGGCGCTTCCAATGCTGAGGCTATTTCGCATGCCAAGACCCTTGACAAGCTGACTCTTTCGCTGTGTGGCGGCATAGTAACGCCAATCTCCCAAGAGGCCATCAAAGATCTGGAGTCCCGAGTCGAAGGTTATTCGCTGACTGTCCCCGAAGACGGTGGCAATGCTGTCCTGCAGGCAAATTCTACGCTAGGCCTATTCAGGGGGCTGACAACATTCGGACAATTTTGGTATGATTGGCAGGGAACCACGTATACCGTTCAGGCCCCTGTCGACATTGTGGACGCACCAAAATATGCGAGTCTTTTTACTGGTGCATATGCTTATATATATATTTATGGTGCAATTCCACAAATAGCCGTATCGAGGGCTGATGCTTGATACCGCAAGAAATTAGTATGTAGCCCGAAGGACCTTTGATTCAACCTAACAACTGAATATATTCAGTTTCCCTGTTTCAGATATTAAACGTGTATTGGACGCCATGAGCTGGGTTAAGGTTGGTACTGATGTATATTTGTTACCAATGTCGCTTACGCTGCATAGCTGAACACTTTCCATTGGCATATTGTGGACTCTCAATCGTTCCCGCTAGTAATACCAGGTTTCGAAGAGGTAGCGCAGCAAGGGGCATACTCGGCAGGCTTCACCTATACCCCTTCAAATGTACAGGACATTATCCAATATGCGGCTGCTGTGAGTGACTAGCGAGTGGAGACTAGTGGAGACTTTTACCCTAGCTCCGTCTCTAGCGCGGGATAGACGTTATTGCAGAGATTGATACGCCTGGCCATACGTCTGTCATTCACAAATCATACCCCGATCACATCGCTTGTCCAGAAGCAACGCCTTGGTCAAAATTTGCTAATGGTACGTCAAACACTGGTTCACAGGTATACCATATGAAACTGGCTTTTTCAGAACCGCCTGCTGGTCAACTGCGTGTGGCTTCCCTGGCAGCTACAAACTTTACGGCATCCCTCGTCTCATCTGCGGCTTCCCTTTTCAATTCCAAGTACTTCAGTACAGGAGGCGACGAGATTAACATGAACTGTTACAACCAAGATGCTCAAACTCAAGCTGATCTTGGTGTGTTTCCTTGTTTTTTCAGTTTCATCTTGGTAACGTCAATATAAAAGTCCAACAAAATAAGACTTTCGAACAAGCCTTGGACACGTTCACCCAGTGCACACACCATGCATTGAGGGAAATAGGGAAGACACCTATAGTCTGGGAAGGTCCGTGTCGAGCCAGCATACTCTTACGCATTTATCCATTTTACTCTAGAAATGGTTTTAAATCATAACGTGACATTGCAGAAGGATACATTAATCATGTATGTTAGCTTCAAGGCCATATACCACTTATCTTATCGACTGGTTCAATAGGGTCTGGATATCTTCCCAAGACGTTCAAGCTGTCGCACAAAAAGGATTCAAAATTATTCACGCCGCATCTGACTACTTTTATCTTGACTGCGGAGCCGGAGGGTGGGTTGGCGACTACGTTGCAGGAAACAGTTGGTGCGACCCATTCAAGACCTGGCAAAAGGTTAGTATATCTCTTTCTGTCAAGTACTTCATATTTTCTCAGCAAACCCAGTCCTATTCATTCGACCCAACGGCCAACCTGACGGCTGACCAAAGCCAGCTAATTATGGGAGGTGAGCAGCCAATGCCGAATATATTGTCCACTAATCCTGACTGTGCCACAGGTCAACATCTTCTTTGGACTGAACAGTCCGGTCCATCCAATCTTGACCCTATCATATGGCCGCGCGCTGCATCTTCTGCAGAGTTGTGGTGGAGTGGACCAGGGGGCAATAACTCGGAGGCCTTGCCGAGGCTACATCGTACCTCATTCCGTTTCTCGCAAAGGGGAGTGCGTACTATTCCTCTTCAGCCCCTCTGGTGTGCTTTACGCCCTGGTGCATGTGATCTGAATGCTTGAAGTTGTGGTGTGAGATGAGGTATCCTGTTTATTAGGTTAGTTTGTGTAATACAATGTATGAATGACTCGCTTTACTTGCAATCATCGATGGTTCTGCAATCTAAATAGCAGCTACTTTGGCTCATGCTTCTGGAGCATCTCGCATGTGACAAAAAGGCTGCATGAAATATGGTTATTAGCCTGAGAAGGACTTGCTAGTTAAGGACCTGGTAAACAATACCACACTCAGGCTCCACCTTGTCCATTTCCATTTCATCATGGCTGCCGTGAGTCCTCCGCATTTTCGATGACTTTTCCTTTATCAATTATCGCTAGGTCAGCCCTGTCAACCCCAAGCCGTTCCTTCAAGAGCTCACAGGAAAGCCCGTCTTTGTTCGCTTGAAGTGGGGGCTGGAATATAAGGGATTTCTCGTTAGCACAGATGGGTACATGAACCTCCAGGTAATCGTAGCAATTGATATGTGAAGCGACGCTGAAATGGATCAAGTTGGCGAATACTGAAGAATTCCAAGATGGCCAATCTAATGGGGCATTAGGTGAAGTATTTATCAGGTTCGTTTTCTCATAGATCCACTTTCACGGAATCCACCTCTAATTGTCTTAACTAGGTGTAACAATGTGTTATATATCATGAGTCTTTTCCTTCCTACGTGTTGCACCAACTAGCTGACCGCCACGTTTTCTTCCACAGGGAAGCACCTCCAGACTCATAGGCTGTTATATATCGAGCGAACAGTATGTACGTAGTCATGTACTGAAAATTAACGTGTTTGGACCGATCATGACCTTGACATTCCGGTCGGCGACCCATTCAAACTTTGTAGAGTCCAAAGATTCCGAGAGTTCAGCTGTCTATAGTTAGCGCAATCGTCAGGCTGACGGATTCAACATGACCTACATATATCTCCAAAATGAAAATTCAAACTTTTAAATGGTTCAGAACCACTGTGGCCTTGCCGAGGCGGTGCACCAGGTGAAAAAAAACTTGCAAAGCTTGAACCAACTTTCCAGACGTTCACCAAGCCTTCATCAATGGAGACAGTCACTAGCCTCCTACCATCGGGGCAGAAACTACAAGACGTGATCCCCTTTTTGTGTCCTTCAAGAACATATAAACGAGTGGCAGTCTTCAGGTCGTACATAACTATCGCCCCTTCACTCGAACCGACGGCCAACCGTTGACTTGAGCCATGGAAATCAACGTTGGGAAAACTTGGAGACATTTCGTAAGGAACGGTGAAAGTGACCAATGAATTCACTCTCACGTTTTAACAACTTGTGCAATGATCTCTGTTGCCGTATCCAGGATCGCATCTCGATTAAGAATCGAATTGGGGTCCAAAGACTTCACAACTGCTTCCATCAGCCTGGACAAGCTTGAATGTAGTACAATTGGCCGCTTGGGCGTCATTCAGCACATGCGCAATTTATGAATTCGATTACCTTGCGAATAAGCAATGCAAGAATTTGAAGCACTGATCGCCTGTGTTCGACGCTGGGAGGATTCAGAATATCAAGTCCCAAAGTTGTCATGAAAAGAGGTGTGGTGCTGGACGCTATGAGAAGCACAGCAGAGCGTGCCTGAGCAGCGACGTTTTGTATACTGATAGAATCTTTTCGAGAATTGGTTGCAAGATTAAAAAGAGAACGGAGGATTCGCATTGTGTCTATGTAGTGTTGCCAGACGTGAAACCCTCGAGAACAGAGGTCGATAGCCAAAACCTTGCGAAGCGGATTTTCTTCTTGTAGATAGAGAGCGAGCGATCTCGAAACTTCTCTCAGAACGCTATCATGCGATCAATCTCAAAGTCTGTTCCGCTGCCAACATACTTACTCGACTGATACGATGCTATACCTTTCCACTGCGAGATAGCCACATAGATACAGTGCTAATGAGCATGATGTTGATTCTTTCGCGTGAACATGCAATGAAGGGACTTTCAAAAGCTTAGGGACAAGCTCAAATAGAGTCCAGTGAACTTACGGCGTTGTCGCCACTGGTCAATCAAAACCCCGGCTTCATCATCCGATAATTTTATGGCAGTGGCATCAAACACAGCACGAGAAGACTGACGTAGTTCTGCGGAAATCATGTTAGAACCGATTCATGGCAGCGCAAGTCTTCGTACCAGGAGACTTGAACCACAACGACGCAAGGTAAGAAAGATTGGGCGGCTGATACCCTGGTCCAACAGAATTTGCTAAGGAAGCTGTATAGAAAGTAGCGACTGTCTTGGCACTGTCCATGTATTCTAATGGATAGGACTGAGCCAAAAGAATGGGGAATATTGAAGTGCTCTCCTCACCTTCGAACAAGCCGAGGGCGCGTAAGACCGTAACGATGGTTACAATACGAGCCGCAGAGACGTTATCGGATATACGCCATGCATCGCGGTTGCTTTTATAAACATAAAGAGTTGAAGTGTCACGACTTGCGCAGCGTGAGCACCTCTCCTTACCAATCCTGTCACCACGCACCTTGAAAAGCCAACAGATACGGACGAGCTAGGGATTCTAAGCCTTGTCCGACAGATGTCATCAATGTCGTCGTTCAAACCTGGTGTTAATAAGAATGAAAGCATAAGTCTTATTTGGTCTAGCTTAGCAAAGATGGCCTTCGTCTGATCTCTGTTCGTGCTGATAGTTTTCATAATTGTAGTTGCATCAGATATGAATCGCTCGACATCCAGAATTAAGGTAGATACTAGTGTGCACATTAGGTGCAAGATATAGGATCCCCATGGTGTGATACACATACCAGCGTCTGGACCACGACAATCATCCGAGATCATTCTCAATGATGCGCTATGACCATCGTCATGTCTGCCAAGAAAGCTGGCATACGTTCAGAGAAATTCGCGATCAAACAAGAATGAAATACAGTTCTGTCCACCCTCCTTGCGGCAGCAATTCTTCGGCCTTATCTAGACTTAGGGAACGCCAAAACTCTCTTGTATACGTATCCCACAATCGAGCGCGTCGGTCTTCGTAAATGAGAAGCAAGTTTGTTTCACCTAGGCAAATCCTACGAAGAGGCACTGCTGAACCGGGAATCATATACAGGCTGCCCAGGACATCGATCAAAACAATTTATAACTAACAGCTCAAGCTACTTACTATTGGAAATCGTCGAGTGCAATCACAGCTATTGTCCCATCTTCGGCTACACATAATAAACAACCACATAAAGGCCCCGTTCTTTCAACAGGCAGCTGAATGACTTGACACAACTGTGTAGTGAACAGCGTCCATCGCGCACATATTTTAAGTGTCCTGATGTTAATTAATTATATCGCGATATCCAACGTATGGCCACTTACGTTGTCCAAAATGCAACTGATCCATCATCTGAGCCGCTGATAATAAACCGTTCTCTCGTCCGAGGGGTCTGAATCACATGCAAAGAGGTAATTTCGCCATCTATATGGGAGTCTGACGTTTTTTGTGGCTTATGTTTATCTGTAGATTGGCAACACAGTCGTGATAAATTTGACTGCCGAATAAACCCATCAGCTGAATTTCACTTTAGGACATTCGCGAGAGAGGCATTTGTGGCGTACCGTAACCTCGGACGACAATGTCAGTGTCCAGTAACAGCAGTGAAGTTGAAATGGGCATTTCCGTTTTGGGCGTGCAAACCTCCCATAATACATGCTGGTCATCCTTACCGATTTCAACTTTGTCGCCGATTTTGAAAAGGTGAATAAATTGCCGTCGGCCATCCTCAGAAATTTTGCTGTATATGGCTTCATACATAGATCGGATAGTCAGAACGTCGAACGAGCCTATAATTAGGGTCGATTGGTGAGAAGGCCTATAACAACATGTTAATCAAAATTCTGTAATTATGCATGTGACTTGCTGTATCGAAGAGGACGAGTTTTGAAAATCAACGTCGCGGACAGCTGGAACTTTATAGAACTCAATTCGATGCTAATAGCGCTGTGAGGATGGAAAAGACAATGAACTATATTCAGTCTTACATCGTAGATTGCGTAATAAAGGCTGGTATCAATCCAATTCAACCTGACAAAGCCCTGCAAGGCCTGCCGGAAGAGAAGTTGGAAGGTGTGCCCTTGTAATACAAAGCCCTAAGTGGAATAAGATAAGGAAGTAGCAATAATATGAATGTGCATACTTCAATGTAAGAACGTGACCAAGCAAGTCCCATTGTCTGGTCCGCTTCTTGTCGCATACAAACTCCAAGAACAGGTTCCCCAAGGTGAACCTTGCCCAAAATGAGCCCTTCATCTGCAGCACGCCATGCAACGCTTCCATGGTCCACGTCAGATGCTTCAGAATGGTGCATTTTCATGACTTTGAAAGGATTTGGTAAAGGCAATGTGTGGGCACTCCCTGTGGAAGCAGGATCTGGAGTCTTACTGCCCGTTGGAGAATAACCTGTACTGCGTTTCAGACCTCTCAATGATATGGTGCCATCATGCAATGCACAAATAAGCTCCATAGCGTCTAAAGAAATCTGGTTCAGTGATGCAAATAAATTTGACCACATTCCCTTACCATCATGTGCATTACTTATCTCAACGCCTCCAACAGGACCATCATATGACCACTGGAGCATCTTAACCAGATCGACTGAGCTATGGCTATGTTCCTTCATCAATAACTGAAAAATGACCATCCTCGACCTCCCCCCCAATTCATCATCTTCAGGATCAAAAGAATGAACGTTCGGGTTAATTGCGGCAGACACAATTACAAGCGTAGTCTGGACGGTGACATATATGTGCGCGCGCAGTCCACGATGATTGCATTTACACATACGTCAAACTCCAAGACCTTCAGGTTGAGCCAGGCACAAGTGTCATGATACTGGCTCCTGTCTTCGATTCCGCGTGGTGGTTGTAGGGGAAGATCATTTGTATGAGCACTGGACATGCAGGCCCCATCCTGTGCGGAGTAAACACGAACATCCCTATGCCAAATCAATGTCGGCCAATATCGCAGCTCGACGACTAACCCAGACTCGCATAAGGTGACGAACAAGTTGCCATTATATACTGGTGCTACGGCTCTAACAGCGTGGCCAATGACGCTCGAATTCGGAACAATATGCGCAATCAACGTCAGTTCTTGCCCTTCTAAGGGTGTATCCTGCGCAGACCCTGATATTGTCCTCGGCCAAGACAAGGGACTGCCCGTAGAAACGGCAGCTTTGGAATGTTCCTTGCCTTTAGGACTTGGACATTGGCTGTTAGGTGTTGAGGCTAGGTCAGGGGGAGTGTGAGTTACATCATTATCCACACCAAATGATCTATCTTTGGGTGCCTTTCCCTCTAGTAGACTTTTCAATCTGTCAGTTTCATCCTCGAAGTCGACGTACACTCTGGGTGCCTCCACCTGCTCTGGGGTAATTCCGGACACCACTCTAGATCTAGGACTGACATGGAAAGGCGGTGAGCGTAGCGATGGAGAGGTGGGACGCGATAAGTCCCGTGAAAGATCAAGAGGACGAAGTGTATGACCCAGGCGTTTAGGATTGCTTGACTGCGAGACGGTGACGCCGCTCTTTGAATGGAAGGAGTGGAAGAGAAACAGCGAGCCGTCGAGACAGCCAAATACGCCTGCTTGCACGGGACGATCGCTTTCTCCTTGGTGAGGTTGATATTTCCAGAATTCGAGAACAGAAGGCGTTGAGCGTGCAAGGCTCGTTTCTATGATATTTTGGCCGTGCAGACCAGAGAAAGTGAATGGCAGAGTAAGCTTTGCAGAGTACTCCATAGGATGCTGAAGGTCAACAAGTCTTAGTCTAAGACTTGTTTTTGTTTTGTTACTGGTACCAAACAAACCACCACGAGCTGAATGAAGACTTCATAACTTGATAAGCACAGTGCTTATCAGTGTCTCCTGATGGTTTATCCCAGCATGTGTTTCTTAGTGACAAACACAGCATGCTGTGGTTAGACAGCACAGCAATACAGAATATTAGAATATTATGTCCTTGCTATCATCTGTCTCACCAATAAACTCTAGAAATACAGATGCTCCTTCCCCACCCCTGCTTCGTGGGTCATGCTGCCCCCCCCCTAAAAGTGTTGACACTGACGAAATTCACTCAACGCAGCTCTCTTGTTCGTCATTCTTCTCGTTGTACTGTATGTGTTGGCTCTGTGGGACAGATGGAATAATCTGAGTGCGAGAGAATCAGAAAATAGGCCAGGTGCGTCCCTCTCTGAATTTGCTTATATTCTATGGCTTGAAGCTTGAACGTTGAACATTCCTTAGTTTTTTACAGATCACACGCACATTATGGATCTGTCATTGTAACCAGGAGTAATCCTTACGCAGCGGAGCAAAGTGGTATGTGCTATGAGCCGCGCTCACCTATATGCTCACTTCCACCAAAAGAAAGCTCAGCTACGCCTCCCGAATCTGTGTCATCAGAAGTCGCAAAGTCGTATCACATCGCGCCGCCTACCTAATATATCAACATCCTTATCAAACTCGCCTCTTGAGAATAATCGAGTCTTGACCATAGCAAAAAGAACATTATACTACTCACATCTTATGCTATTCTATCTTCCCTAAATTTTCCACCAGATGAAGCCCTAGATAGAGCAGGTTTTCGTAAATGGTTAACACCATATAATAGTGCTTGCATATCTGCCACATAATCTGTATAATATCCATTGCCAACGGTGATATGGTTCACACATAGCAGGGCGATGATAATATTGACCGTATGCAGAGGAACCAGTGAAAGCGCCACGGACCATATGAATTTCAGATTCTCCTTCTCAAAGTTGTACAGGCCCCATTTACATCCCGGAAAGATTGCATTCGCATTGCATGTCTCACTTGGTGTCGCTTCGTGCAATGGCGTATAGTACCCACAGCATTGCAGATTATTTTGGATGACAAGCCGACCAAGGGGGGTATAATAGCGGCTCCAAGAAAAATTGAGCTTCCTGTCCAAGGCGAAAGTCGAGCGTCGATAACTTGTGCGCCCGACGATGAAGATCGCTATCAAGGCCGGCCACAGTAGAACAGCATACACGGCAAGAATGCGGCGCGAGTTGAGCATGGTGCCAATCATACCAATCAAAGCAGCTGACATGACTATGGAGCCAGCAATGGTGATCATAACCAACACGTCATTGTCTGCTATTAGCATTACTGCCGAGAGATTCCAGGCTATTTTCATGTCAATCATACGGTGCCAAGAACAACAGTCGCAAAAAACTTACTCCTGAACCATGTTAAAAGGGCACAGACCATGGCTGCTGTGCCATACACAAAGACCGAAAAGATAGACCAGGTCAAGCACCATTTGAACGTCGTCCACTTCTTGCCTCGACTATTTTTCAACGTGTATACCTTGCACGAGTATTCTGCGGGAGAATAAGTCCGGTACCGTGATGACAAGGTACTTGGGGGGGCTGATGTCGACGAATCGAGTTTCTCGCATAATGTTGCTTCCGAGTCGGCTTTACCCAGTGATGGGAGTTGCAATTTCGCTCTGCTCAACGTGTCCGGCAGATGGTCTGGCAGTGCAGCGTCACAGGACTCGCTCCCCAGCGCAGTAGAATCAAACATGTAAAGTCGAGAGCCATCAGGGATGAATGTGATTGACGAAGCATCACAATTAACTGGTGGAAGTGTGTTGGACTGGCTAGAGTCTAGTCTCGCACGTATCGGAAACATCGTCGAAGTTCGGTGTTAGGACACTGTCAGCCATCTAACCTCAAACTGGGCTGAAGGCCAAAGCGCTACCAACATGATACACGGTTCCCTAATTTGAAAAATAGATTGAATAGATGCGACGCTTAATGTAGGTAAGGTATATCATAAGAGACAAAGGAGTGAACGTATGAACTGTTCCTTGAATGTCTGGAATCAAATCAAGCATGATGCCAACCTGGCTGGCCGAGCCACGAGGTTATGCTGCAGTTATTGGAAGTTCCACAGGGCAAGCTGCGTTGGCGACTTCGGCTGACGTCTGTGGTTGTGATGGAAGACCGAGGATGCTCATAGTCAAGTGGAGCCGGAATTGCACGGCTAATGGTCTGCGTTAGCGAGTGACTAGATATGCACCTTTGTACACTTACGCGGCCTACTTCCATCAGTGTAAAGCCCACTATTCTTACATGCACTGTACCAGTTTACCCCTATGTTGGAATTTCAATATGGTCTTCCCAAAATAAAGAAAAAGACAACGTCAAAAGCTCACACGTTTTATCTGTGTCATTGATTGCAATGTAGGTAAAGTTCAAGGGCAGGAGAATGTTAGTCAACGTTCTAGGCTTGATTGTTTTCCCGCGAAGGTCGCCAGATGCGACCTGCATAGCCGTTTGAAGGTCGTAAATTTCTGCCCGCAGGTGATTAAAGGTAATCGGAACATAGTTGCCACTTGTATCTACTTGCAGCGCCGCATAGGCAGGGAAAGAGAAATTGGCAGGATACGGGGAGAATATCGTCGGAATAGTTTTTGCCCAAGATCCAGTGGCGTTAACAAGCGGCGCATTATCGTTGAATGCAAAAGCTGGGGCTCTTGGGATCGTAAATCCCAATGTGACTCCGACACTAGCATTCCGTTGAGCATCAGATAGCATTTATCAAGCGTTCAAGACTCACAGTACGCAAAGAAAAAATAAGACGAAAACGAACACCTTTCTGGTGCAGTAATGTCCACACATGCCTCGCTCTCCACGATTCCAGGCCTTCCACGCTTCTTGACGGCTTTCCGCCTTTCTCTCACTCTTGCCAGCTTTCGTCATGTCACGCATTTCAACTTTCGACCACTCGGCTCCAAGCGCTGGTACTGTCACCATTTCAACTGTCCCTGTGGTTTCCTCTTTCTTTGGCGTAGAAGGAGGAAGTTGCTGATAACTGTACAGTTGCTTGATTATAACTACAACCACAACAAGTGGTAGAGGCATACCCTTGACTGTTCTGCCCGAACGCAGTACTATATTTTGGGCCCGCATTGTTGAAATCGGCATAAACATCCCATGCGTGATTCAAACCTTCTTCCTCTTCGTCCTGGCCACCCTTCACTGGTTCCTCCCTTCCAACATGAAAGAATGAGGTCCTGTTGTAACCAGCATTTGGAGCACGCGCGGTGTGAGCTTCTGTAGACATTCTATTGTCATTCTGGAAGAAAGACGAGGCGTCGTCCCGTGGTCTTGTAGTATGGCCCACGAAGTCAGCGTTGAGGGCATCTGAGGACTTGCGCCCTCCGTAGAAGGATGAGACCGTGGATTTACGGTCGTAATCCATGTCTTATCTTTAGGACGCCAGGAAGTGAGTGGTGACGGTGAAGTTGAAGCGTGGGATTCAGAGCGGGAATGCTACTCCGTTACCTAGCTTGACATAACCACTACTACACACATTGGAACTGGAAAGCGGATAATCCACCGCTGGTACGATAACACACAGTCAAACTAGCAAGGAGAAAGACTCGGGTATCTTCCCGTTCCAGGCGCATCGCACTGTCGTGGCCCATTTAATGACACTACGGATCAAATTAAGTCTTGGAATCTAATGATGCAAGTCGGAGATTTACCACTTTCATGCTCTGCGATTGGGTGTTCATTATGAGAGCAACAATGAGGCCTTAAAAAGGACAACGTCGTAAGCTCGGGCATGTCAGCATATATATGGACATAACGTACCGTAAAGACCCAGCACTTCGGCAAAGATGAGCATAAGAATCTAAATGGCAAGAATGAGTCACATCGCCACGCATATGAAAAAAACGAACAAACCATTCCAACGAACAAACGGGGCTGCTGTGCCGTTCCCCTAACGCCAGCATCACCGACAATACCTACTGCAAATCCTGCAGCCAAACCCGCGAGACCGACAGCTAAACCGGCGCCGAGTTGGGTAAATCCTTGTGCAAGTGACATTCTAGAGCCCACTGACTAATCTTCAGTCATTGAATATAAATTTAAACGTCGAATACTGCGTACAGTCACCAGCAATGAGGACGGACACGACAAGACCATAAATCTAGGGATGCGTGGGTATCAGTTTGACGTAGCAGGGGGAAAAAAGGACAACTCACGGCGATGATGCCAGCCATGACAACTGGTACTGAACACTTCATCATCAAGTCGGGGCGTAAAACCGACATGGCTGAGATGCCAACACCAGATTTTGCAGTCCCATAACTGCCAGCAATGAAGCATCTTCACATTAAAATGGAATAATTGCCTACCTAGCCCCAATGCCTGAAGGCACACACAAGATAAAAATTAGCGTCACGCTCTTTCCAGATTGGCAAGGTAAGGCCTCCGGAACCTACAAGTAAATACAATTGCGCTGGTGCAACCCTATAGAGGTAAGGTATGAACCGGGGACGGTGCTTAAAGCGCTTCCGTGACTCACCATGGCACTGAAGAATGGCGCATATACAGGGCAGAGGTCTGACATCGCGGCAATGTATGCAGATAGATTAGTAGTTGTGGATGTCGGAAACACGAAGCGGTGTACTTTCGGCAGCTAAATTGGTTGAAGGCGGGGTTTGAAAACGTGGCAAAGTATTTCCTTTATTATGTATGGTATATTTGATAATTTGTCCTTACAATACTTTAACAAGTATTGTAATAGCATCGGTTAGTTCTGTTCGCCCAGTTCCTCCTCCTCGGAAAGGAGTCTCTCGACTTCCAGCGCCGCCATACATCCGCTGCCTGCACTTGTGATCGCTTGTCTGTACCTTTTGTCCTGCACATCACCAGCCGCAAACACGCCTTTGACCGAGGTCTGCGTTGTGCCTGGAACAGTGATGATGTATCCATCTGTATCTGTCTGTAATTGATCTCTGACCAGCCCAGTTGCTGGCTCGTGACCTGTCCATGTGCTGTAAAGCATGCTGCGCGGTGCTGCGCCAGACAAGCTCACCTATGGCATAAAATAGGCCATTTACAGGCAAGTCCCTTGCTTCTCCAGTAAGATTGTTCTTAATGCGAAGGTTTGTGAGGAGGTCGCCATCACCTTGGCACTCCACAGCAACCGTATTCCATAGAATAGTCTTGCGTGCGATCAGAAGTTGCCACTGACAGAGGCGGAAAAATCGCCTACAATCTTGGGATTGCTAAGCAATCGCTTTTGCATTATTTTGGACGCTCGGAGCTCTCCGCGGCGCACGAGGACGTAGACATGGGAACCGTATTTTGTCAAGTCTTGAAGGGAATTTTCAGTATTGGATAAGCTCAAATGAGGTGATACGCACACGTCGCTTCCTCGGCTGCGGAGTCGCCACCTCCTATAACGGCAAGGGGTTTGTTCCTGGGCTATCCATTCGTATCACAGGATGACCGTCAATGACGATTGGCTCACCGAAAAATGGGGACAGCACCATCACAAACAGCGCAAGCACTGATACCACTTTGCCAATAAGTCTCCTCTCCCTTGAGGCCAAGCCGTTTCGCGCTAGCACCTGTTGCAATAATAACTGCATCTGCCGTCTCTGGCTCTTCCGATTCATGGCCCTCGCGCCAGTACTGGAACGGACGAGCAGATAAATCGATTTTCGACACAGTTTCTGTTATAACACGTGTACCAAATCGCACAGATTGTTCGCGGAACTTGTCCATCAATTCAGGACCCAAAATACCAGAAGGAAACCCAGGAAAATTCTCAACTAGCGTTCCAAGTCAGAAGAATAGCGGGATCTCAGAAGAACAATTTGTTACCATCCGTTGTAGTTGTGAGTTGACCGCCTGCCGCAAAACCATTGGCCATGAAACCCTCGAACATGACGGGATTCAGATTGGCACGAGCGAGATAGACTGCGGCGGTGTGCCCTGCAGGGCCGGAGCCAATGATAACCTAGATTCAAAGAGAGAGAGAGAGAGAGAGAGAGAGAGAGAGAGAGAGAGAGAGTTCACACCGAACTCGAAAAATCAGCGAGGTAGACAGGATACGTACGACTTGAGAATGCATCTTTTTGCTCTTCTCGACCCGACCGGGGTTTGTGGGCGCCATGGTTGAGTATCGTTTGAGCAGAGGAACAGAAGCAAGAAGAGGAAGAGACGGGAGTCCTCTGAGAGATCGGGTGAAGAACGGTGATGACAGGATGACTGTGGACGCGGTGTTGATAACGGAGAAATAATATTTCAGCGCGTAAGAAACGGCCCTGTCACGTGTTCACTCAACCGGACCGGATGTGCCGACGATAATGACCTGATGTCGAACCCATTTACATTATTAGCTTATATCTTATTACTCTTACACTATGTAAATATGCTATATCGTCATCCAAGGCACCTAATAGGTGCTTGCCACTGTGCCCACCCGTCCCCCGTCTACTAGCCACACTGCGCCATTCACGTATGCCCCTGCACGACTTGCGAGGAAGAGTGTAGCTCCCGCCATGTCCTGTCCACAGGCCCAGTCAGTTTTCACTTGGTCCATCAAATCTATCAAGATAACGAACCTTGAGTGTTCCAGCACGTCGCAGTGGCACAGTGGAAGCTAGAGCATCTGGATCGAGCTTCACCCCCGGAGCCGGATTGGTCGTCATTTCTACATGGTCTGATAAACGACTTGTTTGACGATATCCAGGTTTTTGATGACTCACCACTGGGCCACACTCCTGGGGCAAGTACGTTACTTCGAATGCCCCATGGTGCCAACATATTCGCTATTAGTTTGCCAAGATGTGTGCATGCATGTTTTGCGAGGGTGTATGACATGGATAGTATCTTGGGGTCCAGTCGGAACGAACCAGATGAGGACACAGATAGAACCTGAGATGTATGATACGGTGGCCGGGAAAATCCAGGAAGTGGAGTAGTGGCCAATCGTCGCTGTCGGATATTGCCTTGATGTAAGAGGTCGAGGAACGCGACTGTAGTATAGTAGACAGCTGTGACATTCGTCGCAAAGGTATCGGCAAAGTCCTCAGCAGTCCCTGTCTCCCACAACGCGTTTTGAAATGCTTTGATAGATGGGGCTGATGCGCCAATTGAAGGAGAGTCCGGTGGGGATGGCGGATTGTTGGATGGGGAATCCTCTGGAGAAGGAAGCGGATGTGTGTACAAGTTTCTCGCGATACCAGCATTGTTGATGAGAAGGTCAATGTAACCATGACCCGCTTTAACCGCCTCTACAATGGACACTAGACTGTCCCTGTCCGTGATATCGCCCGGTAGGGGTATTATTCTTCCATATTTCTAAAGAACCCAACAAAAAAAAAAATAGTTTGGTAATCAGTCGTCGTCTAGCATGATACAAACTGACATTGTTTTCCCTGGCAGCTTGCTCGAGGACGGCGCGGCGGCGCCCGACAATATACACAGTCGCACCATTGTGCTCCAGCACGGTAGCCATCATGAGGCCGATGCCTGTAAGAGATTTAGGAAAGGAGTCGTGGATAAGTTGAAAAGATCGGACCAGTTCCACCGCCGGTAATGACGACGACCATGCCTTCGACATTGAAGATGTCTCTGGGATGGAGGCTGCAGAGATCCTGCATGTCCAGTTCTGGATCAAAGAATCCGTTATGCATGGATAGAGGAGGTTGAAAGAGAGGAGTTTGAGTTGTTGAAACGTGAACTGGGAGGTATTCTGCAGTGCAGGGCTGAGATTGATGCTGGTGTTCTTATATTAGGAAAAGCAGGCACGGGTTTCAGTCTGTGAAATACGAATATTGCATGGGCACTGCAGAGAGACGGTAAGTTGTGTGACCGCGTCATGGAAAGAACTGTCAATGTACACTATCCTCGACGGCCACGGCGCAGCATCTGAGCACTCTATGAGCCTATATGACCGCAGGAAAGAAGGATGAGCGGACGAAGGGGACAAACCTGATGAAATCGCACCGAACCTAGTGTTTTCGGGGTCCCTCCGCCAGATCTGGAGATGTCTGCTTCTTCCATTGCAATGCCACCCCGCATCTTGTGGTAGATAGTGGGATCGGTGCACCATGATGATGGATATCCGAGATGCACAGAATACCTCTCTGTCGTGCTGAACCAGCACCTTGGACTCCACAAGACCTTGGATAAGAGCTTGGCGAACCGAGGACGGCTCTGCGAGTACAATAATTGTAACTGCAACTGCAATGGTGGTCACGCACTCGTCATACTTATTTATGTTCATCCTCCTCGGAAATCAGATATGCCCTCCTCCTATCTCATTTGCGACACTCACCGTGTGTGTGTGCGTGGCATGGTGCCATGCACAAATGGCCATAGTGAGTTGAGGTTGCTAGCCGACATCGAATATCACGATGCTAAAAACATTACCCAGAACGAACCTCACTCGGTAACCACTCCAGGGTAACCCTGGACAGCCTTTCTAATTATCATCTCCCTATTTTTCACTCCACCTCACTATTAGCGTAGGTGAGACGGTGTCCGGGTTCCCGAGCTTCAGTCGGTCCGCCGTTTCCGTATCATATATACAATATATCCCACGTCCATGCGATTCCTCCTACCTCAACTAACGTCTCAGAAACATGCACATCAAATATCACAATCTTTCGCATGTACAATAACCCCAGGTTCCTGTCACCAACTCATTTTCCATTGAACGACAAACTACAGTACAGACCCACTATTCAGCACTAGTAAGATTCATTTTGATTTCATCCTTGGGTATGTCTACTTGGAAAGATCCCGTGCAAAATGGAAAAAGTCCACACTCGATGCATTCACACCGTATTTGTAGATCTGGATGTCTACCGTTAGGTCATCCAACCATGCATAGATGCACAAATACTCACAAAATGAGATGCAACCCAACTGGAGAAGAGCGCTCGCTGATATGCAATCGGCAGTCGTTCTAGAAGCGTGTCCAACCCGATTTTCGAAAGAAGGGGTCGGGGAATGGCACGGGTCATCACTCCCTTCCTGCTGGGACCGTCGTCGAAGAGGTCAGAATTCTCCAATTCTGCTTGCAAGTTACTGAGCTTCAAAGACAGTTCATCTGAAATGAGCGTCCTAGGCTTCGTGCCTTGCAAACGTGCGTGTTCCTTCCAGATGCAGTGGAACTCTGCCGCTGCGTTCTCTGTAATTTTCGCTTGGATATCTTTAACATAATTTTGATAGAACTCGGAGGGACTGCCGTCCTTGAAGACCATCAAATCTATGTATTCTTGCGTGGAGAGTGCTAGACCAGCCAAGACTTCTAATGACGAGCTTGTCACGCCACCTGTGTATATCGCTCTTAGATGACAATCAAGGTCACTATGAAATCTCCTTACCCTTATTGGCACTGGCATCTTTGAACAAGACTACCTTGCGCTTCTCCAGATGCAGGCGTGCCTGTTGCGTAAAGAACAAATTCGCTCCTTCTACGATGTATTTAAAGTGAGGTTTGCCTTCTGCATCAACCAAAGCAGCCACATTAGAAATGTTTACTGCCTCTGGTCTGTTGGACGTGAGATACAATTTGTGGTTCCTGAAAACACGCCGACATACCTTCCACCACAAGGCACAAACAAGTCACCTTTGAATCGCAAATGGGCAACATTGCGGAAGTCTGTACCATCAAGGACGATCTCGCCGGCTGAAACCAATTGCTCAGATCTGATCCACGCAAAGAAAATAGGTTACTAACATGGCAGCTTAATATCTGTATCTTCTACAAGAACGAGGTAGCCATCTTTGCTTAATTTGGATATGTCGAAGTTCGATACCGGGACTCGCAGCTTCGCTAGTCTTACCAGTTCTGCGCGGTCAATTCCATGAGGGTCGGCAAGAACACCGCTTCCATCAATTATGGCAATCGTCTTGTCGTTGGATAACAGAATCTCATCTAATCCAGGTCATTAAAGTTGACTCCTGATCGAGAGACTATACCGCTTACTAGACCCTAGGTCGCCATCTGGGACCCCAATCATCACAACGTCAGTATCAAGGCTGCTAGGTTCACAATGTCATCTCACCAGGACCGCCCGTTTGCACTTTCGTGATATCTTTCTCTCTAAGTCCGAGCTGTTTGTATATGCCCAGTACATATTGACGAATCGACAAGGACGTCATGCCGTACGTATCGTGAGGTACACCGCCCAGTGTTTTAGCAGTTTTACCCGTTGTGAAGGACTTCCACCATTCTGCCCCGCGAGATCGGGCATGCACTGGAGTTTCAGGTCACTTTGATAATCCGGGGGTGATAAGCAGGGATGTCATACATGCTGCCCAATCCATCATGTCCGCGGTACCCTCTATAAATGGACAGCTTAAAAGTCGCGCGCCGCTCCTCGGATGATAAAGACGCACCATCCGGACCAAAGAAGAGCAATTCAGGCTGCCCATAATGGTCAACCAAGCGTTCTTTGATACCTGGGCTTTGACCGGGGATGAGCAAGTCAATGATGGCCTAGGCTCCCGTGTTAAAACAGAGAAGGGGCTGTATAGTTAACCTACATCGACATATTTCTCGAAGCAACGTCTCGGGCTTGCACCGATGCTACATGCACATTGAGCATCTTCAATATGGGGAAAAAAGCAGCAGACGACGCCTACGATGGAAGGATCGTGCCCTTTGCTCCTCCTTCAGGTATATCCTTGTTCTTTAGGGATTGGGTAGAAGCTAATGCATAGTTTTCATCAAAGCTTGTCGCCAACAATTAAATTTGGAATAGCAGAAAATAAGGCATCGACATACAGCATGCGTTGATTGATCGAGTAAACTCTGGTGTCGCCGATCAATAGATGTAAGACCAACATATACATAGACACGCACTCTCTATTCCTGGACATCACCAACCTAATGCCACCACGGGCGACGTCACGGAAACGGATATGGAATCCTCTAAAATCGTTACCTACCAGCCATCAGCGCGAGATGAATGGTTTCCAACATGACAACTTACCGATGACGATGAACATGCCAAAGGGTTTCACGGGATATTCGATTTCGGGCAGGAAGTCCGGTTGCAATCGGAAGGATATGGCGACTTTGGTTGGTTGGTAAAAGTTGGTCTTGAGAATATGTCTATCTGGTGATTAGAAAAGATGTTCATCATGGCCATTCGAACTTGCCTGTTGAAAATCAGGAAACTTTCAAGAACCTGCAAGTCATGTTTGTTTGGCACCGCACGACGCATTTTATCGTGCAGTTCTCCATCAGTAAATTGTTGCGTCGTTTGCAGACGCTGGTATGAGAGCGTAGGCCTGAGAATTAAAGACTTGGGTTAGCATTACCAAGGAAAGAATCTGATAAATACATCAGTTGCGATGCTTCATCAGCCACGGGATAGTGCTTCATTGCAAAATTGACATAGAGTAATTGGATCTGCGAGCAGCGACGTGAGATTTGCCATGACCCCCTCCCAAACGAATTTCCTTACTAGTTCAGGATAAGCATGGATGACTTGCGCAATACTCTCTCGTGTAAAAGTCTCCTCGCGGAATCGACGCTTGATATTGTTGAGCACCTCGGCATGGGTCGCATCGTTCTCGTCTAGAACGTTCTTGAGTTGCAAATACGCCGTGCCAAGACGGTTACAAAAGTGTTGCGCGAAAATCCATCCACAGTCTAGGACGCAATCAGCATTGGCTTTTTGGATAACGTGGACGGAGAACTGACAGGCATATGTCGCTTCCTGGACTGCGTGACTTCCTGAAGACTTTGCTTGGAAGTATGGGTTGTCTGGAAGGCAGAAAAGAAGAGAAGCCTCCTTCATCACTTGGAAAATGGAATGCTCAATTGGTGGTGCAGTAGCTTCTGGTAGCGGCCTAAGGTATAGCGAAATGATGGTAATTCCATTGGAGAATTGCTCTAACTTTGTGTTAGATTCAAGTCATCACCCAGGCACGCTCTCGACGTACCGACGTATTTGCGCGCAGAATAGAGCGAGTAAAAATGGTACAAGTTGGAAAGGGCGCTGAGGCGGAGTGAGTTTATGCAATTGTCGAAGGACGTATGAACATACCTGAAGTATCTAGAGGTATTACCCATCCTATATCCAATGACTAATCTACGCTCTCTGGTACCCTCGACCTCAAACACTTCAATTACTGGTCCGAATCTCGTTTCGACGTTCCACATGACCTAAGGACGATGAACTATGATACACAAGTAACCAATTGGGGTTTGTGGTATGGATTACCTGCTGGTATATGTCCAAGGTATTTTGAGTTACCTTTTCCAAGAACACGGAGTCTGACACTGAACGGATGTCGGTCTTCCCATCGACAAGAATAGGCTTATTGGAGGGGAAATTGCATTTTGTCACAAAGTAGCATCGGAGTTGTTGCGAAGCCGTGGCGGAAATGGCACCTGTAGAACGGAATGTTTCCAGTCGATATGCGTTCTCTGCAGAGGATTGATCCAAGAACATTTCGTCTATTCTAAATTTAGTTAGTATGGCGGGATAAGATAATCAAAAGTAGATACCTTGCTTCGCAGGTTGCTCCAGGGCCTTCGGTGCTAGTGAGACCTGGAGGGCTGGTGTGAATAAAGGTCGCGCCGCTACCGTCCTTGTTGATCTTTTCGAGGTCAATGACGAGCTTGGTGGGATCATGTTTCGTGTAAGCCATGATTTTGGCTCCAAATAATGCAATGATATGATCCGAGACGACTTCCACGGATTCATTCTGGAAGTAAGTGTCGTCGATGCCTAGGCCAGAGTAGAACCAGTTAACCTCGCCGGCGACGAGCTCGCGAGGAATGAAGCCCTGGAAGAGGGAGGGATGAGGGTCAGAAGTGGATCGACGGCGATCGGGGCGCGGGGACGACGAGCCTTGTTGGCGACTTGGTGTTCGACCAAGGTGCGCTGTTCGTCTTTACCTTTGAAGACGGGGGTGGTGTAGCCAGGAAGGTTTTTGACACGGTTGAGTGAAGACTCGCTGGCGTGTGGGGCGAGAGGGGGGTGAGAGGGGGGTAAGGAGAGTTGGGTGGTGGAATCGGACATGGTTTGGATGGCCATTTCTGGGGTTCCCATTTGGTTTTTATAATGGACGGAACTTGCGTTGGACTCTCACAATGTTATTGGTTTTCTGATGACAGTTTACGTGCGCCGGACCTTGTCCGTTTCCCGGGTAAAAAAAAAATCATTCCAACTGTGCTAGTCCTTCCCTCATATACTCCTCGTGTAACGCCTTGTAGTTGGAATGCCACCGGCTCAGCGCTGGCCTTCCTTCCGCTATGTCCGCCGCACCCCACATGATGCGCAGCTGATCAACTTGCCGTTTCGTCTCGTTGTCCGGGCAGACAACGTAGAATTCCCCCGCACGAACTTTGTCAAGCATGTATAACACCGTCTCTTCCGCCGTCCACGCGCCTGCTGGTTTCGGGTTCGTTCCATCGTTACCAGCCAACCCCGTAAATGTCCACCCAGGACTAAACAAAACACAAGATGTCACGATCGTGAGGAAGGTGGGGAAAACAAAAACGAGGACTGACATAAATAGATGAGCAGTGACGTTGCTGTATGGCCGCTCGCGTAATTCATGGGCAAGACTTTCAGTCAAACTCTTGACGGCCGCCTTGGATGCATTGTAGGCGGCGTTTCCACTGCATCGCCCGTTACAGATTGGCATGCGACGAAACTCGAACAGGCACTTACGGCGGGTTAGTGATGCCCTGCTTCGACCCTGTGTTAATGATCATCGCGTCATTCTCCTGATGGAGCATTGCCTGCAAGAATAAGTCCTTCAACGATATCATCATCTAATCATCTCGCAAAAAGCTCACTGGAACGAACGTCTGTTGGACGTTTATAACTCTGAAACAGCAATGTCAAGTCACTAATGAAAGCGATCGTCCCTAGACTGACCCAAAAAGATTAACGTCAAAGACGTGGTGCCAATGATGTATGTTGCGCCATGAATCGCCTTGATCTGCAACACCCGCATTGTTCAAGAGGACGGCGACCTAGGTGTAAGTGAGTATGAGTATATTATTACTCATAATACTCAAATTCGGCGAAAGGGGGGTGTCGTGATTCTCACCTCGCCCCAGCCTTCGTAAACTCGATCCCTCAACCTGACCACATCTTCAAGCTTCGATACGTCGGTGGGTACGATCAGGACGTTGGTCTCGCCGGCAATTTCCGCCAGCTCCTTCCCCACATCCCTTAGTTGATCTTCTTTAACATCGGCAATGGCAATTTTTAACCCCAACCTAAGTATCCAGGGAGGGTCAGTACATAACGTAGATGCAGGTGTGCGAAACATGAGCACTTTGCCAATTCTATGGCAGCGGCTCTGCCGATACCGTTGGCAGCACCGGTGACGACGGCCACGCGGCCAGCCTGGACTGTCGGATGCAAGTCATCTGCGACAGACGGGTTGTTGATCTGGTATGAAGTTGTGCTGCCGAAACCAGGACGAGCTGGGGAAGTGTTGCGACTAGAACGCTCAGGCATCATGGAGAGGGTATCAGAGATGGCAATCGCAAAGGTGATAACAAGAATATATATTTAGTTTACAGTAAACCATCCACTAAAGCACTTAGTCGTCGCTTTTCCTCAGCCTCTCAGGTGGCCTTGGCATTAGTTTCAAGCCCCATCTTCTTCCTCACCAGTTCAAACGTCTTCAGCATCTTTCTCCTCGCTCCCAACGCTGCAACACCCTTGGCTTCCAGCTGTGCTTCATCCAGCATCACCATGTCTTGCCATTTCATCCCCTCAAAGTTGGGTGTGTACTTGTGCAGCCTCAGGCTTCGCAGCCAAGCCGATATGTCATTCAACAATGCTGGATCAACGTCATCTTCCATCTTCGGCGTTCCACCATCTCCCCGGCTACCAACACTCGACGCACTCTTCAACCCAGGCGATCGCCCACTAGGCGGTCCCCGTCTGTTATTTTGGGATTGGGGTGAGATAGGTTGCATCCCAAGCCATCCTCCGTTCTGGCCAAATCCGGAAGCTGCCATTTGTGCAGCAAGCAACTGTGCCTCAGGAGAGATCCCCATTGCGCTCAAGACATTCATGTTAAACGGGTTCATGGGTGCCATTCCCAAACCTGGAAGCCCCATTCCCAGATTCGGGTTACCAACCATGTTGAACCCCCCCATTTGCATTCCAAGACCGTTCATAACGGCAGGATTGTCATCATTTCCACCAAATCTGTTCGGGGAAAGCGCCGGGCTCCTTGTCCCCGACCAGCCTCCACTGGGGTTCCTCATTCCGCCAGAACCACCGCGTGCTTGTGGATTCGAATTACCCGACGCATCACCGTCGGCATCTCGATTGTCACCCAGAGGCCTACGCCGGTGGACAGTAGGGTCACCCATCCGAGGGACTCCAGGCGGTCCACCCTTTGACCACTCGTTCAATTTGGTGGCTGCGGCATCGAGATTTTGGGATGCCAGACGGGCATCTTTTTGAAACATGGGGACAAGCGGAGTATTGACCATACTGGCCCAGCTGTCGCCTGCAGGTACGGTTGTTTCGGTGGCTCGTGGAGAGCCTAAAGTGCCTGAAAATTCGGTGCTCTTGGGACGGGCAGAGCCGACAGCTTCCGGGACGGTCGGAGCTTGCTCCGAGACTTGACTGAGCTGGGGGGCACCCCAGGACGTGCGACCATCTGCACCTGCGGAAGCAAGGACGGGAGCGGAAATACGGTGGGCGGCATTGCTGGCTTTGAGCTCCGCTCTGCGTTGCGCTAAAGTAGCTGCTGCATCAATGCCACTTGGGCTGGCAGCAGAGTCTGGAGAAAGGTAATTGGAAGAATTGTCCAAGGCAAGGGATTGGCGATTGGCGCTGAAGTTGCGGGCCGTGGGTGATTGCGGAAGAGCGGACTTGAGCCCAGGGGATTTAATGCTGGCAAGTTTTGCCTCCATTTGATTCTGCATGGAGCCTAATGATGGGTCAGATAGGCGGGGACAAAACAAATGGGGATAAACTCACCGCCCATGGCGGGACTTAGTAGCGCCGTCATTGGATCGGACCTGGCCATCTGTTGGAGTACAGTGATTAAAAAACGAATTTGAACTTGGGTCGAGTGTTGGAGAAGGCTGTATAGAGCGGCTGTGCGCTCTGCTTCTGATAGAACCTTAAACCCTGCGCGGGATCAGAGCGGCAGACGGAAAGGGCATCCGGACGTACATTGTTCTATTGCGCTGAGTTCCTCTTTAAAATTGACGTCCAGGGAGGCCTTGGCCATGTCCTCCTGGGGACAAGATGAGAAGGGGCAGGGATAGCGATTAAGGACAACTTACCAAAGTGGCTTCATAGTTCTGGAGGTTCTCAAACCACTGGTCGAGCGCCTCAGCTAAAGGCAAGGTAAGGGGCGATAAGATGGAAAGTGGGGAGATACGGACCTTCCGGGGTTTGAAAAATGTTGGAACCGCTTCCAAGGAGCTCACTTGTTGGGCGAGCGTGAGCCTGGGCGGTGGGGCGAGGTGAGGAGGGAGCGAGAGAAGGAGTTTGCCTTGGCTGAGGGCCCATGGATTGACGAGCGCTGATTTTTGCGGGATCAGGGCCAGGAGAGGGGCTTGGACTTGTTGAAGGGGCGCGGAGGCTCATTGCAGAGAAATCTAGACGAGACCAGCGGAGCCTGCCGGTCTAGTAAGGACGAAGCAAAGAGGCGGGCGGTGCGGTGATGCCTCAGACGACCTGTGTTTGGCTTTATTTGCAGGCACGCGCAGTCAGGATATGTCGAGTCACTGACCAGTCACTGGACTGACACCAGTATGAATCTTGGACGTGCACCACCTTGAGACATGCTTGACTATGACCGACGAGCAGCTCACAGACCCCTCACGCGCTGACCGGAAAGTTGAATGGAAACCATCGCCAGCGACCAGCGTCGCCGCGGGGCTCCTGTTTGTCACTGTTTGCTTTGCCCTTGGTCATCACCATGCTCCTTCCTGCTGACCAGGCTCAAGATGAATACATCAGAGGCAGACAAAGGCCCGTCACTTTCAGATGCTTTATGTGCTTTCTGACTGTCCCACAGCTTGCTAAGTGCTCTGCGCGATTCCAAGACCCTCCTCTCCGCTTTTGCTGCTTTCAACAGGAACGACTGGATTGTCAAGTATCCCCAGTTACGCGACCATTCGGAGCCCAGTCCCCAGCGTCGTTCGCTGTCATTCGCAGACGACCCCTCCTTTGAAACTGACGTCCTCATCGACACCGACCCTTTCGGCCCCTGCCCTTCCGACGGCGAGCGGCGACTTCCCACGGACGAACTGACCATTCTGCGTCTCGATCTCAAGCTTGGCGCACATACATCACCTGACTCTGTCGCTGCTCTCGTCACCCAGCTCGAAAAGGCGTCCATAGCAAACCTCATCGATGCACGTATCACAGACGCTCTCTCCCACATCGACAAGCTCCGTCTTCGTGTAGAGGACACTTCATCCAAGGTTCTCGTCACGGGCGATTTGAACGCTGGAAAATCCACCTTTGTCAATGCCCTCCTCCGTCGTCAGGTCATGCCCGTTGACCAACAACCGTGCACAACTGCCTTTTGCCAAGTTAACGACGCCGTACTGAACCAGGGTAGAGAAGAAGTCCACATCATCAAGGAGGGTGTTGACTACGATATAAACAACGAAGCAACATACACAAAGGCTGCTATTGACGATCTTGAAGAAATCGTGGCCGAGAATACGAACACAGAAAAAATCATCAACGTCTACCTCGATGACACCCGTGCTCCATCCGAGTCCCTCCTCAATAACGGCGTCGTCGATATCTCCCTGATCGATGCCCCTGGTCTTAACCGCGACAGCATGAAGACCACCGCCGTCTTCTCTCGTCAGGAGGAGATTGACGTCGTAGTCTTTGTCGTCTCAGCCGAAAACCATTTCACTCAATCGGGTCAAGAGTTTTTGATGACCGCGAGCCAAGAAAAAGCGTTTATATTTATCGTTGTCAACAAATTTGATCAAATACGCAATAGGGACAAGTGCAGGCGCGCCGTGCTGGAACAAATCAAGAAGATCAGTCCCCGCACTTTTAACGAAGCACAGGACCTTGTCCATTTCGTGGATTCTGCAGCAGCTCTTCAACCCTGTGCCGTCAATCCTGCTTTCGACGATCTTGAATCTGCCCTCCGTTCATTTGTTCTTGTGAAACGTGCAAAATCCAAGCTCCATCCTGTGGCAACATACTTGTCGCGCCTTCTATTAGACGTTCAAGTCATTACGACTGCAAATGCTATCGTTGCAGATAATGAAATTCAACTCGCACGCGATGATTTGTCGACAAATCAACCCGTGCTCGACAAGATGAAGAGCGGACGCGGTGCTCTGAAAGAAGGTCTTGGAAAGGCAGAGGAAGAAGGCGCTTCCAGATCTTTTAAGAAAACAAAGGAGATTCTTGGCAATGCACTTGATCGCATCAGCCAAGGTAAACTTGGAGCTGACCGGTCACCAGTTGCTATGCCATCTTACCCCGGATTCCTCGGTATTTGGAATTATGCTCGCGATGTGAGAAAAGCATTGCTTCTCAGTCTTGATGCCGCTGTCAAATGCGCCGAGGATGAGGCTAGAATCATCGCTGAGACGGGCATCAATCGTATCAGGGTCCTGGAAAATAGCTATTTACCTGAAGGTGTGGAGCGCGACAAACGCATATTCACGCCTGAAGTCATGTTTACCGCTGCGCGCAAAAGAGCAAAGGGCGTCAAAGGATCCCGTTCCTCTCACACTGTCGTTGCTGGTGGTTTGCACGGACTGGGTATCGGTCTAGCCCAAAAACAATCCATGCTTGAGACCACTTTTTCCGATCTGTTTGATATGCAGTACCAACTGTCCGTTTACTTTGGAAGTGGAAGAGAAGAAGACAAGGACGCGCCTGGGCCCACTACCTGGTCTTTCATTAGTATTGGCGTAGGGGCACTGACCATGGTGGGCGGTCATGCCATCGGTGTCCGTGGTTTGATCGAAGGTTTCATGCGGGTGACGAATCTTGTTGACAACGAATCTGCGCGCAAATGGGTGGCGCCTGTCCTCGGAGCAGCCGCTCTTGGACTGACTGCGTATGTGGTCTTGGAGTTGCCGACTTCGGTTCCACGAACGGTGGGCAGACGTATCCGGGCATCCTTAATGCAGCACAGCGATGGTGGAAAGAACGAGACATACATTGAAATGCAGGCCGAACGAGTGAGGGCGGAGACGCGCAAAGTTCTTCGAGCGATGTCTGTGGGTGTTGATCGGAGATTTGACACTGCGATAGAGGAGCACGAAAAGACGGTACGCTATGCAGCGATGCGGGAGGGGAAGGGAATGAAAGCCAAGGAATGCCTCTCAGAGTTTGGCAAGAAGAGCGACGAGATTCGGGGTCGGCTGACCGAAGTAGCTTAAATGCCCAGTCTCTGCATGATCTGCCGCAATGCAGCAGACGGACTTTCTCAGAAAAGACGCAATCTCGGTTGTGAGTTTTATTATTCTTGCATGGTCCATGTCTTAAAAACATGCTGTTGCCTGCCAGCCGTTGTGTCCGCCTGCTTCCTGTGCTACCTTCCTTAGAATATGATTCACAACCCCCATTACCCTACCGACCCATTTTTATTGTTCATGCCTGTTACGATAGTAGATGTGCATGGAGTTGAATAGTCACAATCACATTGACTTTTGACAATGGTGGGAGCCTGTCAGTAACTACCTTGCCTGGTTACCCGTGTCTTGTCCCCCATTCTTGGGCCGCCTTCGTCGACAGGAGGCGAAGAAATTTGCGAAACGGACAATCGACCCCTCGTCTCTTCAAAGCACTGGCCCATTGACTCTGGTAAGTTACGAGATTGTTCAGCCGCTCAAGGCGGAACGTTTATGTACAGATCTCGCAAGGTCTGGATTTCTATTTGCAATTGGGTAAGAAACAGTCATGGTTAATCACCCCCCAATGCAGACCCACCGTGCTACTCCTCAACGTCAACCCTCATGGCGACTGGACTAGAAACCCCATTCAGGATCGAAATACCAGATGAGAAGCTCCAGTTGCTCAACAAGAAGCTGGAACTGGCCGTCTTACCAGACGAATTAAGGGACGCCCAACGTGACTATGGCGTGCCCCTCGCGGATATCCAACGACTCGTAGCTCGTTGGCAAAACGGATATGACTGGAGGAAACACGAGGCCCAACTGAATGAAGAACTTCCACAATATACGCGTGGTATCGAAGTGGACGGGTTTGGGCTCTTCCACATCCACTACGTTCATCAGAGGAGCGACGTCAAGAACGCTATTCCTTTGCTATTCATTCATGGATGTGAGTGTCGTTCGTCCGATGAAACTAGCACCTCAAGTTACAATAGGGCCAGGAAGCTTTATCGAAGTGCGGAAAATACTACCACTGTTAACCCAAGCTACCCCAGAACATCCCAACTTCCACGTCGTTGCCATCAGTCTTCCCGGCTTTGGGTTCTCAACCGCACCAACTAAAAAAGGTTTCGCCTTGACCCAGTACGCTGAGGTGTGTTTTTTAGCCATCAGGTTCACTGCACTCGTGTGACAAGCGTGCTTATCAGCTCTGTAACAAACTGATGGTTTCCCTCGGTTATAACGAATATGGTATGTGAATATCTTGTTATTCAATATCACTTTTCCGTTCAACTAGACCAGTTACTCAAGGCGGTGACTGGGGAAGTTTTGTAAGCGTATCATTAATAGACTGACGAAAATTGTTCCCTCACTCGGGATAGATTTCTAGAAAGATAGCGCAATTGTACGGTGGAAAGCACGCTAAAGCTTGGCATACTAATTTTCCAGTGTGAGTGCATTGCTCGGCCTTGGAACGGTATAATCATGTCTTTTCGGCTCAGAATTTCACCTCCCAAGCCTCATACTAGACCTTTGCTATACTTATCCCACCTCTTTGTCAAACTAAACCCGGCTGAAAAAGCAGGGCTCGAACGGACGGAATGGTTTCGGCAGAAAGGCCAAGGTTATTATATTCTACAATCAACGCAACCTCAGACTCTGGGATACAGCCTTGCCGACTCTCCCAGTGGCCTGCTCGCTTGGATATATGAAAAATTGGTAAACTGGACCGACGACTACGAGTGGGACGACGATGAAGGTATGCATAGCTGTAGTCGTACTTTGCTTTCCAAGCTCACGGGCTGAATTCATTACTAGTCCTTACTTGGATATCCATATTCTGGTTTTCACGAGCCGGACCGGCAGCATCGCTGCGTATATACTATGAAGTGAATGATACAATCATTTCGCAGAATCTGGGATCCGCCAGCATCCCTATGGGTTATTCTTATTTCCCCAAAGAACTTGTGATAATGCCTAGGAGGTAAGTATTTCGTTTTCTGCATTGCAAGTCATTATCGACACACGAGTGTCAGATGGTTGAAGGCACCCAGCCTTGTCTTTGAATCTGCACACGACAACGGTGGACATTTTGCCGCTCACGAAGTGCCAGAACTACTAGTTGGCGACCTCCGGAAAATGTTTGGGAAAGGCGGTCCTGCCGCCAGCGTCGTCCCTGGACAAACTGGTTACGCTTGAATTTGTTTTGTGTCATTAATTCTGATTCCGTTGTCACATGTAGGCAACGTTTTGTAAAAATCCATTAATTAGCCCTATGTCCGTACTAGTAGTCCGTATTGTCCTGTCAATCATCCAGTGCCGGTCCCATATCTACAACAATACCAGAGACATGAGAATAACTGAGGTTAATAATGTAAACACATTTCCAATCAACAATGGAGCAGCTTCGTTGGTTTGACTGCTGACGGCAGCGCTTGAGGTTACTGTTGAATTTTCGATTGCAGAGTTATTGTTGCTGAAAACTCTGACGGATCCGATTTCGAAATAGGCTGTGGCATAGTTTGAACCGTTGCCGACAACGTAATCGTTGTAGCAGATGCCAGAACACGTCTGTGCAAAGAGACCTGGATTACCGGCGAAATCTAAAAAACAAAAAAAAAAAAAAATTACTAGTGCACATCCATAGGTCTATCTGAAACACAAACCACCACATAAGGTTATATCAAAAATTAGGCTCTGGGGGGCGAAATACTGGTTGACGTTGCATCGAGTAGATGGCCAGTTGCCGACTGGCTCACCAAGCGCCGCAGTATCAAGGGTGCTCGAATTAGACGTGATCGCACTCGGAATAGATGCCCGCGGATAAAACCAGATGCTGCGAAATTTTGTTCGGTCATATCGGACATTGCCCTGTAAAGCGAGACGTACGAGACTCCGCTCTGCGCAAATTCGGTCACAAATACACCGCCTCCAGCCTGTGCAAAGGCTGCGCCGTACGAGTCTGGATTTGGATCTGTCACTACACATCCTTGATTTGAGTTGGCCAGATAGGAACAATCAGTTGAATTGACGAGCGTCGAAGTTTCGCTGGGAGATGCGATCGTGCAGCCTGGGAGGGTATGAAGGCTCATCTGATTCAATGTCATCAGATTGATCCCTTCGAATGTGTCTATTTCACTACGGAACATGAAATCTCAAAGTAAGCGTCGGCTATGAGCTGGTTCTACTTACCCGCCAGTGGGCCATGCAGGTGCTTGGGACCACCAAGCTGGCCAGACAGAACACTACAACTTGGTTTGAGGCGAATTATTCAATGCATAGAAAGGCTTGCAGACGAACACCATAAGGTACATGATATAAATCGGCCAGCCAGACACTCCCCACGGGATACAAGGCCTGGGTTGAGATCCTGACAGTATTTCTTTTTTGATTCCAAGGCACGGTGCTTGTATTGTCGACTTTGATGATAGCATGATTGGTTTGGGTGTTAACGTAGGCAAGCTGCGAAGAAGCTGCCTCAGAAGCCGAGACGAAACTGATTAATATTCCATGAGCATAGGGTGGCCTTGTGACAGGATCAAAACACTTGCATTACGTCTCCATTAGTGAGGTTATCGACTTTACGAGAGTACAATCAATAAATAAATAAAAGTTGGGTGCGATGACTTGCAGCGGTAGACATACAATGATTATAAAAAATCCAATCATTGAAGAAGGTAGGTCCAGCGTATTCCTGAACTAGCTGATAGCTTGTGCCAAGGACGTAGGTGGGTAGGAGAGAGAGAAGGTGGAATATGAGAAGTGGAATACTTGATGATGGCATGTTTTTTTCAACAGACAACTGCGGAGGATGATTTTATAGTTCCAAGCGCAGCTATCACGAAGCGACGGCAGAGCTGCCGGGGTTGACATGCCTATAGTTGTTAACATGCCATGCTAGCATGCAGCCCGGGGCTAAGCATCTGGCTGATATTGGAAATAGAGTCTGACCGTGAAGGCCGAGTACGGCGTTGCCCTGGGCGGTTGATTCGGGGTAATCGGTGATGCAGGCCCTGATGCACATCAAGCTAATGAACGGGAGATTATGAGCAATGCCAACGTACCCGGTGAATTGAGTGGCTGATGAGAGCTATGAGCGGCTCAGCCACAGCATCGTGATCACGGGACGGTATCAAATCTCAGCTTCTCACCTTCAAGGGACTGCGTCCTTTGTCCTTGTTCCCAACGACTGTCACCCAGCCAGGAGCTCTGACAATAATAATGGGACATTTTTCAAATGCTGTTGTTTTGTTCGCGCTGGCCGCCTTTGTCTCCCCCCTGCCAATCCTCGTCAGAAGGGATGTTGACCCGTCTCTAGTCCCACAGTTTGGCGTCCAGGCTGGTGTCAACCCAACTGGCACTGGAGACTGCGATGGAACAACAAACGCTCAAGGACAAGTGATCCAGATTCCTTGTTCTTGTCCCCCAGACCGCAATAGTTTTATTCAGGTAAATGCCATCGATTCTTCGCGGACTTTGTGTGGTGATCACCAGCGATAGTCATTGAGTGCCAATGTCGCAGCTGGCCAGGTTGTCAATAATCCATCTATCCCAGTGACCTTCCCTACCGATAACTCTGTGCAGTCACAGAATGCTCGGTTGCAAACCGCCACCGTCACGCTTCAGAATCTCCAGGGCCCTGGTGTTGGCTGCCCCGCCGCATCTACGACGTTTGTACAACAACAGCAGGCCCTTCTGGATCCCACTCCAACTGTTCAACTTTCTCAGGTTCCCTTAGTGAATCCGGCACTGGTCCCACAGTTTGGCGTTCAAGCCGGCCAAAATCCGGATGGAACGGGTAATTGTGATGGGATACAGAACGCGCAAGGAATCGTTGTCAAGATTCCATGCAGTTGCCCGCCTGACAGGAATACTTTCATACAGGTATGTTCTATAGCTAGGTGATGGTAGCATTTGGCTCAGAGTATTGCAGTCATTAAGTGAGAATGTTGCTCAAGGCCAAGTTGTCAACAACCCCAGTATTGCTGTTACATTCCCTACTGATGATTCAATGGCTTCCCAAATCACTCAACTCCAAGCATGTATAGTCACATTGCAAAATCTCAATGGTCCTGGTGTGGGATGTCCAGCAGCATCAACCACATTTTTGGTAAGTTCAACTAGTTTAGAGTAACTTCATTATTCATTACATTTCCTCAGCAACAACTTCAAGCATTGCAGGCTTGAATGCAGGTGGTAGGATTGGAGACATGTTTTTTTACTGCCTACCTACATACATACTGTATACACTTGAGCTCCAGGAAGACAATGTATGTAGGCAGAGTGCCCAATTCTCTACAGGGGCCTATCTTGGAAACAGGGATGATAGTATATCATCAAATGACTAACATCTGTCTGAGCAAGGTACACAGGCTAAAATAATGAAGACAGAAATGTCAGTATCAAGTCACTTGTCGAGGTAAACAAGAGGAATCAGTGAGCTAGGATAAATGGCATCTGCACATTGAATCGGCGATGTCTAGTCGCCTCTAGGAAACACGGACCATAGCTGATATCATCAGCTGCCAGAAAGCGAAAGGCTTGCTTACTTTTTAAGCGCCATGATGGGAGAACGAAAGAAAATGAACAGTCACGTGCATACGCGACGGCCTCCAAACACACCGTGACATTATGGCCGTGCCGGTTCATTACGCGCTCCTGAACTTGACTGATGGTCACTGAGACTAAAACAGACTCGACCCACCACCCGACGATGGTGACAAGAAGAGCGAGGAGGATTGAGATACGATGCGACACCGAACCAATAACCATCGTTGGGATATTGGAACAATTGAAACCAGATATGCCCAGCCAAGGTCGAGGAATCGCTTTGGCACGTTCCGATCGTTATTAGGACATTTGCATTTGACGCCTCATTGGACCATCACAGATACTTCATGGGACAATGGGGTTAGTGTGGCTTCCTACAATAGGCCGAGCCGTTTGGCTTGAACCCTTCCAGGCATAAAGATTATTTGTACCAACGTCGGCTTGCTGAGCGGCTGCCCATTGACTCGTTCCGGCTCGATTTCCGGTGCGGATATGTCCTCTCGACGAGAGCCTACATTGCAATGCATCACTTCCTTTATTGCAGTGGCTGCCATGAATCAACAGGACAATGGAAGCAAGGCGACATTATCGGAAATGCGAAAGATATCGAACACGTAGTCGACTATCTCCAGAACACCTTTGGTTACATTCCACAACTGTTAATTGGCCATTCACTTGGTTCCCTCGCCTCCTTCTATTGGATATGCCATACCGACCTGGGTCGACGTTTGCCCGCTTTCGTTAACGTCTCTGGCAGATATAGAATGCAGGCAGGTCACAAGTCAGATAACCTATTTTCTTTTCTCACCATATTGCCGCACACAGAAAGTTTACGGTAACTAAAACCACAGTATTATTCTTAGCAGGTTTGCTAATGGTATCTGAAGAGTCAAATATCGCCAAGACGTGGCAAAAGGGTTTCGACGAGCAGGGGTATCACGATGCGACTATCTCTGTGGCCAAGCGACCTGTAACTTTTAGAATATATGCAGATGATCTCAGGTTATTTGCAAACTGGGATACGTCTTTTGTATGGAGCCAATTTCCTCCCACGACAGATGTTCTCAGTGTACACGGACTATGCGATAACACAGTGCCGACGTAAGTCATTATGCTCCTAAATCGTCAAATTACAAGTTACCGTATTCAGGGCCGATGCGTTAATTTATGCCAAGGCACTCGGCGCTAGGACACTGGGCACGCATTCCCTGCATCTGATAGAGGGTGCTGGTCACAATTTCATTGGTTATCACGATGTCCTCATCGATTCCATCCTGGACTGGTGGAATCTTAGGCAGCAACAGGGACTTGAGAGTGGCATCTGGCTTCCAAACTTCCATCAAGGATCAAGCTCAAGACTGTAGAGAAACAGTCCGAGAGAATTTAAAAAACAATGATATGTCATGGTCTATTTCGTGCGTATGCAGGACTAAGTATCGATACATGCTCTAAAAGGTAAGAGATCGGGACCATGTAATAAGAAGTAGTAAGGGTCCAGTACTAGGTAAGTGGCGTTGGAAAAAGTTACGAATTACCGTAACAGGGCACCATTCCTCGACCCCTAACTTGATGCGATGAACTCGAATGCGTGGAATGACAACACACTAGCAATATATGCAGCTCGGAATATGCGCGCTGAGTACGGAGTATTGCCGTGGCGTTGCACGCGCTCGAAAAAAAATGGCGAAATAAGATGATCGTGATTTAAGGGTCTAATTGGCGAATGAAGGGAGACAAAGCGGCTGAGAGTATGTGTAGTGAAGATGATACTGAGGGGTGGTAGGCATGCATATACTTGTCATATAAGCTTTTTTCTTTTTCTCGCAGGGCGAGGAATAAGCCTAAAAAAAGAGCGCGCCGTTTGACGACGCGCCGTCTTTGACAGTTGTTTTTGAGCCCTCGGGCTTGTCGGATGAGGTTGGTTTGTCGCTCATTGAGACGATAGTACGGGGAGGGCGAGGAAGAGCAAAGCTGATACCGGTGAGGGCTTGTGTGTCGCAACAGCTTGGACTCCAGGCTTTTATACCACTCCATGGCATACAGGTTCTGATCGGGTATTGATTTCAATTAGAGCTCTACGAGAAAACCGATCCACCAGGACTTTAGAATTTTTCGAGCCAAGCCGCCTCGTGAGAAGGCAGGTTCCTTGGATGCATAATAGTGGTAGCCGTTTCAGTCCAAGGTCCGGGAGCATGAGCAGGCGTCACAGCCATAAAACCATTGATTCCGTTGACGGCGCTCGCCTACCGTTCGGTGTACATCACGTTTGACGTTGAGAACTTGCCTTGGATGGCTGAGCGCCTGTAAGTTACCTTTACTTCACCGTTGTGTCGACATAATGTTTCACATGAGCCTGCTATTCAAATGTCCTGCGCTGCGACGCGTCTCGACCCGGCACGTACGGCCGTCAGTGGATTCGGTGGTGCAGGTCAGTGAGCTTCCAGGAAAGACAAGACTTTCCGTTATAGTGTCTCCGATCATTGTTTATTTAAAATAACCTCTAACTTGTATGAAGTCTTATTCCGACATTTCTCTCGAAAATTTACAGCTGAGCATCCTCAAGCACACCATGGCATCCATCTGCCGAGTGAATCCAATGACAGATTATAATGATGACGGTACAACCTTCATTACAGCAAAGAACATCTTTTTACCGGAATCATCCGGACCCACTCACGCATACAGTGTTTCAGTGCTAAAACTTGTTCCTTGAACTATGACGGTTTGAAATGCATGTACAGGGCCGCACGAGGACTAGAACTAGATGATTTCCACTACAATTTTCCCACTGCAATGAACGTAGGATTAACGTTAACAACTCGGAAACACGAGGAGAAACTGGCCTATTCTTATCCGCTTCCATTTCGCGGTGTGCATCCTGTATACGTGTCCATGGATACACCTGTCGTAAATCGTAAGATTTGCTACAAGCAGGTACACGCTTCGTGGTTCTTACTTGGTGGACAAAAGTCTTAATGGTCCCGTTACCGTTCACGCCGGTTATTTGATTCAATACGCGCTCCCGAAACCTGCATACTGTAAGTTGAATTATGGAATAGTGCTCAACTTACTTCGTTATAAGCTCAGCTTGGTATTCAATGGTTCGACTTCGCAAGGTGGATCCCTGGATCCGAAGTCGCTTCCTTAATATCAATGAGAGGTCAACAGTTGATACATTGGCGCCTATTGCCTCGTCAAACAAATCTTGTGGACTGGGCTACGAACTGACCACTAAGCAAAGCAAGGATCACCATTGTCCCATCCAGCGCCAGAGAGTCGATGTTTTGGTTCCAGTGACTTTGCCCAACAAAGTCAATGACAATGTTTACTCCCTTATTATTTGTGACCTCTTTCACGACAGACGCGAAACTTTCGGTTTTGTAGTTGGCGACTACCGTTGGCCCATTGTGCAGACTCATTAGCCAGTCAATTTTCTTCTGGGTTGAAGTAGTCGCGATGACGTTGCGGCTGTATGCGTACACAATAGCACGATATGCTCAATTTACACATTGGCGCTTACTGACGCTCCAAGAACTCGAGCAAGCTGTGCGGCGGCTAAACCAACGCCGGATGCACCTGCGTGGACAAGAATGTCGTCATTCTGTTTCAAGTTTCCCAATAAGACTAATGCCTGAAATGCTTTGCGGGGGTCGATACGGATGCGGGTAAAAGGGCGGGAATTAATTCACCGGTAAGAAAAACCTCCGGAATGCTGGCTGCCTCTGTCCAGGACAAGTGGGTTGGCTTCCTCATAAGCAGCGACTGTGAACAAGCCAAATATTCCGCATATGCACCCTGTGTGAAACAATGCAGGCTTGAAAATGTTACGATAGCGATTCATTTTGGTACGCACGCCTCCAGTTAGTCCTAGCACTTCGTCGCCAACTGACCATTCCGTGACTCCCGGACCGAGTTCGGAAACAACACCAGAAAACTCAACTCCTAGTATAGAAGAAGCGCCTGGCGGCGGCGGATACTTTCCTTCTCTTTGTTCTATATCTAATCGATTAAGCCCGAAGGCTTTGATCTGGTGTAAGTCAGTCCTGAAACTTCAGACGCCAGCTGTGATGTACATACCCGGACAAGAACTTGGCCAGTTTCTGGGGTTGGCTTGGGCGCTTCGCCGATGTAGAGGTCATCTGAATGACCTTTGTCATTCTTAATCAGAACTGCCTGCATGTTTTGTTAGCGTAGTGGTGATATCGAAATCAATTAACGTATGATTGATAATGATAATCAATAATTGTCCACGTGACATATTCGCACGCAAAAGACCACTTGATTACCTAATATTCGATACCAGTTTATCTAGATATCACCTTCTTTCCCGTGACTTTGTCTTTGACACTCTTTCTGCCTCTACTGCTCAACATTTTTTCCTTCTTCCTCTCGCCAGGCTCTTTCGTTCGCTTTCGTTTGATTTCGGCCATGGTGACAGATGACGTTCGTGCTTTAGCTGTTTTCACGGCTGCATCACCGAACAACACTATCATATCAGTCAAAATTCCACTAAACGATAATCATACCAGCTGTGTCAACTTTTGAAGTACTGTCAACCTTCTCCTTGTTCTTTAACATTTTTGTCTGTTTAGATATTGGTAGGGACGATAAAGAAGCTTTGGTTTTCTGCTTCGATCTGTCATCAGCACCCTTTTTTTGCCTCTTCTTCATCTTCTCTTCCTCATCTCTGCTGTCTTCGGACACGCGCTTCTTACCGCTGACATTCAGATCACTTGATTGTTGTCTGACCTCCAGCAAAGGCGCAACGTCTGACTCGACTTCCCCATCGTCATCTGATCTTCCCCCTCCAATATCTGATCCTTCGCTTGCGCTTTCATTTTCATTGTCTGATTTTCCGTCTCCATTATCTGCAGCGCCTAACTCTCCGTCTTCCACGTCAGCTGTCAAACCATCCCAGCGTCCTTCCTTGGCGTCATCCAAACTACATGTCCATATAGGGAGGCTCACACTAGAGCTAGTCTTGATATAGAGGCTTTGCACATTGTCCCAGCCATCTTTAATATGCTGAACTATTGCGGGGAGCGCGGTCTTCAGGTTTTCTAGTATTTGGGATGGCTTCTGAGATAAGTTGCCAATACGGATGGCGCTGTTATCGCAGCTAAATTAACACTATGTGAGCACCTTCATTGTATTACATACGTGCATGTTCCACGGTTTTGGTTCATGTAAGTCGAGGAGATGGCGCGCTCTAGTTCCTTTTTCAGTTCCTTCTTCGTCAAAGCGACCGGTATCGGCTGCCTTGAGTTTGGTTAGCGTCGTTGATATTGTCCCGAATACCAGACATACTTTTTGGCTTCGAACCACTTTGAACCCAATAGCTTTGGAAGCATTGGAATAATCCGGTCGTCCGCTAAGAAAAGCCCATGTGCCTTTAGCAGCGCGCGTCGCGCCTCAAAAGGCCCGAATTTGCCCTTGAGCTTCGTGAGCCCTACGACACGGGATATGAATTTAATTTTCTGTGCTTCAAGAAGATCTTTGTATTCCCTCTGAGGGTCCTTGGTGATTAGGCATACAGGAGTTGTCCGAGGGTCCACTACAGGATATACAACGGGTCTGTAAGCCCCGTGAGCAACAAGGTGAAATTCGAGTTTGATGCTCACATTCTGATGGGCTTGATTCTAAGTGTAGGAGAAACTTTCTTCACAGTTACGGTTAACCACATGAACTCTTCTTTACCCGATAAAAGCTCGGTTTCTTGCAACTCTGCCTGTTTTTTTGTCTGATGTGAGTGCAGTGCGTTGATAGCTTTCTCGCATTGCCTCAGAGAGACGTGGCTGTCGACGAGCTCGTCTTTTGCCATTGCTATAATAGGATTTTTCAAAAATTCGAATCTACCTTGTTTGACTGCAGCCTCCGAGTCAAACCCAAAGATGACTAATCGGGTCAGGTATGACATGCATGACAGTGCGGCATTGGACATTAGGGATCCTTGCCTTTACAGCTGTACTGCATGGCTCATGTTCAGCGTCTAGTAAGCAACTTTCCGTTCGCTTGCCTGGAAAATGTGTTGGTTTGGGTCGGGCCCTGACACAAAGCCAAGAGTCTCTCCAAAAAGGTATTTTCATTCCGGTTTAAACTACCCGAAAACAACTAATTGCATTTTATCACAAGTTATGCAGCTTCCAGAATGGCCACAACAGACGGGTTTGCCCCTTGATCTTTATCCCCTTATTATTTCGGGACCAGCGGAGAACCGCGTCGATTTAGTCTTTTTTTCAGATGGCTGTATGTTCTGGTCAGGGTTGGCTCTGTTCTTGCTAATTCCCGGATAGATGTTGAATTGGAGCGTTCGAAATTCCTGGAGGACTCTCGGCGGCTCGCTGAAGATATATCAGGCAACCAGACATTTAACACGGTAAAGCCACTTTTGAATTTTTGGGCGGCTTTCTCTGCCAGTAAAGAAGTAATTTTCCATTTCATTATTGCCTTGGCATATATTTACACATGCTGTTGGATAGAGCGGCATCGGTGCTGGTGGCAATCCGAAGGAGTAAGTATTATTCATCCAAGTATATGTACCAATTAAAGTGAAATAGCACGGTATTTGGACTCTACCGGAATGGTACGGAATTGAGGGCTGTATACTATGATAAACCCGAAGTGGCATCCGAGTTCTGCTCAAGCCTGGGAGAGCAATGCGACTATCCTGTATTGTTAGGTATGAGACTATAAATTACTTTATTTCCTTGGGCTCAAATGTGAAGGTAATGATCCTTATTATGGAGGTATGTCCCATGCTTAGCGATAGATATAGTTAAAAAGTGATTCAATAGGTCTCGGCGGTGAATTCACGTAGGTCATGAACATACGTGGCAGGACCGTTTATTGAAGCGGTACAGGGTGATAACATCATCGTTAGCTAATGGTCCACTCGTCCTGCGCCATGAACTTGGCCATTCCATCATAGACGTTGGAGAGGAATACGACGGTGGCTATGCATACTACGGTGTGAATTCTGCGCAAAACTTGACAGAACCGCCGGCTTGGATGCACTGGTTATCCAATTCATCTGCGGACCCAGATTTTCTGCGTGTAGAACGTTCCGTGATGCCTATGCAAGCGTATCCGTGGACGCTTCTCAACTCGTCGATGCCCTGGTCAATCAACTTTACTTCCTCAGGACTTTATACTCGCCATCTTGTGAAGTTTTCTCTTTCAGGACTTCCAGAGGTCGCTGACGTGGCAATCACATTTGACGGGGAGAGCCTAGACTGGAAACCAAGACCGGATATAGGACTGGACCGATGGCATTACAACATACAGAGAAGCTTTCCTCTCGGCCACGGAGATCATGAAATTAAGTTTACTTTGCTCAATAAGAATAGGGAAGGGGCTGCACAGCTATGCAGCGTCGAAGTGTTGGAGTTTGGAGACGAGACTGAGTTAGTACTCGTTCCATACTGCATTTTAAAGACTCACAGAGGTATAGGTTTGTGAGCACACCAGGCTACTATGGAATCTTCCCGACGTGAGTGCAGGAATACAGAATGTATTCACCATCTTGACACGTTCATTGCCGTAGGTTTTCGGATACCAATACGTCAACATATCGACCGACTAATGATGATTGTCTTATGCGCGCCGTGACCACTCCAAACTTTTGCAGAGTTTGTCTTGAAGGACTCTGGTTGTCTCTGCTTCGACGAGTGAATCTCATCGATGGAATCACAGAGAGCTGTCAAGAACGGGCTAGTAGAGAAAATGGGACCACTTCCTGGGTGAAAACAATTGATGTACGGTTGATTCCTCTAGCCCATATGCGTTCAGAGTCGCGAGTGACGACTGCCCAGGAAAGTTACACTATAACTTGGCATAAAGATGGGGATGTTTTGAACGCATTCACCAATAAGACGGTGCTTGAGATTGCCAATGATGAGATACCAGCCAACTACACGCTTTTGGTCAGATTTGCGACAGAAGAAGTTCGAAGGGACGATGAAAGCCTTCAAAGCAGGCAAGACATTGTTATCGCACAGCGATGTTAGGACGATTGCATACCATATCGTATTACTGTAGAGTCTGCGTAAGACTTGCCTAGTCCAGCGTCGTATGTCGTACATCGGACCGACGGCAGTGAAAAAAAAAAAAATAGAATACATGTCATAGCAGGGGGCAAATAGTGAGAGGATTATATCCAACAGTGGACCAATGAGAGGACATCAGTGGTGATTGCAGGTAGATCCCAGAAAAAAATTAGCTCAACTGCCGAAAGTCGAAACAATGCATTGATAAAAGAGTGGATGGAATAAAGGAGAGTTGGCGTTAATGGGCGTTAATGGCAGGACAGGACAGAGCAAAGGCAAGTGAAGGAAAAAGGGAAATGATGCGACGCAACATCACATAATAACACACTTGCAACATCCAGCTCCGTCCTTGTCTTCCTCGGGTGACACGGCTTGAACCTCCTCGACATGCGGAATAACAAGGGGCGGAAACGTCTGTCCTGGTGCCCGAATGGGGGCATATTCGGCAAAGGGTGCGGGGGAGGGAGATGTTCGAACGGGCAGGCGTATTTCGTCGTGGCTGATAGACCGTTCTGGCCGGATGATCTGGCTTTCCTTCTCTTCATCCTGCTTTTCTTCGACCAAGGCCTGATCGGGAAGACCGAACTCATCCATGGGAATATGTTCTGCGTCCGGCCGCGCCCGATATTTGCTGTGATCAAATCCAAACGTGCCAGGTGCCTTTGATCATCAGGGTTTAGAATCACGCAGATCCAGCAGATCTGTCGTGATACTCACTGGTTCAATCGACCTGACGACCTTCCTTGGTTGAGGACTACCATCAGCCTGCTCATAGTGATCCTCCATACCTTTTTTGCGCGCGACGACGGGGAGTACAACCTTCAAGGCAGATCAATCCAATAAGTGGTGGAACGAAAAAATGAGATGCTTGCCTCATCCCAGTTCCCCTCCTTCAGCTTCGGCTGCGTCCAACACGGAATTGCGTCTGCCATGTTATCATCTCCACCGGATAATGGATATGCAGAAACACTCGTCCTCTTCTCTTCTGCTGTCATTTCCTTTTTCAGTTTCGGTTTCACCTTTGGACGCGTGGCTTTCCCTCCCGTGGTTTTGGCCATTTTAATAGGTGAAGCGGCACGCTTCTGCATAGAAGGAGCACCTGTCTCCTTTCTTTGCTGTCGATGTGCACGGGGAGTTGAGGGAGCTGATGATGGAGTAGACTTGGCGGACGAAGACGGTTCGCCTGCTCCCCGCCTTGACTCCACGGGGGTCGTAACTCTAGAATCAAACGAAGGCCTAGTGGGAGATGGTATTCGTGAAGATCCATTTCGTTGACCTAATGATGGCCTGTTTGATGCAGGAGTGGGAGTAGGAGTAGAACTACGAGAATCATGGGTGAGAGGATGTCCAGACAAGTCGCGGATTTGATACGAGGTTGTAGCATCAACTCCTGTAGATTGAGCGTCCGAGTCATCGAGATCAGTGAGTGGGTCCTCATCCAGAACACGTCCTATATGACTCAAACGTTCTTCATCCATGCAAAAACTATCTCTTTCTGGGCGACCAATCTCACCGACGCTATCGGCGCGTTTTCTCCGCCAGCGACTGTCATCCGTTGAAATTGTTGTTGCTGTCCTCATAGTGGCTTCTCTTATGCGTTTTGCAATGGTATGACCATAGGTAGCAATGTCAAGCATCTCTTGCCGCCGGCCTACGCGTAGTTCGCCGACGCCACCATTCCTCGACACCTCTCCACGATACCAGTGCTCAAATGGACGCTCTTCCGAGTCGTTGGACAACCGGGGTATATCGTCGAGTTGCACGGTGTGTTGTGATCTGGAGGTGGATGTCATTGAGTCGGTCTGGAAGGGTGGGGGTTCATTCAACAAGCCCGAGGCTTGGCGGCTCAGTCCGCCGAGTGAGGATAGTGAGGGATTTGTGTATTCGCGTGAGGTTAGTGAAACGAGGCGCACTCCATTAATGGAAGCAGGAACAGCGCTTACAAGGCCATTTACGTGGTTCGCTGGAGGAGTGTGCTGGGTAGTGAATGTTGGTGTTGGCTTGGAGACCTTGGGTATTCGTGTTGGCCTAGGTAGAGAACCATTGGGGGCACTGCTTGTACTTGGCCTCGACTTTGGAGCTAGCAAATCGGAGGCGGGTTGAGAAATTGTTCTGGAGCGTGATGCTGGTTTATTCAGGCTAGCGGTAGGGGCTGACGGGAGACCATTATGTACATTATGCGGATGGACATCCTCTGAACGACGGGCGAGTTGGGGAGTTGAATCACGAATAGGGGCATTGGCGAGGCTAGCAAAGGTTTGATGAGCTGTGATCAAGGACAGGCCAGAGAGCCTGTGAGCGAGGGTACGACTCTCCGTTTCCAAACCTGGACGTGAATCAGAGGTGTCTCGGGCGGGGGAGCAGGTAAAACGATACGTTTGCGGAGGGCGGGAACCACCTCGTCGTCCCAGGAAGGATCTGAGATAGTAAGGGCCATGAAGAGACAGGATATTGTTGTTTGAAGAGGTATTATTCGCCGCTGTGCGCTGAGGGCTGAGGCCGAGGCTTCGACGACGACGACTTGCGCAAGTGCTGACAGCAAGGCTTGCTCTTGCTGGCCGTGCGAACACACTCAGGCTGGTGCTCCAGCATGCAACCCGCCTCCCGCCCCGCCCTCCGCTTCCGCCGCGCTCCTCGTCCTCCAAAACCTCTTTCATTACACCCCCGCACTCAGCTGCCACGTCCACATGTCCCCATCCTCGTCCGCGACGTCGCCCCGTGTCGCCTCAAAGACCACTACTACACCACCCTCCGCGACGACCTCATGTACATCACCTACACACACCAAAACCCGGACGCACCCACAAAGCAACGCGATATCCGCCTCAAATTCGATCCCAATGACCCGTACTCCAAGAATCGCCATAACCCTCCCGTCGGTGGTTCGCTGCTGGGAAGAAAACCCGCACCTCCCGTCACCCCCGAAAATATCATACGTCTCGAGAAAATCTCAATACATACCATGGTCAAAGAGGCCATCAACAACAAAAGCAATCTCCTCGGTGCCATCATGGCCTTACGCGCCCTGACTGGGGAATCCTGCAAGGCTGGAGGCCGCCACGCCATCGACGGTGTCCAGATCGTCCGCGGAAAGAAGGCAGTCGGTGGGTGGATCCGACCTGGTGTGCCCGTCGGCGTCAAAGTCGACCTCAAGGGCCAAAGCATGTACGACTTTTTAAACACCCTCATCGAATTCGTCTTGCCCCGCCTGCGCGACTTCAGTGGCGTCGTCCTACCCCCACCTTCTTCCTCCGCAAATTCACCAAGCGCCGTTTCCGGTGTCGTCTCTTTTGGTCTGCCTCCGAGCGCCATGGGTCTGTTCCCCCAGATCGAGGTTAACCTAGACTCATACCCCAAATCGTATGGTATGCATATACACTTTGTCACCAATGCATCAGGTTTGGGTGCACAAAATCGGGCGCGAGCATTGGTTTCGGGCTTTCAGATACCTTTCTTGCGCAGATAGACAACCTTTTACCGTCACGCTCAGCATAGGGTATTATAATCCATAATTTAAGGTAAAAAGACGTTATGTGGTGTGTGTATACAATGAACGTGCCTTGGGGATATAATACACATTGTTCTTCCTTGCTTACTATCCGGATCCACCTCCATCCTGCCATGGGATATCTCCCAGTCTTTGTCTAGATGACTTTGTTCGCATAGGCGATTCGCCGCTACTGCTTCTTGACACCAGCACCTTTGAGTGCTGGTTATGGCTCGTCTGAGACGTCTGTGATGCCGCTCGTCTCATCTTTTTCGGTGCTAGTCCGATCTTGTTTGGTGCCTCGACTAATCCCAACCCAGTAGAGGCACCATTTTTGGCCTTGAGCCCAGGCTTGAGCGTTGGAACAATCTCTCTCGCAAGCTCGCGAACAAGCACAGCGCCATCCAACCTGCTCAGTTGCTCCACGATACCAAGCAAGCCATAACGTTCCACAAGGACAGCACGGTTCGGATGTACATCGCACACTGCCTTCAGGATGCGTAGCAGATTGCGTCGAACATGCGCTTTGGCATGGTGTCCAAGCCGGTCAATTATTCGCTTAAAGAACGCCGGTAGCTTGGCGATCGCAAGCGTCACAGGCGTTGACAACCGCATCATCTTGAGATTCGGTTCAAGTAAGTTCTCGAAAGAGTTTGCTTTCGAGTTGACAAAGCAACGGACAAGCGCGTCTATAGACTCCGTCTTCGTAAGCTCGTCTTCAACCCGAGCCGTTTCATCATGCAGCCTACTCATAAATGAGTCCTATGCTCATCTTATACGCAACAGTCGTACTTACCAGGAAACAATGGCTTCTAGGGCACTGACTTGGAAGTACGGGTCGTCCAGCAGTCTGAGGTACATCCCAAGGCCATTATGTTGCCAAAGTAGCGTACGACAACTCTTACCAGCGCCCGCGAGATCGCAAAAAATGGGCAAGGCAAATTGCTTTAATGGTGAGCTCGTATTGATAACACGCTTCAAGCAAGGTATGATACCGGCTTGTGCGGCTTCCTCTTGTCGTGACTTGTCCAACCTACATAGATTGTAACAAGTCTGGAAGATTTGGTTCGACATTTCCTGATTATTTTTGAGTACAGTTCTTCAATCATGCATCACAAATAAACCACACTAACAGCACTGTGTGGACCTGTAGATTGTTCGTCGAGAACTCGAATGATAATTTCTAATGCATTTGCATTCTGGAGCACTTCAAGGAGCGTGGGATTCATCGATAAATGCTTCACGGCTTTCAGCAACTGCACCAGACATTCCGGTTCCAGTAATTCGCATGCTCGTAAAAGACCTGACAATTAACAAATTAACCAGTGAGAAATAGCGTATGGAAATAACTTACGCCGGATAACTTTACGTGTCCCAAGTGCGTTACGAACATGAATATCTGACTGTGACACTTGACAAAAGACAAGCATAATTTGAATAATCTTTTTCTTCATGGCCATAGCCTGCCCTCCCTTGTTCGTCATTACATTGAGCAGAGCTGCTGATAAAGGATCCAAGAGGCCTTCACGAATAAACATGCGACAGAAGTCATTCTTCGTTGTTGGACTTTGCAATTCAAAAACGCTGCCGATGCCATTGAGTGCATGGACCACCAAATCACTTTCCTCCGCATAGTCTTCATCGAGCAAATCAACTAGGACCCTAAGTCCACGACACCTAAGGCAAAATTGAGTTCCTTTATTATGAATGAATACAGTAATATACGAGATAAACATCTGTAATGTCAATACCGAAGTATGACATAAAAGTCGGATAAAGTTGGAGGCCTGAAGGCGACAATCAGAAGGATACTTCTTCGATGTAAATTCTGTATAGTTCATCAGCTTCCTTTATTACGTAGAGATACCATGCTTTACCCATCATCAGAGGGATGCCACTAGTTGAAGCATTATTATGGTTTATAGCGAGTGTAAGGTTGCTTACCCTATTAGACAGAAACTTTCAAGGAAGCCAAGGTCAGACGTTACAAGCTACTCCGGTATTTATGAAGCGTCCAACAAGAACTATCGGTAACAACTCACCAAGTTGATAATCTGCAGCAACTTCATCGTCACATCTCGCGAACATTTGCCTTCCAGGACTTCAAGAATAGCAAGCATTCCATGAGAAGATACGAGTTGAGTTTGCATTTCTGTATTCTCAACTAGTGTGCTTAGCTTGGTCAATGCATCAATATATTGATTAAAACGGAGACAGGAAAGCATGCGCTAACCAGTTGGTCACAAGCATCACGTAGTTGAAAGTCAGGTGCAGATGGCGTTAATTCGTCAATCAGCTGGGTAACCAAATTGCACAACCGGGCATGCTTGTCTCGTTGAAGATTAGACTCTAAGTCATCCTCCGCGAAGCCTTCGTCAATCTGAGAGCAATCCAGTGAGCTTGCGAGAGTATACGAAGAAGCGTATCGACCTCTGCAAATGGATCTTCCTCGTCAGAATTCTCATCTCCCAACTGTTGAAACTATTAGTATATCATACTTCATAGCGTGCAAAAAATGTACCCAAGACCTGTTTGACAATCTGGTATTCAGTTGCAATGTCTGCACAGGCTGGTCTATCATTATTCCGTTAAGAATTCGGACTCTGCATGTTCTTAAACTCACTTGCGCCGCTCGGTTTTCCAAAGATATCATCATAATCTTCATCCTCTTCCTCTGCATACTTCTCGAATTCTATATCTGATTGATTCTGTAGATTGCGAGCCTCAGAACGTCCAAACGATCCAGAGCCACTCGTTGAAGATGAACGAGAATGACCAGAAACAGCAGACAATGGCGTTCTTGATAGAGCTATCAAAGGACCGAGTTTTGACCGAGAAGCTTTCTTGTTGAGATTCGGAAGAGGCGCGGACCTTGGACCAGGTGACATAGATCCAAAGCTATAGATTTTGATGTCATCAGGATGATAAAGACCTTGTCTGGTGGGGTTTTTCAACTGTGCAAGTGTTGAGTGACGTGAAGAATTTAAAGGAATGGACTGACCTTGAAGTCCGCAACTTTATGGTCTAGCTCATCAGCTTCCGCAATGTCCGAGTAATCCTCCATGATTGGACCAATATTTGATGATGGTGGCTGCGCTAGTGGAACTGTGTTCTCGCTCGGACTCCTATTAGGTCGTATCGTTTGTACGTTGTCGTCTAATTCATGCCTATCGTCTTCGACGACGTTCCGATCAAGAGCTACCATGAAAGGTTATTATTACTGCTTTGGATCGGAAACAAGGAACCACCTTGCAACTTTGAAAAAGATATGCCATCTTCAAAGTCGTCGTCCCAATTATCAGTCTGAACCTCTGGTGGTTGCAGCACAAATGCCATTGGCTGTATCTTCTCGACCAGATTCTTTGGTGCTTTTGGGGTGGAGCTTGCTTTCCAAAGGCCTGGTTGTGACATTGAAGTTGGCATTCCTGTCGATGGTAGTGCCGTGTACCCCTGCAAAGGAGAATGAGGTAGAGGGTTTCGCGATGGTAGCTTCGAAGATTTCGTAGGCGCTAGCGTGATCCGTGAGGATCCGTGTATCGAAAGCAATGCGTTTGCTCACATCTCAATGCTTCATTCCACTCTTGAACTTTCAGCAGGGCCTCATCAAAATTGTAGTTGGTTGTTGGTTTCGGGGTGCCTTCCGGTGTCAACTCTCCCTTCCCATCTCCACCTTCACTCTGGCCTTCTGCAAGTTGCTTTCGAGCGGAGATCATCCAAGGATGCCGAAGAAGCTTCTTGGCTGAAATTCTGAGATTGCAATCTTTCTGAAAACAGTGGTATAAGAAATCCTTCACGATGGGCGAGGCTCCTTCAGGTATTGGAGGACAGTCATCTTGTACAATACGAAAGAGTGCTGGCATAGGCTCCAGATTGTGATATGGAGGGTGCCCTTCCAAAAGCTCTATGACGACACACCCGACACTCCTGTAAAAGCAAAAACAATGAGTAAAATGACTATGAATGCATTCTCAGAACCCACCAAATGTCAGAGGCAGTCGTTGCACCGATTTGTTCAATCACTTCTGGAGCCACTAAGTAGCATAAGAGGACTATTTGAAGGGGACTTTGGCTGAGCACTTACTCCAGTAAGGACTTCCGACGACGGCATCATCTTTCCGCGTACCGACTGTTGCTTTACTTGCTACGCCAAAATCTGCAAGCTTTACAATTCCATTCTTATCAGTGAGAATGTTTGCGCCCTTGATATCGCGATGTATAACACCTTGGTCATGGAGATAGGCTAGCCCTGAAAGTACTTGCGAGATGTATACAGCAACAAGGTTCTCTGGGAACTTTCCGAACCGTTTAATGATATTGTGGAGTGAGCCATTCTCGCAAAACCTGAATGGTATACGATCAGACGAAGAAAGAAAGAGAAAAGAATGAATAGATAATGACTGACTCTAAAATTATATACAAGAATTCTCGCGTCTTGACAAATCCCTTGTATTGAACAATATTGGGATGCTGCAGAATTGAATAAGACATGGTCCACGACGCAGTTTCAGAGGTAAACATACATTCAGATTCTTGAGGAGATCGATCTCGGACTACAGTATATTAGCGTCACAAACGGCTGGGATATTCTGGAAGCACCATGATCTCTCCGAGTTCAGCCTTTGGAATGTTGGTGAGCTGAATCTCCTTCACCGCAACCGTCTCCCCGGTCGCAAAGTTGAGGGCACGGTAAACTTGTGCGAACGCGCCTTTGCCCAGACAGTCGCCGAGTTGCTGGGAAAGAATTAGCAGTCGGATTACGATCAGAAAGGAATAGCAGACATAGTCATTTAATGATTTAGAATTGCTTGGCTTTGAGGCGGTTGAGGGTCTTGATGGAGTAGCCATAGAGGTAGTTGGATGAATGAAAGCGCGATTGTAAGCGCGACAGTAGTGAAGGAAAAGCGCAAACGGAGGAAAGCAGGAGGACCAAACGCGCTTTTCTCGTTCAGTCGCGTCCTGCGCCGACTATAAGGACATGCCCATAAGGCTACGTTCTGACGGTGAGCCACGTTCCTCGTTCAGGCAGTTGCTTCACACACGCCAAATACCTTTACCATGATAATTACTTATTACTCAGGCTACTAGTCATAGCGCTGACTAGACTGCTCGGGCGCTCATAGCTCTATATCCAGGCCATCCTGTTCTTGCCCAGTAAACGTGCTCCTCAAAGGGCTCCGTCGTTCTGTCACTCGCTTTCCGTCGTATAAAGGTTCGAGCGGATGCACTTCCGGTGTCGCAAACCTGATGGTCCGTGATATTTCCTCGATCTTGTGCATACCTCCCAATACCTTCGCCCCTTCCTTCTTGAGATTGAGTGTAATACGAGACATCATCATAACCTTTCAAACAATCATAAGTACGGTCGGGAGAATGTAACTTGACAACTTACTGTGACGCTGATCGTGCGGGCACCCACTTTATTAGAGCTTATGATGCCAATAGTTCCGAACGCTTACAGTAACTCGAGCCTATTCGCACAATTAACAAAAGCTCGGACGGTTGAATAGTATACACTCACTGTGCAGTTATATTCTTGAGACCAGGAGGGGCAACCGCAATCATGATAGTCAAAACGAGATTGACTGCAAATATGGCGCTAGGAAATCTGTTACTCTTCTATTCCCGGGCTAGTGCGTGATCACTGTACCAGTAGTATATAAGGCCATCTTCGAATAAACGATTCTGAAGATCAAATCTTAGCGAAGTACCGTATGTATCTGACTTTGGCCGCAGAACACGATGAAGAGTCAAGAGGAAGACAACCGTATCATACAAAAGCGGCATCCATGCCGAGGATGTCGCAAGGCCGCTTCTATACGATAGTTGACAGATGCATTCAGAAGGGTGCTAGACGTACTAACATTTTCGGATCAAAAATCATGGTACATGCTGTGAAAACATGATCACATTAGCGTCAGCTTGAGTAGTTTTGGTTGTTATACCTTTAATAGGCGATCCCTGTGGGTGATTAACGGCTTAAACGATGATGAGTTAGAAGAGCTTTGGTGACTGGATAATGGTCGTACGTTGCCCCCTTGTTAGTAGATAGGCGTAAAGCGTGGTTTGAACGAGAAACAATATCCCAACACAATAGTACACCCGTTTACGTTGCCGATACAGGCACCGGATACGGAGAAGCATCATATATGCTACTGAGGATAAGTACATGCATACGTGCCAGCTTTCTTACAACGTACCGACAACCGATATGCCAATCATAGTCATTGAACCTTCGTATCGGACAAAATGCTTGCATCTAATATTAGCTTAAAATAGGAAAGGCCTTCTCTCCCAGGATTTTTCCTACCTCTGTACATGATTATGTTAGTAATTCTGGTCATATGATATCAACACGAACCTCGGGTGTCAATGAATTCGACAAATATGCTAATATGACAACATCAAAAAGTGGTGCAGGACAGCCCCAAAATTACTGCGCACCAAACAAATTAATGACGAAGCCAAGCGGGATGAGATAGCGATTCTGGCCAGTTTGCAGGATTCGCTTGCATACTCAAAAAAAGATATCTGAAAACGGCTTACCAATAAGAACAGGTAGACAACTTGCGCAAATGAGTACGAGGACCTGCGCAAGAGCGGTATTACTTACTTTGGGACTTTGGGCGTTTCCAGACCAACTCCACCTTTATATCGTCATCGTTCATAAATCACGATTGAAGAGATATGCAGGGCTCCGAGTGCTCACCTCGGTCGTGAACGTATCAATGTGATCCCAAACTAGCAAAGTGAAGGCAGCAAAGCCTACGTACTTCGGATTTGCTCGAGAAGGCAGTAGACGTTGTTCAAAAAACAAAGGCTCACGTTCGTTTGATACCTAAAAACATTATGACCGATCCGAACTGCGTGTATTTGTAGGGCTCACCAATACGAAATATCCGATTCGATACTCATGAGAAACGTTGTTGCGCTGAAAATGCAGAAAACTTCATGAATGTGAGGAAGTAAGTGGGGAAGTGGGGCATCACTGCGCCCGCTAAATATGTATCATGGACCTGTACCATCCTAAGCGAAAATTAAGTGAGTGATTCTCCGTTGATGGTGAAACGATATATTCACGACAAGGTTTGATCATCGTACCGCTGGGGGAGTTCTAAAACGGAAATGGCAACGATGTTGCCTCGCCGCAACCGAAATAATCATCCCGAAACAATCATCCGAACTTGTCGGACAGATTTTATCGGGTATGGCGGTGCTGGTTGAAAGTAGATTGATGCACCACCAGTCGTTATGACGGTACGCGTTCATCTTCAGACCCCATGAAGTCATCAAGCAACCACCTATGAAAGGCTTGGCAGTGAGTGTCGATCCATTCTAGGGAGAGTTTGTACTGTTTTTACAGCGCATTAACACCATTATATGAGGCAAAAGATCTGATGTTGGAACATGAGGTACCAGATTCCAATCAAATCCCGCGGATATTCGCGGGTCCAGCGGGTCCAAAACAGAGTGTTCGATGTGGAACATAGTTTTCTTTCTCAGGATCCGATTCTTTGAGACGCATCCATTGGTAGGAAATATCGGGCGTTAAGACCTTCCTCCTAGTATTAGAACCTCAACTGTCGCCAAGCCATGGGTTCCATCCGGTCCTAAGTTGCGACTCACGTGCACTCACACACGCCGAATTTGAACGGCCGTCCACAACCGGGAAGGCAAACCAATATACTAGATGAGGAATAATAGACATAATAGGAAGGGTATTAGGACAAAATCTATCACAGGTCTGTTAGTCCAGGATATAGAAAAGGACCGTCACTCACAGCTAATAACACTATAGCAAGCACAAATACAACGATCAGCAGCAAACAGGCAGCCCTCTTGCCTGCTTTGCGCTGGTGCACCGCTGCAGTTCTCAGCTCTTCCGTAGCCGTTTCGGTGTTCGCGGCAACAGAGGATATGTTGAGCTCTATATTTTCTTTTGTGCAATGACAGTAAGACGACATGGTACACCATTTGCAGCTAAGAAACATACCAATCATCGAGCCCTGTTGATTAACAAGTGTACCAAGGTCCCGAAATATCTCGGACAACTCGTGGATACCTGTCTCTATTTCGCGGATCTCGGCTTCTCGTTCGTGGATAAGAGACTCCTGATAAGCCAACTCATGTGGAGACATTTGACTCTGCATAATCTGGGCTTGGCGTTGCTCCGAAGATGATAGCGCTGATACTTCCTCATACCCCCTATTAGAGCAAGTCAGAAGCCACTAAGGATGCTGCTATTTTGCAAAGCGTACGAAGGACGGGAATGATGCTCATCCTCGACCGCCAGTTTCACTCCCTGCACAACAGTCCTCTGTTTTTCAGCGCTGACCTGCTGGGCACGTTGAAAAGCAACAAGTGACAGCTGGAAGTCATGGGAAGTCTTGTGCAATGCCGTCTTCTGGTGCGGCTAGTGCATTTCAGTGTGAGGATAGAGTATTATGCTTCAGTTGTGAACGAACCAAGTCGGTCTGCATTGAAGAGAGCTTCTTCAAGTCATCCGAGCCGCGTTTCGCCATGCCACGCGTGGCCTCGGTCAAGTCGTGCCTTCGTTCTGTGTTACATCCGACAAACATAAACGAAGACGTGTACATACAGACTCTTGCGCAGCGAAGCGGAGTCCTTGGCAGTACCTAGCTGGTCCACGAGCTTGAGGATTCCCTGGACGTTTGCGTTCATTTTGAACACCTGAAGCGACAAGGAGTGCTGAAGTGTAAGAAAAGCAGCATCTTCGCGTGAGTGTGGTATTGGCGAGGAGGAGTTGGAGGAGTTGTGCAAGCCTGTTTCTATATCCTGGAAGCTCATGCTTGCTGTTGGGGAGTGATGTAAGGCGTGCCACGTGTTACCGACTGTCCTTGAACAAGGCCAACACCGTACTAACAATTGAAATGTCACTTTCTGACATTCACGATCCTTCAATCCTTGGCAAGCGTCCTCGCGACGGCGACGATGACAAAAGCAAGCTCGTCGATACTGCGAGTCGCATTAGCAACGCCGCAGATGAGGAAGACGACGACGACGACGACGACGTTGGGCCCATGCCCATGCCTGCTAATCCCAGCACCATGAAAAAGAAGCGCAAAGGTATGCTCAATGGCTTTTTTTTTTCAACTTTCTGGCCTCAAATGATACAAGCCGTTTGTTCCCCTTCTCACTCTGAATCCAGTGTTGCCACACGAACGCATATATCTGGAACATCTTCCCAACGCCAACCAATACTTTAGGAGCTTTATGCATAGAGATGTCCTCAACTTTTGTGTCATTACCAAGCATGTCGGCTCCATGACCCGTAGCATATATATTAACACTTCTATTAGAACTAACTTTTTGATCACAACATCCATTGACGGGCACCTCAAGTTGTGGAAAAAACAAGACGAGGGGATCGAGTTCGTCAAACATTACCGTGCCCACTTGTCACCCATCGTGTCCGTATCCGCCAGTACGGATGGGCAGCTCTTTGCTACCACTTCGGTGGACGGAACAGCAAAAATCTTTGACGTCGTCAACTTTGGTATGTGTACAATTCCTGGAAGCCGCTTTTGGGTAACAGTATCTTTAGACATGATCAACATCATTAAATTGGGGTTTACACCTCATGCTTGTTGCTGGGTTCATCGACGGGGACAGGCACAGGGACTCCTTGCTGTGTACGTTGTTTTTACACTGTCTATTCCATGAGACCCACGTCTTTAGGTCGGACTCGCAAACGGGTATTATCCGTCTCTATGACGGACGTGGTAATGACACACCGCTGGAGACCACTGACAAGCTACACAAGTTTCCTGTGCATGTCATAGCAGTATGTAACACAATGCTATTCACTTTGCGGTTTACTAAGTAATGGCATTGTCGTACAGTATAGCGACAGATATGACACAGTTATATCGGCAGACGAGGGAGGATTTGTTGAGTACTGGAGACCTGTCGAACCGTTTGGTTTGCCGCAAAATATTCCTGGATTGTGGAGATACAAGACCGAGACGGATCTGTACGAGTTCAAGAAGGTTCTTTCAACAATATATTGTTGTCTTTGTGGGTCTGACCGTATTGAGTAGACGAAATCAACTCCAACTTGTATTACGCTGTCATCCGACGCATCGGCTTTCGTCACATTTTCCTTTCCCGATAGGCAAATCCGGGTTTTCTCATTCATTGATGGTAAATTGATGCGGAAGTATGACGAATCCCTTGAAGCTGTGCAGGAAATGCAGCAAGCTAGGACTACAGTGTGCAGAGTCGAAGACATGGAATTCGGTCGAAGGTTGGCTGTAGAACGAGAGTTGGAACTCCATGGACCAGATGGCCATGTTCCCATACGATGGAGTAATGCCATATGGGACGAGAGCGGGGCATTTATATTATATCCTACGCTGCTCGGTATCAAAGGTACGTCGCTGGCCTTGTGCGATGCATCAAAAGCTCAGTGCCTGTCAGTCGTTAACATTGTTACCAATCGTGTGGTCCGCTTACTGGGGAAGGATGAGGTCGTTCGTTGGTTGAATATAACATTGTACCAAGGTGCTCCTGCAAAAAAGACGTTGACGACGATGGTATGTTTGCCGTGTTACCTCTTTGACTGCGATTCTGATATCAGCAGGCAATGGCAGCCTCAGCAAATCCGATACTGGCAGAAAAGTCAGCCCGAGATCCAACTCTTGTCTGTACCGGGTACAAGAAAGCAAGGTTCTACATGTTTACCCGCTCAGAACCTGACGAAAAATCTGGTGAACGAGACATCTTCAACGAGAGACCAACGCGTGAAGAACAGACAATTGCAAGCGCTGCTTTGGGAGCTGGCAAGAATGGCCCATCGCCACTGGCAAATTCCGCCTCAATTCATACCACTCTTGGAGATATCCATATTCGGCTGTTCCCAGAGCATGCACCCAAAGCCGTAGAGAATTTCGTTGGTCATGCACGAAGTGGTTACTTCGAAGGTGTCATATTCCACCGAGTCATTGCCAAGTTCATGATTCAGACCGGAGACCCGTTGGGCGACGGAACAGGAGGAACGTCGATTTGGGGAAAAGAATTTGAAGATGAGTTTTCGGATCAACTGAGACACGACCGGTATGTCATCTTAATTGACAATTAATGCTGTCCATTATTGATGTATATCCAGGCCCTACACTGTTAGTATGGCGAATGCAGGCCCGAACACCAATGGTTCACAATTCTTCGTGACAACGATTGCGACTCCCTGGCTTGACAAGAAACATACCATTTTTGGTCGTGTTTTATCAGGGCTTGAAGTGGTGCACGCGATTGAAAACGTCAAGACCAACAAAACTGATAAACCGTACGAGGATATAAAAATCATTAATATCGATGTAGATTCATAGGCATTTCCTGTATTGTACACTTATTCAAAACACAATACGATCATGTGTCTCAACGTGGTGAATGACCTGGACCTCTGCATCTTTACATTGACCAAGGCGATCTATACTTCCAAACCGTGATTGCAGGTCCGCTATGGCGCGATCCGGGGAGAACAAATCGGCAAATCTTTCGCCCAGACCAACAGGGCAACTGAATTGGAGCAGGGCGTGTAAGTGAGAATCGAACTTCACAATGCACTGGTACACATTGAGGGGGACATGATGGAGGAAGGACATGAAAGTAGGATCAGGAACATATGCGACAGGATATTCGATCAGAACAGCCGCGAGAGGAACACCCAGTGATGCATCGCGGAGAATTAGGGATAGAGTAAGGGGCTGACATGTTCCATTCAGACAAGCAGTTAATGATTCGAGGGTCCCTCGGACTTTGATCGGGACACCCTGGAGCTTTTGGGGGGGGTCAAAACCAACATTCAACTGGTATTCAACTTACCAAATGATAGGACTCGCTAGTTGGCAAGAGGACAAAGTTAATTTCCTCAAGGTGAAGCAAGCGTCGACGTAGCAGGGGCACATTTACAAAGAAGGACTGGTTGCCAATTGGGTCCAATATATGCATGACATTTCCAAAGAGAGGAGACATGGGTCTCAGAATGCGCAGCAAATTGGAAAAGTCAGCCATAGGATCACTAGGGAAGATTGCGTCGACGAGGTACCCAATGCTATGCGATATTCTCAGAAGGGAAAATCCGGCGCAGTTGGTTCGACACCCACCGCACGCCCAACACGATGAAGGCAAGGTCATGACAGAATGAACTTTTTCTCGCCCCGGATAGTTTGTTCAAGTCCGGAACGTGTCTTGTAGAGTCATGAATGAGCTTTACGATGGATTCTATGGTGCTGGGCATTTGTGGACAAAATAGAGATTCAGCTGACAAGCTTGAGCGCTTGAGCGCCCAAACCAAAGAGAGCACGGGCCATCATCCGGCCACCATGGCGCAGCGTCTGCTCTCAAAAAAAGAGAATCAGTCTGTGCGGCAGTCGTATGCCCAAGACTCAGAAAATCGACAGAAGCCCCTTACCTGCACCCAACTTGCTGAATTGGTTTACGTTTTTCCCAATCCTCCATCTGCTCCGCCCAGCCCAGGTCAAAGCTCCAGCTTTTCGAGGCAATCAAGCCTCGGTGCTGCTGCTCTCAGTTCTGGGACCTCCCATAACCTTGATCGATGGGAATGGTCAGAAGGATCATCGACAGACGAGGGTCCTGAGCAGAACCAAAGGTTCTGTCCTGCTCCTACGCGGCGCATTCAACGAGGCCTGGGCCTGACCCTTCGCACTCATCCTCTGAAAGATCCCCTCTCAAAACCTTCTTTACGACAACTGCGTCGGCTTTCAACAAACTTTTCCCCTAGGAGCTTCCATACCCTCAGTACTTGCAGCAGCTCTGGCTCCACGCGTACGCATGCACACCTACCAACTCCCATTCCGCATGCACGCATACAAATTCCTCTTCTCTCTATTGTCCTATCTTTTCTTTCAGTAGACAACTCAACGGTCCATCTCCTCACTCATACATCTCCTCACTCTCTGTTATTCCCTGGCGACGAGATCATGTCTGACCCCCACCTGTTGGCCTCCCAACGCGATGAGATTGTCAAAAGTGATACTGCCCCACGCTTGCTAGAATTCGACGAGGAATCGTCGACTTATTCCAAGCTGAGAGAAGGGCATGCTGTAGCGTGCGACAATGGAACGCATAATGCGTTCATTGCACCACTATTTGGGTTTTCTCTTGAACGCCTTTCAAACCTGTGGGACTTTATTCATGGTTTTGTCAAAAAGAGGCGAAAAGACCCTCTGTAAGCCATAACTACCGTATGCATAGAATGGATTTTGCACCTTGTCACATTCATTCTTGACTTGTAATGTTGAACAACAGAATTTTAGGAACATGGAGTGTTAAGATGTCATTGCAGTGTAGGATTGATATATTGATATATGATACTTTCCCTTACCAAGCACTCAAGATTTTAAAACTTTCCTCACCTTGTCGCACCGCCGCTGTTCCTCCCTCGTTTCTGTCAGTCTGTCAGACTCTATGTAAACACCCGAGAGGAGTGCACCATAGGGGCAAAAACATCAATGTGACGCAAAGTAACTGGGGTCATATTCGTAACTTAAATAGACACGCATAACTCGCAACGCTCACCGCGTGGAATTTAAGTTAACAGCACTGTGACTATGCCCCGGGCGCGCGATATTTGAGACTTTCCAATGCCGATATACTTTGATTCGCTTCGTATGCGGACGTCTTCACTGCTTGAATGGCATACACAATGACTGGGGTGATGCACCACCATAGTATGCTTTTCCAAGTGGATTGGCCAACAATGAGATACAAGGCCGGAGCAACGCTAGACAATGCATATGATATGCCGAATGAAAGAGGGGGAGGAAGGCGTATTTCAGTCCTGTCTTTGCGAATACACGGCGGCAGAAGGTACAAAGATAAGTTGATGTGAATCAGAAAAGTAAGAACCACGAGAAATGTTGGTGGGGAATTGGTCAAGGCGTGCATCAGCTGCCTGCAAAATCAGTCCAAATTATGAACATATTACAGAGGATGGCTCTTTACAGTGCAGCAGAAAGTGAGAGCAGGAGCCAAGCCGCAAGTATGTACTGGGTATTGGTGGCTTTGGCACGCGCTTTCAGCAGGCGAATAACTTCCTCTTGTTCTTTGACCAGTCAGCACTAGTCAGCTTTCCGTATCAAATAATAGCTTACCTTGCTCGTCAAGGACTCCTGAATCATCTTCGCCTGCATCTTCTGCGAAAAAGAAAGGATTTCGTTGGCGCAGCATTGATGTGGACATGAATGAGACGCAACCCTATATGGTAAGTACCCGATTAGATTAGCTATGGCCAACTATGCTGAGCTTGGCCAGTTTGACGATGCACCCGAACCCAATGCAAGGGGCGACCGCGCATATATAGACACTCAAGAACAAGATTGGCTCGACCCCGAAAGCCAAGACGAAGACAACAGTGAACTGGATGGATTCTACGACAACCACCGCGTTGAAGATGAAGATTGGGAGATCGCTGAGCGAGGTATAATTTCCTCTTGGAAGGTTACAGGCCTAACCAATGTTATCAAGATTTCACAAAGCAATATAATCGTCTTCGCCAACATGTTGCTGTAAGAACAGGCAATGCTCAGGGCACATCCTCCGCGGTCAACAGTTCAATGTCCGTAGCATCCTTGCCGGCCGTTAACATTCCGAAATCATCGGCACCTAATGCCCTGCTGCCAGGCATTCACCCAAAAAATAGAACAACCGACCAATTGACTGCGTTGTCGAAAACTTATTCTTCACGTCTTGCGACAATTGATGCTCCATATGTCATGGGCGTCGGTGTCAATCGCAAAGGACCTAGTTCCTTCGCGAATATAAAAGATAAAAGCGATCGCGCAACAAATGAACAAGTACTGGATCCACGCACTCGGCTTGTGCTTTTCAAGATGATAGGTAGAGGCTTAATTCATGAAGTAAATGGGTGCGTCAGCACTGGTAAAGAAGTTCGCCGCGATTCTGTCTGTCGTCTTACTTGACTGATGAATGCCCTCAGGCCAATGTATACCATGCATTGACACCGCAGAATCAACATCTAGCTCTCAAAGTTTACAAGACTTCCATCCTCGTTTTTAAAGATCGAGATAAGTACGTGACAGGAGAACATCGGTTTCGTCGCGGCTATAGTCGTCGTAATCCTCGTAAAATGGTCCGTCTCTGGGCTGAAAAGGAACTGCGTAATCTCAAACGTTTGTCGGCTGCTGGTATACGATGCCCAGAACCAATCGAAGTCCGGGAGAACGTACTGGTGATGACATTCCTAGGAAGTAGGGAAGGCTGGTAAGTTTCTCGATCGCACCCTTCAATAAAATGTGTTGACAACCTGGAAGGGCGTCCCCTCGACTTAAAGATGCCGAACTTCCAGGAGATGTTGAGACTTTATCGAGTCTATACATCGAACTCGTCTGCCTGGTCCGTCGGTTGTATCACAGGTGCAAACTGGTGCATGCCGACCTCAGCGAATACAATGTTCTTGTCCACGACGGACATTTATACCTGATTGATGTCTCCCAGAGCGTTGAGCATGACCATCCCTCCGCATACGATTTTCTCAGAAAAGATATCCAAAACGTGGAGGACTTCTTCAGTAGAAGGGGGGTCACATGTCTGGGCATTAGAGGCTGTTTCGAATTCGTGACAAGGGAAAATCTTGGACCTCTTAATTCAGATGACTCCGCAGAAGAAGAATTGCTGCAAGTATGGATGAAAGAGGCAGTGTCACAGCAGATGATGGTAGAACAAGGGTTGAAATCAGGTTCTTGCGAAACACCTAAACAGAACGACGAAGCAAGCGAAGAGAATAGTCACGAAGCTGCCGAAAAGCGTGCTGCGCATGAAGATGCAGTATTCCTACGTTCCTTCATCCCTCGTACATTGGATGAGGTTTATGATCCTGAGCGGGACATTGAGAGACTCACAAACGGGCAGGGCGATGGCTTAATTTACGCAAAGACAATTGGCATTGTTAGGCCATCAACAGATGCTCAACTCAGTCCGTCCGACGAACTCGACGATTCTAGTATGATCGTGGTGGAAGACAATTTGAAGAAGATAAAGTTTACAGAAGAACGTGTTGATGGAAATCCACGCGAGATTGAAGTTCAGGAGAGTGATAGTAGTGAAGATGGGCAAACAATGAATGATGAGATCGACCCTAGAATGTTTAGTGAACGGAAGCCACGAGGACATCGACACGAGGACCGTGAAGCCAAAAAGGTCTGTTCACGCATAATTGTTTCGGTTTCCACCTGGCCTTGAACATCAAGGGCTCTTCCATTTTTGATCATATTCTGAACAAGATTCCTTTTCACTTCACGTACCTTCAAATATGTCACTCACGTCTCATGTAGGAACGTAAAAAGGCTGTCAAAGCTGAGGTGAGAGAACGACGGACGCAAAAAATGTCGAAGGCGGAGAAGAAAAGACTGATCAAGAAGACAAAGTGAGTAGATGGCTGATATCTCGCTTTATGATGGTCCCAGCCCTGCGTGAAGGGTCGCTAGGTAAATTATTCTATTGATCACGACATTTACACGTCTAAATGCGAGATTGCACAGGTTGTTACTCAGGGTGTATCATGTAAATTTGGTGTTTCCGTTCTGCGTCGGTGATACAAACGTGGCTTGCATCAGTGACCGTTTTGATGAATTTGCAAAGCGTTCCAGCGGTGAAGCTAGCCATTACGTCCTTGTGTGAATATGTTCTTGCAATCGACGGTATTTTTGACCTCATCAACTGAGATGATACCCATCTTGGCCAAGTACAATAGGGTCCTCAACTTGCGCGCGACTTGGAAATGGGGTTGTGATTTGCAATAACACCAGCAACTAGAAGACACGTACATGTCACATCCCCAAACCTGCGCCCATGATCAGGCTCGTGCGTTTCAATATTTCGGGCATGCCTGGGAAAGGTGGGCGGAAATTACTGGGATAATTTATCTATGACTTCCCAAGACCATCCTTGGGACCAAGGTAACGCAGAAATTGCAACTGTTTTTTTGCCTTTCTTGATTCTACAGCCCATACGAAGACGCTTTCGTTGTCGAAAGTCCTCGCCTTACCAGTAAAGCTCAACCCCGGTTATTTTAGTCATAACACGCCAGGACACTCTATGAGTATTAGGTCAAGCAATCCACAACTCAACATTTCTCGAATCAGTTTCTCTAAAATCGAGTTCACCATACCTGTGGGTCCAAAAGTCCAAGTTTTCGCCAAGTAACTGTCGTGTTTCAATGAGGTGGCTCTTGAGCAGATAAGGGAGTGCCCTCTTTAGTTATTACATGAAAAGGGTCTTAAGGGGAGGTTTACTCCCACCAATTTGTAAACTTCTTCCTCTTAAGGTCAGCGATGAATAGGACGATTTGATACCTATTAAGTTCATACCGAGAAATCAGGACCATAGCATTTGAAAATGCTGATTGTATCATTATCCCGAGGGCAGATATTTTTAGCAACGAGATTGTATCCCAAGGACTTCTACCTATGGCATTTGCAGTATATATCTGGAAATGGAAAAAAAAGAAGTGAAACTTGACAAGTATAATAACTACCCATGGTATTATACCCAGCGCCCTTTGCTTCTGTGGGTTTTCCAGGATAAAAGCTGAAACAATGTCCAGCTGCGGTGGTCCTTTGCATGATTGAATCACCGTAAAGGGACAGTTCAAACGGCCGACTTACCAAACCATTCATATTTCTGAGATACATGGTAGTTTGTGGGAGAAAGCATGGCATACTTACGGGCCATCAAAACGCCTATCCGGATACAACAATCATGGGACCAAGGTGGTAGTAAATTTGACTTGAATCAGTTATCAAGTCATAAGACTGCAGGAAGTATGACATTCCCTTGGTTTGATGTTAACACCATCGATAACAACGGCGGTGTCGAATTAGTAGCCGCAAGTTTATGGTTTCTTGACCCCGCCCGAGGAGGCGTTTGAAGTTGTTGCATCTGATTGCGTCAGACAAATTCAAATGACAGGGAAGAGTTACATGTGAGCCCTATCTACCAGAGTCCTTTGAAATGTGTTACCAGGCATCATCCTGAAATCCTGAAGAGCAGCAAAGCTGGCTCGAAACATTTGGTAGATAAGGGAGTTGCCGCGTTCTGATCTCACGTAAAATTCCAGACTTGGGATGTCACGTTGTGACACGAGATCAGGAGGCTATATATAATCGCCGATCGGATACTGGCCGGGATTGGCAGGGCTCACCGTAGAAAGTCTAAACGCTCGCACAAGGCCCTTGCAAGCTGACGGTCATTTCATAATTTGTCTATAGGGGTCTGTTCAGGACACGTTGGTTGCTACTCTAGAACTAAGCTCTACCCTTGACCCACTCATGGCTGCGCGTCTGGTACTGCGAATGGCCAGAATGATTCATTCCTGTGTTTCGCCATATTTGTAGAAATTGTGGTAGACACGGAATGATGATCTAAATTGAATAGATCTCTTGAGCCGGAGGGCTGCTCGTAATACGATTTATGGCAGGTTTATTTTGGCTTTCACAAAGAGGGAAGCTTAGCCATGGTGTACTCGATCATGTTTCGGTTAAGAATTGCTCCATTACTGAGCAAGCGTTTGGCCGGTTCAAAATTTGGAATATGATATATGTCTACAAGGAGCCGGAGACGGAATAATTCGATCAAAATAATTTCATATTGCTAGTAGGTGGGGTCGAGGTGGTGCCTGCTATCGTCCTGATCAGGTTCCTCCCCTCCCCCTCCACCGCCTTCCCAAATCTAGGCCGGTGCGTATGAATGCATTCCTCATGGAGGCCAACAGCCTATTCATTCTCATTTTCCCTTCAACAACATTCAACTTCCGTCCTTCCCCTTGACCATTAGGCAACCTTTTTCGGTATGGCTTGTGTGGCAACGCTGTTTTTCGGGACTAGAGCTGTCTCACAGGTCGTCCCTGCTCGCCTGCGTATCTTCAGAGTGGCTATGACCAAGAGCCAGGACATGGAGGGAACGGATAGGATGTCTAGACAAAGTTCGCTACCTAGCAGCCTCATCCCCCATTTATACAGTCGTCCTCAACCGCCGAGAGGGGCACCCTCTGATCCAAGCGAGACACATGAACCCATACCTACCTTGTCGCCAGTGGAAAGGGACGAGAGAACAATGAACGAGCCGGCACAACCAGTCTCTGCCACACCACCAACGTCTGTAATGCCAACAATGATTACAAGCACTTCATTTGTCGGAGGACATGGAAGCGCGAGAATGTACTCACCATATGGACCGATGGATCTAGATATGCACAGTAGAGGAACCAGTATGGGGACAACCGGGAATATTCCAATGCCTGGTGTTCGCCGCGCCGTGGAAAGTGAACCGATGCCTGCAGGTGGACAGCGCTACGGCAGCCCAATCTACAGCGATCCGATTTATCACATATCACGACCATATATTTCGCCTAGAGGACCTGGATATGACCCATTGCCACCTGCGCCGAAAGAAGGGATTTTGCGGCCGACATGGCGGGAATGGCAGGAAGGGGAGGCGGGACCGTCGTCGGTGACGCATGGAGAATTTGTGCATGAAAGAGAAATTCACAGTCACATTAGCTCTCATCAAGGCCTGGGACTGAACGAGCAGTTAGAGGCATTCAGCAGACCTGTATGGATGGGGGAAGAGCTGGTGAGGTTGCAGGGAGGTGGGATGATGGCGGGGGAGAGTTCAAGACAGGGAATAGGGATATCTGGACACCGTACGTGCTCGTTAGGATGAAATTTGTGATATATTTCTTAAACATGACCAGGGTTTTATGAGATGCCGATTTCGCAGGCGGTTCAAGAACTGCCACCGCCACACGGCATGTTCCCAGGCCCGGAGGCACCGTCGATGGCTATATATAGCGGGCGGCACGAGGCCTACGCTCCGCCACTTACCTCAGGAGTGGAGGTTGAGAGAGGCAGGGGTGGTGCAGCAGAGACAGCCGGCGCGGAAGACTCGCATGCTGGGGAGAGCAGCAGCGGCAGGGCGGAGGTGCGGCGGGAGTCGGTCGCCTCTGAGACAGAGAGCAGCACGCGGAAGGGCGGAGGCATTCGCAAGACGGCGGTGGCATGCAACTTTTGTCGAGGTATGTTTGAGATTTTTGAGATGAGGAATTGAGGAAGACAGATTGTGGACTAGGACGGAAACTCCGCTGCAACGGCGCGCGGCCACTGTGCCAGAACTGCAGCGCTCGGAAGCTAGAGTGTGAATATGTAGCGACGCCGCGACGACGTGGGCCGGGGAAGGCGAAGAAGGGAGCAGGGAGCGGGAGCGGGAGAGGACAGGGGCCGGGAGGATGAGACCTATGAGAAGGGACGGAGACGGAGGAGTAGATACGTATCCGATTGGCTCGGTGGGAATCACCACTTGCTTGTCGGACGCCCCGCGCCTGCCCTGGTCCCGTCTCTGTCCTCCCCGTCCCTCTGACGCCCATGATTCCTGCTGACGACCGCGATCCACCCGCTTCAGACACTCAGCGAGCTCAGCAGCAACCACAGGACACCCAGAGGCTAGAGCTCACCCTGCTCGTCGCCGGCTCAAGAGGAGGCATGTCTCTCCTTCTCTCCAACCCCCTTGCTGACCCCACTCTAGGCAAGACTTCCTTTCTCCGACTCCTCCTCGACACCTGTGAAATTTCTCCCCTCGCTTCTCCAGACCAGCTTCTCTCCGTCGCAAAGTTCGTACAGGCCTCTAGCGGCCACACCTCCTATCTCAAGTCTGCCTCGGTTGACATCAACCTTGACCTCGATGCTCCCGCACCTCGCCGCCTCACCCTCACCCTCATTGACACGCCCTCGCTTGATTTTAGAGATGACATGGCAACAGAGCGCACGGAGCGCACCGTGACCGAGATGCTCAGACATATCGACCAGCGCTTTCTCGACGGCCTCGACGACGTGAGCGCTTGCCTTCTTCTTTCTCTCCTTCGCCTCGCCTCATCCCCCGCTCCACAGGAACGCAAGGCTCAGAGTGGCGACCGTTTTGTCCACTTGTCTGTCCCTCGCTTTCCATCTCCTTCCATCTCATCTCACTCTTTCTTGTCAGGTGCATCTACTTCTTGGACCCAGACCAAATCATCCCTCCGTCAATACCCGGACCTCCAGCGCCGCCCGTTCCGAGGACCCGTGCGAACAGTTTTTCTCAGCCTGAACAAGAGCCTGTTATTCTCGACCCGCCCGTGGCAACCAACCCCCTCCTGACTCGCGCAACTTTACCTCCAGCGGATATTAATACTATCCGCCGTTTATCCGCCCGAGTAAATGTACTTCCCGTGATTGCCAGAGCTGACTTGCTTTCGAATGAGCGCCTTGCCGCAATCAAGGTCGCCATCCGCAAGGACCTCGCTGATGCAGGCATCGGTTTTGGTATTTTCGACCTCGACACCCAGTACCCGCGTATGTCGGACGACCACCCACCTTCCATCGTTTCCGATGTGGCAAACGGTTTCGGCACTCACCCGAATGGAACAACCTCCGCTCACGTAACCCCCCCGACATCTCCCGTTGCTCCCCTTCTGCGACTTCCGTATGCACTTATTTCCCCCGACATTTATTCACATAGCGACGGTGTTCCACGACCCACTCCCTCACGTCATGAGTTATTCAATCAGTACAATCCCTCTTCCCAACATCTCTACCCCCCCGGGCCAAGATTAACTCGAGGAAAATATCTCCGCAGCTACCGCTGGGGTTCCTTGGATGTCTTGGACCTCAATCACTGTGATTTCGTTCCTCTACGCATTGCCATCTTTCATCACATGGAGGTGCGTTCCTCCATACCGGAGCTTACATCCACGAGGCTGACTGATATAGACCCTTCAAAAATACACACGCGACTATCTCTTTGAAAAGTTTAGAGCTGATGTTGCTGCGCAACGGCCAACCTCTCGTCATTCCCTCCCGCGTCAAGTAGCTCAACCGATTCATCTGGGCCCCATTTCACACCCTACTCGTCCCATACTCGCGATAGACACGGCGCCCCTCCCAACCATTCATCGTCATCCACCCCTTGTTCCCCATAGGGAGGTCATGTCCGGTGAAACGCATCCCATATCGCGACTCCCCATTGAACCATTATCCTCTTCAAGTCCTGGAAAATCATCTACTCCGAGTAAGTTTATTAAACCGTTATTCACCAAATCGATTTATCCCGCGCAGGGTCTTCTAGGCCTCGTACCAAAAAAATCACCGTTGCCTGCAATTTCTGCCGCTGTGAGTAGCGGGGGTCTGCCTATCTCTTCTTTTATGCTCAGGTGTTGACAGCACGTAAACTCAAATGTGATGGCGGTCGTCCAGCATGTGGCCAATGCACGAAACGTTCCAACTCGTGTGACTATATGCCGCAAACCAAGCGACGTGGAACACGCCAACGGAAAGGTGATGAAAGCGAAAGCGAAAGCGCCGAAGACAAATCTGCCGATCCCGATGAGCCTTCACCAGATTCCTCCGGGCAGACCGTCTCCAAGAGAAATTCAAATGTGAAACCCGAATTTCAGCATCCTTTACCTCCAATAGGACAATTGCACGAGCGCCGCGGAGAACTCGCACCCATTCCGTCTTCGTCTCGCTCCAATTTACCTATCCCGCCGGCCGAATCCAGGCCTCCATATTTTGACAACGAGTTGCCACGGATTGCAACTCTTTCCTTACCAGATCCTTCCCCCGCCACACCGGCACCCATGTCAGCTCCATCTCTACCTCCCATTAGACCCGCATCAGAACAGCAAGCAACGCAGAGGAGGCGGTCGTCCACTGTCCCAGGTAAGACAACTAGACCTCAATCAGGCTCTGGACCCAAAGTTGTGGCCTGCAACTTTTGTAGAGGTGTGTATTCTTGCTCACGTGTTGATCGGGCTGAAGCTATTTTTTTTTTTTTTTTTTAGCACGAAAGACCAAGTGTGATGGTGCACATCCAGCATGCGCAAGCTGTGCTCGACGGTCGTTGCCTTGTAATTATGTTCATGACAGCACTTCTGCAGGCGGTCCGACGCCGAAAAGAAGCAGGCGTTCTTCTATGTCGAGACCACTAGCTGATGAATCTCCTCAATCTGTATCGCCGCCCTCTTCCCGTATGATTCCCACCCCTTCAACTGCACAGGATAGCTATGTTGTTGTGGAAGAACACCACCTTGAAGGTGAATCAGACATGAAAAGACCAATGGTGGTAGAATACCCCGAAGGCCGTCCTAGCAAGAAAATGAAGGTGGAAAGTAATCCAGCCATCGCGGGTGTCCCCCCAACGCTTTGAATTGTCCACTGTTGTAGAATATCCAGCTTTCATTGTCATTTTTTTAATAGCGGTTTGGGTTTACAGGCTGTTCTCATAGTGAAATGGGACTGTAGTTGTAGTGACCAGAAAAATGTTGCATCAGTTTTGTTTTCCCATGGGAGTCCCTCCTTGGCAACGGGTGATCAAAACCCCTTCTCGTATCCCTTTCTTTACCTCGCACCCCCCGCTCTCTCTTTTTTCTTCAAACTATCTGTCGTCTCTTTTTAATTGTTTCTTTTTTTCTTTTTCTTTCTGTCGCAAATGATGTTTTCGTTCAGACGAAAGCAAAAGAAGCCCCAGGACTCGCCTTTGATTAGGTCCACCCCATCCTTGCCTAATATCAACAGCCAAGGGATACCATGGCCAGAGGAGCTCGTGGATATTTCAGCAATACGGGACATACCCTCACCGGATCCCTCTCACCATGGTGCGACCAAATCCTCTTTGCGAGGAGCCTCCGAAAGTCCTGTCCCATTCCATAAACCATTTCGAAATCTTGCAGGTATAACCGCGAAGGGTGGATCTATATCGGCCATGTTCATGTCAAATCCCCCATCATCCTTTAACAAGGTCAAGAATGTTTTCAAGCCAACTGGTAGGATCGGTCAACGTAGAGCGCGTGTACCCCCCACATTTAATCTCATGGTGCGCTTGGAATACTGCCTTGAACGCGTTTTTTCTAGGTTGACCGACATCCTCCAATAGGTTGTTGGCGGCAAGCAGACAGGAAAGACCTCGCTGCTGCGCTTGCTTCTCGAGACGGCAGATTTTTCGCCAGCGGCCACTGTCGACCAACGCGCTGCCGTTGACCGATTCCTCAAGAGTTCGCCCAAGTCCACAGCAACGATTCAAACAGCCTGCGTGGAGATCTACGAGTCGCGCTTCGACCGGGTTCTGTTTTCCGTAATCGATACGCCTGGTTTAGACTTCCAGGAAGGAAAGGAACTCAAGTTGGAACGGCAGGTGGCGGAAGTCCTCAAGTACATTGATTCCCAATATGCTGATACAATGAATGAAGTGAGTGTCACCATTCCGTTCTATGTACGGCAGAGGTTGATGCGGGCGACCACAGGAATCAAAAGTGGTTCGTCAGAGCAAAGGGGATCAACACGTCCATCTGTACGTTATGCTCTTTTCTTGATAAGCTAAAGTTAATTTTTTATCTCTAGCTGCATATATATGATTGATCCGGCGTCTGTTATGACAGCTTCTGCTAGACGCGCGCTTTCGAGGTTGCCAGCGTCAACTCATTCGGAAACGACCATTTCGCTTCGTAACCCTCCTGATCTTATACCCGACACATCCTCAGGGGAGGACTCGGACGATGAGATGGAAGAAGAGCTTTCCATGTCTTCTGCCGAGATTAAAGTTATTCGACGACTTGCGGAGCGTGCCAATGTCTTGCCTGTCATTGCCCGTGCTGACTCCCTTACGGACGAGAAATTACAGGCGATTAAAACATCTGTCCACAAGTCCCTGTCAGGGGCAGGCCTTGGATTTGGTGTCTTTGAGCCATCGCCGACGTACTCTATCCAGGACAAACGGTGCTCAGTTGACACCACTGTCACCACAACCACTGTCGCCACCGCCACCGCCACCACTACCTACATGGATGAGTCAGAGGAGGAAGAAGAGCGTCAGTCCAGGCGAGTGATCAAGCTTCGGATGCCTCGAATAGGCCGCAAGAGCTCAAATTCGCGCTCACGCCGAGATCTTTCCCAGGTGGCGGAAGATCCACGTCGTCCTGTTTCGCCTGATTCAACGGACCCTGACAGTGTTGCCAATGTGAGGTTCTCGGCACAGGCTGTGGCCAAAGCAGACCTGAAGTCTTTGATGCCTTTTGCTCTGATTGCACCCGAAGCCAACATTCGCAGGGATAGACGATCTGTTCTGTACGAAGGATCGCGTCCGCAATCAGCCTGTGGGACTGCAGACGATGGCCATAGCTCCTCGGTTGAGGCATCCCCCCCAACTCCAAGTTCCATCGGTACGAAGCACATGTATCTTCAGGGTCCAGTGAAACATTTGAAGGGGATATTTGTCAGGAAATTCAGATGGGGAACAATCGATGTCCTCGAGCCTACTCATTGCGACTTTGCGGCATTGCGAACCGTTGTATTCTCTACTCATATGAAGGTATGCATCAATACGCTTGATCTTACATATATATATATTTAATTATCTTCTATCTTCGCAGGTCTTGAAAATACATACGAAAGAGGTACTGTACGAAAAGTACAGAACAGAGAAGCTTCTCGTGAGACGAGCAACACAACGAATTTCTGAAGAACAAACACAGTGCCTATTGACCGGTGCGTCAGTTGCCGATCATCATCAAACCGCAAGTTGACAAGGATCTGGTGAAGAGTTAGGTCTTTAATTTTTCAACGATCTCATTATCTGTAGCCTTGTCTTCTTTTTTTTTTTTTTTTTTATTAATCTAACTCTTATTTTGCTATATATGATCCTTTATCCCATTGTGCGGTCATACCCTCGTTCGTTGTTACTACATGTATCATTTGCATTCTTGTTTTATCCTTCTGGATAGGTGGATTTGTAGTTCATTCTATACTCTCATTGATATTCCTCGTGCATTGCCACGGATCAGAAAAATTACACCATCTAGTGCCAAATGTCCGTACTGCGATACATGCACATCCTCAAACCATCGGCGACGGTCAAACTTGGCCTTGCGTAGCCAATCTATCAATTTCCTCCTGAGTCAACCCATCGAGACGATGCAAAAGGTATTCGACCTAGTTTAAAGCTTAGCTAGCGGAAGTTGCCATAGTTCTAACTTGCCTCTACTTCTTTTGTCAAGGGGATGATGTAACTCTCGTATAAATCAACTACCCCCTCGACATCGATCTTGCCCGTTGCGTCCGCCACGGAAGTGGCATTACTATGATCAGAATCTGCTACAATATACTGCGCATATGTAGACGCTTTCTTTTGGAGCCTGACTAACAATTTGCGTTCAACCTCCGGTTTGGTTATCAAATCCCCTAAAGCGCGCCGGTTGGTGTTGAGGATATGGGGGATGAATGCACTGGGTTTTTCCTGAAATTTTGATTCCGAAACGAATTTGCCTGTAATGTTGATTAATGTCAAAAAAAAAAGTAGGGTCCAAACTTCTCTCAAACCATAATGAACACGTTTGCTAATAGCTTGGAGTACCTCTACGTCTATCGTCGCTGCACTTCCATAGTTGCCATCGTCTTCAAACTCATCGTCACCTGATATTCCATTTGCCCGCTTCCTGGCTGCAAGTGCAAGGGTAGCTCGTCTCGTGATACGGGGCACGATTGAGCGGGTGTAAAAGGAAAGTATAGAAGGATTGACGTTTATGTTGTTGGGATGAAGGATATTTGGGTATTGCAGAGGAGGTAATACAGGCTTTGGTAAGTCGGAGGCGAAGGGATATTCATCGGGGCTTGGCAACGATAAGATTCCGGGCCTGTGTGAGAGTATATCATCATGCTGTACCTCGTGTACCTTCGCGCTTTCGCTGTATAGTCGCTCAGCACACTGTTGAATGCCTCTGCGGACGGGGAAGACTGACCATGGAATGTCTCTGTTTCTTTCAAGAACCATTCCAGCCAGCTGCCGTCGAAGCCAAGACCTTCAAGTTCTTTGAAACTGCCGCGGTGGTAAATCCTTGGATTATGCGCGAATTGGGCCCTCTCTATGAGGCCAAAGATGATTGTATCCTCGAGCCTAGTCAAAACAGATCGGATTCTCTCCAATGAGAGGGGATCCCCGCTCGTGAGGTTGGACTGCATCTTGGTGACAAGAAGAACAGGGTAATGCGCTGGCCATTCCGGCCGAATAAACCCGACCGTTTGTCTTACCAGAAAATGGTAAGAAATCACTGTGATATGGCCAATCGGGTATACGTCCGAAGATTCAAACTGATAGTATATATATTGTCTCAGGAAATTTACTACGCCATCTGATAAGATGGCTCCTGCTCAAGTTTTGCCAGTCGCTCGTCCTCACCCCAGTTCCAACCCAATCCTCAAGCAATCTGCGCACGAGGACTATGAAGGTAACTACCGCTTTGCACCGATCGAGGAGGCCCAAGTAGCAAGGGCCATGATCAAGCGGTACTTCAATACCCTATACGACCGTGCCATCTCAGACATCGTTATCGTCGGTGCTGGCAGCGCTGGCTTGTCTTGCGCTTATCACCTTGCCACAACTCGCCCAGACGTCTGTATCTTGTCCGCTTTTTGGTAATGGTCTGATATGAACTGAACCAGCTCAAAATAACCATAATCGAAGCAAGCGTATCTCCCGGCGGCGGGGCTTGGCTCGGTGGCCAGCTCATGTCGCCAATGGTAATGCATTCCCTCGCCCGCTCCAGCCCAAGTAACAGCTTTTCAGATTGTCCGCAAACCTGCAGATGCGTTCCTTCAGAAGCTCGGCGTCCCATATGAAGACGAAGGAGCCTTCGTGGTTGTCAAGCATGCCGCGCTGTTCACTTCTACGCTTCTATCCAAAGTTCTCGCCCTGCCGAACATCGTGTTACTCAACGCGACTGCGGTAGAAGACCTTATCATCCACGCTGATTTTGAAGGGAAGCAACGCGTGGCTGGTGTGGTTACGAACTGGACTTTGGTTGCTCTAAACCACGATACGCAATCCTGCATGGATCCCAACACCATTACCGCCCCCATCGTTGTCTCGGCCACAGGCCACGATGGACCCATGGGTGCATTCTCGGCGAAACGCCTTGTCAGCGCTGGGTTATTGCAAAGCCTTGGCAATATGCGTGGCTTGGATATGAACCGTGCTGAGCCAGCCATCGTCAACAACACGCGCGAGGTTGCACCCGGTTTGATCATGGCAGGTGGGTGGAGATTCATTTCATATGTGACGGCTGCTAATCAAGATCATTTAAAATTTAGGAATGGAACTCTCAGAGCACGATGGTTTCAACAGAATGGGACCGACATTTGGTGCCATGATTGGTAGCGGCATCAAGGCAGCTCACGAGGCTATTCGTGCCTACGAGAGTGCTGAGATTGTTGATGGAAAAATCATTGCCCGCAGGGCTCCCGCTTAAAATAGTTTTTGAGTTTTTATTTAGTTTGTATACTCCAACTTGCTTGCATCCACCATCCACTCCTCCATCCACTTGCAAAACGATGGGCTATACGCATCCCATCTCATCGACAAAGACTCCTAGAGACCAAGCACGCGCCTTGATGGACCAGAAAAGCAATATCGAAGCAGAGCTCGATGCGCAGATATCCATCATAAAGTCTAATGGATGCGACATGGACACACCCCTCGTTGACAGAGATGGTTTCCCGCGGGCAGATATAGATGTATGGGCAGTGCGAAGTGCGCGTGTGCGCATAATCGAACTGAGGAATGACCTCAATGCCGTTATGAACGCTATTGCCAAGGCCCTCGAGGAGGTTTTTGACCCCAGCCTCCCGTCTACATTACAGGAAGAGGATCTCAAGCCATTCGCCCGAGTAGACAGTGTGTCTCCAGGAAGCCCTGCATCGCAAGCGGTACGCTTATTTTCGATTTCCCATATACAATGTCCTGAAGAATTAATAGGGGTTACAATCAGAAGATCTTGTCGTGAAATTTGGGCGTTTAACGTCAAAACTTGTTGCCACGTCTATGCAGCCTGTAGCTGAGCTGGTAAAGGATAGTGAGAATGTGAGTCTTGTATCTCGACGGGATGTGCCTTTCTGATACATGTTCAAGGCTCATATTATCATTCGTGTCCTCCGGTCAGGGCAAACTGTATATCTAACCCTTACTCCAAGGACCGGGTGGGGAGGTCGAGGGCTGCTAGGGTATGTTTACTCTCAAGTTCAACCATGGTCGTAATTAACGCAATCGCAGCTGTCATATTGTTCCATATTCGCTGTCGTAACCGGCAATGATAGAAATTTGATGTATGTTTTAATACATATCTGACCTTACAATTTGGATCTGCCAAAAACGATTGCAGAATTGGCAGAAACTCGTCTCCCATCGTCTTTCTTCGCTGTGTCCACATCTGAAATGGCGGTCAGTGTCCCACCTTCCATGGTCCATCTCACGAAAACTTCAATATCAATATCCTTGGTTGGCTCTCCTGTTGAGTGTGACCAGATGGCATGTTCCAAAAGGTAGATGCTGCAGGCGACATGTCCTAACAGGGTCAGAGCAGGCCTAGGAACGAGAGGTGATATTGGTTGCCGGTAAGATATGACAAGTTCTTCCACGGCATGTCGGATAAGGTCTAGGCTGGGGGACAAGTGAACTTTGAGCTCTCTTGGGCAAGATGACATATTTTCCCTTGCCCACTGGAAATCGTCGTCAGGACTGGAATGTGACGCATCAAACTATACTGACAGAGACAAAAGCGGAGACTGTAGTCGGGTCGCGAGCAGCTCGAGCGACATCGAGTGCCAAGACCGTCGTTGTCCCCTCCCAGATCCTGCGGTAGATATTGAATACCTTCATCCATCAATCGAAGCCATTGGGAACGTACTTTTCAACTAGTGAGTCCCTAATGGCACGGCCAAATCCATTCTCCTCCATGTATCCTGCACCTCCCAAGGCTGTCATCGCATCTTCCATACCCGCGCATGCTTTTTCTGCTGCAAATGCCTTTACGACTGGTGTTAGGAGCCTCAACCTCCCCAGTTCGTTGGGGGATGCCACGCCACACTCAGATTTCCCCAGTAACTGGATAACACCAAACGTGAAATGCGTAAGAGCTCGATAAAGCAGATTTATGGCTGCCAATTGAGAAATGTGCAGCGAGTCATTTGCTAAGAGACGCTTCCCGCCGTCAATTGCGCGTACCTTTGCATATGAAGTCGCGATTGCAAGGCATTTCCGGAGACCTCCCACAGAGCTTATAGCAGACCAGACGCGGGTTATGTTTAATACAGACGTAATGCATTTAACGCCCTGGTTTAGTGACCCAAGAAGATAAGCTTCCGTGCCTTCGAGTGATAATTCGGCTGTTGGTACAAGGTGAGTACCGATTTTGTTCTTCAAGCGGTGTAGGAATATGTTGTTACTCATGTGAGAGGGGATCGGATCGGATGGGGTGCGGATCAGTGGTAGACGTAAGGGAATGAGGAAGAGTGATAGACTGCGGGAGCCGTTTCCTGGCAAACCTGTTCGAGCTAAGGCAAGTGATATATCGCTGTCTGTTGCACTTGAAAACCATTTGAACCCATCTAGTTCATATTTGGGGCCATAGGAAGTATCTATACCAGTCGGGGCAGCGATAGTTTCAGTCTGTGATACATCTGATCCACCGGACCGCTAATCATATGAGCGTCAGAAGAAGTTTTTATCATGGACTAACTTCTGTCATCCATTGGCCCGATGTGAACGCAACCGTTGGGTCACGACTAGATCACACTCAGAACGAGTTACACAGTGGCATTCCATTACCTTATCAGCCTCGGCAATAGATCTTGCTTCATTGCTGGTGTTCCTATAAGCTCGATCACGCGAGCCGCGCCGTCAGTCATACTCAGAGGGCAACAAACCTTGTCCTCAGTGAGCGAGGGACCACCAGCGCTAAGGCCGGCATACGTACCACGTGTGTATCGCCCACCATCATATGCGCCTTTGCGTAACCATATAAGCGGCTGTATGCGCCGTATTTGCGTTCGTAAAATATGGCGGGTATTCCTTCTCTTTGCGCGAAGGCCTTGAGATCTCGCCAAGCTTCGCTCGTGGCTAAATGATCAACTCTACGACCCCACTGATCGTACTGGGTTAATCGGGGGGCCCTTGCTCTGTCCTGTGGGCACATTGTGTGGATAGCTGCTGACGTAGTTCATATGTCTGCGAAGGAAATAATACATAGAGACATACTTGTTAGAAATTGTTCAGCGAAGTGGGTGAGATTTGGTTCAACATCTCGAAATACACTGGATATGCGTGAGATGGATAAATGATGTAGAAAAATACGTGTACTCCGAAGGCAATATCCGCTTCAGCAAAGAGGGCAAGACGGGATCTGAAGAATAAGCATTCTCTTCTGAGAAGGGGGTCTGTCATAGAGCTCAACGTCGTTGCTGGTGATAAACAAAGAAATATACTTGTTGAAAGCCTTGGTCGATGCGCATGAGAGGAAAAAGAGAGGAGGGCGCAGGAGAACGGGGAATGAGATGTGGATATGTGCGGTGATCGACGGTGGGAAGGCAAGATGGCAGCTTGCTTACGCTTCACTCGCAGGGCAAGTCGCTTTCGCTTTCTGCTTGAGTCCAGCCTTAACGTTGATAGATAGGTCTGGAAGTCCTTCTTGGACAACAAAGGTCGGTGAGCATCTAGTTTGCTTCATGCCAGATCCAGCTGACATCCAAACAAAGGCCATGACTCGGTGTGCTTCCCAAACGTACGGTTTCTCTTGGTCGGCGCCGCTTCATCACAAGCTGACCGCCGTGTGCAGCTTACCATTCATAGAGCTATCCCAGGAACAGTCGAAGCTTCGCTCGACGTCGAGCAGCACAACCGTAGGCCGTGCTAGGTAAAGTCACAGCAGCCACTGACGCGTCTTTCTCAGTCAATCGTGTTGGAGTGCGTTCATTAACTTTGTGCTTCTCACTCGACTAGACAGCCGTCTTTTTAGACAGGTGTGCCTGATTCTTTTGCTTGTCTGAAATTTTTTTGCCTGATACGTTTGGCAGTTCATGGGGGTCTCATTCTGTCCATGACTGATACTGTGGGCTCCTTGGCAATCGCGTCCAGGGGCTACTGGATGACGGGTGTCTCCACAGACATTGGTACATCGTTTGTACGTCCAGCCGGACGACTAGGAGACGTTTTACACGCTAGGGCGGTGGTGACTGCCATGGGTGAGTGGCTTCGGTGTACGACATGATGGGTTTCTTATGTCCGCAAAAGGCAAACAGTTGGCATACACGCGCGTTGAGTTTACAAACGCCGACGGGGAGCTTGTTGCATACGGATGTAAGTTCGACTTTTTGGCTAAAGAGAGTATGTAAAGCGGATTTCTAGACCACACCAAGTACGTAGGCAAGAGTTCGGTACATGCGGTGAGTAGTGGATCTACATGATAGATGGCAAGACTGAAGAGAGGGATGTACAGAACAATGTCAAGCTATCGGAGGATGGAGAGAGGGAGGAATAGATATATGTAGACCGTATATTGATAGCCGAGCTCCCACTCTCGCCATGGACGCTCTTCCGCCACGCCTCAGAGTTTCGGGCCTCAGTCACGGCCGCTCCTTTGCCAACCAGAGCCCTTCCAGTGTCCGCACCCTCACCCGCCCAAACTCGGTCACTTCCAACGTTGACACGCCAGAAATCCTTTCCCCAGTCCCGCGCCGCCATCTTCTTGACACATGTGCAAACCAGCCGTGGATGCGGCCCTCCTCGCCCTCGCCTGCTGCAGCGCTTCAAGGTTCCACAGGTACACCATCCGCTACCTCAACCCGCTCCCGCCACCTAAGTTTCAGCGCGCTGCGGGAGCAAAAGGGTGGGATTGCCACCAGCACTGGAGTCCAGTGGGCGCCTGGCGCTGCCCCATCTCCATCTCTGCCTGTCTCTCCTCGCCAACTGAGAAAAGTGTCGAGCAAAACCGAGGTAGCCGGTTCAGGTGACCATGCAATGGGCCGAAGGTGGATTAGGTGGATGCACAAAAGAGGAATCAGAGAGTGGGTGCTACCTGGTGCCCTGTTGGCTTCAGCATTGGTCAAATGGTGTGTCGGGCTCGGCTTGTATTCAGGTAAGTGCGCATTCATAGTTTGTGCTACCACTTGACGGGAGAGTGGCAGGGATGGGCGCTCCACCCATGTATGGAGATTATGAAGCCCAGAGACATTGGATGGAGTTGACGCTGCATCTACCGGTACGGGAATGGTATTGGTATGATCTGCCGTATTGGGGCCTAGATTACCCACCATTGACGGCGTATGTGTCCTGGTTATGTGGCGTCATGTATGGGTCTTGTATGCATCAACCCTTGATGATACTGACATATCTACAGCGGTTCGTGGATTGAGCCATCTTGGTTTGCCTTGGACAAGTCCCGGGGAATCGAGACGCCGGGAAACAAAGTGTTCATGCGGAGCACTGTTTTGTTCCTTGACACGCTCATTTATGTTCCTGCTCTCGTCATGTTTGCGTCGACGTGGCAAGGAACGCGTTCTACTCGAACTCAGGTGCGTCAAGTCTCCGTCGATGGTGTGTGCAAAAGCTCATTATTCTCTAGAAATTGGCATTGTTAACTCTACTTTTCCAGCCAGCGCTCTTGCTAATAGATTTCGGGCATTTCCAATACAATTCCGTCATGCTGGGTTTGACATTGCATGCCCTCAACCTATTCGCTTGGGGTCATGATCTTTGGGGTGCTGTTTTATTTGTTCTTAGCCTATGTTTCAAGCAAATGGCGCTCTACTATGCCCCAGCTATCGGAACGTATCTAATTGCAAAATGTATATATTTAGGGAAACTTCGAGGGCAAGTGCATTGCCGTATGGTATTTCATTAGGCTGATTTTATCTCAGACTGCGCTTGTTCGTTCAACTAGCAGCCGTCACCATCTCAACATTTATCATCGTGTTCCTCCCGTTCCTTCCACCTTTTATTCCTCTTTCGGATATGACACAGCCTATTATTCGCATTTTCCCATTTACTCGCGGTCTTTTTGAGGACAAGGTATCTAACTTTTGGTGCGCCACAAATGTCCTCATCAAATGGAAACTTTGGGCGTCACGAGCGACTCTCGTGAGATTATCAGCATTATTAACCCTGGCTGGTTTTATGCCCGGTATTGCTATCATGTTCAATACTGCGAGAAAGTTGCAAGCAGCAAGACAATCGGTGCAAGCGGGTGACAACCAACCACCGTTTCTGGCACTGTTACCATATACACTATTGACTTCATCTCTGTCGTTCTTTCTGTTTTCGTTTCAAGTACACGAAAAGACAATACTGTTGCCGTTACTGCCTATGACATTGCTATTGTCTGGAGCCCCTATTGACAGTTCGGCCTACGTGTGGGGAGCGCTAGTGAACAACGTGGCTGTTTTTAGGTATGTTTTGACGGTCGATTCGGTTAATCTTATTCACTTCTCGCAGCATGTGGCCGCTGCTGAAAAAAGATGGACTAGGATTACAGTACGCAGCAATGCTGGTGCTTTGGAATAGGTTGATTGGTTATAATCCGTTTCAATGGCCACCTAAACGTCTCGTCCGTCAATTCTCTTTGGTAAGGGAATTTCTTCCAAGTGGTCTCTTAACATGATGTTAACAAGCAACAGGCTATTCATGTCGCTGCCATTTCGTTACACGTGCTTGAATGGGTTGTGATGCCTCCCCCCCGGTATCCAGATCTCTTTCCTGTTCTGAACGTGCTTGTGTGCATGCCTGTGTTAATGCTGGCGTGGCTATGGAGCATCAAAAGCGGAATGGAGGTCGCTTGGACGGTAGGCGGGGTGGGTCCGGTACGAGCGTGGGAAGATACGGCTCGGTAGAAGCTGGGAGCGTTATGCCTTGATCATTAATACCCATCATGTTGCCTACTCTCTTACGCTCTCCGCATTCCAAAGCAATTCTTAGACGCTCTTTGGTTACTGAAACATTCTCTTCTAATTCTACTCTAGATCCACTACCACCTCCAAAGGCACCCAGAAATTCGAAGCCTCGCACCTCACTCTATCCGCATCCTCGCCCTGCCGTCTCTCGCACGCACACCCCATTGCCGAAGCTTCCACCAACGTTTGGCAAGAATCAACTGCTGACGGTATCCGACTCGACACGGGCACTCTTGGAATCCATAGTCAAGGATTTCGATGCTCCCATTCGATATGCTTTCGCATACGGGTCGGGTGTGTTTGAGCAAGACGGATATGATCGGCAGGAGACAGGCGCAGAGAGGCCAATGCTTGATTTCATCTTTGCGGTGACCCATGCATCCCATTTTCATTCGATTAATATGCATCAGCACGCATCTCACTACCCACTACATGCCCGACTGTTCGGTTCATCGTTTGTGTCAAGTGTAGAGGATTTTGGGCCGGGCGTATGGTTTAACGCATATGTGCCGGTTAATGGCGTGGTGAGTGTCTGTGTAACCGAGACAAGGTTGAACTAAAGTTACGCAGATGATTAAATATGGAGTGACAACGGTAGACAATCTATGTTCGGACCTCCTCAACTGGCGAACGCTTTATTTGGCGGGTCGCATGCATAAACCACTCAGGATCATCAAGGACGACGCACGCGTACGGCTGACACAGCAGGTCAACCTTACCTCGGCCGTTCGGGCAGCTCTGCTGACACTTCCGGGCGAATTTTCCGAAACGCAGCTTTTCGAGCGGATTGCGGGAATTAGTTACAGTGGCGATCCGCGCATGTGGTTACCGGCAGAAAACAGAGGCAAGGTAACGAACATTGTTCGTAGGCAGGGTCCACAGTTCAAGGAGCTATACTACCGGCTTGTTGTGGGGCTACCGGGTGTGCGCTGGCCATCACATTCGACGACAATCGAACAGGACACAGGGCCGCAGGCGAGAGCAGCGCATCTGAGGAAACTGCCCTCGAATCTGCTGGGAAGGGTGAGAGAGAAGTTTGCTCGCAAGGACCCCGATGCGCAATCTATGTTCGAGGCCGATGAGAGTGTGTACTGGGCGCGTCTCGCTGGTGACCAGAGGCTACCGGATGTGCTAGAAAGAGGTGAGAATATATATGAAGTGGACGCGTAACATCTGACAGTGCGCAGAAATGAGAGGAGTTGTTCGGTATCCAGCGACGGTGCAGTCATTGAAGGGGCTAGTGAGTGTTGGGATTGGGAAGAGTGTTCAGTACGGAGCGGCCAAGTTAGGCAAGTGGTGGAAAGGTGTGTAGTGTAGCTATATATGGCATTTATTCCCACGATGGAAAGTGGAAGGCGGTCTTGTCCGTCGCACAAGGTGCTTTGCCGCCGACGCCGCCAGTATGGTCGGCCCTACTTCGCCTTTCCATCCCATCATAACACGCACACTCGCCATCATCAAGAACCATGCCCTCCACCACAGATTTGACATCGAGCGCAGGATTCAGGAAGCTAGCTTCGAGGTGCACCTCCATTCCAAGTCTTATTAATCGTTTAGACTAGGAACGCTGATCGCGCCCTGCAGATCGTAAAGGAGAGGCAAATGGAGTTTGACACGGAGACAGACCCAGACACGCTCTATGAGCTCTTTGGCGACGACGCTGCATCATTCTCAGAGGGCCCTGTCTGGGTCTACGTCCTCGAACGACGCAGAGCAATCGAAGTATGGCACACCCTTATGGGCCCCAGGGATCCTGCCGCGGCACGTCATCAAATGCCAAATTCCCTTCGTGCGCTCTATGGCATATCTGCGCGCCAAAACGGTGTCATGGGCTCCTCCGACGCAGAGCTAGCCGAAATTCAGATCGCCTCCGTCTTCATCTCGTCTCCTCTCTTTCCTCCCACTGAGCTGTCTGCAGACGACTATGAAGAGGTGTACGACTCGCTGGATACTGCGCTGAGGCTGAAGCGGATGTCAGATACCACCTCCAATGGCACCCGGTCGTCTCTAGGCGGCGGCCGCGCCAGCTCCAGCACAACCAGCAGCGGCAAGCTCAACGCGAACGGTAAACCTCTTTTCCGTGCTCGGCCTATACCCGCGTCTATGTCGACCCCTGACATTATACCTCGGACTACCCGCTCGGCCGCGTTACGAGCAGGACAGATCGTTGAGAAAAAGGACACCGTGCCGAGGAAGCCGTTGACAAAGCAGCAGCTCAAACAGGCATTTTTGAATGTGCCTGGCCATAAGCGTGAAGTGACGATTACAGTGGCATCCACAGCCCCGCCAGCAATTGCGCCCCGGATGACCAAGGCTGCGTCTTTGAGAATTGGTCAGCCGGTGCCTTCGCCTTCTCCTGTCAGGCGCTCAGTGACGGATGAGAGTAAGGCAAAGACCTTCGAGGGCGTGCCTGGACACAAGGGGAGGGAGTCGATTCCCGTTGCGTCGACGAAAGCTCCAGCTGTACCTCCCAAGTTGAACAAGAGTGCTATATTGAGAGTGGCACATAAGGATGCCACTCTACCTCCTTCATCGTGTGAGTCCAATTGACTATACCTGTCGGATAAGGGTTTTGAGGTTCTCCAGTTCGCGGATCAGTTTGGGCCTCTAATGGCTTCCAGACTCCTTCTCGGCCAGGTTCTTCAATGGAATTAACCAGACGGGCTTCTTCTGTGATGAGCGTCCTATCTCCACCAGTGCCTAATGGTATCCGTGCCACGAGGTCGAAAGATGACACGGACACGCCTACTGTTTCCCAGGAGCTAACTCAGAAGACGACGCGTCGGCGGAGCAGTAGCACGGCACCGCCGTCCATACTTCCAAGAACAAACAAAAGTGCAGAGTTGCGTGTGGCGAAGGTAGGAATGGACACAGCGGCAGCCGCTGCAAGAAATACGCCTCGCAAGTCCGTCCGATCAATTGCTAACAAGGCCCCACCAACAAGCTTCAGGCCTCCCCCTGTCACTTCCTGACTCATATATTTCTGCTATCTTTATGCTGTCGAAATCTATTTATTACCTGTAGTTCTTTTGATGTATTATAATTGCCATGTGATTTAAAATCACCTGTCATCATCATTGCCCTTGTCTGTGCCACTGGTGACTGCCTTGCTGGTGACTCATTGTTGTCCATCCTTCTGGGCTTCAGAAGGAGATTAGTCCCCTTCTTCATGGGAATTTTTTTGGTGCTTCCTTTTAAGTATTCCTTGCATTTGTGGCCTACATAGTGTTGTTGGGGCTCAGCTCAGCTTGGCTCATGCTTGGGTCAGTTTCCAGAGCCTGCTCAGAGCAGCTCCACCCTAGCAGCTCCCCCACTACTCCCTTGTTGTGCCCTTGTTAAATCAGGGGAGAGCAGTGCAGGATCACTGACTAAGTAAGGATTTAACTTACATCTTAGTAGTGCTGTTGCCTTACTGTTGACTTGTTAGTTCTTGGAACTGAGGGACAGTTGTCCAGAATGCCCTCCTTATATGCATTTTGGAACCCTAGCTTACATACACATTGTACTACTAATGGAGTAACTACGAGGCTATGTACACACAGCTATTGCTGTGTAAGAGCTATACAAATGCAGTGCAATTGCTGTACTAATGCTGTACCTTGATGACTGAGCATTGCTGCACATGGCTGTGGATGAGGTCATTCTGTACCTTATCTTATTATATGATATCATAAATTTTATGACTTCATTATGTACCTGATGATATCATATTGTGCCTTATGAGTCATATCTATCAATAGATGTTCTAGACCATGAATATAATAACAGTTAAATATGAAACACACTAATTATTCACTATAAATTCATTATCTTGCTTATATCTAATCCATTAATTGTTATCTAATCTTCAAATCAAACGATTACATAATAAGATAAGATAAGATAAGAAGTGAAACAGATGAGTATTAAGTTAATACATTTACTAAGTATCTTTTAATAGCCCTCACACTCTTCCACCCTCATGCCCTCACTTTCATGCCTTTGTAACACCTTTACCATACCCTCTCTGCCCTCACTGTGCCCCCCACAGGACTGGTACTAGCCCTTGCTATGCCCTTTCTGCCCTCATTGCACTCTCACTGCCATTGTTGTGTTAGGAATCCATCCTAATGCATCTTTTTCTTCTTTTTATCTTGCTAGTGGTCTGGGACCACTCTGGGACATCTATACATGATCCGGGATCATGGAAGGGACTATAGGAACACTTCGTGTGGGTTAGCGCATGGAGCGCTCACTAGAAGACAAGATGATGGTTGGTTGGGCCAACCACCTACATATTAGGAAGGAGATCACAACCCTGGGTGGCAGTGCACATGGATCACATCAGCGCATCAGTACATCACCCCAATAAGGCATGGGATCAGCAGCAATGCTCGACAGCTTGATATGGCAATAGCAACTCCCTGTTGGGGATTGTGGGAGGCCTGTGAGCAGTATGCCTCATGGAATAGGGCCCAGACAGAGACTGTGGGAGCACCAGGCTGAGGGGAAGGTTCTAGGCCATGCGCGCATGTGGAACTGTCAAGGGCGCACAGCATCGCTAAAGATAGATGAAGTCCAGAAGCAGCGCTCAAGGGTCTGGAAGCAGTGCTCAAGCAGTATGAGTCACTGAGACTGTAGAGGTGCCAGTGGGAAGGGTCGCAAGGGGTCTTAGTAGAATAGTATATAAGACCAGCTGTAGGTAGTCTTGGTTCCCCAAGACTTAAGATAGTTTATCTTATGCTCATTGTATGGGCATTAGATTCTGTCTAATGTAGTCTCAATAACATTCCTTCTCTCTGTTCTTATCCTCCTCCCTTCTCTGCGAGGCTTGTGGGTTTGTGTTGAGCATGAGCTTGTAACATGTTGCACCCTTGCCATGCCCCACCCTTGTCACACACTAGCTGGTACCTCTCACCAGACACTTTGTCATGTCACTGACACACTTTATTTGTTATTTAAAACATGTACATATAATAATGACATTATTACATTATTAGTATCTAATTCCAAATGTGTGATGAGGGCATATACAGTGTAGTCAGGAGACCAACATGCTTGTTCATAGTATCATAAGCTGAATGAGTATTACAATTCTCTTTTTCCCTTTGTTAACAAACTTGTTACCAATCCCCTTGATATGCTTGGATGTTCTTTCTATTCATAGTTATCACATTTACCCTTTCTTGGATAGCTATGCTCTTTCCCCTTTAGTTTCCCTTGTGTTTTAAACCCCTCTCATGTACTGTAGTTCTCTAGTTCCAACTTAGTCAAATCATATCTTCAACTTGTGAAGAAAAAGCAGTTGGATAATATGCACAGGTAGGGTTCCTGTTATGGTCAATGTCCACAATGTCATTCAGTGTCCAAGTCTACAGTGACAAACAGAGTCTTGGTCTGTTCCCAGCCACTGGACAAGGGTTCTAGGTGCTAAGTCTGACAATGACAAAGGCTAGAGAGAGAGTGAGGAGAGCAGTTGAAACAATGAGCAAAAGAGAGTGTTCAAGTTGTAGATATGATTTGACTAAGTTGGAACTAAAGAACTATGATACATGAGAGGGGTTTATATACATTTAGAGAACAAAAGAATCATAAGGGAAAAGAGCATAGCTATCTAGGAAAGGAAAGGTGAAGGTAGCTATGAAAGGAGATAATGTCCAAGTGTAACTATGGATTTGTAACAAGTAAATGTAGTTCATTAACAAAGGGAAAAGAGAACTGTAACATTACCCCCTTTGTAAGCAAGAAGTCACCAACTTCTACCAGCCAGAGGTAGTCCAGCCATGATCCGTTCCGGATTCTGCCCATTTGATGGCATTGTCAAGTTCTTTTGTTGATGTTTCCACTTTCCATTTGAGCACCTCAGCAGTGCAGTGCAGATTTTGTGTGTTCCATAAGAAAGAAACGTGTTCCTCATAGGTCATTTCGTGTGGGTTGATGGTGAGTGTTACGATATGGACTTTTTCTCTATTTTTCTCTATTTTATTCAGAGGACTACAGACATATAACAAGACGCGAGCATATGGCGAGGGACCCCTATCCAGATTAGGCAGGAGGATTATATAACTCAGGGTGGCAATACAATCAAGGCTATTAGGGGATATTGGGTGAAATGGTGTTTGCAGGAAGGGACCAGGAGTCTGGGTGAGTCCAGACAGGTCTGGGAGATGGGTCTGTGCATGCATAGCCTTAGTGGCTGTGCAGACTGTGCACACAGACCAGTGACTCAGGTATATAAGAAGTGCGTTCTGTAGGTAGGAGTCCTTAAGACTCTAGATTGTTTCCTCCTTGTAGGTTACAGACTATTGTGTCTTAGCTTTGTCTCTATCATATTCTCTTCTCAACGAAGCTTGTGATTGTGTCAAGGATTAGTCCTAACATAATCTAGAGTCTTCTACATCACACCCTTTGTCATTGGTCACAGTGCGGAGCAAGCCTTGCTTGTCGTCACAGACAGTGACAAAAGAGAGTTTCATTTTTTGACAAACTGTCTGACTCTGTACACGTTACAGCATGTGGCTACAGACAGCCTCAAGGAATCTAGGTGACAATGACTGTGACAACAGATAGCCTCATCTTACCGTTGTAAGGTGACTATGGCCAATTGGCTACTGGCAATAAAACAGTACTAGATGAGAGTTTGGAGTGCACTGTAGTCAACCAGGCAGGGTCTTGCAGGCACCAGCACTAGTATTGCAGAAAAGGGAGCGGACCTCCTGAAGACAATCCACTTGTGTGTTGTGTATCAAGGAGATACAGTCTAGAAATACCAATTATGTATCAGATCTATTTGATCTGAGCATGAGGACATTCTAGTGAAGACCTGGGCACCACACATTTGGCTCACTTGGTGGAATCAAATCAAGGATCTGAGTGTGGGTGCATTATTGACCGCATCAGACAGTAGACATATTAGGAAGTATGTTTATGGAAGAACAGATGACATCCCTCTACTTGAGGTGTCATTGGAATCGTGGATCTAGGAAGATCAAAAACACAATCAGAATGGCTGGGCTATTCAACTATGTATTGCCAAGGGCCGATATGACCCTTGAGGAAATCGGGATCACTTTCTCGATTGAATGGGCACAGGGGTGTGCAGCAAAGAAATTACCTACTGAGTCAATAAAGGAGGTGCAGACTGATAACCAACCTTGTGATGCACATGTCAGGGCTTGGCAGTGCTGGCAAAAGGAGCAGAGACGTCTTCAAAAGGAATTGAAATGTCAAGAAAAAGAAGTGGCATGGTGTGCTGAAGAAGCGGCAATCAAGGAGCAGGAGGATGCATGGCAAGAATTGCTAAAAATACACCATGAACAATTAATGCAAAAGCGCCAGTTTAAGGAACTGGAACAGCAGATTGTCAGGGAAAGAAAAACCCTGGAAGACATCCTAAATCAGTTAGAGCCAGGGTTGGCTGTATGGGAGGCATTATTCAATACACCCTCCAATATCAAATTACTGTTGATTAGTTTCAATGTCTACACATTGAAACATGATGGTCTGGTGTTAACCACCAAAGAACAAAATCGGTTAATGCACGCTCTAAACGGAAATATAGAAGGAGCAGTGGAAGTTCATTGCTGATATAGCAATCTTTCCATTCATCCTGATATTCCCAGATACTGTTATCTCAGCATGATCAAAGTACAGTATTGGAATCAATACAATTGGCCAGCCTATCCCCAGATATTTGAATTGGTGTCATGGGACCCCAGATTAAGAAACACCAGAGCATGGATCACAATTAGACCCACTCAGGAGGTTGATAACTGTTACCATGTGGAACCTTGCATGGATGGGCTCCAAGCTTGGAGATATATGTTCTTTTTGGAATGAATGGGATCTGGAAACAAAAAGCTAGGTGCCTTTAGGATGACAGGTGCCATACTTGGAAATCTGTATAATGCCTTAATGGGATGGCAAACAGCCTGGCAGGAGGATGATGAAATTCCAGCCCCTGCAGGATCAGCTCCGGCGCAAATAGCAGCACAAAATGATGCCATTCATTGGCAACAGCAGCTACAAGAGGAAACTCTCGCCTCAATTGGCCAAGTGGTAGCAGGAATAATTAACGAGTACTGTCAAACCAATCCAGTTCGAGAACCCACGCCCCTTACCAAGGCCGAGATGCCTGATTACTATGAAGGAGATCCCCGAATGGTTGATGGATGGCTGTGGCAAATGCAGACATACTTTCTGTTAGCCAGAGAAATCCAGTTGGACCGAAAAATCTCCATTTGTCTTTACCAAATCAGGAAAGGAAAAGACAATAGGGCTGGTGATTGGGCTGGCATAAAACTCAAAGCAGTACAGGATGCACATCAGGAGTACCAGGACCAAATCATTAATGCAGGATGGCCTGACAATCTGTCATGGGAAGAACTAAACCAGGGAGAAAGAATGGAAAATGGACATGTTCTCTGGGAGCCATTACAAAACCAATTTCCTTTCACAAACTGGACAGACTTTATGAATCAGATGCATGAGTTTTTCATGTCCACTGAAACACAGGAGAAAGCCACCGATGCCATTTTAACATTAAGGCAAGGCAACACCATGATTGAGGATCATGTGGTCAGATTCAATGCATTAGTACCATTAGTTGGATGGGATAACAGAGCATTGATCTCTTTATTCAAGAAAAACATCAACCCGGCACTTGGACGAGATCTAATTAGGCACAGAAACCTAGGAGATGATGCGACCCTGAAACAGATTCAGGATTGGGCAATAGAATTGGCACGAGCTTATCATAAGGCAACAGAAGCATATGGACCTGACAAGCAAAAGGGTGCATATAAGGAAAGACCAGTTGCTAAGGATAGCAAGCCAAACCAGTTTCAATACAGCATGCCGACTACATCCAAGGATCCCAATGCAATGGACATGGACAAGTCCCAATGGAAGTTTAATGGTAATTGCTACAACTGTGGTAAAGAAGGGCATCTTGCGCGAGAATGCCCTGAACCAAAAAAGCCTCGATGGAAGGCAAGGGAAGTAAAGATTGAGGAGCTCACTGAGGAGCAATGGAAGGAGCTCAGAAAAGAAAAGGGTTTGGCGAAAGCCAGTAGGCGAGCGCTCAGCACTGCTGGCTGATAGAGTTTCGAAATTGAACAATGACTCTTGTGTAAATGTACAAGAATTGTTATATGAATATTCTTCTCATATTCATTGGATTCAAAACCTAAGTGTGAGTGCAAAACCCAGAATTAAGCAGTGGACCCCTGCCTGGGTGATGAGATGGATATGGCAACAAGACAAAACTGTTGCTATGGAGTGTCTGAAAGGATGGGTTCATGAGAAACATTTAGCTGAAGTGACACTGCAATTGCTGAAGGAGTTAAACCAACAGTCGGAATCAGAAGCAATGTGGAGTTTGGCACAATTGTGACAACAAATTGTCAAAGCTTCAGGAAAACAAGAAATGAACCTAAAAGGAATCATAACCACTATGGATACAGGATCCACAATTCCTGTTATGGCTTTAGTTGACTCAGGGTGCACAGGATTGTGCATTAATGATGAGTTTGTAGAAAAACACCGGATGAACAAACAATGCCTCCTGTGGCTGGTACCAGTTTATAATGCAGATGGAACTTGTAACACCATGGGGAATATCAAGTACATGGTCCAGTTCAAACTACAAATTGGAGACCATGAAGAAGTAATGGATTGCTGCATTGCACGACTGGGAAAAACGGATTTGTTTCTAGGGCATGACTGGTTACAACTGCATAATCCAAGTATGAATTGGAAAAGGCAGGAAGTGACTTTTAGCTGATGTCCAGGAACATGTTGGAATCAATCCAATGTGAGCAAACCTGAGGAGGAGGTGGAAGAAACTGAATCTTTAGAAGATGGGGAACAACTACTTGCTGTACATATAGGACCAAGAGAGTTGAAACTACAACCACTCTTGACAGACATTGCAGCAAAAGAGGCATTGGCAAACAAAAAGCAGTCTCTAGAGGAAACTGTACCAGAGCATTACCTCAAATATTGAAAGGTATTTGAAAAGGAAACTTTTGATGAGCTACCACTGAGGCAGCCATGGGATCATGCCATCGAGTTCATTCCAGGAGGACAACCAATGGATTGCAAGGTATACCCATTGAATAAAGAGGAACAGGAACAACTAGACAAATTCCTTGAAGAAAACCTGAAGTCCGGATGGATAAGACCAAGTACCTCTGAACAGGCATCACCATTCTTCTTTGTTAAGAAAAAGGATGGTAAACTGAGACCAGTACAGGATTACCAAAAACTGAATGACATCATGAGAAAGAACCGGTACCCATTGCCCCTGATTGGAGAATTAATTGATCAACTATCTAAGGCCAAGGTATTTTCCAAAATGGACATTCAATGGGGGTATAATAATATCCAAATAAAAGAAGGTGATGAGTGGAAGGCAGCCTTCAAAACCCATTGGGGCTTGTTTGAACCTTTGGTCATGTTTTTTGGACTCTGCAACTCCCCAGCGACATTTCAGACAATGATGAACAACATTTTTAGGCAAGAAATTGCTGAAGGATGGGTCGTCATCTATATGGATGATATTTTGGTGTTTTCCCAGTCACAGGATGCACACATGATGCATGTTAATTGCATCCTGGCAAAACTGGAGAATCACAAATTGTCATTAAAACCAGAGAAATGTTGGTTTGATCAGCCTCAAATCGATTTCCTAGGGCTGGTTATCAGTCAAGATTCCATCCAAATGGAAAAAGGCAAAGTGCAGGCTGTAGTAGAATGGCCAATCCCTATGTGCAAGCATGAACTTCAGCAGTTCTTAGGTTTTGTCAACTTCTATTGGTGTTTTGTGCCAGGGTTTGCTAAAACTGCAAAACCTTTAACGGGTCTTACTGGAAAGGTGGAGTGGAACTGGACAGACCACCAGACCATGGCCTTTCAGGGACTGAAAGACCTTGTGGTGAGGGAGGTAATCCTCAAAATTCCCAATGATGATGGTCAATTTCATGTCGAAGTGGATGCATCTGATTTTGCAATTGGCAGAATTTTGTCTCAGCAAAGCAGGGATGGCACATGGAGACCTGTGGCTTTTATTTCAAAGTTGTTAAACAAAGCAGAGTGGAATTACAACATCTATGACAAGGAAATGCTTGCAGTTATGCATGCGTTTTATGAATGGTCTCATTACCTTAAAGGTGCAAAGGAACAGATTGAGGTTTTAACAGATCATCAAAACCTCACATACTTCCAAAAGCCGCAGAACTTGAACAGATGACAGGCACAATGGGTCACAGACTTGCAAGAGTTCAACTTTGTCATTAAACATCGGTCTGGAAAGTCTAACTCGAAAGTGGATTTATTGTCAAGAAGAGCAGGACATGAAAAGGGACAAAATGATAATGAAGGGGTAATACTCCTGAAGGATCATTTGTTTGTAAGGATCTATGATGATGATCGGGCAGTCGAGGACATCATTAAGGTGATCCAGAAGGTCTTGGCTCGGCAATGAGAAACCCAGGTTTGGCAAGGCATTGAACAGCAGGATCCTGACTTTAAAACCGACAAAGGATTAGTTGAATGGAAGGGTTGGATTTACGTTCCAGTGGATGCGTGAATCAGGGGCGATTTGATTTCAAATTCACCACTCCTGGGGGCACTCAGGGGTAGCAAAGACCGTGGAAAGCCTCACCTGCAACTTCTGGTGGCCGCAAATGTGGAGGGACATTGAGTGTTTCATACAAGGTTGTGAAACATGCCAAAAAGCAAAACCAAATCAACAGCCCAGGGCAGCACCATTAAATCCAAATGAAATCCCTGATGCACCATGGGAAGTAATTTTGGTAGATCTAATTGGACTGTTACCAGACTCAAAGGGCAATGATATGATCATTGTCGTGGTAGATTGGTTCACAAAAAAGGCATATTTCCTCCCAACAACATCGTCAGTTACTTTGCAAGGGGTAGCTGTTCTGTTCAGAGACAACATTTTCTGGGAACATGGTTTGCCCAAAAAGGTTATCAGCAATCGAGGACCGCAGTTCATCTCCAAATTCATGGATGACTTATATGGAATCCTAGGAATACAGGCTAATAGATCTACAGCTTATCATCCACAAACCAATGGACAGATGGAATGAGTTAATCAGGAAGTCAAGGAATTCCCGACAATGTTTGTCAATCATCAACAGGATAATTGGAGTGATTGGCTTGCGGTGGCTCAGTTCTGCCACAATGATCATATACATTTGTCCACAGGGTTTTCACCATTCTTCATGAACTATGGAAGACATCCCAACAAGGGGATGAACCTGCTGTACCAGCCAAAAACTGTTGTTATGGAGGAATTAGTCAAAGAAATCAAGGATGTTCATGCCAAGGCTAAAACCACACTGGAAAGAACCGCTGAAGCAATGAAAAAGCGGTGGGATGCTCACAGGACACTGGCACGAAACTATCAACTGGGCGATAAGGTGTACCTCAGCACAGAAAATTTGCCAACACTTCGAGTGACTAAGAAGTTGGATGGCAAGTTTGTGGGTCCCTTAGAGGTGGTTGAGAAGGTTGGCAAGTCTGCATACTGGCTAAAGATCCCAGCTGCATGGAAAATCTACAACGTCTTCAATGAGATATTGTTAAAACCATACATTGCTCCAGAGTTCCCTAATCAAATTGAAAAGATTGCCAAACATAAAGAGGCACAGATGGTAGAGGAATCGGAGGATGATGAGTATGAAGTTGAAGAAGTTATAGATAGCAGAGTCAGCAGACGAAATGGTGGTAGACTGGAGTACTTGGTCAAATGGAAGAATTATCCTGTAGAGGAATTAACATGGGAACCAGCAGAAAACCTCGCTAATGCTAAAAAAGAGGTTCAGAAATTCCATAGACAAAACCCGAGTGCACCCTGGCGACTGGCATCTACAGATCTATGGTTTAAAAGTTGGCATAACTACACAGACACAAAGGCTCCCAAATGGTTGTTTGGTTGGGGAGATGGCAAATTCAAGCGTGACTACCTTGACAAGTTAAAATGGAATTGGCAATGATGGAAAGGCAACCACAAACTCATCTACGCTGAACCCGACATGGAAGGGGCATTCTCAAGAGACCTTGAGTGCAGTGGGCTGGTTAAACCCATGCTTGATTCCCCTAGGCAGACCATCGCATGATAAAGCACCTAGCGCTGATGCAATTTACGACCAACGCATGACTTCCCGGGATGTGAAGTCTTAAGGAGGAGGTCATGTTATGATATGGACTTTTTCTCTATTTTTCTCTATTTTATTCAGAGGACTACAGACGTATAACAAGACATGAGCATACGGCAAGGGACCCCTATCCAGATTAGGCAGGAGGATTATATAACCCAGGGTGGCAATACAATCAAGGCTATTAGGGGATATTGGGTGAAATGGCATTCGCAGGAAGGGACCAGGAGTCTGGGTGAGTCCGGACAGGTCTGGGAGATGGGTCTGGGTCTTGTTGCTGCATGTGCATAGCCTTAGTGGCTGCGCAGACTGTGCACACAGACCAGTGACTCAGGTATATAAGGAGTGTGTTCTGTAGGTAGGAGTCCTTAAGACTCTAGATTGTTTCCTCCTTGTAGGTTACAGACTATTGTGTCTTAGCTTTGTCTCTATCATATTCTCTTCTCAACAAAGCTTGTGATTGTGTCAAGGATTAGTCCTAACAGTGAGGGTGAGGGTGGTGAGGTTGTCGGTAGCAGAAGTGAGATTAGTGATTGAGCAAGTGGTGGCAGTGAGAGTGTCAGTGACAATGGTGAGCATGGTGTTTCTTTTGACAAACTGGGTGAAGTGGGGAAGGTTGTGGTCTTCAGGGTGTACCTGAGGGAGTAGGTTGGCTGGGTGAATGTGAAGGTCATTGTCCTTGAAGTGGACGACAGTAGCATTTTCAATAAAGACCTCAAGTGGGAGGTCTGGGATGGCAAGGAAAGGTGAGAAGGCAGCAATGGTTTTGTTGATGCACCAGTGAGCACAGGAAAGAAGGGCGAGGACAGTGAAGTAGGCAGCGAGAGCAAAGAAAGTGAACATGGTTTCTGGTGCAAGTAGGATGATTGCTGGTATTGGGCAGACTGTCCTTTATAGGTCATCCTCATCAAAATCTGGGTCTAGGTCTGAATTGTCCATTTCTATTTGATTCAGGATGTCAGGGTTTGTGAGAAGCTTGTGATCTTCTCTGATGAACATTTCCAAAGCCATGAACTGATAGGTGCTAAGGTTGGTGATGGGTTTGGAGAGGAGTTTCCTGATCCATCTGACAATGTTGAGTACTATGTTTTTTTGTTCATCAAGCAGGTAGTGGAGGTCATTGGTGTAATTGTCCATGGATAGGATCAGTCTCCCTGGGAGTGTGATTCCTTGATGGGATAACCAGATTTGTGCACCGATTTCTTGTGCCCTTTTGGAGATCTTGTTGAGTTTCTCATATTCTTCTGGGCATAAGAGTCTGCCATGGCTTGTGTCATAAACATCAGTTTTCTTTACTGCTAGATTCTGGTAGATCTGTGGGTTCATATTGTAGAATGGTAAGTCATTGACTGAGAATCATAACTGATAAAATCTGGGGAGGTATTGTTGTACTGCATGGCAGGGGGTTTCTGTTGTCCCTGATGGATTCTTCTGATGATCACAATTAAGTTGGGGAATATGATAGTATTGTGTAACCAATGCCACTGTTCAGGTAGGTTTTTCTGATAGATTTGGTGCTTTGGGGGCGTGTTGGATGGGAAGGTACTGTATGTGGGTGAAGATGGTCTTTTCCTTAAGGGCTATAGTGTATTGAGAAAGTGTTGAACAGTGTTACGATTCGACGGTTAGTGGTCACGGCGGGTGACACGAGTGACGGAAAGGTGCCCATGGAAGCGCCCTAGCTTATATCAGCAGGGCATGTGGCTAAGGGGAGGCGGACACGAGGGGGCCATGAGGCGAGGGGTATATAGTAGTAGTTGAAGCCTGAGAACCCCCAGGCTCTTGATAGTCACTGTCGTAGACAAGTGCTACAGAGTTCTTTCTTTTCTTCCTTGTCCCTCTGGTTGTGCGACCTGGTCTACCGACCTCGTAACATAATCAAGAGCCTTCACAAGACCACCTCGCATAGGTATTGCCTACCGACTGCGAACCCCGACCGCTATGCCAGCGTCACAGGCAACTCAGAACACAGGCGCTGACAGCGCTACTCATCAAGGCGTCGTCGATGCAACACACTCTCAAGTCGCTCAACAGAGCACATCAGTCGTTGGAACCGGTATGGGTTCCTTCTCAGTTCAGTTTTCACAGGTCGCAGATTCTAAGGCGACAAAACTCCGTACGGTGCGAGTGCCGTCCTGCCCTGGGATAGTGGGTCAGGGGGGCTGGCAGCTGGCGGAGCGGAAGAGGGTGGGAAAACACCCAAAGACAACGCATGGGGGTGTCGTGTATCAAGGATGCACAGTGTCAGGACACCAATCACGTATCGGGGCTAGTTCCCTGAGCACGAGGACACCTGACCGAAGACCCGGGCACCATCCCCATGTGTCATTTGATGGACTAAAATCGAAGAGTTCTGCGGGGGTGCGGGCCGATCGTGCCAAATTGACCCCGAGAACAGGTGGAACCCCTCTAGGCGACATCCCCGTTAGGGCGTCTCAGCGGAGGAACAGGAACGCTCCTTGCGTCAGATCAGTGTGGGATCTGAGCAAGACGGAGTTTTTATTGCAGGGACTCATCGAGAGTCGAATCGAGGATGAGTGGCGCGCTCGTGAAAACGCAAACTACGCACGGTGGCAAGCCTACGAACAGTGACGACTTGCACGGCTGGCACGTCAGCCAGTACCCGCCGATCACAATATGCACGTGTGTCGGTGGATCATTCACAAGGCCGCGGAGCGCCGTAGGCACGAGGTAGAGGAGACATGCCGTCTTCTTGCCGAAGCCGACAGAGTGGCTCGGGCCGAACAAGCCGAGGCGTGGGAGGCGCTACTTAGAGAGCATAAGGAACGTGATGAGGCGGCGCGTCTCGCAAGAGAAAAGGCGCAAGCTCCACGTGTCCAAGAAAGGGCGCAGAAGGCGCATCAAAGCAGGCCGGCGGTACCAAAGAAGGCAGTGGAGGTCAAGCCTTTAACACCAACGGCAGTAGCACCGAGTGGGACCAAGGTGGTTCCAAATTTCAAATACACGGCTGACGAGTTGGTCGGCAGGTTCATCCCAAAAGCGAGTTGGGATAACAAACGAAAATCAGCAGTGGCGTTGTACGAGCAAGTCTACGCAAAGTACGACGAGATGATCAACCGGTTGGAAAATATGCCGGGTGTTCATATTGAGTTGGGCGACCAGGAGCAGTCGCTTTACAATCGGGTTCATATGCAAAAGTGCAACAAGTGGATCCGCGATGAGAAGTCGAAGTGGTCCCAGTCCACTTTCATCAACCTGAAGAAAGTCGGAGGACAGGGATTCGACGACGAGCAGAACCTGGTATTTGAAATCGAATTGGATTTCCAGGTTCTGGCTAGCTATGTGAGGCGCGCATTCGATTGCATGCAACGAGATTTGGTACTGGTGGGCCGTCATTGGCATTTGTCACAAAAAGCCATGAACAGACTGGTTCACGCTCTCAACGGAAACATAAAGAACTTGGCACATTACTTACGAGTTCAACGGTATGACCCGTTGAGAATGACGAAGCCGCGCACCATGGCGCCGCCCCCAACACCAAAGGAGTACGAAGGGAAAGGAGAACTCGACGGCACTGTCGGGCTCAGCCTAACCATGTTCCTGCAGGAAATGGGAGAAGAGTCGCTGAAGGAGCAGCGCACTCGTACGAAAGAATGGAGGAAGACTGTGGAGACGGTCTTTCCTGGTCCAGCAAGAACCAAAGCGGATTTTGCAAAAACCAAACGAACCGCAAGGATGTCGGTTAAAATCCCCAAACACATGATTCGTGGGTGGTGTTACCTGCGATTGTTTAAAAGGGAATTTTGGGACAAATTCGATTGGCCCAAATATCCTACGCTATACGACATTTCCTCCTGGGAAGTCGAGATGAGGGATGAAACGACATGGTTCAAATTACAGGACGGACCAGAGCAAGGAATCTTCCACGTAGTATTGGCGCAACCCGAGGAGGTTGATGATGTCGATACCTATACGTGGAAGGATATTGAGGAGCTTACTCACTGGAGCGTGGGTGCGGGATGGAGAACAGTGCGTTTGGGAGCGGAACCCGAAGAAAGAGTGGTGTATCCCCGGAGAATACTGCAGAACGTTACTAACGTCAGCATTCAAAGGAGGTCACCTGTAGAGCAGGTGTGGGGAGAGCACGAGTTCAGCATCAGATGGCTGGACAATGTTCCCCAATATAAAATAAACGTTGAAGACTGGGTCAGTCGAGTACGACAGTGGGACGGCTACGCGCTTCCTGAAAGGGGATACCTGGACGTAACACCAGAAACCCCGGGATTCTGTTACCTGTGGTTATTCAAGCCACAGTACTGGAAAAGTTTCGCATGGAAGGCAAACCCATCTTGGGTCGAAATATCCCTCTATGAAAAGGATATGCGAAACGAGGAGATCCAGGTGACAGTGTCATACGACCGACAACGCCAGATCTACCACGTCGAGAAAGACGAAGAGTGGGGTTCCCCAGCGCGCGAAGTATGGAGATGGTATGGACCTGACCACCGCCGAGTGGGTTTCACGGTTACCGACGCCTTCGTATCGGCGATTCTCATGTTAGTTACCGCATATATCGCGGTATTTGGGACAACAGCAGAGAATGCCACATGGGAAGGACGCTCAGAAAACGACCGTAGGAATCGAATCAGGCCATTAGCAGAAGGAATCGGTACGGTAGCGGAAACACTGTTCCGTCCACCAAGGGAGGAGACAGCACCCACTGTCAAATTGGATATGCCGGAGTACTATGAAGGTCAACCGGAATTGATTGCCAACTGGTTAAGAAGCATGGCGATATATTTCCAGTTAACCAAACAAAAGACCGTTTCACGACAAGTGACAATGGCACTCCAGCGCATCCGGGGCGGGTCAGCAAACCGTGCGGGGAACTGGGCAGGTGTTAAGCTCCAACAGATACTAGAAAACATATTGGAGTGAGAAGAGCGGAAGGCGTTAGGAACCTGGAGAGCAGGAACTACCCTAGCGCAAGAACGACACGGGATAATGTCGTTATTAGACGGAGTAGAGAACATTGAGCAAGCGGCGTTCACACATAAGCCACCTTTTACAAGCTGGCAGGAGTTTGACACGGAAGCATGCGAGTTCTTCCTAACGACGGAAACCCGGGATGACGCAATCCGCAAAATTCAGGGTTTACAACAAGGGAAGCGCAATGTGGAGGACTATATTGTCAACTTCAGAGGGTTAGCCCAACTTACGGGCTACAATGAGATTGCGCTCATTGCGCAATTCAGGAGAGGATTACATCCCCAGTTAGGACTGAGGATCGTTGAAACAGGAGCGCCGGGAGATGGAACCATTACAGGGGATTTGGAGAAATGGTACACAAAGGCGATGGAACTGAACAAGGCTTGGCAGGATGCCAAGAAGTTTTATAATGTGAATCCAGGGCAAGGGTCGCACCAACCCCAGGTATCGACAGCGAGGACGCAGGGTACCCATAACAGGGTTTCACCAACGCCTGCGACTCGGACTGGTGGAGCAACGCAAGGCCCACCACCAGCAGCAGCAACAACGTCGAACGCCAGGGACCCCAACGCCATGGATGTAGATAGGAAAAAGAGCACCATCGTGTGCTATAACTGCGGAAAGACGGGACATATTAGCAGAGATTGTAAAAGTCCCAAGAATTGGAAAGGGAAGACCCGTGTACGGGAAATGGGATGGAAAGAGTGGCTGGATGACGCCACCGAAGATGACAAAAAGGCCATTAGCGAGGCCTTGGGTTTTTGAAGCGGCCAACCGGAAATCATTCCGACCGGAAGGCCTGTAGTTCTAGTTCGACCCCATGTAATACTAGTCATGCAAACGAATTTATTAAGTTAAATTGCATTGATTATGAACTAAGAACAACAAAATTAAGGGATGAACCCATTACAACGGGAAAAGATCGCTTGAGGCCCTGGCAGACTCCATGGATGGTGAGATGCATATGGGAACAACCCATTGGTCAAGCCCTTCGATCTCTTCGATCCTGGAGTCATGACTCCAGGACGGAAGAGGTAACGGAAGATCTGGTACGGAGTCTAAATAGCGCGACGGAGGTGCAAACGGCCTGGTACTTAAACCACTTAAGAAACAAGCCTAAGCAAGTAATAGGGACTGGGAAACGTCAATTAAACGTACCCATGACGGTTACTGATGTCACAACGGGACAGTCCGTTACGATATCGGCTTTGTTGGACTCGGGGTGTACGGGCTCGTGTGTGAACAGGAATTTTGTGAAGCGGAATAATCTCAACACGAGAAAACTCCCCCATCCGATTCCTGTTTACAATGCCGATGGATCAGAAAACATTGACGGGCGATTGTCAGAAATGGTGCAGTTGAAAGTAAAAATCAACACGCACGAGGAGACTTGGGAATTTGGTGTTTCAAACCTCGGGAAGACAGATCTATTCCTAGGACACGATTGGTTAAAATTCCACAATCCAGATGTCGACTGGAGTAAGAACATACTCCGATTCAGTCGTTGTCCAGGTGCATGCTACCCAGATTCGAAAGCCCAGGAGCCCGAGGACGAAGACACTGAGGAGGAGCAAGAAGTAGGTGGCGTGCATTGGGATGAGGGAGATCGGCTGTTGGCGGTACAAAGAGAAGACGTCGACTCTGAATGGATCAGGGCTTATGAGTCTACGGCAACCAAAATTGCCGCGGAAAATAAGATTACCCGGACCCTGGAAGAAGTTGTACCTGAACACTATTTAGGTTACCGGAAGGTCTTTGAGAAACAGACCTTTGATGAACTACCACCACGCCGACCCTGGGATCATGCAATTGAATTGGTACCTGGTGCCAAGATGTTGGATTGCAAGATCTACCCCCTAAGCCGCGTAGAGCAGGAGGAACTTGAGAAGTTCCTCAAAGACAATTTGGAGACGGGCCGCATCCGGTCAAGCAAGTCGGCAATGGCGTCACCATTCTTCTTTGTCAAAAAGAAGGATGGTTCACTCCGGCCAGTGCAGGACTATCGAAAGCTTAACGAGATGACGATCAAAAACCGGTATCCATTACCGCTCATCTCAGAGCTTGTCGATAAGCTGTCACATGCAAAAGTCTTCTCTAAAATGGACATCCGGTGGGGATATAATAACGTCCATATTAAGGAAGGTGACGAGCACAAGGCAGCCTTTAGAACAAATCAGGGTCTCTTCGAACCTCTAGTAATGTTTTTCGGACTCACCAATTCCCCGGCCACGTTCCAAACCATGATGAATGACATCTTCCGAGAAGAAATTGCGGAAGGATGGGTGGTGATCTACATGGACGATATTTTGGTGTTCTCTAAGGACCAAAGGAGCCACACCGTCCATGTCAACCGGATACTGGCCAAGTTGCAGGCGCATAAACTGTCGCTAAAACCGGAAAAGTGTTGGTTTGACAAGTCAACGATCGAGTTCCTGGGTTTAATTATCTCTCACGACTCGATCAGCATGGATAAGGCCAAGGTCAAGGCCATAGTGGATTGGCCCATCCCTGCGTGCAAGAAGCATGTTCAACAATTCCTTGGCTTTGTCAACTTTTACCGACGCTTCGTGAAGGGTTTCGCCTCTATCTCCAAGCCGTTAACCCTTCTCACGGGTAATAATGAATGGCAGTGGACCGCCGATCAACAACGCGCCTTTGAAAGTCTGAAATCACGTATTGCTGACAAAGTTGTATTGGCCATCCCGGCAGATAAGGGTCAGTTTTGGGTGGAAACTGACGCCTCGGACTTTGCCATTGGGGGAATCCTTTCCCAACAGCAGGCGGATGGCCTGTGGCGACCTGTGGCCTTCATTTCTAAATCTCTTAATCCAGCGGAGCGAAATTACGAGATTTACAACAAGGAGATGTTGGCGGTCATGCATGCCTTTTACGAGTGGTCTCATTATTTGAAAGGCACAGCGGTTCCTGTGGAGGTTTTGACGGATCACCAAAATCTCACTTACTTCCGGAAGCCACAAAATATTAATCGCCGGCAGGCGCGTTGGATCTTGGACTTGCAGGAGTACAATTTTGTCATTCGACATCGCTCCGGCAAATCCAATAGTAAGGCGGATCTTCTGTCCCGGAGGACAGACCATAAGGGGGAGGAGATTGACAATGAAGGCGTCATTCTCCTTAAAGGCGATCTTTTTGTTCATCTTTATGATGACGACGACGCGTTGACAGAGTTGGAGGAAAAGATTGCCAAAATTAACAAGCGGCAATGGGAGTCACAAGTGGTGGAAGGACTCAAAAACGAGGATCCCGACTTCAAGTTGGAACGAGGGATCGTTACATGGAAGGGTCGAATTTACGTCCCAGTCAATCGAAGGGTGCGAGAATCCATCCTTAACATTCATCATGAGTGGGGACATTACGGGATTGACAAGACCTTGGAGGTCATTACACGGAATTACTGGTGGCCGCGAATGGCCAGGGATGTCAAGTTGTACGTTACGGGGTGTAGGACGTGCCAAACTGTCAAACCGGACAGAACGAAGAGGGCAGCACCGCTACGACCCAACAGCGTACCTGGTCAACCATGGCAGGATGTGTCTGTGGATCTTATGGGACCATTTCCAGAATCGCGAGGCTTTGACATGATAATGGTAGTTGTGGATCGTTTTACCAAGAAAGCATACTTCTTGCCAACGAATTCCACAATCACATCATTAGGAGTGGCCAGACTTTTCCGTGATAATGTGTTCAGAGATCACGGACTTCCACAGAAGGTTATCAGTGACAGGGGATCTCAATTCATCTCTCAGTTCATGAAGGAACTATTTCGGCTGTTAGACATCGAGGGAAACCCTTCAACGGCGTATCACCCACAGACCGATGGACAGACAGAGCGGGTCAACCAGGAAGTGCGCGAGTTCCTTGCAATGTACACGAATGACAAGCAGGATGACTGGAGCAAGCATTTGGCGCTTGCTCAGTTTTGTCATAATGACAGAGAAAACTCGGCCACAGGTTTCACCCCGTTCTATCTGAATAACGGGAAACATCCAAGGAAGTGGAGTGATCCGAAGCTGACCACCAAGGTAGCGGACGTGGAGAAGTTTGTGTCAAACGCGCAAGAAGCGTGCGACATAGCAGCAGAGAATCTGGAAAAGGCAGCTGAACGCATGGCTAAGCAGTATGACAAGGGAAAACGCCCTGCTAGGGAATACCAAATCGGTGACAAGGTTTATGTGAACGCAGAACATCTTCCACATGTACGAGCATCCAAGAAGCTTGACGGCAAGTTCTACGGACCATACAAGGTGTTAGAAAAAATCGGTTCTGCCGCATACCGACTGGATCTTCCTAAGTCATGGAAGGTATACAACGTTTTCAACGAAGTATTGTTGAAACCCTACGTTCAACCGGCTTTTCCGGATCAAAAGCGGAAGGAGGAAGAGTTAAGTGCGAAGAGAGCAGAGGAGGAAGCAAAGGTGCAAGGCGAAGAGTATGAAGTGGAAGAAGTTTTGGACAGTCGCGTACAAGGTCGAGGTATCCAATACCTTGTCAAGTGGAAGGGATTCCCCGTTGAAGAGTCCACCTGGGAACCACTCAAGAATTTAGAGAACGCCGGAGAGGCGATTCAGGATTTTCACCAGAAACATCCTAACGCGCCTGCTTCCCGACGGTTACCCAAGGATGCATTCCGGAGGTATCAAAACCACACCAGTACGATTGTTCCAAAACGGCTGTTTGGATGGGAAGACGGCAAGTTCGAACGTGATTATCGTGAACGCTTGGAGCGCAAATGGCGCAAGTGGAAGGGCAATCGTGCGGCACTTTATGCCCTCCCGGATGACGACCCCGACATGGTTCGTGTGGAACCGAACCCTTAAGGGGGGGGTAATGTTACGATTCGACGGTTAGTGGTCACGGCGGGTGACACGAGTGACGGAAAGGTGCCCATGGAAGCGCCCTAGCTTATATCAGCAGGGCATGTGGCTAAGGGGAGGCGGACACGAGGGGGCCATGAGGCGAGGGGTATATAGTAGTAGTTGAAGCCTGAGAACCCCCAGGCTCTTGATAGTCACTGTCGTAGACAAGTGCTACAGAGTTCTTTCTTTTCTTCCTTGTCCCTCTGGTTGTGCGACCTGGTCTACCGACCTCGTAACAGAAGCGCTCAACATCCTTCCGCATTTGTGGCCACCAGAAATTGCGAGTAAGGCTTTCCACTGTCTTGACTACCCCTGAATGCCCCCAGGAGTGATGAATCTGAATCAAATTGCCCCTGATTTGCGCGTCCGCTGGAACATAAATCTGACCCTTCCATTCAACTAATCCTTTCTCGATTTTAAAGTCAGGGTCCTGTTGTTTGATGCCTTGTCAAACCTGATTTTCCCATTGCCGAGCCGAGACCTTTTGAATCTCCTTAATGATGTCCTCGATTGCCTGATCATCATCATAGATCCTTATGAACAAATGATCCTTCAGGAGTATCACTCCTTCATTATCATTGTGTCCCTTTTCATGTCCTGCTCTCCTTGACAGTAAATCCGCTTTTGAGTTGGATTTCCCGGACCGGTGTTTAATGATGAAGTTGAACTCCTGTAAATCCGTGACCCATCGTGCCTGCCATCTATTCAGGTTTTGTGGCTTTCGGAAGTATGTGAGGTTTTGATGATCCATTAAAACCTCGATTTGTTCCTTTGCACCTTTCAGGTAATGAGACCATTCGTAAAACGCATGCATGACTGCAAGCATTTCCTTGTCATAGATCTCATAGTTCCGTTCAGCTTCATTCAACGACTTCGAAATAAATGCCACAGGTCGCCATGTACCGTCCTTGCTTTGTTGGGACAAAATTCCGCCAATTGCAAAGTCAGATGCATCTACTTCAACACAAAATTGACCATCATCATCAGGAATTTTAAAGACTACCTCCCTTGCCACAAGATCTTTCAATCCCTGAAAGGCCAAAGTCTGCTGATCCGTCCAGAGCCACCCCACCTTGCCAGTAAGACCCATCAGTGGCTTTGCCATTTTAGCAAATCCCGGTACAAAGCGCCGATAAAAGTTAATAAAGCCCAAAAACTGCTGGAGTTTGCGTTTACAGGTAGGAACCGGCCAATCAACCACCACCTGCACTTTGCCTTTTTCCATCTGGATGGAGTCCTGACTAATGACTAATCCCAAAAAGTCGATTTGAGGTTGATCAAACCAGCATTTCTCCGGTTTCAGCGATAACTTGTGATTCTCTAATTTGGCCAGGATACGATTAACATGCATCGTGTGTGTGTCCTGTGATTGGGAAAACACCAAGATGTCATCCATATAGATAACCACCCATCCTTCAGCAATCTCCTGCCAAAAGATATCATTCATCATCGTCTGAAACGTCGCTGGGGAATTACAGAGACCAAAAAACATGACTAAAGGTTCAAACAGGCCCCGATGAGTTTTAAAAGCTGCTTTCCACTCATCACCTTCTTTAATCCTAATGTTATTATAGCCCCATCGGATATCCATTTTGGAAAAGACTTTGGCTTTTGATAACCGATCTATCAATTCACCAATCAAAGGTAATGGGTATCGGTTCTTTCTCGTGATGTCATTCAATTTCCTATAGTCCTGTACTGGTCTCAATTTACCATCCTTCTTTTTGACAAAGAAAAATGGTGATGCCTGCTCAGAGGTGCTTGGTCTAATCCGTCCGGACTTCAAGTTTTCTTCTAAGAACTCATTCAACTGTTCCTGTTCTTCTTTATTCAACGGGTACACTTTACAGTCAGTTGGCTGTCCTCCTGGAATAAACTCAATGGCATGATCCCATGGCCGTCTTGGGGGTAATTCATCAAAAGTTTCCTTCTCAAACACTTTTCTGTATTTGAGATAATGTCCTGGCACCATCTCCTCCAATGATCGCTTTTTACTAGCCAGTGCCTCCTTTGCTGCAATGTCGGTTGAGAGTGGTCGTAACTTCAACTCTTCCGATCCTATATGTACAGCCAGTAGACGTTCTCCATCTTCCAAGGATTCAGTTTCATTCACCTCCTCCTCAGGTTTGCTCACACTGGATTGGTTCCAACACGTCCCTGGGCATTGGCTAAAGGTGACTTCCTGCTTTTTCCAATTCATACTTGGATTGTGCAGTTGCTGTTACAATTCTCTTTTCCCTTTGTTAATGGACTACATTTACTCATTACAAACCCATAGCTATGCTTGGACATTATCTCCTTTTATAGCTACCTTCACCTTTCCTTTCTCAGATAGCTATGCTCTTTCCCCTTTAGTTCCTATTGTTCTCTCAACGTATATAAACCCCTCTCATGTACCGTAGTTCTTTAGTTCCAACTTAGTCGAATCTTATCCATAACTTGAACGCTCTTTTGCTTGTCGTCTCAACTGCTCTCCTCGCTCTCTCTCTAGCCTTCGTCATCGTCAGACTTAGTGCCTAGAACCCTTGTCCAGTGATTGGGAACAGACCAAGACTCTGTTTGTTGCTGAAGACTTGGACGCTGAACGACGTTGTGGACATCGACTGTAACATAAGTTGGAACTCAGGACCAGCTCAGGGTATCACCCCTAGCCGACACCATTGAGACCCGCAGCTCTCAGGAACGACCCCCGAACGGATCCATCACCTATAAGGGGAAATACTACCTTGGACGACGAGAAGTTTTTCTCTACCAACGAACCTGGTACTTTGTTACAGAAGGACGGAAACAAAACAAACCAGTCCCAGACAAATATTTTTCAGGAGACTTCTACTCAGGAGCCTTTGAATTCGATTTACCCGATCAAATCTACCTAGACTGGGGTAGTGAAGTACAAGGAGAACCGCTCTACCTTGTTAAGGAACCAGAAAACAAACCAGGAAGGACCCTCTATAGGAAATTCTTTAGTGGAAGCGACCGACACGGAATCACAGCTAGCCTTTTAGCAGAGTGGGAGGAATTACTACAAATTGAACAAGCCAAGCTTGAGGAAAACCCGTTTGATACAGATTACTCGAAACAAGGACCACCCCCATCTCCGAAACCCAGAACTCCGAGTAGAACCCCTACTCCAGAACCAAAACCGATCACCAGAACACCAACCCCTGAACCACCAATTAACCCCAAACCACCGATCACTCCTGAACCAAGAATGGCATCTGAAACCAGTGCTAGCTCTAAAGGAGATATCAAACCGCAGCCTATACGACCTTTTACAGGCAAACGAATCAAAGCAAGGTCATTTCTAGGACAGCTTGAGGATTACTTTACCCTCAACGAACAGAACTATGAAGGAAAAGATGAGAAGAAAGTTAGATATGCACTCGCATGCATGGGACCAGAACTAGACGACTGGAAAACTATTATCCGAAGCGAATTGAATGACAACAGAGGCAGTACCACAGCCACATTCAAATGGAGCAACTATGAAGCATTTGAAACACGTTTCATCAATGACTGGGGAGAAGTCAACAGCGCCCTTCGAGCCCTGAACAATCTATCCAAATTAAGAGTTGGAAACGGTGTTTCAGTCCCAGAATACATCAGAAAATTTTGCATGGATATAGGAACCTCTGGACTCACTGGAATACCCGCTCAGTTGCAGGCATTTGTCAAAGGATTACCATTAGAACTTGCTAGAACGATCTTACAGGACCAAAGAAAGATTAAAACAATGCAAGAAGCCTATGATAAGGCTGAGGATCACCATAACGCTTGGGACATGACAGGACAGGGGAACAGGAGAACCAATGATGGATCTGGAACACGTTTCAATCGAAACAACAACCGATCCAGAACAATCAGAGCTATAAATACCACGACTCCTAGCCGATTGACAGATGATCAAAAGGAGGAATACCGAAAGACTGGCAAATGTTTCAGATGTGGAACACAGGGACACATCTCCAGGAACTGCCCGAAACGCAATGATGCGTCTTCATCCAGGTCTTCTTATCAGAATAAGGCTGTCCGTTCTGTCACTGAGGAACAACAGAAGGAAGAAGACGAACCAGCAAAGAAAATTAGAGCAATCTTTTCAGCAATGTCTACTGAAGAGAAGAATGCCCTCTTAAACGAATTCGAAAACGAGGGTTTTTAGTTAGGAAGCGTCACTCAGCAGTTGGCCCTTCCTTATTATCGAGATCTGAACAGTTAGCGCTTGATTCTGTAATAGTATTATCCAACAATGACAAGCGCATTTTGTTAACTATCAAATTGACCGATTTACCTGCTGGAACATCTGCCCTAATCGATTGTGGAGCAGAAGGAAACTTCGTAGATGAGGGAGCAGTGAAAGAGCTCAGGAAAGAATGACTTAAGAAACCAATCAAAGTCAGAAATGCAGATGGAACAGTAAATGCGAAAGGAATGATCACACATCGGACCAAAATATGCTACATGATCGAGGGACAGCAGTTTATCAATTGGTTCTGGATCACTGAACTAGGCGATCAATGAATGATTCTAGGAATACCTTGGTTAGAAGAAAATAACCTGATCATCAACTGGTGAGAGAAATCTCTGAAAATTGGAGACCTGGACACATCGCCAAAAGCAATCTGGCAGCTAGCCCTTGACTCCCAGCAATGGGGCGAGGATGACTATTGGATTAGAGTTAAAACATCGGCATCACAGGAACTAGAGCATAGGTTAAAGAAAGACGAACCATCCACCACTCTACCTACAGAATACGAGCAATGGCACACCATCTTTGACAAGAAGGCATCAGAACGCTTCCCATCCAGTCGACCGTGGGATCACGCAATCAACACAAAAGAGGGTTTCGTCCCAAAAGCTAGTAAACTTTACCCTCTATCAGTCAAGGAACAAGGACTGTTAGACGACTGGATTGATGAACAACTCAAGAAAGGATACATTAAACCATCTACATCACCGCAGGCGTCACCATTCTTCTTTGTAGCAAAGAAAGAAAGTGGAGCACTTCGACCCTGTCAGGATTACCGATACCTGAATGAATGGACCGTCAAAAACGCATATCCCCTTCCCCTTGTTTCCGATCTCATGACTAAATTACGAGGCGCCAAGTATTTTACCAAACTAGACCTCCGATGGGGATACAACAATGTTCGAATCAAGAAGGGAGACGAATGGAAAGCAGCCTTTATTACCAATCGAGGGCTCTACAAACCAACAGTAATGTTCTTTGGATTATGCAACTCACCGTCAACCTTTCAAACTATGATGAACGAGTACTTTAGAGACATGATCAATGAAGGATGGCTGATCATTTACATGGACAACATGTTAATCTGTGCGGAAACACTAGAACAGCTGGAGGAACAGACAAAACGAATTTTACAGTGGTTACAAGATAACGATCTATTCCTGAAACTCAAAAAATGCAAGTTTGCCACACAGGAAGTTGAATTCCTAGGAATGATCATCACCCCTGGACGCATTCAGATGGACCCAATAAAGTTAGCAGGGATCACTGATTGGCCAGTTCCTACCACAGTCAAACAAGTCTGATCATTCCTTGGATTTGGGAACTTTTACCGACGTTTCATTGGGAATTTTGCTGCCATTGCTAAACCACTTACCGACCTCACTAAGAAAACAGAACCATTTGACTGGACCACTGAACGGAACAATGCTTTTGAAATCCTGAAGAAACGATTTGCATCTATGCTGGTATTATTAATGCCAGATCCTACTTGACCCTTTATCCTTCAAACCGATGCATCGAATAAGGCAATAGGAGCAGTCTTGAAACAAGCAGATGAAACAGGATCTCTACATCCCTGCAGATTTATCTCACATGCATTAACACAAACGGAACAGAATTACCAGATCTACAATCAAGAACTCTTGGCAATTATCAAAGGATTGATGACCTGGCGACACTTACTACACGGATCACCCCACACCACTATAGTTCACTGTGACCACAAGAATCTGTCCTACTATCAAACCGCCCAACGCTTAACGCCCAGACAAGCTAGATGGTCATCCCTATCATCAGAATTTGACCTACGCATTGAGCATGTCCCTGGCACAAAAATGTTTGAAGCGGATGCCCTATCCCGACACCCTGATCATATGGGAAACAGTGAATTACAGGAAGACATTGTAGTCCTACCAGAGGATCGTTTTATTCACCTTATTGCAGAAGATCTAGTCACAGAAATTCAGAAAGCAATGTCAAAAGACGATTTCGGACGTATTCTAATTGAGGTCATCACCACGCACCGCGCCCCACCAATCAAATCGAACATACAAGATTGGTCTTATACTAATGGCATTGTTCACTATCTCGGAAAGACCTACATCCCTGACCAAGACGGATTACGAACCAGATTGATTAAAGAAACGCACGAAGCACAATCATCAGGTCACCCTGGACGATTAAAGACTCTTGAACTCCTTAAACATGATTACTGGTGGCCCAGAATGTTCAAACATGTCAGAGAGTGGATAGAAGGATGCACCCTCTGTCAACAAATGAAGATTAATACGCACCCAAATGTACCTGCCCTTCACCCAATTCCGTCAAAGGCAACCCATCCTTTTCAACAAGTAACCCTTGATTTCATCACTGATCTACCCCTTTCCGATGGCTTTGACTCAATCCTGGTCACGGTGGACCATGGTCTTACAAAGGGGGTAATTTTCACACCTTGCAAGAAGACAATCGATGCACTAGGCACTGCGGAACTTTATGTCTCCGAAATTTTCAAACGGTTTGGCCTACCCGATGTTTGATCTCGGATCAAGGACCACAGTTCTCCGCAAAAGTATTTCAGGAAATACGAAAAGCATTAGGAATCGACCATAGAATGAGCACAGCCTATCATCCACAGACTGATGGAGAAACAGAACGAGTCAACCAGGAATTAGAAGTCTACCTTCGAATGTTCTGCTCCAATGAACCACATCTATGGAAACCACTTCTCCCAATAGCCAAGTTTGCTCACAACAACCGACATCATGACACAATCAAAACTTCCCCATTCAGATTAATGTATGGGACGGACCCTGTTGCGCTTCCCACAGCTACAACACGAATGACCACGCCAGCAGCAGAGGAACACCTTCAGTTCCTAAGGAAAGCCAGAGAAGAAGCGCTAGCAGCACACAAACTAGCAAGACAATTGATAGCAAGACAACGCAAGGACAAAGCAATACAATTCGAAAAGGGCACCAAAGTATGGCTTGAGAACCGAAACCTTCACATACCATATCAGTCCAGAAAACTAGCACCAAAACGAGAAGGACCCTTCGAAATCGAACAAGTGATGGGACCAGTAACATACAAATTGAAACTCCCGAAACAATGGCGCATTCACCCTGTGTTTCATATGTCACTCCTTACCCTGTATAGAGAAACGACTGCGCACGGCCCGAATTATGTGAAACCACCCCCTGATCTCGTAAATGGACAAGAGGAATTCGAGGTAGAGGCAATTCTAGCCCACAGGAAGCGAGGCACAGGCTACCATTATCTAGTTAAATGGAAAGGATATGGATCGAATGACAATTCTTGGGAACCCACTTGCAATCTTACAAACGCCACCAATATCCTATCGGAATATCAACAATGCCGACACCTCTGAACCATGACTCGATACAGAAACCGTCACATTTTGAAACAAAATTACCACTATACAAAACGGAACTGCTCAACACTCTCTCAATACACTATAGCTCTTAAAGAAAAAACCGTCTACACCCACATACAATACCTCCCCTTCCGACACGCTCCTAGAGCACCAAACCCACTGGGAAAACTCACCCGAATTATGGCGGTGATTACATGCTACTACCGCACCCCTCGACTTGATCACCGTCACCAAAAGAACCCTTCAGGAACAACAGAGTTCCCCTGCAACGCCATCAAGAACTATCTTCCCAAGTACCATGACCTACAATTCTCAGCCGACAACCTACCTGCCTATAATAACGATCCGCCCGCCTACCAACGCCTAGTCATCAAAAGCAGCAATGTTTATGAAAGCGCTCATGGAAGACTGCTATGCCCAGAAGAATATAAGCAGATGGATGAGATCACTAAACAGATATGGGAATGTAGCACACAAATTTGGTTAATTAACCGAAGAATCAGAATACCAGGGAGACCTCGCATTCTCTTAGAAGACATCCTCGATGAGCTGGAATATTTGTCGATTGCACTAGGAGAAGTAATAGCGGATATTATCAGGAGAATCAGAAGATTCTTAGTCACCCCAACAACGACACCAGGAATTGAACACTTAAATTTGTTAACCAGGTTCATCACGACAGAACAGGAACTCCTCACTGACCCTGCAATCGAAGACCCACTGGACACAGAAAGTTGGGACTCCGACACGGAAATCAGCGATCTGGAACATGTATAAATTCTCCAGGTATTGTCACCTAATGCCAATAATCATATTATACCAATATGTTCACCTTCTTTGCTCTCGCCGCCTACTTCTTCACCTTGACTCTCCTCTCCTGCGCTCATTGGCACATCGATGAAACCGTCGCCGCCCTCTCGCCCTTCATTGCCATCCCAGACCTACCACTAGAGGTCTTCATTGAAAATACCACTGTCGTCCACTTCGAGGACGATGATTTACACATCCACCCCGCCGACCTACTCCCTCAAGTATACCCTGACAATCACCACCTTCCTCATTTTGCCCAATTCGTCAAGAGAAACACTACACTCACTGTTGTCGCCGATGCCCTCGCCACTGCCACTTGCTCTATCACCAATCTTTCCTCCGCCACTGATAATCTCGCCGCCCTCACCCTCACTATAGACCCACACGAGATGACCTATGAGGAACGCGATTCTTTCCTCCGGAATGCGCAAAACTTGCACAGAGCTGCTGAAGCTCTCAAATGGAAGGTGGAAACGTCAACGAAAGAGCTAGACAACGCTGTCAAGTGGGCTGAGTCTAGAACGGACCATGGCTGGACGACCTCCGGCTGGTAGAAGTCGGTGACTTCTTGCATACAAAGGGGGTAATGTTACAATTCTCTTTTCCCTTTGTTAATGGACTACATTTACTCGTTACAAACCCATAGCTATGCTTGGACATTATCTCCTTTTATAGCTACCTTCACCTTTCCTTTCTTAGATAGCTATGCTCTTTCCCCTTTAGTTCCTATTGTTCTCTCAACGTATATAAACCCCTCTCATGTACCGTAGTTCTTTAGTTCCAACTTAGTTGAATCTTATCCATAACTTGAACGCTCTTTTGCTTGTCGTCTCAACCGCTCTCCTCACTCTCTCTCTAGCCTTCGTCATCGTCAGACTTAGTGCCTAGAACCCTTGTCCAGTGATTGGGAACAGACCGAGACTCTGTTTGTCGCTGAAGACTTGGATGCTGAACGACGTTGTGGACATCAACCGTAACAGTTGCAGCCAGTCATGCCCCAAAAACAAATCTGTTTTTCCAAGCCGTGCCACGCAGCAGTCCATGACTTCTTCATGGTCTCCAATCCGTAGTTTGAACTGAACCATGTATTCAATATTCCCCATGGTATTACGAGTCCCATCTGTGTTATAGACTGGTACTGGCCGTAAAAGGCATTGCTTGTTCATCCGATGCTTTTCCACGAACTCATCGTTAATGCACGATCCTGTGCATCCTGAGTCAACTAAAGCCATGACAGGAATTGTGGATCCTGTATCCATAGTAGTTATGATTCCTCTAAGGTTCATTTCTTGTTTTCCTGAAGCTTTGACAATTTGTTGTCGCAACTGTATCAAGTTCCACATTGCTTCGGATTCTGGTTGTTGGTTCAGCTCCTTCAATAGTTGCGGTGTTACTTCAGATAAATGTTTCTCATGAACCCATCCCTTCAAGCAGTCTATAGCAATAGCTTCGCTTTGTTGCCATATCCTTCTCATTACCCACGCAGGGGTCCATTGCTTAATCCTGGGTTTGGTGCTCACACTTAAGTTTCGAATCCAATGAATATGAGAAGAATATTCATATAACAATCCTTGTACATTTACACAAGAGTCATTGTCCATTTTCGAAACTCTATCAGCCAGCAGCGCTGAGTGCTCGCCTACTGGCTTTTGCCAAAACCCTTTTCCTTTCCGAGTTCTTTCCATTGCTCCTCTGTGAGCTCTTCTATTTTAACCTCTCTTGCTCTCCACTTCCCTTTATCCTTCCACCTCGGTTTTCTTGGTTCCGGGCATTCTCGTGCAAAGTGTCCTTCTTTGCCGCAATTGTAGCCACTTCTGGTAACTGATTTCCTATTTTTATCCACATCCATAGCGTTTGGGTCTTTGGATGTTGTCAGCGTACTATATTGAAACTGGTTCGGTTTACTATCCTTAGCAACCGTTTTTTCTTTGTAGCCGCCTTTTTGTTTATCCGGCCCGTATGCCTCCGTTGCCTTACGATAAGCTCGGGCAAGCTCTATTGCCCGATCCTGAATCTGCTTCAGGGTTGCATCATCCCCTAGGTTTCCGTGTCTGATCAAGTCCCATCCTAATGCAGGGTTGATGTTTTGCTTAAACAGCGCAATCAGCGCCCTGTTGTCCCAACCGACCAATGGTAGTAATGCATTGAACCAGACCACGTGATCTTCGATCATCGTATTTCCTTGCTTTAATGCCAAGATCGTGTCCGTTGCTTTTTCTCATGTCTCGGTTGACATGAAGAATTCATGCATTTGCATTGCAAAGTCCTCCCATGAAGTGAAAGGGAACTGGTTCCGCAAGGGTCGTCGGATCTTGTGGTTGTTTACTATTACACCTTGATTGAGTGATGCCCAAGACAAACCGGTCGGCCATCCAGAATTAACTATTTCATTTTGATATTCTTGGTCTGCATCCTGGACTGCCTTGAGTTTAACTCCTGCCCAATCTCCTGCTTGGTTGTCCTTTCCTTTCCTGATTCGATACAGACAAATAGAGATCTTTCGATCTAATTGGGTTTCACAAGCCAGTGTAAAATAAGTTCTCATTTGCCTTAACCACCCATCTACCATTCGAGGGTCTCCTTCGTAGTAATTGGGCATTTCTGCTTTAGTAAGGGGTGTAGGTGGCGGTATGGGGTTGGCCCGTCAGTACTCATTGACTATTCCGGCTACCACTTGCCCAATTGCTGTGATGGTCTCCTCCCGCTGCACTTGCTGTCTCTGGATGACGTTTTCCTGAGCAGCAATCTGTGCCGTGGTCGCACCTTGAGGAGCCGGTTGTTCTGTGTCTTCCGCCCAAACCGTTCGCCATCCAGTCATGGCGTTGTACAAATGTGCCATCATATCGGCGGTGAACCGGAATGCCCTGAGCCGCTTATGTCCTGATCCAGACCGATTCATTAAATCCAAATGCGCCCATCCATCATACCCATTCATTTGCTTATCAATGTGATAGCAGTGTTCCAGACCGTGGGTTCGACGAATCGAGATTCTAATTCGTTCGTTTCGTAGATTGGGATCCCAGGATACTACTTCATGAATTTGTGGGTATGCTGGCCAGTTGTATTCGTCCCAATATTGTGCTTTGATCAGGAATAAATAGCAAAATCCAGGAATGTCCGGATGAAGCATGTATCTGTCATAATGAGGTTTCGGATACGGGTATGGAGTGGAAATATCTTTTTTAATTTCCCTCCTCCAGTTGTTGATTTCCCGTTTCTGTGCTTCTGTATTGGACAAGCTGGGTGCATTGAGATCTTCTTTCATCCAATCCAAAGGATTGGCAACAGACCCTCCGTTCCAAGTCCAATCTGCTCCCTGAGTTCGAGTTAATGCTCTACTCGGTCCGAATGCGCTGATGACCGCCTGGGAGTATGATTTTTTGACCGTAACCTGTCCTAATTCAGGTAGAGATCGGACCGATGGATTTTTGGAGACTCCTTGTACAAACAAGGATATGGTTACGGGTGATTTGGATCTTGGTTTCTTTGACTTCCCTTGTCCTCCAAATCTAGCTCGTTTGTTAAATTTTCCATGCCGCTCCAGGCGTTCCAGATCCTTCCAAGTGTAGATCTCATCCTTCTTGAGACTTAATTCCACCCATTCTAGTACATGGAATTTATCCGGTTTTACATTATCCTGCAAACCAAAGACTGCAGAGTAATCTCTAAGTTCAGGTTCCCAAGAAAGAATTCTTTCCAGTGTAGGCCACTCCAGCCAATGGAATTGGTTATGGAATTCCTTTTTAAACAGATACAGGTAACAGTATCCGTTTACCTTCCATGGTGCTGTTTTAGGAATAGCCATTGTATAGGATCCAGGTAACACCGGTTTCTCCTTTGAGATTCCTTGGACCCACCGCTGTGTGAACTCAACGTCCTCTCCTAATTTGGACAGGAAATAATCATGATCTGGTGGCGTGAAAATTTCGTCCTCTCCATACTGGGATATGCGGGGTGGTGTATAGTTTCTTGGCAGCCTCCATTTGACATACGCGGAAAGATATGGATCATATCTTTCTCCTCGGAGCCTTTCCTCGTTTTGGAGTCGCCGCTCATTCCTCATGACTCGCCCTGCATTCATGATATTCCCATTTAAGGCATGCATCAACCGATTCCTCTCTTTTGCCGTTAAGATCAGGCCGTCATGTTTCAATGTGTATACATTGAAACTGATTAACAATAATTCGATATTGGAGGGCATATTGAATAATGCCTCCCGCACCGCTGATCCTGGTTCTAACTGATTTAGAACATCCTCCAGGGTCTTCCTTTCCTTTTCTATCTGCTGCTCAAGTTCCTTGAACCGACGCTTTTGTAATAGTTGCTCATGGCGTAGTTTTAATAGCTCCTGCCATGCGTCTTCTTGTTCCTTGATGGCTGCTTCTTCAGCGCGCCATGCCGCTAGTTTCTCCTGATGTTTCATTTCCTTTTGAAGACGTCTTTGTTCCTTCTGCCAATGCTGCCACGCCCTGACATGTGCATCTCGAGGTCGGTTATCGGTCCGAGCCTCCTTGGTTACTGTAGTAGGTGATTTCTTTGCTGCGCACCCCTGTGCCCATCCAATTGAGAAGATGATCCCGATTTCTTCAAGGGTCATGCCGGCCCTTGGCAATACGTAGTTGAACAGCCCTGCCATTCCAATTTGTGTTGATCTTCCTAGATCCGCGATTCCAATGACGCCTCAAGTAGAGGGATGTCGCCTCTTCTTCTGTAATAGTACTTCCTAATACTACTACTGTTCGATGCAGTCAATAACACACCCACACTTGAATGTTTGATTTAATTCCTTCAACTGACCCAGATGTGTGGTGCCCGGGTTTTCACTGAGATGTCCTTGTGCTCAGATCAATAGATCCAATACGTAATTGGTATTCTCAGACTGTATCTCCTTGATACACGACACACAAATGGATTGTCTTCGAGGGTTCCACCCCCTTTTCTGCAATACTAGTGCTGGTGCCTGTAAGACCCTGCCCGGTCGACTACAGCGCGCTCCAAACTCTCGTCTAGTATTGTTTTGTTGCCAGTAGCCAATTGGCCGTAGTCACCTTACAACGGTAAGATGAGGCTATCTGTTGTCAATTTCGGTGTCGCCTAGATTCCTCAAGGCTGTCTGTAGACACGTGCCGTAACGTGTACAGAGTCAGACGGTTTGCTGAAACTGAGCTCTCCTTGTCACTGCCCGCGACGACGAGCAAGACTTGCTCCGCGCTATGACCAACGACGAAGGGTGTGATGTAGAAGACTCTAGATTATGTTAGGACTAATCCTTGACACAATCACAAGCTTCAGAGGAGAAAAGATAGATTGAGACGAAGCTAAGACACAGTAGTCTGTAACCTACAAGGAGGAAACAATCTAGAGTCTTAAGGACTCCTACCTACAGAATGCACTCCTTATGTACCTTAGCCGTTGGTCTGTGCGCACAGTCTGCGCAGCCACTAAGGCTATGCACGCGCAGCAACAAGACCCAGACCCATCTCCCAGACCTGTCCGGACTCACCCAGACTCCCGGTCCCTTCCCGCGAATGCTGTTTCACCCAATACCCCCTAATAGCCTTGATCGTATAGCCACCCTGGGTTATGTAATTCTCCTGCCATATCTGGATAGGGGTCCCACGCCGTATGCTCGCGTCTTGTTATACGTCCGTAGGCCTCTGAATAAAATAGAGAAAAATACAGAAAAAGTCCATATTGTAACATGAAAGTCCATATCGTAACAGCTGTGACCTGTGTAAAAGAAACTGAGATGGAACTCATACCAGTTCCGACAACTGATGCGCTCTGTTGAGTGGCTTGAGTGGTTGCATCGATGACACCTTGAGTGCTAGCATGGTTAGTGCCTGAGAATTGGTTTGCCAGTGACACTGGCATAGTGAACAATTTTCGCAGTTGGTAGACAATACCTTGTGCAAGGTGATCTTCAAGGCTCTTGATTATGTTATGAGGTCGGTAGACCAAGTCGCACAATCAGAGGAGAAGAGAAGAAAAGAAAAGAAACTCTGTAGCACTTGTCTACGACAGTGACTATCAAGAGCCTGGGGGTTCTCAGGCTCCAACTACTACTATATACCCTTTGCCTCATGGCCCCCTCATGTCCACCTCCCCTTAACCACATGCCCTGCTGATATAAGCTGGGGCACTACCATGGGCGCCTGTCCATCACTCTTGTCACCCATTGTGACATAAATCCATCGAATCGTAACACTGTATCAGGAAACAACTGTGCATGGCCCAAATTATGTGAAACCACCCCCTGATCTTGTAAACAGACAAGAAGAATTCAAAGTTGAAGCAATTCTGGCCCACAGGAAGCGAGGTGCAGGCTACCACTACCTAGTTAAATGGAAAGGCTATGGATCAAATGACAATTCTTGGGAACCTGCCCACAATCTTGCAAACACCACCAACATCCTATTGGAATATCAACAACGTCAACACCTCTGAATCATGACTCAATACAAGAACTGCCATATTCTAAAGCAAAATCACTATTATACAAAATGAAACTGTTTGTTATGAGGTCGGTAGACCAGGTCGCACAACCAGAGGGACAAGGAAGAAAAGAAAGAACTCTGTAGCACTTGTCTACAACAGTGACTATCAAGAGCCTGGGGGTTCTCAGGCTTCAACTACTACTATATACCCCTCGCCTCATGGCCCCCTCGTGTCCGCCTCCCCTTAGCCACATGCCCTGCTGATATAAGCTAGGGCGCTTCCATGGGCACCTTTCCGTCACTCGTGTCACCCACCGTGACCACTAACCGTCGAATCGTAACATTACCCCCCCCTTAAGGGTTCGGTTCCACACGAACCATGTCGGGGTCGTCATCCGGGAGGGCATAAAGTGCCGCGCGATTGCCCTTCCACTTGCGCCATTTGCGCTCCAAGCGTTCACGATAATCACGTTTGAACTTGCCGTCTTCCCATCCAAACAGCCGTTTTGGAACAATCGTACTGGTGTGGTTTTGATACCTCCGGAATGCATCCTTGGGTAACCGTCGGGAAGCAGGCGCGTTAGGATGTTTCTGGTGAAAATCCTGAATCGCCTCTCCGGCGTTCTCTAAATTCTTGAGTGGTTCCCAGGTGGACTCTTCAACGGGGAATCCCTTCCACTTGACAAGGTATTGGATACCTCGACCTTGTACGCGACTGTCCAAAACTTCTTCCACTTCATACTCTTCGCCTTGCACCTTTGCTTCCTCCTCTGCTCTCTTCGCACTTAACTCTTCCTCCTTCCGCTTTTGATCCGGAAAAGCCGGTTGAACGTAGGGTTTCAACAATACTTCGTTGAAAACGTTGTATACCTTCCATGACTTAGGAAGATCCAGTCGGTATGCGGCAGAACCGATTTTTTCTAACACCTTGTATGGTCCGTAGAACTTGCCGTCAAGCTTCTTGGATGCTCGTACATGTGGAAGATGTTCTGCGTTCACATAAACCTTGTCACCGATTTGGTATTCCCTAGCAGGGCGTTTTCCCTTGTCATACTGCTTAGCCATGCGTTCAGCTGCCTTTTCCAGATTCTCTGCTGCTATGTCGCACGCTTCTTGCGCGTTTGACACAAACTTCTCCACGTCCGCTACCTTGGTGGTCAGCTTCGGATCACTCCACTTCCTTGGATGTTTCCCGTTATTCAGATAGAACGGGGTGAAACCTGTGGCCGAGTTTTCTCTGTCATTATGACAAAACTGAGCAAGCGCCAAATGCTTGCTCCAGTCATCCTGCTTGTCATTCGTGTACATTGCAAGGAACTCGCGCACTTCCTGGTTGACCCGCTCTGTCTGTCCATCGGTCTGTGGGTGATACGCCGTTGAAGGGTTTCCCTCGATGTCTAACAGCCGAAATAGTTCCTTCATGAACTGAGAGATGAATTGAGATCCCCTGTCACTGATAACCTTCTGTGGAAGTCCGTGATCTCTGAACACATTATCACGGAAAAGTCTGGCCACTCCTAATGATGTGATTGTGGAATTCGTTGGCAAGAAGTATGCTTTCTTGGTAAAACGATCCACAACTACCATTATCATGTCAAAGCCTCGCGATTCTGGAAATGGTCCCATAAGATCCACAGACACATCCTGCCATGGTTGACCAGGTACGCTGTTGGGTCGTAGCGGTGCTGCCCTCTTCGTTCTGTCCGGTTTGACAGTTTGGCACGTCCTACACCCCGTAACGTACAACTTGACATCCCTGGCCATTCGCGGCCACCAGTAATTCCGTGTAATGACCTCCAAGGTCTTGTCAATCCCGTAATGTCCCCACTCATGATGAATGTTAAGGATGGATTCTCGCACCCTTCGATTGACTGGGACGTAAATTCGACCCTTCCATGTAACGATCCCTCGTTCCAACTTGAAGTCGGGATCCTCGTTTTTGAGTCCTTCCACCACTTGTGACTCCCATTGCCGCTTGTTAATTTTGGCAATCTTTTCCTCCAACTCTGTCAACGCGTCGTCGTCATCATAAAGATGAACAAAAAGATCGCCTTTAAGGAGAATGACGCCTTCATTGTCAATCTCCTCCCCCTTATGGTCTGTCCTCCGGGACAGAAGATCCGCCTTACTATTGGATTTGCCGGAGCGATGTCGAATGACAAAATTGTACTCCTGCAAGTCCAAGATCCAACGCGCCTGCCGGCGATTAATATTTTGTGGCTTCCGGAAGTAAGTGAGATTTTGGTGATCCGTCAAAACCTCCACAGGAACCGCTGTGCCTTTCAAATAATGAGACCACTCGTAAAAGGCATGCATGACCGCCAACATCTCCTTGTTGTAAATCTCGTAATTTCGCTCCGCTGGATTAAGAGATTTAGAAATGAAGGCCACAGGTCGCCACAGGCCATCCGCCTGCTGTTGGGAAAGGATTCCCCCAATGGCAAAGTCCGAGGCGTCAGTTTCCACCCAAAACTGACCCTTATCTGCCGGGATGGCCAATACAACTTTGTCAGCAATACGTGATTTCAGACTTTCAAAGGCGCGTTGTTGATCGGCGGTCCACTGCCATTCATTATTACCCGTGAGAAGGGTTAACGGCTTGGAGATAGAGGCGAAACCCTTCACGAAGCGTCGGTAAAAGTTGACAAAGCCAAGGAATTGTTGAACATGCTTCTTGCACGCAGGGATGGGCCAATCCACTATGGCCTTGACCTTGGCCTTATCCATGCTGATCGAGTCGTGAGAGATAATTAAACCCAGGAACTCGATCGTTGACTTGTCAAACCAACACTTTTCCGGTTTTAGCGACAGTTTATGCGCCTGCAACTTGGCCAGTATCCGGTTGACATGGACGGTGTGGCTCCTTTGGTCCTTAGAGAACACCAAAATATCGTCCATGTAGATCACCACCCATCCTTCCGCAATTTCTTCTCGGAAGATGTCATTCATCATGGTTTGGAACGTGGCCGGGGAATTGGTGAGTCCGAAAAACATTACTAGAGGTTCGAAGAGACCCTGATTTGTTCTAAAGGCTGCCTTGTGCTCGTCACCTTCCTTAATATGGACGTTATTATATCCCCACCGGATGTCCATTTTAGAGAAGACTTTTGCATGTGACAGCTTATCGACAAGCTCTGAGATGAGCGGTAATGGATACCGGTTTTTGATCGTCATCTCGTTAAGCTTTCGATAGTCCTGCACTGGCCGGAGTGAACCATCCTTCTTTTTGACAAAGAAGAATGGTGACGCCATTGCCGACTTGCTTGACCGGATGCGGCCCGTCTCCAAATTGTCTTTGAGGAACTTCTCAAGTTCCTCCTGCTCTACGCGGCTTAGGGGGTAGATCTTGCAATCCAACATCTTGGCACCAGGTACCAATTCAATTGCATGATCCCAGGGTCGGCGTGGTGGTAGTTCATCAAAGGTCTGTTTCTCAAAGACCTTCCGGTAACCTAAATAGTGTTCAGGTACAACTTCTTCCAGGGTCCGGGTAATCTTATTTTCCGCGGCAATTTTGGTTGCCGTAGACTCATAAGCCCTGATCCATTCAGAGTCGACGTCTTCTCTTTGTACCGCCAACAGCCGATCTCCCTCATCCCAATGCACGCCACCTACTTCTTGCTCCTCCTCAGTGTCTTCGTCCTCGGGCTCCTGGGCTTTCGAATCTGGGTAGCATGCACCTGGACAACGACTGAATCGGAGTATGTTCTTACTCCAGTCGACATCTGGATTGTGGAATTTTAACCAATCGTGTCCTAGGAATAGATCTGTCTTCCCGAGGTTTGAAACACCAAATTCCCAAGTCTCCTCGTGCGTGTTGATTTTTACTTTCAACTGCACCATTTCTGACAATCGCCCGTCAATGTTTTCTGATCCATCGGCATTGTAAACAGGAATCGGATGGGGGAGTTTTCTCGTGTTGAGATTATTCCGCTTCACAAAATTCCTGTTCACACACGAGCCCGTACACCCCGAGTCCAACAAAGCCGATATCGTAACGGACTGTCCCGTTGTGACATCAGTAACCGTCATGGGTACGTTTAATTGACGTTTCCCAGTCCCTATTACTTGCTTAGGCTTGTTTCTTAAGTGGTTTAAGTACCAGGCCGTTTGCACCTCCGTCGCGCTATTTAGACTCCGTACCAGATCTTCCGTTACCTCTTCCGTCCTGGAGTCATGACTCCAGGATCGAAGAGATCGAAGGGCTTGACCAATGGGTTGTTCCCATATGCATCTCACCATCCATGGAGTCTGCCAGGGCCTCAAGCGATCTTTTCCCGTTGTAATGGGTTCATCCCTTAATTTTGTTGTTCTTAGTTCATAATCAATGCAATTTAACTTAATAAATTCGTTTGCATGACTAGTATTACATGGGGTCGAACTAGAACTACAGGCCTTCCGGTCGGAATGATTTCCGGTTGGCCGCTTCAAAAACCCAAGGCCTCGCTAATGGCCTTTTTGTCATCTTCGGTGGCGTCATCCAGCCACTCTTTCCATCCCATTTCCCGTACACGGGTCTTCCCTTTCCAATTCTTGGGACTTTTACAATCTCTGCTAATATGTCCCGTCTTTCCGCAGTTATAGCACACGATGGTGCTCTTTTTCCTATCTACATCCATGGCGTTGGGGTCCCTGGCGTTCGACGTTGTTGCTGCTGCTGGTGGTGGGCCTTGCGTTGCTCCACCAGTCCGAGTCGCAGGCGTTGGTGAAACCCTGTTATGGGTACCCTGCGTCCTCGCTGTCGATACCTGGGGTTGGTGCGACCCTTGCCCTGGATTCACATTATAAAACTTCTTGGCATCCTGCCAAGCCTTGTTCAGTTCCATCGCCTTTGTGTACCATTTCTCCAAATCCCCTGTAATGGTTCCATCTCCCGGCGCTCCTGTTTCAACGATCCTCAGTCCTAACTGGGGATGTAATCCTCTCCTGAATTGCGCAATGAGCGCAATCTCATTGTAGCCCGTAAGTTGGGCTAACCCTCTGAAGTCGACAATATAGTCCTCCACATTGCGCTTCCCTTGTTGTAAACCCTGAATTTTGCGGATTGCGTCATCCCGGGTTTCCGTCGTTAGGAAGAACTCGCGTGCTTCCGTGTCAAACTCCTGCCAGCTTGTAAAAGGTGGCTTATGTGCGAACGCCGCTTGCTCAATGTTCTCTACTCCGTCTAATAACGACATTATCCCGTGTCGTTCTTGCGCTAGGGTAGTTCCTGCTCTCCAGGTTCCTAACGCCTTCCGCTCTTCTCACTCCAATATGTTTTCTAGTATCTGTTGGAGCTTAACACCTGCCCAGTTCCCCGCACGGTTTGCTGACCCGCCCCGGATGTGCTGGAGTGCCATTGTCACTTGTCGTGAAACGGTCTTTTGTTTGGTTAACTGGAAATATATCGCCATGCTTCTTAACCAGTTGGCAATCAATTCCAGTTGACCTTCATAGTACTCCGGCATATCCAATTTGACAGTGGGTGCTGTCTCCTCCCTTGGTGGACGGAACAGTGTTTCCGCTACCGTACCGATTCCTTCTGCTAATGGCCTGATTCGATTCCTACGGTCGTTTTCTGAGCGTCCTTCCCATGTGGCATTCTCTGCTGTTGTCCCAAATACCGCGATATATGCGGTAACTAACATGAGAATCGCCGATACGAAGGCGTCGGTAACCGTGAAACCCACTCGGCGGTGGTCAGGTCCATACCATCTCCATACTTCGCGCGCTGGGGAACCCCACTCTTTGTCTTTCTCGACGTGGTAGATCTGGCGTTGTCGGTCGTATGACACTGTCACCTGGATCTCCTCATTTCGCATATCCTTTTCATAGAGGGATATTTCGACCCAAGATGGGTTTGCCTTCCATGCGAAACTTTTCCAGTACTGTGGCTTGAATAACCACAGGTAACAGAATCCCGGGGTTTCTGGTGTTACGTCCAGGTATCCCCTTTCAGGAAGCGCGTAGCCGTCCCACTGTCGTACTCGACTGACCCAGTCTTCAACGTTTATTTTATATTGGGGAACATCGTCCAGCCATCTGATGCTGAACTCGTGCTCTCCCCACACCCGCTCTACAGGTGACCTCCTTTGAATGCTGACGTTAGTAACGTTCTGCAGTATTCTCCGGGGATACACCACTCTTTCTTCGGGTTCCGCTCCCAAACGCACTGTTCTCCATCCCGCACCCACGCTCCAGTGAGTAAGCTCCTCAATATCCTTCCACGTATAGGTATCGACATCATCAACCTCCTCGGGTTGTGCCAATACTACGTGGAAGATTCCTTGCTCTGGTCCGTCCTGTAATTTGAACCATGTCGTTTCATCCCTCATCTCGACTTCCCAGGAGGAAATGTCGTATAGCGTAGGATATTTGGGCCAATCGAATTTGTCCCAAAATTCCCTTTTAAACAATCGCAGGTAACACCACCCACGAATCATGTGTTTGGGGATTTTAACCGACATCCTTGCGGTTCGTTTGGTTTTTGCAAAATCCGCTTTGGTTCTTGCTGGACCAGGAAAGACCGTCTCCACAGTCTTCCTCCATTCTTTCGTACGAGTGCGCTGCTCCTTCAGCGACTCTTCTCCCATTTCCTGCAGGAACATGGTTAGGCTGAGCCCGACAGTGCCGTCGAGTTCTCCTTTCCCTTCGTACTCCTTTGGTGTTGGGGGCGGCGCCATGGTGCGCGGCTTCGTCATTCTCAACGGGTCATACCGTTGAACTCGTAAGTAATGTGCCGAGTTCTTTATGTTTCCGTTGAGAGCGTGAACCAGTCTGTTCATGGCTTTTTGTGACAAATGCCAATGACGGCCCACCAGTACCAAATCTCGTTGCGTGCAATCGAATGCGCGCCTCACATAGCTAGCCAGAACCTGGAAATCCAATTCGATTTCAAATACCAGGTTCTGCTCGTCGTCGAATCCCTGTCCTCCAACTTTCTTCAGGTTGATGAAAGTGGACTGGGACCACTTCGACTTCTCATCGTGGATCCACTTGTTGCACTTTTGCATATGAACCCGATTGTAAAGCGACTGCTCCTGGTCGCCCAACTCAATATGAACACCCGGCATATTTTCCAACCGGTTGATCATCTCGTCGTACTTTGCGTAGACTTGCTTGTACAACGCCACTGCTGATTTTCGTTTGTTATCCCAACTCGCTTTTGGGATGAACCTGCCAACCAACTCATCGGCCGTGTATTTGAAATTTGGAACCACCTTGGTCCCACTCGGTGCTACTGCCGTTGGTGTTAAAGGCTTGACCTCCACTGCCTTCTTTGGTACCGCCGGCCTGCTTTGATGCGCCTTCTGCGCCCTTTCTTGGACACGTGGAGCTTGCGCCTTTTCTCTTGCGAGATGCGCCGCCTCATCACGTTCCTTACGCTCTCTAAGTAGCGCCTCCCACGCCTCGGCTTGTTCGGCCCGAGCCACTCTGTCAGCTTCGGCAAGAAGACGGCGTGTCTCCTCTACCTCGTGCCTACGGCACTCCGCGGCCTTGTGAATGATCCACCGACACACGTGCATATTGTGATCGGCGGGTACTGGCTGACGTGCCAGCCGTGCAAGTCGTCGCTGTTCGTAGGCTTGCCACCGTGCGTAGTTTGCGTTTTCACGAGCGCGCCACTCATCCTCGATTCGACTCTCGATGAGTCCCTGCAATAAAAACTCCGTCTTGCTCAGATCCCACACTGATCTGACGCAAGGAGCGTTCCTGTTCCTCCGCTGAGATGCCCTAACGGGGATGTCGCCTAGAGGGGTTCCACCTGTTCTCGGGGTCAATTTGGCACGATCGGCCCGCACCCCCGCAGAACTCTTCGATTTTAGTCCATCAAATGACACATGGGGATGGTGCCCGGGTCTTTGGTCAGGTGTCCTCGTGCTCAGGGAACTAGCCCCGATACGTGATTGGTGTCCTGACACTGTGCATCCTTGATACACGACACCCCCATGCGTTGTCTTCGGGTGTTTTCCCACCCTCTTCCGCTCCGCCAGCTGCCAGCCCCCCTGACCCACTATCCCAGGGCAGGACGGCACTCGCACCGTACGGAGTTTTGTCGCCTTAGAATCTGCGACCTGTGAAAACTGAACTGAGAAGGAACCCATACCGGTTCCAACGACTGATGCGCTCTGTTGAGCGACTTGAGAGTGTGTTGCGTCGACGACGCCTTGATGAGTAGCGCTGTCAGCGCCTGTGTTCTGAGTTGCCTGTGACGCTGGCATAGCGGTCGGGGTTCGCAGTCGGTAGGCGATACCTATGCGAGGTGGTCTTGTGAAGGCTCTTGATTATGTTACGAGGTCGGTAGACCAGGTCGCACAACCAGAGGGACAAGGAAGAAAAGAAAGAACTCTGTAGCACTTGTCTACGACAGTGACTATCAAGAGCCTGGGGGTTCTCAGGCTTCAACTACTACTATATACCCCTCGCCTCATGGCCCCCTCGTGTCCGCCTCCCCTTAGCCACATGCCCTGCTGATATAAGCTAGGGCGCTTCCATGGGCACCTTTCCGTCACTCGTGTCACCCGCCGTGACCACTAACCGTCGAATCATAACAGCTTCATATGAGGTTGCGAAACATGCCAAAAAGCAAAACCAGATCGACAGCCAAGAGCGGCACCATTAAATCCAAATGAAATCCCGGACGCACCATGGGAAGTCATTTCGGTCGACTTAATCGGACCATTACTGGATTCCAAAGGAAACAACATGATTATGGTTGTAGTAGATTGGTTCACAAAAAAGGCATACTTCCTTCCAACAACGTCATCAATAACGTCACAAGGAGTAGTGGTTCTATTCCGAGACAACATCTTCAGGGAACATGGTTTGCCAAGGAAAGTTATCAGTGATTGAGGACCGCAATTTGTCTCTAAATTCATGGACGATTTGTATGGAATCCTGGGAATACAGGCTAACAGATCCACGGCTTATCACCCGCAAACCAATGGGCAGACAGAACGCGTTAATCAAGAAGTCAAAGAATTCCTGACAATGTTTGTCAACCATCGACAGGATAATTGGAGTGATTGGCTTGCGGTGGCTCAATTTTGCCATAACGACCAGATACACTCATCTACTGGGTTTTCACCATTTTTCATGAACTACGGGAGACATCCCAACAAGGGGATGAACCCACTATATCAACCAAAAACCGTGGTCATGGAGGAACTAGTTAAAGAAATCGAGGATGTCCACGCCAAAGCTAAAACCGCGCTGGAGAAAACCGCTGAAGTAATGAAGAAGCAGTGGGATGCTCACAAAACACCAGCACAAAATTACCAACCCGGTGACAAGGTGTACCTTAGTACCGAAAATTTGCCAATGCTTCGAGCAACTAAGAAGTTAGATGGCAAGTTTGTGGGTCCCTTGGAAGTGGTGGAGAAAGTTGGCACATTGGCATACCAGTTAAAGATTCCCGCAGCTTGGAAAATCTACAACGTCTTTAACGAAGTACTCCTAAAACCCTACACTGCTCCAGAATTCCCCAATCAGATCGAAAAAATTGCCAAACATAAAGAGGCACAGATGGTGGAGGAATCTGAAGATGATGAGTACGAAGTTGAAGAGGTCATGGACAGTAGAGTCAGCGGACGAAACGGTGGCAGACTGGAATACTTGGTCAAGTGGAAAAACTACCCAGTGGAAGAATCTACATGGGAACCTGCAGAGAACCTTGCCAATGCTAAGAAGGAGGTTCAGAAGTTCCATAGGCAAAATCCAAGTGCACCCCAGCGACTGGCGATCACTGATTTACGGTTTAAAAATTGGCAAAACTACACGGATGCAAAGGCTCCCAAACAGTTGTTTGGTTGGGAAGATGGCAAATTCGAGCGTGACTACCTCGACAGATTAAAACGGAATTGGCAATGGTGGAAAGGCGACCGCAAACTCATCTACGCTGAACCCGACACGGAAGGGGCGTTCTCAAGAGACCTTGAGCGCGGTGGGCCGGTTAAACCCACGCTTGATTCCCCTAAGGCAAACCATCGCATGATATAGCGCTCGGCGCTGAAGCAATTTACGACCAACGCGTGACTTCCCGGGACGTGAAGTCTTAAGGAGGAGGTCATGTTACGATATGGACTTTCATGTTACGATATGGACTTTTTCTGTATTTTTCTGTATTTTATTCAGAGGCCTACGGACGTATAACAAGACACGAGCATACAGCGTGGGACCCCTATCCAGATATGGCAGGAGAATTACATAACCCAGGGTGGCTATACAATCAAGGCTATTAGGGGGTATTGGGTGAAACGGCGTTCGCGGGAAGGGACCGGGAGTCTGGGTGAGTCCGGACAGGTCTGGGAGATGGGTCTGGGTCTTGTTGCTGTGCGTGCATAGCCTTAGCGGCTGTGCAGACTGTGCGCACAGACCAACGGCTCAGGTACATAAGGAGTGCGTTCTGTAGGTAGGAGTCCTTAAGACTCTAGATTGTTTCCTCCTTGTAGGTTACAGACTACTGTGTCTTAGCTTCGTCTCAATCTATCTTTTCTCCTCTGAAGCTTGTGATTGTGTCAAGGATTAGTCCTAACAACAGCAGCTAAGGTGACAAAACTGTACTCAGTGCAAGTGCCGTCCCGCCCTGGGATAGTGGGTCAGGGGGGCTGGCAGCTGGTACAGCAGAAGAGGGTGGGAAAACACCCGAAGACAACGCAGGGGGATGCCGTGTATCAAGGATGCACAGTCTTGGAATACCAATCACGTATCATGGCTAGTTCCATGAGCACAAGGACATCCAAGCAAAGACCCGGGCACCACCTCCCTGTGTCACATGGTGGAATAAAATCGAAGAGTTCTGCAGGGGTGTGGGCCAATCATGCCAAATTGACCCTGGGAACAGGTGGAATTTCCTCTGGCAACATCCCTATGAACAGCGAAGGCTCGCACAACTGGCACATCAGCCAGTACCCACCAACCACAACATGCATGTGTGTTGGTGGATTGTTCACAAGGCCATGGAGCACCATAGGCACGAGGCTGAGGAGACACGCTGTCTCTTAGCCAAGGCCAACAGAGTGGCTCAGGCCGAGCAATCTGACATGTGGGAAGCATTACTCAGGGAGCATAAGGAATGTGAAGAGGCGGCGTGTCTCGAAAGAGAAAAGGCACAGGCCACACATGTCCAGGAAAGGGTGCAGAAGGTGTATCAGACTAGACCGGTAGTGTCTAGGAAGGCAGTGGAGGTCAAGCCTCTGACACCAGTATTGACAACACCAGGTGGAGCCAAGATGGTTCCCAATTTCAAGTACACAGCTGATGAGCTTGTTGGCAGATTTATCCCTAAGGTGAATTGGGATAACAAACGAAAATCAGCAGTGGCATTATACGAGCAGGTGTATGCCAAATACAACGAGATGATCAACTGGTTAGAAAACATGCTGGGTGTTCATATAGAATTGGGTGACCAGAAAGAGTTGCTCTACAACCGGGTTCATATGCAGAAATGTAACAAGTGGATCCGTGATGAGAAGTTGAAATGGTCCCAGTCCACTTTTATCAACTCGAAAAAAGTCGGAGGACAGGGATTCGACAACAAGCAGAACCTGGAGTTTGAAATCGAGTTAGATTTCCAGGTTCTGGCTAGCTATGTCAGGTGTGCATTCGATTGCACACAGCATGATTTGGTATTGGTGGGCTGTCATTGGCATCTGTCACAGAAGGCCATGAACAAACTGGTTCATGCGCTCAATGGGAACATAAAGAACTCAGCACACTACCTGCGGGTTCAACGGTATGATCCATTGAGAATGACAAAGCCATGCAACATGGCACCCCCCTCTACACCAAATGAGTATGAAGGTGAAGGAGTCCTGGACAATGCCCCCCAATATGAGATCAATGTGGAAGACTGGATCAGTCATGTACAACAGTGGGATGGGTACACACTCCCACAACAAGGACACACAAATGTATCACCAACAACACCAAGAGATTGTTATCTGTGGCTGTTCAAGCCACAGTACTGGTCAAGTTTTGCATGGAAAGCAAACCCATCCTGGGTTGAAATATCCCTCTATGAGAAGGATATGCGAAACAAGGAGATCCATGTGTTGGTGTCTTATGACTGACGGCGTCAGATCTACCACATAGAGAAAGATAAGGAGTGGGGTTCCCCAGCATGAGAAGTGTGGAAGTGGTTCGGGCCTGACCACTGGAGAGTTGGGTTCACAGTTACCAACGCATTCATGTCCGCAGTCCTGATGCTAGTAATGGCATACATAGCAGTGTTTGGGACAACAGCGGAAAACACAACCTGGGAAGGACAAACAGAGAATGATTGTTGAAATTGAGTCCAACCATTTGCGGAAGGGATCGGAACAGTAGCAGAGACATTATTCTGTCCACCCAGAGAAGAGATGGCCCCAACAGTTAAGTTGGATATGCCCAACTACTACAAGGGGCAGCCGGAGTTAATCGCCAATTGGTTAAGAAGCATGGTGATTTACTTCCACTTAACCAAGCAGAGGACAGTCTTGCAACAGGTGACAATGTCACTTCAGCATATCCAAGGAGGGTTGGCCAACTGAGCAGGGAACTGGGCAGGAGTCAAGCTCCAACAAATATTAGAGAATGCATTGGAGCATGAAGAGCGACAGGCATTAGGGACCTGGAGAGTGGGAACCACTCTAATGCAAGAATGACATGGAATAGTGTCATTATTGGATGGAGTTGAGAACGTCAAACAGACAGCATTCATTCACAAGCCACCTTTCACAAGTTGGCAAGAATTTGACACAGAAGCACAAGAGTTCTTCCTAACAATGGAAACCCAGGACAATGCGATTTGCAAAATCCAGGGGTTACAGCAGGGAAAATGCAATGTAGAGGACTACATTGTAGACTTCAGAGGATTAGCCCAACTCACAGGCTATAATGAGATTGCGCTGATTGCGCAATTTAGGAGAGGATTACATCTGCAGCTAGGGCTGAGGATTGTAGAGACAGGGGCACTGGGAGACAGGACCATGGCAGGAGATCTAGAAAGGTGGTACATGAAGGCAATGGAGTTGAACAAGGCTTGGTGGGATGCCAAGAAGTTTTACAACATAAATCCAGGGCAAGGGTTGCACCAACCCCAGGCATCGACAACAAGGATGCAGGGTACCCATAACAGGGTATCACCAACGCCTGTGACTCAGACTGGTGGAGCAACGCAAGGACCACCACCAGCAACAGCTACAACGTTGAGTGCCAGGGACCCCAATGCCATTGATGTAGATAGGAAGAAGAGCACAATTGTGTGCTATAACTGTGGAAAGACGGGACATATCAGCAGAGAGTGCAAAAGTCCTAAGAATTGGAAGGGGAAAACCCGTGTATGGGAGATAGGATGGAAAGAGTGGCTAGAGGATGCCACTGAAGATGACAAAAAGGCCATTAGCGAGGCCTTGGGTTTTTGAAGTGGCCAACCGGAAATCATTCCGACTGGGCAGCCTGTAGTTCTGGCTCAGACATATGTAATAATAGCCATGCAATCGATTCCTCTAAGTTAAATTGCATTGACTACGAGTTAAGAACACGAAGAATAAGGAATGAGCCCGTTACAATGGAAAAGATCGCTTGAAGCCCTGGCAGACTCCATGGATGGTGAGGTGCATATGGGAACAATCCATGGCTCAAGCCCTTCAATCTCTCTGATCCTGGAGTCATGATTCCAGGACAAGGGAGGTGATGGAAGATCTGGTACGGGGTTTGAATAGTGCGACGGAGGTACAAGCAGCCTGGTACTTGAACCACTTGAGACACAAGCCTAAGCAAGTATTAGGAACAGGAAGGCGACAGCTGAACACACCCATGATGGTTACTGATGTCACAATGGGACAGTCCATTATGATATTGGCCTTGTTGGACTCGGGATGTACAGGTTTGTGCATTAACAGGAATTTTGTGAAGTGGAATAACCTCAACACAAGAAAACTCCCCCACCTGATTCCTGTATATAATGCTGACGGGTCAGAAAATGTAGATGGATGGCTGTCAGAAATGGTACAATTGAAAGTAAGAATAAACACACATGAGGAGACTTGGGAGTTTGGTGTCTCAAACCTTGGAAAGACGGATCTATTCCTGGGGCATGACTGGTTAAAATTTCACAATCCAGATGTCAATTGGAGTAAGAATGTACTCCGATTCAGTCATTGTCCAGGCGCATGCTACCCAGATTCGAAAGCCCAGGAGCCTGAGGACGAAGACACTGAGGAAGAGCAAGAAATAGGTGGCATGCATTGGGACAAAGGGGATCAATTGCTGGCAGTACAAAGGAAAGATATAGACTCAGAATGGATCAGGGCTTATGAATCCATGGCAACCAAGATCGCTGCCGAGAATAAAGTCACTCGGACCTTGGAGGAGGTTGTACCTGAACACTACTTAGGTTACCAGAAGGTCTTTGAAAAACAGACCTTTGATGAATTACCACCGTGTCAACCCTGGGATCACGTGATCAAACTGGTACCAGGTGCCAAAATGTTGGATTGCAAGATCTACCCCCTAAGCCGCATTGAGCAAGAGGAACTCGAAAAGTTCCTCAAAGACAATCTAGAAACCGGATGCATCCGGTCAAGCAAATCAGCGATGGCGTCACCATTCTTCTTTGTCAAAAAGAAGGACGGCTCACTCTGGCCAGTGCAGGATTATCAAAAGCTTAACAAGATGACCATTAAGAATTGGTATCCACTGCTGCTCATCTCCAAGCTTGTTGATAAACTGTCCCATGCAAAGGTCTTCTCAAAGATGGACATCAGGTGGGGATATAACAATGTTTGTATCAAGGACGGCGATGAATATAAGGTGGCCTTTTGGACCAATCGGGGCCTCTTTGAACCATTGGTCATGTTCTTTGGTCTCACCAACTCCCCAGCGATGTTCCAAACCATGATGAACGACATCTTTAGGGAAGAAATTGCAGAAGGATGGGTGGTGATCTACATGGACAATATCCTGGTGTTCTCCAAGGATCAGAAGAGTCACACCATCCACATTAACTGCATATTGGCCAAATTGCAGGAGCACAAGTTGTCACTCAAACCGGAGAAGTGTTGGTTTGATAAGTCCACTATTGAGTTTTTGGGCCTGATCATTTCCCATGACTCGATTAGTATGGATAAGGCCAAGGTCAAAGCCATTGTGGACTGGCCTGTCCCTACTTGCAAGAAACATGTCCAACAGTTTCTTGGGTTTGTCAACTTCTACCAACACTTTGTGAAGGGTTTTGCTTCTATCTCTAAGCTGTTAACCCTTCTTATGGGCAACAATGAGTAGCAGTGGACTCTGAATCAACAATGTGCATTTGATGGCCTCAAGCAGTGAATTGCAGAAGAGGTTGTGTTGGCCATCCCCACTAATGAAGGTCAATTTAGGGTCGAAACTGATGCATCAGATTTTGCTATTGGGGGCATACTTTTCCAACAGCAGAAGGATGGCCTGTGGCAACCCGTGGCTTTCATCTCAAAATCTCTTAACCTGGCAGAGTGCAATTATGAGATTTATGACAAGGAGATGTTGGCAGTTATGCATGCCTTCTATGAATGGTCTCATTATTTGAAGGGCACAGCAGTCCCAGTTGAGGTTTTAATGGATCACCATAATCTCATGTACTTCCGGAAGCCACAAAACATCAATCAGTGTCAGGCCTGTTGGATCTTGGATTTGCAGGAGTTCAACTTTGTGATCAAGCATTGTTCTGGCAGGTCCAACAGTAAAGTGGACCTTCTGTCCCAGAGGACAGACCATAAGGGGGAGGTGATTGATAATGAAGGTGTCATCCTCCTGAAGGAGGATCTTTTTGTTTGTCTCTATGATGATGACAATGCGTTGATGGAGTTGGAGGAGAAGATTGCCAAGATTAATAAGCGGCAATGGGAGTCACAGGTAGTGGAAGGACTCAAGAACGAGGATCCCGACTTCAAGTTGGAACGAGGGATCATTACATGGAAGGGTCGAATCTACGTTCCAGTCGACCAAAGGGTGAGAGAATCTATTCTCAACATCCATCACGAGTGGGGTCACTATGGGATCGACAAAACCTTGGAGGTCATCACACAGAACTACTGGTGGCTGCGTATGGCTAGGGACATCAAGCTGTACATTACCAGGTGTAGGACATGTCAAACTGTCAAACCGGACAGAACGAAAAGAGCAGCACCACTACGACCCAATAGTGTACCTGGTCAACCATGGCAAGACGTGTCTGTAGACCTAATGGGACCATTTCCAGAATTGCAGGGCTTCAACATGATCATGGTGGTGGTGGATCATTTTACCAAGAAAGCGTATTTCTTGCCAACGAATTCCACAGTTACATCATTAGGAGTGGCCAGGCTTTTCCGTGATAATGTGTTCAGAGACCATGGACTCCCACAGAAGGTCATCAGTGATAGGGGTTCTCAATTTGTATCTCAGTTTATGAAAGAGTTACTCCGGCTACTGGATATCGAGGGAAACCCTTCCACAGCATATCACCCACAGACTGATGGACAGACAGAACAGGTCAACCAGCAAGTGCGTGAGTTTCTCGCAATGTACACAAACAACAAGCAAGATGACTGGAGCGAGCACTTGGCACTTGCTCAGTTTTGTCATAATGACAGAGAAAACTCGGCCACAGGTTTTACCCCATTCTATTTGAATAATGGGAAACACCCAAGGAGTGGAGCGACCCTAAGTTGACCACCAAGGTGGCAGATGTGGAGAAGTTTGTGGATAATGCATGTGAGGCATGCGATGTGGTGGTGGAGAATCTGGAGAAAGCAGCCGAGTGTATGGCTAAACAGTATGACAAGGGAAAACGTCCCACTAGGGAGTATCAGGTCAGCGATAAGGTCTATGTAAATGCGGAACATCTTCCACATGTACGAGCATCCAAGAAGCTTGATGGCAAGTTCTATGGACCATACAAAGTATTGGAAAAGATCAGTTCTGCCACATATTGCCTGGACCTCCCCAAGTCATGGAAGGTATATAATGTTTTCAACAAGGTTTTGTTGAAACCATATGTACAGCTGGCTTTTCCAGAACAGAAGCGGAAGGATGAGGAATTGAGTGCAAAGAGGGCAGAAGAGGAAGCGAAGGTACAGGGTGAAGAGTATGAAGTCGAGGAAGTTTTGGACAGTCGCATACAGGGACAAGGCATTCAATACCTTGTCAAGTGGAAGGGATTCCCTGTCAAAGAGTCCACCTGGGAACCAGTTAAGAATTTAGAGAATGCAGGGGAAGCGATCCAGGAGTTTCATCAGAAACATCCTAATGCTCCTGCCTCTAGGAGGTTACCACAGGATGCCTTTCAGCAATATCAGAACCATACCAGCACACACATCCCAAAACAGTTGTTTGGTTGGGAGGATGGCAAGTTCAAACGTGACTACCAGGAACACTTGGAGCACAAATGGCGCAAATGGAAAGGCAATCAAGCAGCACTTTACACTCTCCTGGACAATGACCCCGAGATGGTTGGTGTGGAACCGAACCCTTAAGGGGGGGGGGGGTAATGTTATGATTCAATGGATTTATGTCACAATGGGTGATAAGAGTGATGGACAGGCGCCCATGGTAGCGCCCTAGCTTATATCAGCAGGGCATGTGGTTAAGGGGAGGCAGACATGAGGGGGCCATGAGGCAAAGGGTATATAGTAGTAGTTGGAGCCTGAGAACCCCCAGGCTCTTGATAGTCACTGTCGTAGACAAGTGCTACAGAGTTTCTTTTCTTTCCTTCTCTTCTCCTCTGATTGTGTGACTTGGTCTACCAACCTCATAACATGGACCAACCACCTACATACATATAAGGAAGGAGATTGCAACCCTGGGTGGCAGTGCGCGCATATCACATCAGCACATCAGTACATCACCCCAATAAGGCATGGGATCAGCGGCAATGCTTGACAGCTTGATATGGCAACAGCAACTTCCTGTTAGGGATTGCAGGAGGCCTGTGAGCAGCATACCTCATGGAACAAGGCCCAGACAGAGACTGTGGGAACACCAGGCTGAGGGGAAGGTTCTAGGCCATGGGTGCATGTGGAACTGTCAAGGGTGCACAGCATTGCTAAAGATAGATGAAGTCCAGAAGCAGTGCCCAAGGGTCTGGAAGCAGCGCTCAAGCAGGATGAGTCACTGAAGCTGTAGAGGTGCCAGTGGGGAGGGTTGCAAGGGGTCTTAGTAGAATAGTATATAAGACCAGCTGTAGGTAGTCTTGGTTCCCCAAGACTTAAGATAGTTTATCTTACACTCATTGTATGGGCATTAGATTCTGTCTAATGTAGTCTCAATACCATTCCTTCTCTTATTTCTTATCCTCCTCCTCTCTCTGTGAGGCTTGTGGGTTTGTGTTGAGCATGAGCTCATAATAGTACAGGTCTGAGTTAACTTTTTCTATACCCACACTCAAACCCATACCCCAAGTCCAGGTGTGGGTACTTTGGTGGGTACAGGTACATACTGGAACACCCAGGGGTATACCCAGGCCAATGCCTAGGGCCAGTAGGGCAAGGAGTAGCAGCTGCTGCATATGACTGCCAGACAGGGTGATCAGGAGTGGCCAGTGGATGAACACACAGGTTTGGGGTAGTGGGAGCCTGCTGTGGGGTTGAGTACCAGGGGGGAAGTCCATGAGGTGACCAGGGGAGGTGCTGCTAAGCCCCCTGGGGTCACAGGGAGGCTGGGCATGATTGGTGGCTGGGAGCAGCAGTGTCCAGGGAAATGGAAAAAACTGGCAGTGGGGCAGTGGGAGGGTTTATGGGGGGCTCCTTTCAAGAGGGCATATGCAAAACACAACTGTTGAACTCCCTGGAGGGGAACATGGTCAAGAGCTTCAAGAAGCCTATTAAGGACCTCAATCAAAGCAACACAGTCATCAGCAAGTAGCTCTGTGTAATGGATATACATTGTCTTTGACAATGTATCCCTTGACATTCTAGATTCATTAATTCAAATGGACATGCATACTGGATATGCATGTCATTAATAAATATTGATATAAATATTATATTTATGTGTGGTCACACAACCTTAAGTTGCATGTCACTGATTATGTAAGAATAGTTTTATTTACAAGTAACTGCCACAGTGCTACAAGTACAAGGTCCAATAAAGATTGGTTCAGTGTACAGTGCATGGCAGGACTTAAGAAACTAGGGATCCTGAAGTTTGGTTTGGAACTTTGGTTCAAACCCAAACTGACTGAACCAAACCTAAGGTTTGGGTTTGGTTCAGGTTCAGGTTTGAAAAATCTCAACAAACATTGGTTCAGGTTCAGGCAGCCCCAGCATCAGTTCAAACTGAACTGAACTGACATAGGAAAGTCCCCAATATGCCTGAGGTATCTATGGCCATGTGTGCTCCACCCTTACCCAACTTTATGTTAGAAATCCATCCTAACGCTATCTTCTTTTTCTTCTTTTTATCTTGCTAGTGGTCTGGGACCACTCTGGGACATTTATACATGGTCTGGGATCATGGAAGGGACTATAGGAACACTTTGCATGGGTTAGTGCATGGGAGCGCTCACTAGAAGACAAGACAATGGTTGGTTGGGCCAACCACCTACATATTAGGAAGGAGATCGCAACCCTGGGTGGCAGTGAGTGCATATCACATCAGCACATCAGTACATCACCCCAATGAAGGCATGGGATCAGCAGCAATGCTCAACAGCTTGATATGGCAACAGCAACTCCCTGTTGGGGATCATGGGAGGCCTGTGAGCAGTATGCCTCATGGAATAGGGCCCAGATGGAGACTGTGGGAGTGCCAGGCTGAGGGGAAGGTTCTAGGCCATGGGTGCATGTGGAACTGTCAAGAGCACACAGCATTGCTAAAGATAGATGAAGTCCAGAAGCAGCACTCAAGGGTCTGGAAGCAGTGCTCAAGCAGGATGAGCCACTGAGGCTGTAGAGGTGCCAGTGGGAAGGGTTGCAAGGGGTCTTAGTAGAATAGTATATAAGACCAGCTGTAGGTAGTCTTGGTTCCCCAAGACTTAAGATAGTTTATCTTATGCTCATTGTATGGGCATTAGATTCTGTCTAATGTAGTCTCAATATCATTTCCTTCACTCATTCTTATCCTTCTCCTCTCTCTGCGAGGCTTGTGGGTTTGTGTTGAGTGTGAGCTTGTAACATAATCTTAAGTCTTTGTGCCACACCCCTCATCATGAGTCACAGCAATGAGCCCATCCCCCTCATTGCAGATCACAGTGATGACGAGTTAAAACCTGCTTCAAAACCTATCGCCTGACCTCACACACATCACACCATGTGCCTGTGGGCAGCCTTGAGGATCTAGGTGACATCAACACCAACAACAGATAGACTCATTTGACTGTTGTCAAGTGACTACTACCATTTATGGTTACTGGCAACAAAATAGTATTGAACGAGAGCTTGGAGCACACTGTAGTTGACCAGGCAGGGTCTTGCAGGCACCAGCATCAGTACTATGGAAAAGGCAGTGGAACTGTTGAAGACAACCATTTGGCATGCCATGTATCAAGGGTGTACAGTCTAGAGATACCAATCATGTATCAGATCTATTGATCTGAGCACAAGGACACTCTAGTGAAGTTCCAGGCATCATGTCATCTGGTCAGTTGTTGGAATTAAATTGAAGACTCAAGTGTGGGTGCATTATTGACCACATTGAGCTGTGGTTGTGTTAGGAAGCACAATCACTGATGAAGAGGCAGTATCCCTCCTGTCTAGGAGGCATCATGACGTTTTAGGATAAGCCAAAGGAAGAGATTGATTGCTGGTGGAGTGCCCAGGATCAATTGAAGATGAAGGAAAGCAGATGTCAACTGCTGTAACAAATGGACATAGTTTTAGTCACCACAATCATTTAGTGGAAAGGAAAGGATCCAATGCAGCCCCAGTAGTTGTTGCAATATCCAGGAACACAAGAGTCATATGATGCTCCCCACACTGTAGAGCAATACTGTGATGAGTGTAATAGTGGATCGCTTGGGCAATACTGGTTGAGCACTTGGATCAATTTTGGACCAATGGAAAGATGGACACCAGAGAAAAGAATATCACCATGCAGAAGCCACCTGCAGAACAAATGAGGCATACATCATTTCATCAGGGAGATGGCCCTGGATAAGAAACCATCAAGGAGGGTTGAATGGATCGGCATCAGGATCATCAGCCAAGGAATGATAGCACCAGTAAAAGACTATCCTAGGAACTGGGGTATTAAAAGTCAAGAGAACCCTGAAGGGGTGACCTGAGGGGAAGGTTGTCCAGGATCTTATTGTTAGGAACAACCTGAGGGGAAGGTTGTCTATGATCACTGTTGTTAGGAGTGTGACATTAAAGATAGACTCTGGAACAAGGACAAGGACACCATACCAGTGTGTGTGTCACAGTCACAAGAACCCCAGTAAGGTGCTGGGATATCAAAAGCATATTTCTCTTTTCAACTTGGCAATGGACAGTAACTTACGTGTTATGTATGAACAACTCAAATTGTCAAGTCCACCATTTCTCTATCAAACAGGTCAATCACATGCCATCAGGGAGGAGTTAGCCAAACTGGTCAGATCAACATTGACTTCGGGCGATTCAAGATTCTAGATAATAGCCTCTTTGTAGGCTATTAACTATTGTGTCTCAACATGGAGCTGGATATCTCCTTAAAAGGTCTACTGGTAGGGGGCTGTAAGGGCTCTACTTTGTCCTAGGGAGAGCCTCGCCCTCGTTTTTGATTTCTTGTTTCTTGACAATGTGTATTTATATGCATCGTTTTGTATATATATATATAGCAATGTTTGGACATGCAGACCTTTAGTCGCACATCAAATAATTATGTAATCACTTTTACTTTGTCTTTTGCACTAGCGCTACACACCAATAAAATTTGGTTCAGTGTATGGCGCACTGCAAGAAATAAGTATAAAACACTTCAATGTTACACTTTTTTACACTACCAATAGGTAGTGTAGTGCACAACTGGACAAGACGTCACTAGATGATGTCATTCGGTCCCCCGAGGAAACCCTCACACAAGTGGCGAGAGGACCTCTCAAACTCTCCTTCGAATACGAGGGAGAGTTCCCCAGTGATGGTGCCCTGCTCAGTGAGCCTGAGTGTTCTGGGAGGCTACAAGCCTCTTGACAATCAACACGTCACCAAAAGAAGTGCTAGCACTTCTCAACAAAAGGCTCGGCTGACGCCTTCCCCAAGTGGCCAAAGAACCACAGAGGCTCCCAAAGGAACCTCACTGACTTGACTGTTGCCGAGAACAGTGCAGTCACCAAAGAAACCACCCTATTCAGTGGTGGTTAAAACAACCAGCACTGAGATTGATTTAAATTGATCTCCAACGGCCACAAGAATGGCGCCTAAGGTGCATCAACACGTCGACCATGTAAAGCCCCAAATGGGGAAACAACAACCACCATTGAGCAGAGAACCAATGGTACTACCAAAGGGAACTGGATTGGCTCCCAAGCAACTAGAGGTACCCGCTACCTCTATCACTGATGATTTATTCAGTGACACCTTGGCCAAGCACTTTGGAACCACTATGAAACCCAACCCAAGAGCGTTCAAGTTTCAGGACATCAGAGAAGAATCTGATGATGAATGAGAGGTTGAAGATTCAATCTCTCCTTTGAATTTTGAATCTGAAAGAGTCAACAAAGACTCTATTAGAGAGGATCTGGCCAATTTGACCAGAATATCTCAGCCCACCAAAATGGTGGGACAAGGGTCGCACACCATTGTGGTGTTGCAGCCCAAAACCATAGAAGTCCTAGGACAACTGGTCCAAGGGCAAAAGAACCTAGAAAGGCTCATGGCCAGAAACCATGTGAGCCTTTCCCATAACTTCCAGAAATTGGAAGAGAAAACGAAGGAGACTAATAATCTCCTGGAACATATCACAATGCTTCTTGAGAGGCAAAGCAATTCACCTCAACATCACTGAGGGCGTTCTGACTTGTGCAAGTGAGCCAGATCAAAATATAGCAGAAACTTTGGTTACCGATCTGCTAGTCAAGACTCTGCTCTTGACTATATCAGCGAGGGAGAACCTGCTGTTGAGACTGTCCCAGAAACAAGACTGTCTTGTGATAATAGTCAGGATGAAAGTCTACCTATAAGTGATTCACAGCTTGAGGTTCTAGTTGGCCTCAAGAAGCAAGAGATGATATCAAAATCATCTGACATTGCCAATAGGCAAGGAATGAATGAAACTTTGTTCAATTACGAAATGAGAATGACCGCAAGTGCTAGAAACTTGGTCATTGTTGAAATATGAAATGGAGTATCTCCTGAAACTCTGTTTCACAGAATGAATCCGTTCCAGAGACCAGTTCAGATTCAGGAGGCTCTTGAGAGACCTTGATTTTTGACAGGATCTAATGCAGTTCCTGTCAAATGGACTAGCAACAATGAATGTTCTAGCCCAGAAATAACTGCACCGCCCCAACAAACAAGGTTCAGAGAGGAGGTCTCGGACATTAGAGAGGAGAGTTCAAACCTTCCTCACAGACAAAGGGAGACTTGGAGAGGCCCAAGACCAAGCTTCTCCATTAGCAATTTGGGCAGAGGATTGCTAACAGCGAATCCTCTAACACATTCAGACAAGACTTCTGAAAGAACAGACAAGATGGTCCGTAAAGAAATAAGAGATGTGGAATCAGCATATGACTCTTCTCTTGAACCGATTAACCTCGGTAAACTCAGGGTTAAACTATCTCCTCCTGAATATGAAGGAGGAGAAACCATCAACGAGTTCCTCAAATTTGAGAGGCAACTCCTCAATTTCTTCAGCATCTACTTGCTGCTGAAACCCAAAGCTGACTTATTTAGAGTCACCTTCCTAGGGCAGATCCTGAAAGGGAAAGCCCTAAAATGGTATCAACATATGATCAACTCTAATACTGATCGCAGTTGGAATTTTGAGGACTCTATGGTAGCCCTCAAGAGATATTTTGTTAGGGATGCCTCTTCATGAGATGCCGCTATGAAATTTGACCGTCTCTCCCAGAAGGGATGGTCAGTAACTGAATTAAAGAAGGATTTGGAACGTCTGAGTCAACAGATGATTCAGACACCTTCTGAATATGATATGGCAAGGAGATTTCTCAGTGCCTTGAAGCTGGAAATCTCAACCAAGGTTGTGAGACACGGCTACAACCCTGAAAATAGCAATCTAAGTGCTATTTTTGAAGCAGCTAAGTTTATAGAGGAGGCTTATCTCTATGAAACTTGGGAGGAGCACAACCAACAAAAGCGCTCAACAATGAAGACGTCGGGGAAACCATCGACATCTAAAGACTTGTCTAAGAAACAGACAAGTTACAAGGCTCCTGAGAAGGGTGCCTTTAATAAAACCAATAATAACAACTCGAAATCTATTGAGTGTTATTTTTGCAAGCAGAAAGGACATACTAGCCCCAACTGCCCAAAGAAAAACAGCAGATTTAAGAAATCTGCTAATGCTGAAGTTCTCAATGACAGAGAGCTTAATGATGGCACTGTAAATGCTGCAGAAGCCGAAGAACTTTCTGATGCAGAAGAGTGATATGCCTCTGCTGAAGAAGCACACGAGGTACAACAGGGAGATGCCTCAGAAGATGATGGAGATAATGATGAGTTATCTCTGGAGGACTGGTGCACTTGCACCAGATTAGAAGAACCGACAGATTTGGAGCATGAGTCTGGAAATGATAGGACCAACTTAACGGATTGGTCATTATGAAAGGTTTCACTCAGGAGGAGATGGACCTTATGAAAGAGGATTCAATAGAACTCTCTCCTAAACCTGATATTACTTTAGAGGTAGTGGTTATGCGACTTCTAGAGGAAGAATCTGAGGATTGTCTGAAATCCTCTAAAGTAACAGAGTCGGTTGACCAAGTCACATATCGACTCAGATCAACAAAGGATGTGGCTCAAAACCGCATTGAGGATGGCCCTAAGCGTGATTTTAGACACTTGGGTGTAATAGAAGGTTACATGTGCATCAATGGACAAAAGGCACATGTACTTCTTGATGGTGGAAGCACGCTGGATATGATATCAGCAAATTTCGCTACTGTCAATAAGTTGGACATGTTCCAACTTAAGAAACCTGTTAAGTTGCAGATGGCAGCTTCAGGCTCGAGGTCTGCTATAAATTACGGAGCAAGAGCCGAGCTAAGAGTAGGCGATTTGAAACAAAATTGCTACTTTGATATTGTGAACCTGGATAGATATCAGGTCATACTAGGAACACCATTCCTAAAAGAACATAACGTGCTGCTTAATTATGCGGGCAGCGGTTCTTTCAAGCTGGGAGACAACTGGTTCCCAGTACAAGAAGGGGAATTTTCAATTCCTCTTGGTAAGGTGGGGGAGGGATCAGGCAGAGCAATGCCGCCTACTAAAGGGTCCTTCAAAGAACCCATAGAATTTAAAGAGAACATGAAGGGCAGATCCAAGCCCGACAAACGTTCTCATTGACTAGAGGATGTCAACCTTCAAAGGCTAGCTGGTGCGAGCACAGAAGGTACTACCTCCATCACCATGGAGGAACATCTAAAATTGCACCAAAAATGGATTGAAGAGATCCAAGATTTATTTATCCCCAAGAAACCGGATCTACCACCCTTAAGGGAAATAAATCATGAGATTCCTTTGATAAATCCGAATCTCAAAATAAACCACAGGGCGCCTAAGTGCCCAGAGCCACTCAGAGATGAGCTCAAAGCGAAGGTTGACCGCTATCTAGGGACTGGATGGTGGGAAAGGACTAGCCTTCCTTCATTGGCACCTCTTTTAATTGTAATTAAACAAGATGGAAAGATAAGAACCATCATTGACGTGAGGCAACAAAATGACAACACCTTAGCAGATGTTACACCAATGCCTGACCAAGAAACGATCAGGAATGATCTAGCAAGAGCCTGATTTAGGACAAAAATCAGCCTCTCAGATGTGTATGAACAAATCCGCATCTTGCCCGAGCATGAACAGCACTTGGTATTTGCAACAATATACGGCAATATGATCAGCCATGTCATGCAACAAGGAGATAAAAATGGACCTCCAACATTCCAAAGGCTCATGAACGTCTCCTTTGCTGATATGATAGCAGATTTCTTACACTGCTATCAAGACGACATATTTGTGTACTCCAACACATTGGAAGAGCACAATAGTCACCTTGAGGTGACTTTCAATAGATTGCACAAACTCAAGCTCTATTGGAGTTGCAATCTTAAGAAGATAGACATTCTATCCACTAGAATGGACTGTCTTGGATTTATCATCAACGATGATGGAATTCATATCAATCCTTCTAAAATCAATAAGATCCTAAATTGGAGAACACCTAGAGACTATACAGACGTTCTCAGGTTCAATGGAGTAATCCAATACCTGTCACAATTCCTGCCAAATGTCACAGAGTTAACCACTCCATTAACAGGAATGTGCAGCAATAACCGGGAGTTTGTCTGGACGGACTACCACAAGAATTGCTTCTGTAGACTTAAAAGACTGGTTGCTAAGGCACCAGTCTGTAAACCGATAAATAAAAACCTAGATGTTCCCATCTGGGTTATTACAGACGCCTCTGCTAGCGGAATAGGTGCCTGGTATGGGCAAGGCCCTACTTGGGACACCTGCATGCCTGCAGGATTTATATCCTGCAAATTCACCTCAGCACAGATGAACTACTGCACTTGGGAACAAGAGCTACTAGGGATCCTAGAAGCTCTATTGTGTTGGGAAGACAAGCTGCTAGGTCTCCAGTTCACAGTAGTGACGGACCACAAGCACTGACTTTCTTCAAAGAGACTCAAACTGGGTCTCAAAGACATATGAGATGGTGGGAATACCTATCTTGATTTAACTTTGAGATGAAATATCTCAAGGGAGAGAAAAACAAAGTAGCAGATAGTTTATTGCACTACTATACAAATGACGGACCAAATGAGGTCCATGATGTTGCAGCGTACATTAACGCTGACTCGAGATTAGATCCGGAAGGAGAATATCTCCCCTTAAACAGGCAAGACAAATTAACTCAGTCTCATGCCCGTCTAGCAATTATTGAATCAGAGGACAACCCAATTCAAGACAAATTAGAGACTCAAGAAATTGAGTCAAAAGAGTTAACTTCCAATAAGGAAGTTGGAACAACTGAGGTCCCAGGCCTCAATCTAGACAACAATTCACTAAAGGCCATCTTGAAATGTATTCCTAAGGAATACATAAATGATAAATTCTTCGCAGAAATCTGGAAGAATGTATATCAATATGATAGATTTGATCTAAAGAAAGGGATCCTATGGACTACCAATAGGATCGGGCAAAGAGTAGTCTGTGTGCCGAATGGGCTACTCAAAGGGAAGAGCATCCGAGGTGTCATCATTGATACCTGCCACCTCACATTGGGTCATCTTGGAACACAAAGAACACTAGGGTACACCAGGCGTTGGTTCTGGTGGCCTAATATTGCCGCAGATATCGAGGATTTTTGCAAATCCTGCGGAAAGTGTCAAACAACAAAGGTCTCACAACAGAAAACACTGGGATGGCTTCATACTATGCCTATCCTGTCGAGACCTTGGGAAAGCATAGGAATGGACTTTGTTGGTCCATTCACCGAAGTAGAAGGATCGGATTACATCCTTCTTGTTATTTGTAGGATGACCGCCATGGTTCACCTACTTCCTACTCGAATGAATGTATTGGCTAAGGGAATAGCTGAACTGTTTGTTAAAGAAATTGTCAGACTCCATGGTATACCGGAGTCTATCGTATCTGATAGGGATATGAAGTTCACTTCAATGTTTTGGAATGAACTCAGCAAAATTCTGGGACAGCAACTATTAATGTCATTGTCCTACCACCCTCAAACTGATGGCTCTTCAGAAAGAGCTATCCAAACGATGTCTCAGATATTGAGATTGCTAGTAAATGACTACCAGGATAACTGGAAGTCGCAATTACCAATGGTTGAGTTTGCAATGAACTCAGCAGCCAGTGAATCCACTGGCTACTCTCCATTTGAATCCAATTACGGATGGATGCCCAGAATGATTCAAGGAATTGACCACAGAGCATCACATATGGGAGTAAAACAATTTGTAGAGAACATCAAGGATGTTCTCAATAAAACATTTGATAAACTAACCGCTCAACGCACATGCCAAGTGGTAACAGCAAATAGACATTGCTGGGAAGGGCAAGCCTTTCACAAGGGAGATTTAGTCTTCCTCTCAACAGAAAACATCAATCTTCCAAAAGGACGAGCTCGAAAGCTTTGTCCAAAATACATAGGACCCTATAAGGTCCTAGAAAATTTCCCAGAATGATCTACATACAAGATTGATCTACCACCAGACCTGAGGGCAAGACATATTCACGATGTCTTTCATGAAAAGGTCCTAAAACCTTACATCGAGAATAACTCAAACAAGTTTCCCAAGAGGGAAACTTGAATACATTACAACATTGGGAATGACCCTGAACAAGAATGGGTTGTCCAAGCAATAGAAGACCACCAATGGTCTCCTAAACTCCTTTTCAAGGTGCGATGGGAACTTGGAGATTCCACTTGGGAACCTCTGGAAGTCATGGAAGAACTTGAAGCTCTAGATCAATACCTAGAGCTTGAGGGTGTGGAAATGCCCTCAGATTTACGTCGCAAGTAAAAACGCAACAGTGGCAGTGAAATGGCCGATTGGCCAACCAGGTGTCCTGGGAATTGTTTTCAACTCCGAAACAAAATGCAAGAAATTTTCCCACACAACAATTCATTCAAACGACATGTCTGCAGACCGCCACAGTCACTATGAACACCCAAGGAGAGAGGAACAGCGTGATGAGTGTGACCACTCTCCTTGCATAGGAGAACCAAGCCAACCAGGCTCACGACAACTGAGGAGACCACCATCTCCTCAAGAAACCATGGATGCCGCTGACATCCTTTCAAATTTAGTTCCGGAATGGGACATCCACCTGGTCGTCCACCTTCCCCTGCACCCGAAACAGTGCAGGGAATGTGCTCGTTTTTCTAGGCACATCCTGGAAAATACACAAGGGGGCGCTCTAGCCCTCTTCATCGAAAAACAACGCAGGCACTGGGAGGAGGTCCTGCAAATAAAAAAGGAACTAGACTGGGCCTACAATGACAGTCTAAAGAGGGGTGAGAGAGGACTCCGAGAGCTCAAGGACGAGCTTGACGAGTACTATCAGAGAGTCACAAGACTCTCAAAGGAAAAAGAGACTCTCAAAAAGAGAGTCAAAGAATTATCACAGAAGTTGAGGAGTGAAAACTCCTCTAGGTTGGCCCATGCCAGTGGGAAGAGGCTCACCAGGGCGAACATTGGGGCAAGTGGAAACGCCAAAGCTCTCCCCCCAGAGATCGCCACCCCATAGCCCCACGCCGCCAAATCTCTCCCGTGCCTTTCGTTCCAGCCAAGGAGGACTGTCTACGTGTTCCTCCTCTGACTCTTCCATCATTGTCTGCCCCCTCCCTTTTGACAAAAGGAAAGGGAAAAAGGACCATGTATGAGATGGATTCGGACTTCGACAGTGAATGTGAAGTCAACGCAATGGCTCCTTCCCTGTCGGGTGATGAGGAGGAGCTCAAAACAGTGCTTGATGAATCCAGGTGTGAGCACACCCAACAACTTCACAGAGTTGAAGGAGAAGACCCTTCTTCCTCCTCTAGAATGATAGTAGACGAAGCTCCCCTCATCTCAAGAATTGAGGGAGCCTTGTCTCAATCGAAGAGATATGAGCCTCCCACAGGCTCCAGGAGAATGAAGACCGGGCAGTTTCCCCCGGGTTGTCAAAATTCTCCTCTAGGGGACCCAGTGTCCTTTAGGCTCAATAAAGTCAGCAGACTTTACAAGTTGAGCAAATTTGGACATGTCCACATGGACGTGAAAACCTATTGGGACGAGGACACCGCTCATCTGTGGGCAAAATGACCAGCCACTGGTAAGTGGTACTGGGAGAATGGGAAGCCCATGCAGATGGCGAGAGAGGCATCTAAGGTGCCTCTCGATCAAAGATCCACTGCTCAATGTTGGGTGGTGAGAGATGCTACAGCGTCGGGATTCCTTCCCCTCAGCAACTTATTGAGGGAACCCAACATTGAAGAGCTTGCTAGGAAGGGCGAGCTCCCTACCTCTATCCGGCAAGGAACAGATGGCCACTACAACATCCTAGACATTATGGTGTGGATGTTCCTCAAGATGATGGAACCCCATCCAAGCAAAGGCACTGCCACTTGGTTCTGGTGGTTGTCATGCCATCTCTTTGAGAAACTGGGCCTATTTAAGAGCACTCTGGCTCGACTAAGGCTCGTGGAGGATGAAGGATGCTTAGTCGTGTATGCCCCATACTGGCTAGTCCACTCGGGTGAATACACGCTTGACAACATAGTTATGCACTTTCACAAGTGCGGACTAACATCCAGGGACTGCGATTCCCTGTTCAGAGATTTTGCAAGAAATCATCTGGCAAGCATGGAACCGCCACCAGAACCCACCTGGAGCAGGGTTTACCTGGTGCCGAGGGTCTCAAGACCCTCCTTATCTCAAAGGAAGAAGGCCAAGGGGAAGAGAGGGAAACCTCTCTTTGAACACCTTGAAAAAGGCTTAAAAATTGATTCAAGGACCAAACCCCCAGTCCTCCCATATGATGAGGGACCCCTGGCAGGGAATGCTCCAGACAACCTGGATGCAGCAGATGTCAAACAGCTCCTGAACTACGAGGAGCCATTGCATCACAACATGGATGTCAAAGGATTGCCCATGGGTCCAGCCTGAACCTCGAGGCTGTCACCCTGTCATTTTCCTAAGGAGAGCTACACCTTTCCTTATCTTTATTTCAGATTGCACCTTTGGTACAATCTTGCTGGGGAGGGTGTAAGGGCTCTACTTCGTCCTAGGGAGAGCCTCACCCTCGTTTTTGATTTCTTGTTTCTTGACAATGTGTATTTATATGCATCATTTTGTATATATATATATATAGCAATGTTTGGACATGCAGACCTTTAGTCGCACATCAAATAATTATGTAATCAATTTTACTTTGTCTTTTGCACTAGCGCTACACACCAATAAAATTTGGTTCAGTGTATGGTGCACTGCGAGAAATAAGTATAAAACACTTCAACGTTACAGGGGCACTCCAGTTGGAAAAAAGTGCAAGCATGTATGATTGCCAGAAATGGATCATGACCCAGTGGACAGATTATCTTGGCAACCATTTCATCAGGAAGGATTTCAAGGAACAGAAATTCCTTCAGTGTTTTATTGTGGAAATGCAGGTGCCAGTAAAAGACTGCAGTATTTGGGAGCTATTCAAAGTTAGAAAGTGAATAGCAAAAGTGGCTGGCAATTTAATTGGCATAAGAAGTAGTCTGGAAACCAAGGATAGGAGCAGGACAATGCTCTCTTTTTCATAAGAGATGATATTCAATGCATCCAAGAAAAATCTGTGGAATTACAGGACTAGAGTTGCCGAGAACAGTTGCAGTTGCAGGAAAAGGGCAGAGACTAACTGCCAGAAAAAAGTCACCAGCTGAAGGTTAAAAGCTGAAGGAGTAACCACTCAGGACCATCAGGATTGACAGGAGTAAAGGTTGATCAAACAAAGGATGGGATCAGGCCTGAGGGGAAGGTTGACTCATTATTGTCAAAGATCAGACAATCTTCAGAGTCATAAGGCAATGACACTCCCTGGTTAGGGATGTGAAGATATTATGTGATAAAATCCTGGGCAGTTGAGAAGTCCACTTAGGTTCAGACATTATGGGACAAACACATGGACAGAGAAGAATTGCTGAATATAGGATTGCTGGAGCTATACAAGATATTTAGCAGGAGACAGAGTTGACAGACAGTCCACAAGACAGAAAGAAGTTGCCACCTTATAGCTATGGAAATACTGAAAATTGTGGAATTTTTTTTCTTTCCTCATGTTACTTGCTCACCCTTCTCTGCAGGGGGCAGGGGGCTTTGGTAGGATGGCTGTGTTGTGGCTGTCCTCCTTGGTGTTGGCCAGCCTTCACACACCACCTGTTGAATGTGTCTGGAATCCACATTTTGAGGTGAAGGTGAAGAGGGAAAAGGAAATGAGATGAATGGAGGCAACCTGAGGGACTCTGAGGGCTTGCTGAATGAAGTGTGAGGCAAGGTGAGGATGACCAAGGATTGCGGAATGAATGAGTTTCCATTAACCCTCCAAAGTAATGGCCTGAGGGAAAATTTAATTTTTTCTGCCATTTGATTTTTGGGATCCTAACCCAGTAAGGCACTGGGTCATCAAAAGCAAGTCAAGGAGAAATGCCAAGTTACCAGGGCATTTATCATCCAGTATGTGCTGGGTTACCAAAAGCAAGTTCAAGTCTATGACAATGGGAGCCTTAAGCAAAGGCACTTAGGAAAAGCTGCTTAGGAAGAGCAAAGAGGATCACAGTCAGGATGATTGGATCAAGTGCCAGAGAAGCAGACCAGGAATTTGTCAAAGGTCATATGATGTCCAGTAGGGGGCTGGAGTATCAAAACTCAGTTAGGGCAAACCTGGTGAACAATAGCAGGAATCTGCATATTGGGATATGGATTCTTCTATGGAAATCAAGAGAGCCAATATACTGATGTCCAAAGGTCTTTAAAGAACAACAGTTAAGAAGTGGGGTAACAGGGCTAGTTGCACACTGGCTTCTTGGGACAAGAAGCCTTGAGGAGAAGGTGATGTTAGGAATCCATCCTAACACTATCTTCTTTTTCTTCTTTTTATCTTGCTAGCTGTCTGGGACCACTCTGGGACATCTATACATGGTCTGGGATCATGGAAGGGACTATAGGAACACTTTGCATGGGTTAGTGCATGGGAGCGCTCACTAGAAGACAAGACAATGGTTGGTTGGGCCAACCACCTACATATTAGGAAGGAGATCACAACCCTTGGTGGCAGTGTGCACAGATCACATCAGTGCATCAGTACATCACCCCAATAAAGGCATGGGATCAGCAGCAATGCTCAACAGCTTGATATGGTAACAGCAACTCCCTGTTGGGGATCACAGGAGGCCTGTGAGCAGTATGCCTCATGGAATAGGGCCCAAACAGAGACTGTGGGAGCACCAGGCTGATGGGAAGGTTCTAGGCCATGGGCACATGTGGAACTGTCAAGAGCACACAGCATTGCTAAAGATAGATGAAGTCCAGAAGTGTTACAAGCTCATGCTCAACACAAACCCACAAGCCTCACAGAGAGAGGAGAAGGATAAGAAAGAGAGAAGGAAATGATATTGAGACTACATTAGACAGCATCTAATGCCCATACAATGAGCATAAGATAAACTATCTTAAGTCTTGGGGAACCAAGACTACCTACAGCTGGTTTTATATACTATTCTACTAAGACCCCTTGTGACTCTTCCCACTGGCACCTCTACAGCCCCAGTGACTCATCCTGCTTGAGCACTGCTTCCAGACCCTTGAGTGCTGCTTCTGTACTTCATCTATCTTTAGCGATGCTATGTGCCCTTGACAGTTCCACATGCACCCATGGCCTAGAACCTTCCCCTCAGCCTGGCGCTCCCACAGTCTCTGTCTGGGCCCTATTCCATGAGGCATATTGCTCACAGGCCTCCTGCAATCCCCAACAGGGAGTTGCTGTTGCCATATCAAGCTGTTGAGCATTGCTGCTGATCCCATGCCTTATTGGGGTGATGTACTGATGTGCTGATGTAATCCGCGCGCACTGCCACCCAGGGTTGCGATCTTCTTCCTAATATGTAGGTGGTTGGCCCAACCAACCATTGTCTCGTCTTCTAGTGAGCGCTCCCATGTGCTAACCCATGTGAAGTGTTCCTATAGTTCCTTCCATGATCCCAGATCATGTATAGATGTCCCAGAGTGGTCCCAGACCACTAGCAAGGGAAAAGGAAGAAAATAGCATTAGGATGGATTCCTAACAAGAAGCAGCACTCAAGGGTCTGGAAGCAGCGCTCAAGGGTCTGGAAGCAGTGCTCAAGCAGGATGAGTCACTGAGGCTGTAGAGGTGCCAGTGGGAAGGGTCACAAGGGGTCTTAGTAGAATAGTATATAAGACCAGCTGTAGGTAGTCTTTGTTGCGGTTGATGTCCACAACATCGTTCAGCGTCCAAGTCTACAGCGACAAACAGAGTCTCAGTCTGTTCCCAGTTACTGGACAAGGGTTCTAGGCACTAAGTCTGATGATGACAAAGGCTAGGGAGAGAGCGAGGAGAGCGGTTGAGGCGACGAGCAAAAGAGTGTTCAAGTTATGGATAAGATTCAACTAAGTTGGAACTAAAGAACTACAGTACATGAGAGGGGTTTATATATGTTGAGAGAACAATAGAGACTAAAGGGGAAAGAGCATAGCTATCTGAGAAAGGAAAGGTGAAGGTAGCTATAAAAAGGAGATAACGTCCAAGTGTAACTATGGGTTCGTAACAAGTAAATGTAGTCCATTAACAAAGGGAAAAGAGAACTGTAACATTACCCCCTTTGTATGCGAGAAGTCACCGACTTCTACCAGCCAGAAGTCATCCAGCCGTGATCTGTCCTAGACTCGGCCCATTTGACGGCGTTGTCTAGCTCTTTTGTTGACGTCTCCACCTTCCACTTAAGAGCTTCAGCAGCTCTATGTAGATTTTGCGCATTCCGAAGAAAGGAGTCGTGTTCCTCGTAGGTCATTTCGTGTGGGTCAATAGTGAGGGTGAGGGTGGCGAGATTGTCGGTTGTGGAGGAAAGATTGGTGATGGAGCATGTGGCGGCAGCCAGGGCGTCGGCAACAACGGTGAGTGTAGTGTTCCTTTTTACAAACTGGGCAAAGTGGGGAAGGTGATGGTCGTCTGGGTATACTTGAGGAAGAAGGTTGGCGGGGTGAATATGAAGATCATTGTCTTCGTACTGGATGATAGTGTTATTTTCAATAAAGACCTCAAGCAGGAGGTCTTGGAAGGCGAGGAAGGGCAAGAGAGCGGCAACAGTCTCGTTGATGCGCCAATGTGTGCAGGAGAGGAGGGCCAAGGTGATGAAGTAGGCGATGAGGGTGAAAAAGGTGAAGATATTGGTATGATGTGAGTTTGGCATTAGGTGGTGATTCTTGAAGAATTTATACGTATTCCAGATCACTGATTTCCATGTCCGAATCTGAACTTTCTATATCTAGTGGATCTTTGATTGCAGGGTTGGTAAGGAGTTCTCGTTCTTCAGTGATGAACCTGGTTAACGAATCTAAGTGTTGAATTCCTGGTGTCGTTGTTGGAGTAACTAGGAATCTTCTGATTCTTCTGATAATGTCTGCAATTATTTCCCTCTGTTCATCAAACAAGTATTGAAGGTTGTCGAGGATGTCTTCTATAAGGATACGAGGTCTTCCTGGGATTCTGATCCTTCGTCCAATTAACCAAATTTGTGCGCTACACTCCCGCGTCTGTATAGTGATTTCATCAATTCGTTTATATTCTTCCGGGCATAACAGTCTCCCATGAGCACTTTTGTAAATGTCACTGTTTCTGATGGCTAGAAGTTGATAGACTGGTGGATCTTTGGTATAGCTAGGTAAATCGGTTCCTGCAAATTGTAGATCATGGTATTTGGGAAGATAGCTCCGGACAATGTTGCAAGGGAGCTCCATGGTTCCTGAAGGGTTCTTCCAATGGTGATGATGAAGTTGGGGGGTGCGGTAATATCGTGTGATCAGTGCCATTGTTCGGGTAAGTTTTTCTGATAGGTTTGGTGCCCTAGGAGGGTGTCGGAGGGGGAGGTACTGTATGCGGGTGTAGATGGTTTTTTCTTTGAGAGCTATAGTGTATCAAGAAAGTATTGAACAGTTTTGTTTCGTATAATGATAATTTTGTTTCAAGACATGGCGGTTTCTGTATCGAGTCATGGTTCAGAGGTGTTGGCGTTGTTGGTATTCTGATAGGATATCAGTGGCGTTTGCAAGATTGTGAGTGGGTTCCCAAGAATTATCATTTGATCCATAGCCTTTCCATTTAACTAGGTAATGGTAGCCTGCGCCTCGCTTCCTGTGGGCTAGAATTGCCTCTACCTCGAATTCCTCTTGTCCATTTACGAGATCAGGGGGTGGTTTCACATAGTTTGGGCCATGTGCAGTTGTTTCCCTATACGGGGTAAGGAGTGACGTATGAAACACAGGGTGAATGCGCCATTGTTTTGGGAGTTTCAGCTTGTACGTTACTGGTCCCATCACTTGTTCAATTTCAAAGGGTCCTTCTCGTTTTGGTGCTAACTTTCTAGACTGATATGGTATCTGGAGATTTCTGTTCTCAAGCCATACTTTGGTGCCTTTTTCGAATTGTACTGCTTTATCCTGGTGTCGCCTTGCCACTAATTGTCTTGCTAGTTCATGTGCTGCTAGCGCCTCTTCTCTGGCCTTCCTTAGGAACTGAAGGCGTTCCTCTGCTGCTGGTGTAGTCATTCGTGTTGTAGCTGTGGGAAGCGCAACAGGGTCCGTCCCATACATTAGTCTGAATGGGGAAGTTTTGATTGTGTCATGATGTCAGTTATTGTGAGCAAACTCGGCTATTGGGAGAAGCAGTTTCCATAGATGCGGTTCATTGGAGCAGAACATTCGGAGGTAGACTTCTAGTTCCTGGTTGACTTGTTCTGTTTCTCCATCAGTTTGGGGATGATAGGCTGTGCTCATTCTATGGTCAATTCCTAGTGCTTTTCGTATTTCCTGAAATACTTTTGCGGAGAACCGTGGTCCTTGATCCGAGATTAAAATGTCAGGTAAGCCAAATCATTTGAAAGTTTCAGAGACATAAAGTTCTGCTGTGCCTAGAGCGTCGATTGTCTTTTTGCAGGGTGTGAAAATTACCCCCTTTGTAAGACCATGGTCCACCGTGACCAGGATCGAGTCAAAGCCATCGGAGAGGGGTAGATCAGTGATAAAATCAAGGGTTACTTGCTGAAAGGGGCAGGTTGCTTTTGACGGAATCGGGTGTAGGGCTGGTACATTTGGGTGTGTGTTAGTCTTCATCTGCTGACAGAGGGCACATCCTTCTATCCATTCCCTGACATGTTTGAACATTCCAGGCCACCAGTAGTCACGCTTAAGGAGTTCAAGGGTCTTTAATCATCCAGGGTGACCTGATGATCGTGCTTCATGCGTTTCCTTAATCAATTTGGTTCGTAATCCGTCTTGGTCAGGGATGTAGGTCTTGCCGAGATAGTGAACAATGCCATTGGTATAAGACCAATCCTGTATGTTCGATTTGATCGGTGGGGCGCGGTGCGTGGTGATAACCTTGATCAGAATACATCCGAAATCATCTTTTGACATTGCTTTCTGAATTTCTGTGACTAGATCTTCTGCAATAAGATGAATAAAACAATCCTCTGGTAGAACTACAATGTCTTCTTGTAATTCACTGTTTCCCATATGATCAGGGCGTCGGGATAGGGCATCCACTTCAAACATTTTTGTGCCAGGGACATGCTTGATGCGTAGGTCAAATTCTGATAATAGGGATGACCATCTAGCTTGCCTGGGCGTTAAGCGTTGGGCAGTTCGATAGTAGGACAGATTCTTGTGGTCACAGTGAACTACAGTGGTGTGGGGTGATCCATGTAGTAAGTGTCACCAGGTCATCAATCCTTTGATAATTGCCAAGAGTTCTCGATCATAGATCTGGTAATTCTGTTCCATTTGTGTTAATGCATGTGAGATAAATCCGCAGGGATGTAGAGATCCTGTTTCATCTGCTTGTTTCAAGACTGCTCCTATTGCCTTATTTGATGCATCGGTTTGAAGGATAAAGGGTTGAGTAGGATCTGGCATTAATAATACCAGCATAGATGCAAATTGTTTCTTTAGAATTTCAAAAGCGTTGTTCTGTTCAGTGGTCCAGTCAAATGGTTTGCTTTTCTTAGTGAGGTCGGTAAGTGGTTTAACAATGGCAGCAAAATTTCCAATGAAGCGTCGGTAAAAGTTCCCAAATCCGAGAAATGATCGGACTTGTTTAACTGTGGTAGGGACTGGCCAATCGGCAATCCCTGCTAACTTTATTGGGTCCATCTGAATGCGTCCAGGGGTGATGATCATTCCTAAGAATTCGACCTCCTGTGTGGCAAACTTGCATTTTTCAAGTTTCAGGAATAGATCGTTATCTTGTAACCGTTGTAAAATTTGTTTTGTCCTCCCCTCCAGCTGTTCTAGTGTTTCCGCACAGATTAACATGTCATCCATGTAAATGATCAACCATCCTTCATTGATCATGTCCCTAAAGTATTTGTTCATCATAGTTTGAAAAGTTGACAGTGAGTTGCATAATCCAAAGAACATTACTGTTGGTTCATAGAGCCCTCGATTGGTAATAAAGGCTGCTTTCCATTCGTCTCCCTTCTTAATGCGAACATTGTTGTATCCCCATCAGAGGTCTAGTTTGGTGAAATATTTGGCACCTCGTAGTTTAGTCATGAGATCAGAGACAAGGGGAAGGGGATATGCGTTTTTGACAGTCCATTCATTCAGGTATCGGTAATCCTGACAGGGTCGGAGTGCTCCACTTTCTTTCTTTGCTACAAAGAAGAATGGTGACGCCTGCGGTGATGTAGATGGTTTAATGTATCCTTTCTTGAGTTGTTCATCAATCCATTCGTCTAACAACCCCTGTTCTTTGACAGATAGAGGGTAAAGTTTACTAGCCTTCGGAACAAAACCTTCCTTTGTGTTGATTGCATGATCCCATGGTCGACTGGATGGGAAACGTTCTGATGCCTTTTTGTCAAAGATGGTGCGCCATTGTTCATATTCCGTCGGTAGAATGGTAGATGGTTCGTCTTTCTTTAGCCTATGTTCTAGTTCTTGTGATGCCGATGTTTTAACTCTGATCCAATAGTCATCTTCGCCCCATTGCTGGGAGTCGAGGGCTAGCTGCCAGATTTCTTTTGGCGACGTGTCCAGATCTCCAATTTTCAGAGATTTCTCTCGCCAGTTGATGATTGGATTATTTTCTTCTAACCAGGGTATTCCCAGAATCATTTGTTGATCGCCTAGCTTGGTGATCCAGAACCAATTGATAAACTGTTGTCCCTCGATCATGTAGCATATCTTGGTCCGATGTGTGATCATTCCTTTCACATTTACTGTTCCGTCTGCGTTTCTGACTTTAATTGGTTTCTTAAGTCATTCTTTCCTGAGCTCCTTCACTGCTCCCTCATCTACGAAGTTTCCTTCTGCTCCACAATCGATTAGGGCAGATGTTCCAGCGGGTAAATCGGTCGATTTGATAGTTAACAAAATGCGCTTGTCATTGTTGGATAATACTATTACAGAATCAAGCACTAACTGTTCAGATCTCGATAATAAGGAAGGGCCAGCCACTGAGTGACGCTTCCTAACTAAAAACCCTCATTTTTGAATTCGTTTAAGAGGGCATTCTTCTCTTCAGTAGACATTGCTGAAAAGATGGCTCTAATTTTCTTTGCTGGTTCGTCTTCTTCCTTCTGTTGTTCCTCAGTGACGGAACGGACAGCCTTATTCTGATAAGAAGACCTGGATGAAGATGCATCATTGCGTTTCAGGCAGTTCCTGGAGATGTGTCCCTGTGTTCCACATCTGAAACACTTGCCAGTCTTTTGGTATTCCTCCTTTTGATCATCTGTCAGTCGGCTAGGAATCGTGGTATTTATAGCTCTGATTGTTCCAGATCAATTGTTGTTTCGATTGAAACGTGTTCCAGATCCATCATTGGTTCTCCTGTTCCCTTGTCCTGTCATGTCCCAAGCGTTATGGTGATCCTCAGCCTTATCATAGGCTTCTTGCATCGTCTTGATCTTCCTTTGGTCCTGTAAGATTGTTCGAGCAAGTTCTAAGGGTAATCCTTTGATGAATGCCTGCAACTGAGTGGGTATCCCAGTGAGCCCAGAGGTTCCTATGTCCATGCAAAATTTCCTAATGTATTCTGGAAATGAAACGCCGTTTCCAACTCTTAATTTGGATAGATTGTTCAGGGCTCAAAGGGCACTGTTGACTTCTCCCCAGTCATTGATGAAATGTGTTTCAAATGCTTCATAGTTGCTCCATTTGAATATGGCTGTGGTACTGCTTCTATTGTCGTTTAATTCGCCTCGGATAATGGTCTTCCAGTTGTCTAGTTCTGGTCCCATGCATGCAAGCGCATACCTAACTTTCTTTTTGTCCTTTCCTTCATAGTTTTGTTCGTTGAGGGTAAAGTAATCCTCAAGCTGTCCTAAAAATGACCTTGCTTCGATTCGTTTGCCTGTAAAAGGTCGTATAGGCTGCGGTTTGATATCTCCTTTAGAGCTAGCACTGGTTTCAGACACCATTCTTGGTTCAGGAGTGATCGGTGGTTCGGGGTTAATCGGTGGTTCAGGGGTTGGTGTTCTGGTGATTGGTTTCGGTTCTGGAGTAGGGGTTCTACTCGGGGTTCTGGGTTTCGGAGATGGGGGTGGTCCTTGTTTCGAGTAATCTGTATCAAACGGGTTTTCCTCAAGCTTGGCTTGTTCAATTTGTAGTAATTCCTCCCACTCTGCTAAAAGGCTAGCTGTGATTCCGTGTCAGTCGCTGTCTCTAAAGAATTCTCTGTAGAGGTTCCTTCCTGGTTTGTTTTCTGGTTCCTTAACAAGGTAGAGCGGTTCTCCTTGTACTTCACTACCCCAGTCTAGGTAGATTTGATTGGGTAAATCGAATTCAAAGGCTCCTGAGTAGAAGTCTCCTGAAAAATATTTGTCTGGGACTGGTTCGTTTCGTTTCCGTCCTTCTGTAACAAAATACCAGGTTCGTTGGTAGAGAAAAACTTCTCGTCGTCCAAGGTAGTATTTCCCCTTATAGGTGATGGATCCGTTCAGGGGTCGTTCCTGAGAGCTGCAGGTCTCAATGGTGTCAGCTAGGGATGATACCCTGAGCTAGTCCTGAGTTCCAACTTATGTTATGGTCGATGTCCACAACGTCGTTCAGCGTCCAAGTCTACAGCAACAAACAGAGTCTCGGTCTGTTCCCAGTTACTGGACAAGGGTTCTAGGCACTAAGTCTGATGATGATGAAGGCTAGGGAGAGAGCGAGGAGAGTGGTTGAGGCGACGAGCAAAAGAGCATTCAAGTTATGGATAAGATTCGACTAAGTTGGAACTAAAGAACTACAGTACATGAGAGGGGTTTATATATGTTGAGAGAACAATAGAGACTAAAGGGGAAAGAGCATAGCTATCTGAGAAAGGAAAGGTGAAGGTAGCTATAAAAAGGAGATAACGTCCAAGCATAACTATGGGTTCGTAACAAGTAAATGTAGTCCGTTAACAAAGGGAAAAGAGAACTGTAACAGTCTTGGTTCCCCAAGACTTAAGATAGTTTATCTTATGCTCATTGTATGGGCATTAGATTCTGTCTAATGTAGTCTCAATATCATTTCCTTCACTCATTCTTATCCTTCTCCTCTCTCTGCAAGGCTTGTGGGTTTGTGTTGAGCATGAGCTCATAACACTTTACACCACCAATGATTACCAATGTACTTAAATTACTACAAGCAAAGTTTCACTGCCTCATTCATTGCATTGGCCCTGCTGCTGCTGCAATTCCTTGTCAGGCTACCACTTTTTACTAGCTTTTTGTTTCCTGTTGTTACCTACTTTGCACCCTTACCTTCACCCTGGGACCTGCTTGACTACCCTCATGTACTTCTTACTGCCACCATGTACTTACCACTGTCACAATCTTTCAACAGCCTTTCTATATTTACCACTACTATTTTATACAGGATATATTTGTCAAGATGACTACAACATGTATAAAAGTACTGTATGAAAATAATCAAGAGCAGGACAAATGAATTTTCACTTTATGAACCATGTGAAAAATCAACAAATCATGAGAGATGTGTGGGAAATTCTCTGAGATAATTAATGTATGTGTAGGAAAGCAATGCAAAATCTAGCAGGCAAGTAAATTAATTATCAACATACCATAGCTTTGTCATTGATACATATACATATGTAGTAGGTACTGTCTTGCAATACAGTTTTTTGTGCCTAATGACTGAGATCTGTCATTGCTATAGAGTGAAAGTGGTTGGCCAAGGCCAAGGGCAGGTGGACAGGGCCCAGACAGTTGAAGGCAGCTGGCTGAGGGTAAAGGTGAGTGCACAAGGCCAAGGTTGTTGGCTGAGGGAAGGCCCATGCAAGTTCTCACAGTGAGTGATGTTGTTGGCATAGTAGTAAATTTGTATAAGTGAAGAAAAAGAAATGAAAAGGCATACCTAGGGTTCATAGGGTTGTGAGTGGGTAAATATCATTGGGTTTTTCATGTGAATTCAGCATTGCAATTCATCATAGGATATAACTTTGCTAGATGTGTGTGACAACCATAAAAGTGCATGCATATTCTGCACAGCTGGTGCCATGAGTATACTGAGTTATTGGATCTTATTAAAATACCTATGGCATATGTATATAAACTCACTAATGCATAGACTGGACCTCCAGTCTAGTTTTAATGGTCAAACTGTTCTAGTGAACCATAAGCTTGTCTTAGCACACTCATTCTCTCACTATTACACCTGTGTAGGAGCTCAACTGTCCCATTGAGGAGGTTCTGCTCTTGTCACCCTTGAGGTTGACAATTCTCAACACAGTAAAGGTGTAACACTAGTAAGGCAGACATTGCTTGGGAAAGATGATGATGGTGTGGTGTGGCATGGTGTGGTAGTAGTGCATTGGTCATAGTAGTGGGTAGCAGTGGCATATGTGACACTACATTGGCCACAGATTGAGCCTTGCCACACATGGTCTCATCCTTGTAAAGTAACCATAGGAATATATTGTCATGAAGGATCCCCCTTTATCACTGCTACAGTAGTGTACCAATGAGATCCAGATGACCTATGTGTATATAATGAATCAATGAAGTGCAAGTATCAAAAAGATAAAGATAAATGTCACACTGTCACAACTGTGACATTGGGGAAGAAGTCTACTCTGTTAGAGAACCATGAATATTTCTGGCAATCTGAAGTTTTTTCTCATACAGGAGAGTATTGAAGCATGTGATAAACAAAGTGGCATGTGATAATGAAGGTATGGGCATGTGATAAAAGAGTAACATGTGATAAAAGGAGTACTTGCATGTGATAAAGTGATAGGCATGTGATAATAGACACTCTGGCATGAACAACTGTTGTTTAAGCATGCAGATGGGTTCCAATATGCAATTACACTTCATATTTACCAAAAATGTAATTTTCCCACAATTCAGTTGGTTTGAACCAGTTAGAACTGAACTGAACCTGAACCAAACTCAAACTTATCAGTTCAGGTTCAGTTCAGGCAAGCTCCAGATGTCCCAGGTTCAGGTTCAGCCAAAAAGTGCCCTGAACCAAACTGAACCAAACTTCAGGAACCCTATAAGAAACCCAACAACAAGGGTTTATGGGTTTCATCCCATAAGCCCTTTATACTCTGCTTCATTGTCAGAGTCATCATCACCAGGGGGATTGGCAGCAACAGGAGCAGGATGGGGCACAGATGCAGAGGCACCAATATATGAGTCTGAAAGCCCTGAAGGGGAATGATATGGATGCCCACCTCAGTGAGAAAATCCCAGAGGTACTGGGGAACTGGCTGTCCCATTCCCTCTAAGAGCCTCACTTCTTCAAGCAACTTTCTCTTTGACTTTGGCACCCTTTGGTGAGTAACCACTATAATTCATGGGGAGACTGAGTCACGGAGGGTCAGACATCCCGTGGGAAAAGCTGGGAAGGGTTACGGTTCAAGGGGCGATGACGTGTCGCCGACATTCACTTCCTCCCAATGCCAGTCGGCATAGAAGCATGGATTGTCCAGATTCCTCCAATTACCAGAGCCTGGCTTGCGCTCTCTGTCCTCACCAGCCTCGCAGTCGTATGTTCTACTGGAATGCGCTCGACATGCCAACTCATACCAGCATAGCAGTGTCAGCTGATCACTCCGCTGCAGCTGTACTTTAGCCCCAAAGCCACTTTTTTAAACGCTCAGGCAAGTCACCAGACCACTAAAATCGATGCTCTAATAATCGCTTTACTCAGCTATGGAGGCCTATCACCAACTTCTTCTATTTTGGTTCCATTTCACTAGACTTTGTATTCCACTTGTTTTTCTTGTACGTCCCACTCTTGCCATATATTTGACCTTGACATGATCCTTTTACAGCATGCGTTACAGCAGAATGTTGGAAGAATCTTCGTTTGCTAACCGTAAAGCTGACTACTTTTGGCTGCTCCTCCTATCTTCTGCCATGCTTCTTGTGCGTTTTCCATCTCCCCTAATGCGCTGTTATGAACACAACATCCTCTTTACAGGCATTATCTCCTCTTTTTAACCTTCCCTTCTTATCGGCGCCTCTTGCCTTCGTTCCCATATATCTCTGGTCACGACGTCATCCGTCGACTCCTATATCACTTTTTGGTCTTATCACCATCTCGGCGCCATACCTGCCCATTGCCCTTGTTGTGTTTGCATGGGTTTTAAATGGTACCTGGAGAGCAGCCGCAGGAGATCTTGTCGGATGTGCCGTAGGTCACCTAGGTTGGTTTATGCGGGACGTGTGGACGAGAGAATTGGTCGGCGGACCTACCATATTCAGCGAGCCTCCAGTTATATTGTGAGTTCGAATAGTATGATTTGTAGATGAAGCTGATCAACGCATCTAGAAAAAGGCTATTTGGAGATGAGTAGAGCTATTTTTGTATCTACGCTGTCCATCTAGGCGTCATACTGATGTACAATAATGGAACATCGACTTTGCGCAGATTTTTTTTTCTACTCGTTCAACATATCTTGCAATACGCCTGCCTCATCCAGGCGTCCCTTTCCATCACCTTCGCGTCCCATGACATTGAGAACATCGCGTGCATGTTGCAACAGATTCCGGATTTCCTCCTTGGTAGCGTGTTCCTTGTCTTGGTTAATTTGTGATGTAACCAATGCATTCCAGCGCGTTTTTGCCATTTCAAGTAGATGAACACCTTTCAAGTTGTCAGAACACCCACAATGTAAATCATACACTATGTCACCGATTTGAGGATAATTCCTTGGATATACCAAGAGGTAAAGAGCAAGCAGCATCAAACCAGTTTCATTGGCCTGCGCGTGATCTCCTTCATGAGACGTCCTGCTGAAAATTTCTGATAGCGAGGTGATGTAACTTTCCTGCAAGGTCGGCAACAACCGCTTCGGCAATGAATCAAAGGTCATGTATGGTAAAGGTCCCTTGACGTCGTTCAGTCCGACGTATAGTTGCAGCGCCTTTCCTAACCGCAAGACCTCTGTGGTGCTCGGCGGTGGCGGGGGTAAAGGCCCCAGTCGCCTTAACTGTTGGCATGACTGACACGAACATACAAAGCCATAGGTGACCTCGAATATCTGCTGCCTGCTCTGGAGCAAAGCAGGATCCAGATACGTCAGGCATATCTTATACCAAAATCAGCAACTGAACTTATATGGATTACCAGAAATCCAAATACCTCTTCTCCAGCCACAATTTCGCGCAGTGCCACCACCTCCATCATAACTTGTTGAGCTTGTGTGAATTGATATCTTGCCACAGCATTTGGCATACAAGAATGGTTAAAAAACCGGCTCGCATTTGGGAATATTCCATGACCAATGGTATCAAGGTGAGATTGGACTGCGAAATTGTTATTTCCGAAGCGAATATAAAGTTTGGTAAGAGTATCCCTTGTTATTGAAGATGGCATTGTACATATGGGAGGTAAATGTGTGTTGGGTGTTGGTCCAGGGAGCAAAGATAGGAAAACATACGCAGGAGATTGAGTGTCAGAGAGATCTGTGATTTGGACGACTAGATGGGACAGCAAAATGGCGTCCATTTTTTCATGCTCAGAAAGATTTTGGAACGCAGAGGATGCCGTGAAACGGGCAAACTTTTTGCACATGTGTCGATGAACTAAAATCCAATGGATATTCTGGCCTACGCATTGTTATTGTTGGTTAGATCTTTCTCTTCCATTTCTTACATTCTGCGTCGCAGTACCAGTATGAAACGCATCCAGAACAACGTTTGAGTGACCCATTGATAAGCCCACCGCTTCTGAAGCAACCATCGCATCGACGACCTTTCTCGGCAGGTAACAAGACGCTCGCGAGGGTCGCCTCTTGCAGAATACAAGTGCCCATATGTATATCATATGCTGCGATAGCCTTGTTTCTAGCCACTGGATCGCTTTCCAAACGTATCATATCGGCAGGATGATCAATCAGTCGCTATCCATACATTCATATTCGACCCATCAAATTCGCCTCGCATAATGAAATTCTCATCCCTAGCCCATAATCTTCGGCATTCGACGCAAAGGGGTTAGAACTTTTTATTTAAATTGCAGAACGGACAAAACAGCATATTGCTAATAGAGACACTTCATCATCTAAACCTTTGCCTTTCAATGACAGACTTTTGTCTAGTGTCCCTCGAGATCCGCCTGATCTCAGGTCTTAAGAGGGTGATGCATCTAATGCTACTAGAACAACGTACCAATAGTACTCCATGACATCGGCTTGGCCAAGTTTACGGAGGAAATTTTCGTCATGAGTAATGATAATTAGCTGGAAATTGGAATGATTCTTGCGCTCGTTTATAATGCTGTCCAACAGTCAGCAGATAAACGACGGACAAAATATGGACGCCAACTCGACAAGACTGGCAGCAAGGGCATCAATATTTTCAATATCAAGGGCGTTGGTAGGTTCGTCCAAAGCTAGAATACCACAGTTTTGACTGAACGAATCAGACAATGCCAGTCGAATAATTATAGATGCCAGCATCTTTTGGCCTGCAGAACACCGCCCACGCATGTCCATTTCTACTTGGTCTTTGACCATGACAACCTAATGCATCGTTAGACATGGAAAATACCATTTTGGGCTTTGAGATACCCTGTAATTGTATGATCGCTTGGAAGCTGCACCCTCAATATCAGATCGTATTCTTATCCCATCGATGTCTAGGTGAAAGCTTCATAACGAGCGATTCCTGGCACAGGCAAGCTTACCAGTGCCTTGATACGTCTTGTTCCACAAGTGTTTCATAGTATCGTTCACTTCTTCCATCTTTAATGTGTGATATTTCATAATAGCGCTGAATCTCCATGAAGATATGGGAAAAGTGGATACAGGTAAACACTTACTTGTCTAATGCCCTTGCATACTTCTCCAGATCGTTGTTGGCCATATCTGACATCTAAGATGAGTAGTACCGTTAATCTGCTAGTAAGTAGAAATAATTTACCTTAACTCTGATCAGTTGATCCGTGTATTTCTTGTTAACATCCTTGAACTCTTTGAAGTCTGATTCCAGAGACTGTAGCTGAGACTTGAGGGATCCGAGTTCACCATCAATTTTAGAATACTAAGAGAGTTGGATGAGAAAAGATACTGTCGGATGGGACAAATTCATCCACCGCTGCTTTCAACTCATCTTCTTTTTTCTTGACGATGTCCCATCTACCCTCAAAGTTGCGTTTGGCTTTTGCCGCTTCCTCCATATCATGAGTAGCTATCTCATCTCGGGTCCTCTGAATCTCTTTCTCGATTCTCCTGACGCGAAGATTTTCCCGTAAATTGGCAATCGTTGACCCACTCTCACTTATTTCTCGGTCGATATCCGCCATAATTTTTCTGGCTGCCTCAATCTTTTCGCTCAAGTCGTGTATTGTTACGTCTGTTTGCTCTATCATCTCGTTGCAGGTGTCAAGCTCGCGGGCGCGTCGTTCTTTGATATACCTAGGAGTGAGAAACAGACTTTTCAAACTTATTCTTTTACGGATGAAAGGAACTACATACCTCTCGATGTTCTTGTTAACTTGGCCTAGTTTGTCGACAACAATATTAAGCTCTTGTGAGGCAATTTGCGCTCGCGAAGACCTAGTACTTAATTCTCCTTCTGCGCGTTTGAATTCTTGATTAAGAGCTTCTATGGGAGCTTGAGCTTCGGCGATGTTTGTCTCAACATCCTATGTGAAATAATATTAACACGATTTAGAGCGAACTCGTTCAATTTACCTTTAACTTTGCCTGAAGAGTTATCACGTCCTTTTTGTTAGTAATTATTTGTTCTTCCAGTTTCGTCATTTCCCGAAGTTTCGTGGCCATATCTCGCTCATTGAGCTCCATCGAATGAAGTGCATTCTCTTGCGCTCGCAGGGCACTATGTTGACGATCTCGCTCCTGCATTAGATGCTGTCGTTCCTTGTCGTATACGCGTCTGACAATATGTTAAAACATACTGTCAGTAACTACGAGAAGGGATTTTACAAATTCGTGGACACCGCTTCAAGCTCTTCGTGAACTTCGTTAGTCGTCTTGGTCGAACCAGCGGAAGCAAGATCTATCTCTAGGGAAGTGATCTCCTGTTTTGCGCGATCTATTTCTCGCTGCAATCTGGCGATAGTTCCTGCTTGTTGCTTAATTGATTGAATTTCTCTTAAATCTTTCTTTAGCTTCTCCAGCTGCTCCTGTGCCTAGAAAAGTTCAACATGTGAGGAGACGGATCCACGATGATTTAAGTTACCTCTTCCGCTTCGCTACTGAGTTGGGGTAGCAATTCCTCTTGCTTCTTAATCTGTTTTTCTAATTCAGGTATGTCTTTGACTCTCATTTGATCTCTCAATGTTTGCGTTGGCCGAAGACCCCGCAGTCTTTCTAACTCCCGTTCCCACTCGATCACTTCTTCGGCATCACCAGGGTTTTCTTCCTCTGAAATTTGTATGAGAGATTTGAGCTAATAAAGAGTCTTTCAAAGACAAAACTGAAAAAAAGGAAAAATATTCACATGTTTCTCAAAAGCAATCATTTCGCCCTTCTTCAGAGGGCGATTACATCCCTTACAAACGTGTTCCTCTTTACCTTTTTGGAGAATCGATTCATAGATCTGGCCAGCCTCTTTGGAGCTTCCAAGTCGCCTGAATAGAGATTAGTGCGTCAGTTCGACAGCGACTCAACTGCACACACCCTTTAACGGTGTTGATGTATGTGGTAGCGTCTTTGATAGCCTCATCTATAGAATTGAATCCTCCGAGCGCTGACTTCAGACTTTCGTCGCCCTCTGTGATATCAACGGTGAATTCCTGAATATGGATTTAAATAAAATAAATCTAACTGCTGATCTCGGCCCGTTTCGCTTTGACTTGTGATCTGAGCGTCGTTAAAGTCGCTTCGACCTTTTGAAGGTTGCTCGAGGTTGTCACCGTCAGATGTTCGAGGTTATTCTGTTCTTGTTCCTTGGCTCTGTGAAACGGCTCTCAGCACCAAACTTGTAAGCAGCAAAGTAGACTGACACCATGAGGTTGTCTAAATCTCGTTCTATATTTTCTACAATTAGAGGTTTTCCAGTGTGTTTGTGGTATTTGACATTCGCAACATCAAGTCTGTCGCATAGCTCAGATATAGAAATCAAAAGTAGAGGATAGCTAACATGTTTTGAATATCTGTCGTTTTGCTTTTAATTTCACTTTTTTTGAGGTCCAGTTTAATCCCAGCGTCGGCATGCATGGTGAGAGTACGCATCTCCGCGCCTAGTTGTTCCCTGTTGTCTTCTAAAGCACGCAATTTTTCCGTTTTCTCGTGAATACGGCTGTCATAATTGGAGGATGAAATGTCGCTCTTGATTTTTTCAACTCGATCCTTCTTTTCTTGAATATCTGCCTGAAGACTTCGTAGATCGGCTTGCAAAGTCTGTTGTTCTTCAAGGCGACGCTCGCTACTCGCAATTGATGATTGCTTTTCGGTCTTGATGCAAATATCAGCGACCAATAATGCCGTGAAAAAAGAGAGATTACAATCTGATCACGCAAGTGTACTTTCTGAAGTTTACGAGCTTCAAGGTCGCTGCTCAATTGCCTATACTGGGCATTATATTCATCGGTCTTCACTTTTAGATCGCTCTAGAGCATACTTAGTAATAAGAAAAGGTAGATTCAAGTGAGATTGAAACCTGAAGTTTCTCAAGTTCTGTACGCTGCTTCCTCTGAGCATCCCCCAATTTTGATACGAATTCAATAATCTTGTCTCTTTCTAGTGGCGATTGACCGAAGCCCTTTATATCATACTTCTCGCTGATCTCGTGTATGAGTTGTTCTCTTTCAGCTATGCGTCTGTCTTGTGCCTTGCAAATAGTAGGAAGGATATTCAAGGACGAATGCAAATTTTGTTACCTCTGCTTCCGCATTCAATGCGCCTTGACGCGCTAACAGCTCCTTGTGACTTTCTCTAGCGCTAGCAAGTCCCTCCTCAAGGTCTTGTTTTCGCGTATCTTCAAGCCGTTTCTTTTGCTTCTGAGAGACGATGTGATCGTCAAAATGGCGTAAATGGATGTCCAACTCTTCGTCAGTCCCTGAACGGACGGTTGACAATGGTCAATATACAAAATGAGACAGACAAACCATCTATTTTCGCAAGAGTAAGCATTGCTTCATCCCTATCGCTCCTGAGTCGTTGCTCCTTCTCTTCAAGACTTGCCACTTTAACATATATTTCGCGGAATCTGCTAGAGTACTCGTAAAATTTTCGATTTGCTTCTGCCAAGCCATCGTGCTGATTTTTAGCTTGCTCATAATCAACTTCTTTAGCAGCAATCGTAGATTTGAGCTCCGTTGTACGATTCTTGAGCTTATCCGCATGAGCTTTTTCTCTTGACAATCCCACAAGACGTTCCTTCTCTGCGTTCAAGTCGGACATACGTTCCTTTCGCAATGCTTTTATAGAGTCTAATGCCTTTGTATACCTGTACCATGCACTCATCCACCTGACACGACTTGAAATCAAGCTATTCATACCTTGTAGCCTCGAATATCTCATCAAATTTCTTTTTAAGGATTGAAGGTTCGGAAAGTGGCCAGTATGAGTCTTCCTGGTGACAAAATATAACATTCTCAAGCACAGCTTTTGATACTCCAAGCAATTGTGGAATTTCTGCGTCCATCTCAGCACATTTGGTGGAAATGACAGCTCGCTGAGGACGATGTGAACAAGTGCTCGGAATATATCAGCTTGATATCTCACTTTCCCAATCTTATCTTCGCCCTCTGCCAAGCCAAGAATGCTTTCAAGAGTTTTCATCGTCAAGCCAGTCTTCTTGACGGTGACACTTAAGTTCCTTACGACCAGCATGCGCGTGCCGTTGGCTGCATAGAACCGTAGCTTGACTTGAGCTTTAACCTCTTTCTCGTTCGCCATCTTTGGATCATGTACAAATGCTCCTCCGCGTGTACCAGGAGGTTGTTCACCTGTTGTTGCATACTTCAAACATTCGATAATGGTAGTCTTACCGCTGCCATTATGACCAACGATGACGGTAACAGGGGAGAAGAATTCAATCACGGAGATTTGTTTATCATCGAAAGAACGTATTCCACGAATTGCAAGTTTGTTCAGGGAAGACATGACGTTGTGAGTGAGTCGCGCCGCGCCGTCACGCTCGCGTTTCGTCACGCGATAGCCCTGCCAGACAGTCATAGTATGGAGCCCACCCTCCTCCTCCGCGAAAGCTGTATGTCATCATTTTAATCCGTTCTCGTCGGTGGAAACTATTTGTTCACGGTGGAGAGCAAATTCATCGCTTGTTCAACTGGATCAGGTAGGAATGATTAATGATTCTTGGCCAATTTTTGGTTCTTCTCCGAGGACTTCTATTCCCTGTATCACTTCGCTCGACTACTAGTATATTTTCATCGTCGAGACCGGGTACACAACAGCTTTACTATGGGTGGCGAGAATATTAATTCAATGTCACACTTGTCACTAGAGCCATTCTCACACAGGTCGTTGACGATGCTAGGACTTGTCCGCAACGCGCCTAAACATGCTTCGGTCCCGTTAACGCGCAGCCTTGCGGAAGTTGTACCTGTGAAAAACTCCTCTTCCGCACCCGTTGCCAAAAGGTCCTCAACAACTGGTACGCAGCCACTCGAACGTGGAAGGGTGCCGGTGAGAGAAGATCACGGGCTTTGGGCATTCTTCAGACGGAAGAAAGGCGAAGACTTAGTTGGAGAAGCACGCTACGAAACATTGGAGCATCCGCTCAAAGTGGAACAGTCCATGACAGGTTAGCATAAATGCCATATATGCCAGATTTTTCATATCTTTATATCTTGTCCGACTATACGTAGGCAGAGCATGGAAAGCTTCCGAGCTACGGTTGAAGAGCTTTGAGGACCTTCATACACTTTGGTATGTCGTTTTGCGGGAACGAAATCTCCTCGCAACACAAAAAGAGGAGGCAAGGCGAATTGGTATGTCTAATACAGTCTTCCAAGTATCTCCGGAGAGAGTCCACCAGGTGTGTGAATATGGGTTCTCGTCGTAACATATACATAAACATATATATATCCAATGGTGTGGTGCAGTGTCGAAAAACGATGGCACGGATAAAGGCAGTGCTCAACGAGCGGCGGCTGGCGTATGAGGGTGCCATGAAACTCATTGAAGAGCAGGGTCAGAAAGATGAAGACGAAGTTGTGTTGCAGTATCAACGTGAACAACACGAGGAGGGACGCAAACGTATCGTATTGTCACGTCGGGAACTTACGAAGCGGAGAAGAGAGGCTCGCTTGAAGGAAGAGACGGCGGGAGTAGATGGACCAGCGGAAGAAGTGGAAACTGCTGACGCACGCGTCCAGGCTGACGGACCAACAGAGCCGGGAGCGGACATTGTGCAAGCGGAAGCCGATGACGCCGCTCAAGTACTTGAACCGGCGGAGGGTCCATTAACCAGTTCTGAGTTGAAGGCAGAGGAACAAGGGACAAAGGCAACGGAGGTACGACGGCAAACGCCAGCTAATCCCGCGGATGCAGCAGCAGATGGACTGTTCGGCGGGGTCGGTCAAAGCACGACAGGCAGGCGTCGTCGTTAAGATATCGATCGATATAGGCTACCTACTCCCGGTTATCACTAAAGTACTCAACGTAATGTTTGTGATTTGGCCCATGTCCTCATTTCTTGCGACACCCAGCAATTTGTGACCGACGGATCTTCGTACATTTCCAGTTGTCTTTGGCCCCTTCTAAGCAAATGTTCTACAGCGCTGACATCTCTATGCGATATGTATGCGGCATTGGTGCGAAATGTGTATTGGATGAACAAGCGAAACTTGGGTTGGGCAAAGGATGGTTTCGTGTTAACCATCCGCAGTGCTCTAGTTGGATGGCGTGTCACTGGGTGCGGATGAAATAATAGCTGAAGCATACCGTCTGTAGAGGGCGAGGACTTCATTCTGCAAACCCGACCGTCGGAGGGACATTTGACGATGATGACGCGGACCCACGGTCTGTCGTTCGCCAAACTAATTGAGACCGTCTCACCCGTTCAACTCGTCAACTCGATCCCCAGACGGTGGCTGTTGTCGGTCACCGGCCTCGGGTAGTAAAATGACATCATGCGATGGATTTCTCATCCCAAACGTCCAGCAAACTTTGTACAAAAACTCCATGAGCCACGTTAATAATCCGTACTAAAACTCTCTGCACATCGCACAAGCATGGTCAAGTCCTTGCAGGTTCTGGTGGACGACCAAGATCCCGACATCGAGTATCTCTGTGATGTGTCGACTGAGCTTTTTCCTAATGTATACTACAACGACACTTGGACGACAGTCGCAAGCTCAGCATGTAACTACGAAGGATGGTTCAGGTACTCATTCATCGGTAGGCCATCATGACAATTTGGGAGGTTGCCTTCTCTTATAGAAAACCGCTAGGTTCTGGTGTACAGCTAAGCCTACCCGTAACGTTCAATTCAGCACAAGTGACAGTTCAAATCGACGATCATCCGCACGAGTCGTTGAAAGGAAGCAGTCGATACTTGTCACCAAGCTTGAAGGACGGACCGCATAACGCCACTTTTTTTGCGAGTGGATCCAACGTCCGGCCAGGTCTGGACTACTTGACTTTTACTGCTGGTGACTCGACCCCATTGGAAGGACGAATTGTTATTCACAACGATGATGACGAGGTTCTGGATTACGATGGCGATTGGAGTACGCAGCAACCGGAATCTATCGAGCTCGAGGAGACATTATTGTATCAGGGTACGGCTCATTGGAGTACAACAGTGGGCGACTCTGTCTCGTATTCTTGTTTCTTTGGTTCGTGCGACAATGACGGACACGCCTAATGCCTCGTTCATCTGTTTTGTAGGGACCAGTGTGACCGTCATGGGAATAATAACACCATCAGAGATGGATGCATCCCTGGCCTTCACTGTCGATGGTGATACAACTGTGAAAACAGTTTCTCAGACCAATTTAGATAGGGCAACTACACTGCGGTTATTCTCTATGACGGGATTACAGCCTGGGCGACACAGTCTTGATCTCAAAGTCATGAATATATCAATGAGCGGACCTATTGGAATCAACTTCCTTACATACAACGCATCATTCTCTCGCCTTTCTGACGTATCGGAACCTTATGATGGAAGCGTGGTAATCCCGAAAGAAAAGATTCAATCGGTCATTCTGGCAGGTGCAATAATTGGAGGTATAACCCTTGTCATGGGGCTGATTATCTGTTTCTTCGCGTGGAGACGGGAGCGGAATAGGCAGTTTCTGCACCAGTTCAAGATGGACCTGAAGGTCCTGCCTTGACACCCCAAACTACGTATCATCAGTAACTCTTAACTTAACTTAGTGTATAATGTAGTGTTGGGTGCCAGCGGTCCGACCTCCGGAGTCAGTCACATGCATACTCAAACATTCAAACGCCGTTTGAGCCAAATTTCAAGAGCCTCTGTAGGGAGAGGAGGCTATTCTTCGGGCCTGGCGGATCCCGTCGCTTATTGCAAGGAGCTGGTGCGGAAACACGACTATGAGTCGTTCCTGTTAGCACCGTTTTACCCAAAAGAGGCTCAGGCCGGGTACTTCGCAATCAAGGCATTTGCAGTACGTTCGGCTATTCACAATCGAGCAAGCTGTGATTTGCGATGTAGGCGGAGCTTGCCATGGTGCAGGACAACGTGTCAAATGCTACCATTGGCAGTATGAGGATGCAGTTCTGGCGAGATGCACTCAAGGACTGTGCACAGGTACTTCAAACTTCTGGCCATTAGGACAGCTAAGAATAAGACGAGATTCCGACAGGGTCAGCCGCCACAGCACCCCATTGCACTCGCGTTGCATGACGCCATGCAGCGAGCGCACCTCCCCGCGTATCATTTCAATCGCATAATAGATGCTCGCGTAGGCGTCTTTCAACCTCAGGCTTTTGTTAATGCACGTCAGCTGACGCTCATGCTAGGATGCTGAACTCCATGCACCGACACATCTGACGATAGACTCTCTAACATCCCATGCGGAGTCAACCTCAAGCACGGTCTTCTACCTCTTGCTTTCGCTTTTGTCTCTGTCTTCATCCACCCTTTCTCATGCGGCGTCGCATCTGGGCATCGCACAGACGATTTGCACGTTAATACGTGCACTTCCTTTTCATGCAGCTCATGGCCGGATGGTGATACCTGCAGAGATAACTGCGAAACATGGGGTGAGGCAAGAGGACGTTTTCAGACAAGGGGCGGATGCAGGGGGGATAAGGGACGCCGTATATGAGTTTGCGACGGTTGGACATGGACACCTGAGTCTGGCGCGGTCAATGTGGCTAGAGGAAAGAGGTAAGGCGGTGGGTGTGTTTCTAAGCGGGGTAGCGGTGTCGAACGTGCTCTTGAGACTGGAAAAGGCCGAGTTTGACGTGTTTGGGGCGGGGATGGAGACGCGGTCGTGGAAGGAGGCGTGGCTGGTATGGCGAGCGTACCACAGGGGCGAGTTTTAGTCGAGCTTATCAAAGAGTCTACCTTATTTGGCAGGCATTTGCCCCGAATAATTAGACCTCCGTCCGAATGTGATTTGTCCATCCTCTCTCCCCGTCCCGCTCCTTTCCCCACCCGTCTCCTCCCCCCCGCCATGGATCGTGTCTGCAGTACGTCTCGTCTTCTTCTCCCCCCTTGCGCCCTTCAATACTTCCCCCTCCCACTCTCCAGACGAAGTCCTCCAGTTGATCTTCTTCGAACTCAACGATCCCAATCCTCTTACTCAAGTATCCAAGCACTTTTACTCATTCTCTCAGGATCCTTACGTCCGCGCTCGCTACTTCCTTGCCCGTTATGGCCCCATCGAAGCATTATACTACGCTTTCGCCCGCGGAAGACTCATGACCGAACGTGTCATCGACGTGTGTATCCGCACCTTCTAGGCTCCTCCACCACGGCCCTATCGGCTGATTCCTGATCTCAGATCCTCCTCGCAAGCGGTGCGCATATGTCGCGATATCTCGTCCAAATCGCCATCCACCACTTCTTCTACTCCCATAGCCACTTCATAAAGGGCGTCTGGGTCAGAAACGTCCCACTCCGTGTATTTTCCTACTTTCTTACTATCGCGGAGCGGCACTATGGGGAGATCCCTCGGGGAAAGGTGTGTCTCATTCCGCTAATGTGTGCTGCGCTCATGTCAACGGTACCGCTAGAACGATGATGATGGTAATCTTTTCGTCGCTTTTCTAAAGGAGAGCAGATTGCCATCCGAAATGAAATCAGTCAACTGGGAAACCATCAGGGACATCCTGCAGACTTATAAAGTATGCATATATCGACCATCAGAGTTTTGCTCACTCAGTTTTTTTTCGTCTAGTTCATGCCGTTATGCAATAAGGTAACTGTTTGTTGCTATTCGGGGATATGCCAGCTCAAATCATCCAGGACCCTATCATGTCTCGCCTTCCTTTAGCTCTAGCAGTTGAACCTCGTTTATTGCCTTATGCGGTTGCAAATGGCTTCTATATGGATAGCAAGGCACGTTTCCCGCTTCCCCTAATAGACTCAGTGATGACTTGTTTGGCAGTACCGCGACTTCGTCTTTCGCAAAATGTTTGAGAAACCTCTTCCTTTCACAGAGACTAAACCGGAGGAGATCGCTCAAAACGTTAAAGAGCTTTGCAAACTGGAAGCGTCGTAAGCTCGTCCTTCCTGGTTTGCAACTTGGCTTGACGTAATCAGCATGTTTGTGACACGAACTGTCGCCTCCGAGGTTTGCATGGAAGCAAAGAGTAACGAGTCGGGTTATCGTGCCCTCAAACTGCTGGACAGAACAGGTCACCTTCGTTTCGAGCTCAGGTAACCGATGTTATTCATAGTAACGTCTGCACGTATTAACTTTCATCAAGTACGTTAGTCTGCGATCTCATCAAGGTTGGAAAGAGCGTGATATTATGCTTATGAAGACGACTAACCCGGTTGTTAGACATTTTTCAAAACAAGGTCAATAACAAATCATACCGTAATCGAAAATCTACGGTATCTGCACGCAGATATGCCGTCCAATGACCCTCGCGTACGACTCGTCATGATACTTGCAACCTTCTTGTCCAATGATCACAGCAACGTAATCTCGATCAATCAGAAGCTCGATGCTTTGGGTGTTACGCCAATCACCAAAAGCGACATTCAAGAGATCTTGATGAATCCGTTTGTAGAGCACTATAATGTCATCATCAACTATGCGAAGAAAATGGTAGAAAAAGAGGATGGCACGAAAGGCCTATTGGAAGAGGACATCACCAAACTTTTGACTGATGTTGCATGTCGATGCTTAGAGCTCGGTAGCAAGGTACGCCATAAGCCATGTGGCAGGTTCAAATGAGCAGACTGGCTTCCTAGGGCAAATTTTTAGACAAGGTTTGCCAGGATCGCCCAGAACTGACTTGTGTACTGGAACGTTACGTTTTGGAACATTACCAAATCGTACTGGATGATTTGCCTTCATGGGAACATGATCCGAAAACTGCTGCGTCATACGAAGCCAAACTTTCACTCGACTATGTGAAATTTGGAGTTGAAGACCCTTTCTATTCCCGCAGTCATGATGCTGATACGAGAATGCCGAAAGCTAGCTTGGAAAGCGGAGATACTCATGAACTTGTGAGTCAGATCTCGTGTGCGTAAGCAACAGTTTTAGAGACAAGCTGTCCTGCCTGCATCAGGGCATGATCACACAGGAATCGCTGACAACTATGATTCGTCACGACGAAGCTGCGCCATCACGATCAAGGAGGCGCATTGACTTCCCTTGGGGTACATTGAGTGACTCGGCGGGAAAAATGCATTACCCCCCACGTAAATGCCTTATTCTATTGAAGACAATCACTGAAAGATGGTTATACAGATTGTCTCGACGTTGGAAATTGGATCAAAAAGCATTTGGGTGCAAAAAATGCGGCCGCGGCGGTCTTTATGACCCATGCTGTGATTAACGGCAACGAATCCGTGAGCGATACCGCTAGGGGTTATACCTTGATCTAATACTGCCCAGTTGATGCATCAATTCTTGACCCAAACTGATCTATTCGTCAGCTATGTCCCAGTGACTTTGGAACTGTTCCGCATACTGGCCCGTCTCGGGAAGGCACCGGTGCGTGTCTCTCGAATGATGCATCAAATTTAGGATTTACCTAGATGATAGAGCTTCAAACTGATACGTTCCATTGAAATGGGCGCCAAGTTTTATCGCGACATGTTTGATTACCTTTCAATCGGCGAGCAATCGTTGAAGCCTCTAGTGAAAGGGGACATGGTCAATGTTAATGCTATCTCCACGTCCTGCTCGAATGCCTCAACAGCTAAAAAGCGACCAAGACGATCGGCAGCCGCAGTTGTGCATTCATATGCTATCCCTGATTCGGATGAAGATGCCATGGAATGTGACCAGGCCAAAGAGAAGGCGATCGTGGTGTCAAGCCAGACAACCGAACAAACAAAGGATGTTCATTTGCGTTCATGGATAAACAGCTTAAATGAATTGTTAAGATCCGAGAAATCGAAGGTGATTACTGTTAACTTTCAGAAGATAGTTTGATTACAGTGGGGTCCCTAGTACAACGCAAAGAAACGGCGATTAGAAAAGGAAGCTGGACCAGATGTTTCAATAAACTGGCCGAAGGTGATTGCAGTCATTTTACGTATTGGCGTACAACATTTTGACTCTTGTGGTTTAGAACGAATTCATTAAAATAATGTCCTCCAACTTACGACATCTGAAAAAGCAGCATAAACTCCACCCAGTTGCTTTGAATGAGGCACACAGCACGGACGAGGACGAGGATGACGATTACCATTATCAACCTCCAAAAGCGAAGAGAAGAAAAACAATTAATGTTTCTTAAAGTCTCGCCACTGGCCTTATTTATGTATCACCGCCATCCTTCAACGATACCTTAACCATATGACAGGACATCCTGTTTTACAGCGTCGCTTTGACAATGATTTCGTTATTGTGACAACCGAGTTCTGTGTAATACTCTCGAACCATTACTGTACAGCATTATATAAACCCAATGGCATTCAACTATACGGTACACCATAGTATATATTCCCATCCTGTTGCTTCCACCTCAAATTCGTCTGCAAGGTCTAAAGTCCTTTTTTATATGTATTTTGCAGCTGATACTTAACAATCCTTATAACGAGGGTCTTGAAATTGACGTTGATATAACAACCGTTCTAGTAAAATCGTGTCGTGAGGACAACAACGCAGCTTGAGTCCAGCAAAGTAAAAGCAAGAACGACTGACCTTGTGCATTAGCCAAAATGACAGAGGGACAATGATATTCGTACATCAGTGTGCCTGATTTCTTGTGGCGGGCACCATTTTCTGATTTTGGCCGCTCGAGAATATGTAGCTCGGATCCAATACTGATGGTAAACGAGGCTTTGCGCGACTTGGTCGGCATGGGATATGACGATGGTTAGAGCTTGAAGATTCTATCTCCATCCATTTTAGCGAAATTGCATATTTGAAGCATAGATCAACTGAACCAAATGTTCTGGCTGCCAGTACAGCGACCCTAAAAGAACCTGCTCATGTCTCAGCATTTTTCAACCACTAGAGTCCTTATTATAGAGTCGCTCTTCACACAGTAATATTGCAGGGGAACGCGCGGGACCTGGGAAGTGCCTCTGTTTGCGCCAACTTTTCGGAAAAGGTTAACTCGGGCCGTGCACCGAGGCACGGTTGGACAAATCTGTGATTGGGATATCCTGTGGTGCTCGAACGTCCAAACGGCCCAAAGGCTCAAACTCTGTTTAAAGCCAAGTAGGGTGGAATCCAAAGGAAACTTGAGAGTAGTGGAGGCTGAATAAACTAGAGAACGCACATTTATAGTCATCCCATTATGGTACATGAAGCAATAGCGAAGGCGGTGTTATAATCAGGTGTTTCCAACAGAATTTCAGTTCGAAGCTTGTTTACAGGGTGTAAAGTTTAGAGCACTTCCGCCACCGAACTGTGTGACTTTCCAATTTCAAAGCAAGAAAATGGGGTGTCATAAGAGCGCCATATGCACGACGTGATATGCTTTGCATGTCCTATATTTGGGTGTAGAATTCACATAATGTGTTTGGAACAAAGTTGGGCCTTTGAGTCAGACTTCAATTGGAAGCGGGGTAGAGAAACCTACTTCGAAGCGTGGGAGTAGACAGCCATTCTCGTCATCCAGCTATTCGAAGAACCATGGAGGCCCTGCTCTTCAATGTTCGTTCTGTCCTACCGCCCTTCCTATATCTTCAGAAGGCTCAACTCACACAGCTGTATTTTATTAGGTTGATAGCGGCTTCCTCGAAGCAATTGTGCGTGGCTACAAGGCTGGCATCCTTACCCAGAATCATTATGCCAATTTGACCCAATGCGAAACGTTGGAGGGTCAGTGCTTTGCTGCAATGGCATTCACACCTTTTTATTCGATTCCTCAGATTTCCGAACTCAACTTACTGCCACGGATTACGGCAACTTTCTGGCAAATGAGCCACTAACACTCTCAACTTCAGCCATTGCGGATAAAGCAACACAAATTCTGGTCAATCAGTTTCAGTACCTACGAAGCAATGCAGTGGAGCCATTAAGCAAGTTCCTTGATTATATCACGTAGGTCGCTCTGTCCAGCTCATATGTCATGATAGCTGAAGGCAGCATATGCAGTTATGCATATATGATTGACAATGTCGTTCTACTTATTACTGGGACATTGCATGAACGTGATACACACGAACTACTAGAACGCTGCCACCCTCTTGGTGTGTTTGATTCTATGCCAGCTCTTTGTGTAGCAACGAACGTCGAGGAGTTGTATCAAAGTGTCCTGGTGGAAACGCCCTTGGGTACGCTCCACGCATTTTTTGCAGACTACCTTATTGACGGCCATCAGCTCCCTACTTTCGGGATTGCCTCTCCGCTGCCGACCTCGATGATCTGAACATTGAAATTATCCGTAATACAGTCTACAAGGCCTATCTCGAGGATTTCTACTCCTTTTGTTCCACCCTTTCCTCACCAACTTCCGATGTTATGCATCGCATACTTTCATTTGAAGCGGACCGACGCACGATCAACATCACAATCAACTCGTTCGGTACAGAGCTGTCAAAAGAACAGCGTGCAAAGTTGTTCCCTAACATCGGGCGACTTTTTCCAGCAGGGAATAATCAACTAGCAAAGGCAGATGAGATGGAGCATGTGCGCATGGCGTGTGATAGTGTGATAGAGTATCGGTCTTTCTTCGACTCTTCGAGCGGGGGAGGACAGGCCGACGGCAGTCAAGGAATCGCATCACAACTGGAAGACAAGTTCTTCCAGATGGAAGTTCATCTCAACAAGCAAGCGTTTTTGCAGCAATTTCAGTATGGGGTGTTTTACAGTTATATCAAGTTGAAGGAGCAGGAGATTCGCAACCTGACGTGGATTGCTGAATGTATCGCACAGGATGCTAAGGATAGGATACAAGACTTCATACCCGTCTTCTAACTTGTCCATTCTTATAACATGCTATGTCAAGGAGCTCCTGGATGCAACTTGGTTTCTATTATACAATGCAAGATACAACAATATCAATAAACACAAAACAAATGCAATAAGGGTAGGTGTTGCTCATTCTCAATGCTGGGACGATCCCTGCGCCCCAGCGATGAAAACATTGAAATTGTATTGGGTGGGACTGCCATTGAAGACGAATTCGAGAGGGCGAAGCTCAACTACAGTTTGATTTTCACGGTGAATAGCGCCATACATGATCCCGCCTGGCTTGATAGGTATTGAAAGCCGAGTAAGGCCCGCAGGAACATCAAAAGTGCTCTGCTGGTTTGAAGAAAGATCAGGATCTGTGCATAGCACAATGGTCGAATTCTGCGTTGCCATTACTGCGACCCAGACTACGTCCTGAAACTGTCCGTAGACCGTAGACTGAGTTTCGTCAGTACTCTAGCAGATTACTTGTGCTTACCAAATCACCATTACATGGTGGTCCCACTGGATCGTTGGAAGCTGACGCATTTGCAGGGTGGGGTCTTGCCCACATATATATCTGGTCTGTCTCTATAGGTGGATACGAGCCTGATTTAAATGCAGTAGAATAGTGTTTCGTAATATTGAGCCAAGCTGAATAGAGCATTATTAAGTATGATACTCGTAGTTTTTCTAGATGCAAATACCTGTGTGATCGAAGCCGTCGGTCCATGCCTGGCTGTTGGGCTGAGCACCCTTTATGGGACCCACGTAATGTGATTCCCCATAATCATTCCATGATATGAGCTCCACGAAATCAACTTCATCTCTGGCAGCTATGAGCGATTCCCATCGCTTGAGATACAGCCAGTAATCTGAAAGATAAACAAACTTGATCACAAGTCAGTAAGAGATCAGACTATTTGAAAACGAAACAATCACGTTTTTGTTATAAGAATCAGGTCCATAATGTGTGAAGAACCAGGGTGATACAGGTGCCATATATGCGGGACGCTCATTTTCGCCACGGCGTTGTTGCGCAGTCCCAGAACTCAATTCCGCAAGGGCGTCAAGATGGGCCTTATCATCCGTCATTGAGCCAATATATTTGGCTAATAATGTCTGGACCTGGTCTTGAACGGAACTCGCAGAGTTCCATAGCCGTCTGGAAAGGCCAATGCTCTCCACCGCAGATGAAATCGAACCAGAAGAGATATCAGATATCAGCGACTGAACCAGTGAAGAAGTCAGCGCAACTGGCCAGCCAGTATTCCACTACAAGCAAAGTGTCATATTGCTATACCCCGATAGCATACGTTTCACTTACAGCAAAGTCGCCATTTATGACATTACGATATTGACCAAAAGACTTGGGATCGATAAAGAAGGACGGGACGAAATAAACCCGACCAACGAGATCAGGGTGAGAAACAAATTGATCGCGCCAGCCGTGTGCTGAACTTTGTTGGCCGAATGTGCAGGATTCTCCTGCGAAGGTGGATACTACCGCACGGGAAGCATACTGGAGTTGGTTGGGATGTGACAGATAAGTACGAATGATATCCCGCAAGAGTTGAGCGTCTTGAGAAGAGCTACCCGAAAAGGAGCTAAAGACCAATCAGCGAACTAGCAAGTTGGCTGGGACATCATGAATACGAACGACATGTCCAAAGATATGAATAACTTGAAGTCCAGCTTCGATTGAAGGGCCGCATTATAACTAAGCTATCAAGTTAGTAAAAGTACGCCTGGTTGTTGAGATACGCACGCGTCGGCAACTCTAGAAGTCTGCCAATCATCTCTGCCCATGTTCAGGGCAAACCCGTCGATACCAGCAGCGTATGCCAGACTGATATCATCTGACCAGTCGCTCAGGGTATAGGGATATGTATTCCCGACCATATGGTGCGCCACGATATATTTCCGCTGGCCAACGGTGGCTGGCATTGAAGGTGTATTCGATGACGTAATGTCGACATTAGATTGAGACTGGAAGAGAGGAATGGTGGATGCCTGCACCAACGAAAAGAATGCAAGGAGACGAAATACAAGGGTTCCCATTGTTACAGAGCGAGAGAGAGGGGGGAGGATACGACCGACGTATGCTGCCGTTAAGGAGAAGCCTGGGCTATATAGGGATCCATAGAAAGAAAGACAATGACAGTCTCGATTGTTATTGCTATTAGCAACCGTGTGAATTGGTCTGCCTCAACGCTCTTGGTCCCCATCCTTGTCTCCCTTCCAGCCACGGACCCGCACCGCTATACTGACATCCGCCAGCATGACTACATGTACATTTTCCCCCAAGAAAGCTGGGTAGATTCTCGGCATCGATCAGTCGAAGCAAAACTTCCTGATAGTCACTGCCCAAAATATCGACTTTTGCAATTGTCTCCTTCGATAGCCAGGGCTTGATCGCGCTCCATATCACTGTGAAAGACTGTGGTGCATTGACGATGGCCAACTGCCCCATACTAGATGTGCTGTCAGCATCACGGCATTCGTATTGCGCTGTACCAACGTTTCTGGGTAATAATCCTGGGATATCTGAAAGGCTTTTCGCGCTAGCACCTTCATTTGCCAAAACTGCTGTAATCTAGCGTCCGATCAGATAACTAGTCCATTCGATCTAAACTTGAAGCCACACGTACCCAAATCCTTTCAAATCGACAATCACAAATACCGTCCCAACGTGCCTGCCAGTCGCACGACTTGCAGCCGGTAATATTTCGCGCGTTAGCTAGGGTCCTATAAGCGCCTTATCGTATTATTATCCATTAAAATCGGACCGATTCACAGTTCACCAAGATACTCTTCCAATGTTGTTCCGGCGTGCATACCTTGTACAGCCGTTGCAAATCCAAATTACCGAGGCTTTGGATATTCAATGGGCGCCCCTTCTGTCGTACACGTGCGTATCGTGAACAATCCGTCGAGAAGACTATCAATCACCCCCTAACCTTGTCAGTCTATCATTATTGAGGAAACTTCAACATCATGACATCTCAGCAAACGACTACCGACGTACCTTGTGAAACCACATTGGCCAGCATTCAAAAACGGCTTGACGCTCGGGATACTGGTTGGTGTTGGGTGGTATTTACTAGCCAGGTCGATGTGGAGCATGACTCACATCAAAGGGGTCAATCTTCTGGTACAATGCATCTATACCGATATCTTCAGCAGTCTTTCGCCATGCTTGACAATCATTAAGCATTCTCTTTGCTTGCTTGGTATCATATTTGCGTGCACGCAAGAAGCGCCTGCCGGCCCAGTGTCTTGAGTACTCTCCCCCCAGGTCTCAAAGTACTCACAGCAAAGTTTCGTCGTCTGTACCGAGTGTGTCTCCTTCATACAGAAGACGTTCTGCAAACAGCTCTTGTCTAAAGTGGTCTACAACTTCCTTATGAGAAACTGACATCTTGGGCAATGGAATCCCTCGAGGTTCGAGGTAAGGAGATGAAAGATAAGGTTACCGGGATCGGTTCATGGAGAACGAGGTCGGTGTCAGCGCCCGGCCTGACAGTCGTAATGGTGTAATATTACGTCAGCGTATGTCAGCGCTGTTTATCCGGAGCAATGGACATAGCGTACGTGGTTACATACAGTGAGAGCAACGTGCTTTTCACAGAGAGTCCGCATAATTTCTGGGGAAGGATAAACATATCATCCGCAGCGCCATAGCGTATGCATGAATATTGCATCTGTTCCTCACCTCTGATGCGCGGAGGGCAACAATTGAGGTTTCCATAAGCTCAAGTACAAGTTTATATACGAAGTAGATGCATTTGGAGGGCGCAAAGGTCCAATATCGCAGGCTATCCAGATACCTTTAGCAAGCTCGGCCGATCACTCTCCGGTTAATGCCGATTGAACTGTAAAATTAAGGTTCAAGCCACAAAGCAGCATCATACCATTGTATCCAGCTGGATAGGCTTGACAACTTCTGACTCCAAGACTTCAAGATGGGTTCGTTTTGAACGTCATTATTCCATTAGACGATGTTTTGATATCTGATTAGTTCGCTACGCCTCTGCTGCCCTTGCCACAAATCCAGAAAAAAGTTAGTGCGATATTTCAGCCAGATGAAGCCCAACTTACCGATACGCTGAACTTCAGCCTCCCGTGCTCGGGGGGAGTACCTCCGTACGCATTTCAAGAATATGCGTGAAGTTGCTGCTGCATTAACTGGTGAATTCGCACAACATCATGCCGGGCGATGTCACCTTATCAAAGTTTGAACAGGCATGAAACTCACGAAAGCATATGCATACCTCGAAGGTGTACTTGAACATAAGCGTGTCATTCCTTTCCGACGTTTCTCTGGAGGTGTCGGAAGAGCATCTCAGGCAAAGGAATTCAAGGCTACTCAGGGTGCGCTGCACCAACGGATTTAGTGACGCGTATGGTTGACCAATATTAGGTCGCTGGCCGGAAAAGTCTGTCAAATACGTTACACGCCTCCTGAAGAATGCAGAATCAAATGCTGATGCTAAAAACATTGACGTTGAAGACCTCATCATCAAGAATATTGTTGTTCAACAAGCTCCCGTGCGTCGCTGATCATTATGATGGTTACCGTCACTTATATTCGCTCAGAAAACCCGCCGCAGAACATACCGTGCCCACGGTCGTATCAACCCTTACCAGGGGCATCCGACACACGTCGAAATCATCCTTTCCGCACCCAACGTCCAGGTCGAGAAGGCCACTGACAAAGTTGTTCCTTCTTCCCTAGCGAGTTTGAATAGGAGACAAGTCGCAAGAAGGCGGATTGAGGCAGCTCGTGCATAGGCTTTATTGCTGTTCGAGACATGATTGTGCATATTTCCATCATCTTTCTTACTTGTGCATATGCCATGCTCAAGAATGTGTCTGATAAGCTCATGCATTCACATCCTTAGAATAAGAGCTTAGAGTGCATCTTTCCTCCTTTTCGACCAACCGACAGTTAACTCGACCACTCCTCATCCGCAGCTAGAGATCGTAAACTTTTGCCTTGTTTCGTTATTTGGAAGTATTGATTCCATGGATCTCCAAATCTGTTTTTGGTTCCATGCGACGACTGCGCAGGCCTATTTTAGTACTTGGATACACAAATGGCTCGCCTTTCTTCGTAGAAAGTATTCCACAGCTTCTCTTCCTCCTCAATGGGGTAACACTCCAATCAACCATCGCGCAAATTCACCCTGGGATCCCGTACGGAATGAGTGCGCTTTCCATGACTACGCCAACTTGTCAACACAGTCTTAGGTTTAACATTGTGGAACTTTTACCGCGTATCGTCTTCACTAAAATCCTAAAAGGAATGAGATTTATTACTGTCTCCTCACCGTAGGCACCTTTGGCTGTGATTATTGCATGTTTGATACCTTTTTCAGTGGCACTAAAAGATCATATTAAGATACCGCACATAGCTTTATGAGAAACAAAAGGAACGGTCGCTGCTGTTTTCTCATCCATAGCCTTCCGAACCAAGGCGTGGTTGAGATGTCCAGAAAAGAACTGATCCAGTCGACGGAATCCCATTTTAACTGGCTTGGACATATTCTGATTCAGATATTTATATGAAATGAGACACAGTTGAAACTATGCGACACACCAAAATTGTTTCCTTGAGGCGGTCGATGGTCGAATGCGTAATGCCCACAAGTATACAATGCGAACCAAAGTAATTTCTGTAATGCAGGCAGATCTAAACAAATTTATAACCATCTGCATCGGGTGTAACATGATACTGACGGTCGCAACGTTCACCCAAAACTCGAGTCCTTGACATCGCCGGTCTCTTTGTTTCTGCGTCAACATTGAATGCGTAACAAACATGGCGAATGATCGTGCAAAGCTAGTCGTCTCCGACAACGAAGGACCAAGTTCTGAATCTGAATAGGTGTGTCAATAAGTGACAACTTCTTGAGGTTTGATCTTGCGAAACATTGCAGAGATTAAGGCGGTTAGCTGCCTCCCAAATTCCTTTCCCAAATTCGGTAGTGAAAAGCCTGAGAACAGTCTCTATATCCTCGTCAAATTTGTCTGGATACGAGAAACCTATTTTCGCTTGTGTTACATGACTTTCAACTGACTGGAAATTTTTGTCATGATGGAAGGGAGTGTTTACCTCATCCCCAGTCATACGACTATCTAAAATGAGAGTAGCAAGAGACGCTGGCAGTTCGTTACGCAGTCTTTGAAGAGCGAATGTGTGGAGTGGTTCAAGTATTGTGCCATCAGTGTCCGGTTGCCAGTAATCAGTAAGCTAGACAAGTAGAATTTTGCCGACACGGATGCGAGTGTGAAATACGTTCTTCGCCCAGGCTTTCGATTCTGCGATGCTTTGGCCATCAGGTGGCTTTTCGTCAAATCTACTCTTCAACTCTCCGAAGACGGCCACTGCAGAACTAAAGAAACGAAAGCCAGAAAAGGAGGGAATCAAGTCTGGGTCAAGGATGGCATCATTTGACGTGAGGATACGGACTAGTGCAGTTAATGAAGCGCCTTTGAGCTCCCCAGATTGACTGGAATGAACAAGAGTCAAGTCGTCTATTGTTGACACCGACTAGGTGTCCAAGTCCGAATCGACTGCGCTAGATTATTGCAAGACATATGGAACATCAGGATTTCGCATGCTACGTGATGTCGCTTTGAGTGCATTGGAGTTATTAGAGGAACTGACATCATTGTTAACATGCGTAGTTGAAGATGCCGTAGATGCTACTGCAATAGAGGAGTTGGTCTTGAATAAACCCCACAACTTGCTGCCAAACAGAAGTCTGTGGCTTTTTTGATAAGATTCCTCGTCTACATCTGCATCCACCAGTTCATAGTCAAAATACGAGAGCCGAACTTCACTGTCTGGCATACTGGACCTCAATTCCACCTGGCTGGAAGGGACTGCAGGAAGTGGCTTCTTGTCGCGTGTGATGCGCAAAGCGACCCTGGTAAGCTCTTTCAAATTTGCAATGATCATGTTTGTGAGGTCCAAGATCGTATCCAGGGCAGCAGTGTCGTCGTCATCGTCGTCCTGTGCCTTGGTATTTGCCTTACCGTGCAGGATGCTGATAAGAAACTCAGAGGCCGCCCTGGAAAGCTCATAGGATGCATCGGAGTGCGAGTCAAGGAAGACTCGGTGTATTTCATGTAATGTTGATCTTGCACACATAAGGAAGATCTGCACAAGAGAAGTAACAGAATTCGAGTCTCTGGCATCGCGCAGACAAGCCGCTGTCTTGCCTATGGCAGGGAATGTACGATCAAAATCAAGCCAGGTCTGGCGTTCCTGTGGCGATGCGTCTTCAAGTTTGTCGCTGGCGGGAAAAAGGAGCTCTGTGACTGGCATTTTTTTGCCATTGCGACCGTGCTGAATATCATTTTAAAGGACAGGCAGCTTTACGTGGTGGGCAGAGAGAGAGGCGGTAAAGCTGTGCTTAATATTGAGTGCTTGAGCGTCTGAGCCACTTGAGGCACGTGGTGGCCTCAATCTCCCAAGCAACTGCAGCCTTTTGTCCTTCAATGGCGAGCTCAAGCAGGTTCGTCCTTTGTCTTGCCGTTTCAGGTCGCTGTTAAGCTCAGTTTAGGCCGCACGACTCCTCTTCCCAGCTTATTCGTCTGACTCGTTAGTCCCTTCGTTGAACTTGCTGTGTTAATGCACTGATTTGTAAAGTCCATGGCGCCGTTGGCCTTATCAAGCGCGACTTGCTAAGCTTCCCAGATCCTGTCGCCGTCATCACCGTAGACGGAGATCAGGTAGCCACCACCGCAGCTATTCGCAAGAACCTCACTCCCAACTGGAGCGAATCGTTCGACATGTGCGTTCTGCCTTCGCTCCGATTAGCATGATCACGCATCTGCCTTGTCAATAGCCTCGTCAAACCCACTTCTGTAATTGCTATTCAAATTTTTGACCATAAGAAATTCAAGAGACGTGACCAAGGTAACTGTTCTCCACCAGTATTATAGGATGCCCAAACGACATTCATTCAGGGTTTCTTGGCTTACTCAATCTGTCGGCAACAGAGGTCATAAATCTAGCCTTGTCTGGTCAAGGTTTGTTCTCTTGTTAACCATTCCATTCGGCGACTAAGTACCAAGACCATGCAGGACCCGTTTCCAAAGATCTTGCCACCTCCAGCAACAACCTCACAGTCTCAGGAAAGATAACCTTCGGAGTCACCTCCCTATCCCGTGCTACGTCCAGCCAAATGATATCACTTACCCATACTCCATCGTATAATTCTGGGGGACCCACGAGGCCTACCAGCACGCCCTTGTTGAGTCGTTTGGAAGATTCTGAAGTGACAAGACCCCAATCATCTGGCCCACCAACAATTCGACCCGCGCCAAGTCGCTCAACATTAATTGGTTCTACTAATTCCCATGTCGATGGTGCAGGAGTCCGACCTGTCTCCGTCCCCCCGAGGCGCATGTTAGACGACGAAAATGGAATCCCATTACCACCTAGTTGGGAGCGTAGGGAAGACCCACAAGGGAGAACATATTATGTTGACCATAATAGTCGAAGTACAACATGGCATCGGCCAGCATATTCAAACCAGCATAGACCACCAAACCAGAGGCCAGTGTCACAGCCCGCACACACGTCTCTAGCACCGGCCGTGTCGGCTCACGCAACCCCCATTGCACCGTCCCCTGTTCACAGCTTGCCACACTCAAGTCCGGCCACCAGCGCATACAGCGATGTCCCTCTTCCACTTGGCTGGGAGGAGCGGCGTACGCCCGAAGGCAGACCTTATTTTGTTGACCACCACACACGTACCACAACATGGCGAGACCCACGGCAGAATATCAACAGGGCAAACATGAACACTCCCTCAGCTAACGCAAATCTGGGACCCTTGCCATCCGGATGGGAAATGCGGCTCACGTCAACAGGCCGAATTTACTTCGTCGATCATAATACTAGAACCACAACCTGGGATGATCCAAGGCTTCCAACCGACGTTGGAGATAATGCTCCTCAATATAAGCGTGATTATAGGCGCAAAGTTGTCTACTTCAGAAGTCAACCACAAATGCGAGTACTCCCAAACAAATGTGAAATTAGAGTACGCCGGTCGCGCATACTTGAAGACAGTTATAGTGCCGTAATGTCCCATACAGCCGAAGATCTGAAACGAAGGCTTATGGTAAGCTTCGACGGTGAGGATGGTTTAGATTACGGCGGTGTCTCAAGGTGCGCTGTCTTGGAAGATTAAACAGCGGACTTAACGATCTTTCAGAGAATGGTTCTTCCTACTATCTCATGAAGTATTCGACCCCAGTTACGGTCTATTCCAGTACTCAGCGCATGATAACTATACACTCCAAATCAATCCCGTATCTGGAATTAACCCCGACCACCTCAGCTATTTCAAGTTTATCGGTCGAATCGTAGGATTAGCCATATTTCACCGACGATTCCTCGACGCATATTTTGTGTCCAGTTTTTACAAGATGATGCTCGGAAAGCCTATGGCCTTGATCGATTTAGAAAGCGTAGATGCAGAAATTCACAGATCCCTTGTCTGGATGCTGTAAGTCTATGTCATGAATGTCACGTTGTCATTCTCATGTTGCCTCCCAGAGAAAACGACATTACGGATGTCCTTGAAGAGACTTTCACTGTCACTGAAGAACGCTTTGGCGAGATCGTTAATAGAGATCTCAAACCTAATGGAGAGAACATACCCGTTGTTGAAGCGAACAAGAAAGATTATGTGGATGCCGTCGTCGATTACCGTATATCGAAACGTGTGAAACCCCAGTTTGACAGCTTCATGGATGGTCTACTGGAGATGATTCCCCGCGACTTGTTGAACGTGTTTGATGAAAGGGAGCTTGAATTGCTCATTGTTGGGATGTCCGAGATTGACATGTGAGTTTCATTGTATGTTAGATATGGCTAATTAAGGCGAGTTCCAGGGATGATTGGAGCAAGTTTACAGACTACAGAGGTTATGAGAAGACAGATAAAGTCATAGAGTGGTTTTGGCAGTGCATTCGTTCATGGCCTCCCGAAAAGAAGGCAAGATTACTCCAGTTCACTACTGGAACTTCGAGGGTTCCAGTCAATGGGTTCAAAGATCTTCAAGGATCAGATGGGCCACGACGATTCACTATCGAAAAGTCAGGCGACCCTTCAGGCCTTCCACGGAGCCATACATGCTTTAACCGCTTGGATTTGCCACCCTACGAGGACTATGAGAGCCTTGAGTCGAAGTTATCATTTGCTATCGAGTGAGCCGTTTCAACAGAGTGCAGGTATGCTGATTTCTAACATTTCTCCAGGGAAACAGAGGGCTTTGGACAGGAGTAGGATTTGCCCCTTTCGTATTTCCAGCTTTATGTACTCCTTGTATTTGATAGGTGATGAGCAGGTATTGCTCACGCTGATGCTGTATTTTACTGCATCTACTTAATAGTAATTGACTTGGGCGCTTCCTCGGTGAAACCCGAGACATGTTTGTCGCCAAACACGGGTTGGCCTCCGACCAAGGCACACCTCTTCAATGCTGGGTACCGCTTTGGTTGGAAATGACTATTTCTTTATCAGATAACCTCACAGACACTTCATTCCTGGACACCATCGATGGAGAAATTGCTTTTTTCAAGTCAATCACGCGGGCGCGCCCAGTGGGGATTCACCGCTACTTTCATGTCCTCGCCATGCAGAACCTCATCTTCAAGGAGACTGGGCGTCTCGTCAGGATAGAAGACATCTGGGCGAAGCTAGAATCTTGTTACAACTTGGAGCAGTTAGAAGCTATCGTATGTCGCGTGGTTGTGCCGAATGGGCGTGGACGAAAGTTGACCAGACACCAGGACCTGGATGCTGACAACTACGAATCATCCAGCTCAAAACGCAGCCCAGTTGCCATTCCGTCTCCATCCCCGTCGCAGAATCTCTCGGCCCACCCTTTCTTCCGCGAAGAATTTACACTGCCATACGATGAATTTGAAAGCATCATCGCCCAGCGGCGGTTACGGGCTACCGTGTCTGCGCCCTCATCACCGACCCCTGCCCCCCTTCCAAAGAGGCGGACCACACGGAAGAGAGGCAAGAGCAAGCTGGACTTGGCAGGTCTGGTGGGCGGAGATAGCGACAGCAGTGCGTTAACTCAAGAAAGTGGGGATGAGCATGCGGCCGAAACGCCTCGCGAAAGTGTAATCACGGGTACAGATGCTGGGACAGACTATGCCGAGGAAGAAGACGTCGAAATGCGAGAACCCTCCCCAGGTGCGCCTTTTACCACCCCAATGTATATGAGCTTCATTAATTGCATTATAAGCATCACCAAAACCAACTCGAGGACGTGGAAAAGGAACAAGAGGACGTGGTGCAGGGAGGGGACGTGGTGCAGCCACAGGTTCGACGCGGGGAGCGAAGAAGAAAAAAAGATGATGTAGAAGCCGTGTAAACGCAGGAGGTTCCTGTAGCTATAAGGTAGTTGCTACATCATGAAATATCCATCCGAGACTCTGCTTCTTTGCCCTTTATTTCGTTTCTTCTCTGAATTATGAACCCGTCGATCCGAGCTTTCAGCTCTGGGCCTAAAGTATACGTCAACAAGACATAACCTGTGATAGAGTGGAAACCAACAAGGTTGTATGTCATCCAGAGTAAGGGGTGCACGATTGAAAGGGTCTTTGGGGTCAGACAACAAATGTGACTTGATTGTGGCACGATCTACAATAGCCTTAGAAGATGGAAGCAAAACTGGGTCGCGCATGACGGTGAACATGAGTGGATCTGCAATGGGATTTAAAAAAGCCGATGGGCGTTGGGGAAGAATGACATACCCAAGAATTCGTCAGGCACTTCACCAAGATCCTCCTCGGCTTCTAGAGTGGTTTTCGCCTCCTCGACTTTCTCAATGAGTACACGAAGCAAATCAAGCTCCTTGTCGCTCTTAATTTTAGCACGGAGCGCAATTTCCGATGCACGTTCGAACAGCTCTCTGCTGTAGCTACGATCATCACGAGCCATCGCCATGATGAATTCCGACTGGCCGCTTAGATTTATGAAAATTTGAAGAATATCGCTCAGTAAAGCCTTGGGGTTAAACCTGAGCTTTTCCGGCTCTCTAACTCTCAGATCTTGATATCTTGGGCCAGCAAGAATGACCAAGTTGTAATCCAGCATGGCCGCCAACCGGTCCACGATTTCTGGTACCATGAATGGTGCTTTAGCTTCAGCAGTAAACATCTTCAACAGTTCCACCGTCGACCGCCCTAATGTGATATATCCCGAGGCATGTCGTTCCAATGATCGCAGCGTGTTCTCTTTTTCCCTCCGATATTCTCGTGGCTTAGCACTCCATACTTCTTTGTCATCCATTTCAGCTTGAATGTCATGAATCTGAGCCAACTCGCGTAGTGATTCATCTAACAGGTATGTGACGTCGTTGATCATTAGGTTGATGAATCGGACAAATTTCTCGACTTTTCTAACCGAAACGCGTGAACCAAACCGGATACCGGAATCAAGATATTGCACTTACTGTGCCTCCACGTTGAGAGCCTCACGGTGCGTAGCATTGTTCCAAACTGACTGAAGGACATAAAAAATACTACGCCTGTTACATCCTCAGTATAGTTTAGCTTTATCGGACTCGTATCCGACCTTGCATCTAAATACCGCAGTCAGATGTGTACAGCAGTCAAAATGACGATCGCACATACTAAACTTGTCGTAGAATTGCGAACTTGCTCCGGTTTGTTCAACTTCTGCAAAGGGCATGAGCGCTCGTATTGACAAGATTAGGGATTGACAAACCGATGTAGAAGTTCATCAGGGCAGGCAGTAAATGTTTGAGCGCTAATGGATGAGTATTGAGAAGGTTTCCAAGAACACCGTTAGTTTCTCGACCGTATCGCCAGATGCTCATGAACAGAATCTATAAGAAGAATTGCTAATTTTCAGTTTAACTAACTAAGAGAACATACGTCATTAATTTTTGACTTCAGGAACGGATTCTTGATGTACCAAGTTGAAGTGAGGAATGTCAATGCAAATATCAGCATTTCAACTTTTCCGGACAAGTCAAATTTGTCAGGAGATACCCTATAAATTTTAAGATTCTATGACTTCTCCCATGGCGAGAAACCTAACTGAACGAAAAAGTGGAGGGTATCAACAATGTCCTCGATAATAAACTCAGGTAGAACTCTGAAAGACATTGGCACTTCTTTCGGCAAAGGCAATCTGTTGGTCGGGATTTAGATTTGAAATTATTCTTCAGTGAGGGACTGCATACTCGGCAATAGGATTTGGGTGCCTCTTGTATGGATCTACTTGCCGTATCAACCAAGTTGAAAGGAAGTTCACGAATCCGATGGATCGGTAAACTAGTTCTGGTTCGACCAGGCCTGCTTCGAATGCGAACTGTTGACAGCGAATTTTGTCTTGTTCAAACTGAATTTCTCCGTAAGATGTACTACATCATTACCGCAAGAAAGAACGCATGCCTTGACTTGTCTAATGGCTGCTTCCGTGCGTGCTTGTAAAGGACTCTGAAATGGAATTGAATGGAGGCCCTAAATAAGCAAGCATACTCACCCCCATCCATGACCCATCTCCTTGCAGCCAATCGAGGTGTCTTTGAATGTCTTCCAATATCTTGGCAAGGTTGTTGTAAGTTGATATAGTTTTTATGTATCCAAAATGACTTGTGGCGATGGTAAGGAAAAATATGTTTGAAATAAAGTTGGGTGTCGGAGCTGGCTAACAAGTCAATATATTTCTACGCATGAAAGACAATCCGAACCTGCCGGGTCTCGATGCTCTTCCTCCCAAGTGGCTGCCTCTTCACTTGTTGCATTGACGCGCGTCTCCTCCTTGATATCAATGCGGGAACAGTTGACAAAAAACAACGGATCTATCCGATCCATCTAACAACCAATTGAGAGGAAAGTAAGTAAGGCACATAGGGTACCCACTTTAGTGTAATTTGCATCCATAAAGGGCTCTGAAAATCGTAGAAGGACACTCAAAATATTGAGCATAAAACCATCCGAAGACACAGTATTTGGGTCGACCTAATAAACGTCATCGCTTTGTAAACAACGATTGACTCCTTGACGCGCCTGCATTCCTGCCCGTTTAGCGTTAAGGGTTACAATCCGCGCGAAGTATTGCAACACAGCCTCCTTAGCTTCGGACGACGCTCTGACTATCGTGTTGAATATCTGAAAAAGAGAACTCTATTGTTGTGTAAGTGGCGTACACATCATGATGAATGCAGCCGGACCTGTAAAGTTTTCAAGGTTCCTCGAAGGCTTGCGAATGATGATTCGATGTCATTCCTTGTACGCTTGTCAGATTCCGAGAAGTATGTTTGCGCGATTCCAGGCTAGATATATTTGAGGTTCCGAGGTCGTCCTCCAACTGATTGTCAACTCACCCATTCCCGTGCAAAGATACCAAGTCGGCACAGGGGACCAAGCAAAGATACTCGCTCAAAGTCGAATGCGTTTGCTACTGGCGGATTCCATTCTTCCATTCTCGTGATCATGGTAGCAATGCTCTTGACGGATACAAGCACTTCTAATCCACCGATCACGCCTCTCCAACCGGCGTCACCTCCTCCTAATCCCTCTGGACGGGACAAGGACTCGTGAAACAATATACCTCTCACGACGGGACCAAAGATGTTATCAATTTCATTATCCGGTTCGAACCTACGAGCGAGATCTTGCACGAAATGTTCTATGTCGGATGGTGTTAACGCATTTGAGCTGGAAGATGGTGCTGATAGTAAGGGTGCCGAGAGCGCCGAAAGGGATAGAAGGGGAGCGATAAGCTCTGGCGCGCCAACTGATCGGCTACATGTTATTAAACAACCTGCTTTTCAAATACAATGTTATAACATACCCATCTGGCTGAGTAAACATCTCAGGTTCTTGCAATGTCAGCCCAGCATAGCTAATGACTAGGTGACGGATTCTTTCAAGTAGCCCAAGCCCTTTTTGAGTCTCTAAAGGCGAGTAGCCCTTGGCAAACGTTTAAAACGCCCTAAAATGATTTAACGCTAGCATTTACCTTCTTCACAAAAGCCGTGCGAGTGCCATTTAATCGCTTCCAACATCCAACAAGATACTCAAAAGCTGTCTGCTGTGCCGGGAGCGATACCAATACAGGTAGATATTCCAAGTCGTCACTGCACAAAGTCACTTTGCGTCCATTAGGTTTACTGTTGACTTACGTTTTCTGCAGCTCGATGCTCAAGCGAGAGAATAGCAATCTATCTAACATATCCGTGTTCAGGCTTTCGACTGTTATCATGCGAGCTCAAGAGCACTGAAACATGTATTATTGTATTGTCACTCACAGAATCCCTCTTCCTTCACTTCCTCCGCAAGGTATTTCAACCAGACGATATCGTGGCCGGTTCGTTCGCCAGTGACTTTCTAAAGCCCATGACATCATTACTGTCAAAAATGAAGATTCGACACCTACATTCAATGTTACTTTCAGGATTTGTTCGATTGATTCATGTTCCCATACAGCAAAGTTGAATTTCGCGGGGGCCTTTGATTTATGGAGTGCAGGCGAGAGTGCTAATGCTAGTGCTGGTGCTAGTGCTGGTGCTGGTGCTGGTGTGGGCGGCTTGGGTGAGGGAGATGGCTTAGGCTTTGGAGATGGAGACGCTGAAGTCTGCGATGAAGACATGGCATCCTGCAGTTTTGCGAGCCTCTTGAGACGGATCTGGAGAGAGAAGACAACAGTAAAGCATAAAACAAGATTGTGTTTGAAGAGCGTACGCGTTCGGCATCGTCTTGGGGAGTGGGCTCGCTCATCGCTACTATCGAATCAGTGTGACCAGCCGTGTGAGCTCACACGCGCCTGAGCCTGAGCCAGCCTATGTTTTTCGCCCACTGGGTCGCGTCCGTCCGCCCGTTCCTCACTGCCGCTTCAAATCGTCCGTTTTCAACCACATCAACTGTAGAGGCTGCATATAAAATGAAGTCTCATTCCGGTGCGAAGAAGAGGTGGCGTTCGCTGGCTTCAGGAACATCCTTCAAGCGCGTTTGTGGTCAGGTCCACTAATATGTTTTCCACCATCTAATTTTCTATCCTTAGCCAAAGGCTGCACATTCTCATCTCAACGTCACAAAGCCACCTGCACGGAAAAACAGGCTGGGAAATACTGCCTACTCGACGCCAGCACAAACACATAAACTCAAGAAACTTCTTTTGCCATATGGTACACATTAATTAAAGTGAGTCCGATATCAGCTTCTAGGGTCTCATATCAAACCACATTCTTATTGAAGAATTCTCGGATATCCTTCTGCTTCGGATCGTGTGACAAGCTGTTTATCCCAGACTTCTGTCGAACCTGTGTGTGTCATGCTCCAGAAAAATGGCACGAATTGAAGGCAGGAGATACATACGAGGCCAGAAAGATGTTCGGACCTATGGTAGTCTACAATTCTAACTTCTAATCTGACACCAAGTTGATCTATTTCCTGAGGCAAGCATCAGATAGGATTGTTCTGGATTCAAGCACAGTTTACAGTCGTTTCCACCTTCAACCTCGTCCACCCAGTGTTTTGCAAATGCCAGATACCTCTGGAATCTGTTTGATTAGAATATACAGTAGTTCTCTTCAACAAAGCCATTGTGATCTCGCGTATGAAGAGGCCGTGGCTAACAACGGCTATGTGACTTTCCTCTGTTCCCTCGGCAGTTGCACTTTGGACGTAGGGCATTAAAAGCTCGTCGATGGCTTGAATCGCACGTCGACCCAAATCGTCTCGACTTTCACCTTCTGGGAACTTCAAATAGCGTTCTCTGAGAACTGGGAAGATGCCTTTTGCGAAATGTTCTTCCAGTGACAGTCCAGGTTCTCGTGGAGTTCCGTACGATTTGCCTTCTGCCACTCCAAAATGCTGTTCGCGCAAAAGAGGCGAGATGCTGATCAAAGGCGCAGGACAATATTGAGCTTCCTTGATGGTCTCTGCGGTCATTAAGGCTCTCTTCAAAGGCGACGAAAGGATGGCGGTGTATGACGTTTCGGCTTGTGCTTTAGCGAGTGCCTTGGCTTGCTATGTCATATTAACTGCAGCCATGTATCAAAAACCCAAACTAACTAACATTCATTCCTTGGAGTGCTTATTCAATTAGATGAGATGCATGTATATCATTTCTACTGACCATGCTGCGATAGTGGTGCATCACGCCAACCAGCCCATATTTTGATCTGGCTATTGTCAATGAAAGACCCATGGACTGGAATGATCATACGAGGTTGTCAGTGGATTCCCCATGTCTTATCTAAGATGATAAGATTAGGAGTCGAAGAGCCTCAAGGCACTGCGCATACGAAAGTGAAATAGACCTTGACCATAATGTTATTATGCCTGCACTGGTTGCTGTCGGCGAAAGCCGATGCTTATTCATCATGACCTCCTTAGTAAATTCCTGACAAAGCCACCTTATACGCGCGTCAAGGCCGCGTAACCAGCCTCAGACCACTTATAAATTTGACATATCCTTCTGTTGTAATACCACTATGGAGTCTTCACGATCCTCAACTCCAGCTATGGAACGCGATGCTCAATTGCTCGGCATAGGAAAACAGTGTGCCCACATCCAATGTTCTCTCGTCGATTTCTTGCCTTTCAAATGTCACCACTGTCAGCAATCATTCTGTCAAGAGCACTTCAAGGTTGAGGCGCATCATTGTCCGCAGTATGACGAGACAAAGCATAACCGTATAGCTCCAAATTGTGAGCTGTTCCCAAGTTGGACTGTCTTGCAACGTTAACATTATACATAATGCAGGCCCATTGTGCAGTCTACCCATTGCATTCAAGCCTGGACAGGATCCCAACGTTGGGATGGAGGAACATTTCTTGACAAACTGTTCAGTACTGACAGGCAAAAGGTCCACAAAGTCCACGCCAACATGTGCAAGGGGAAATTGTAAGAAAGTGTTGTATACCCCTATCAAGTGTGATGTAGGTACCACTCACTAGTATTTTGTTATCCGCCTTTAACGATACACATCTAGAAATGCCAGAAGGACTTCTGTGCATCACATCGATTCACCAGTGACCATAACTGCATTGCAGCGTCGACGACCAAGGTGCAAACGCCTTCTCGCCTTCGAATGACTCTGCCTGCGGCATCATCAGTAGTTCGGGCGGGTGTCGCGACCAAAGCCATAACGGCAAACTCTGCCGCGGGTTCGAAGTCAAGCTCAACGCCCACTTTATCTATTCCATCCCCATTTAATAAGACCGACAGGTATGTTGTTTTCCTCCTCTTTCTTGCCTGTACCGCTGATAAAGCGTTAGTGTTTCCATCGCTGCCTCTGACGTGAAATCAACTACGACGATTGCTACGACGTCTCACCACAATACTATTACGGATCAATGCAAACCCATATCCACTAATCCCTATATTCCGCGACCATTGTTTTCTGTTGCATAATATATCCATACTACCAGGCGAGCTAGAGCTGAGAAGAGGAGTAGAGTGCGGGCGATGCAAGATCGTGCAAAGAAAGGGGTGCGTTTACTTGCCTTGGGAAAAGACTAGGCTTTGATGACGGTACACAGTTGTTGAGCGAGCGAGAGAAGGCGATTTTAGCTGCGGAGGAGGCGGAGCTAGAGAATGATAGCAGAGGAGAATGTAATATAATGTAGCGACAGTTAATGTAATGGTGCTGCAATTAACTTAAGCAGTCCCAATTTTTTCCTTATCCATTCCATTGCTGAGAATGCCAGTGTCGCAGAAGTCGGAAAAAGACGTCTGCTGGAGTTGGGCGGGTGGAAAAGGACCCTAGCCGCGCTGCTAATCGTGCATTCATGGATAGTTCATTGTAATGTAAAAGAAATTAGCCAACGAGTGTAGCAGCTAAATGTGACGATATCATATTATAAGTCACATCCAACAATCATATTTCTTTTCATCCACTTTCTTCTGTCCAGCAAAGGTCGAGGCCCCTGGCGACGGCCAATATGCCATCTCTCGCACAACAGCCCATTTTGAATGGCTCTGGTGCAACGTCCTTCACTATTCTCAATGGCCCACCAGACAGTGATGTATTTGCAGAGTTGAAAGGGAAATCTCCTCAAGAACAGGTACTATAATAATAATGTATATCGTGTCTGATATCATCTCAGCTAACTATATCATCCTTAAGCTTGAAGCTCTTCAATCTCAACTGGCGCGAGAAATTAGAATTAGAGAAGGTGCCGAAAACTTGCTGAATATGCAGTTGACGGTACGGCTAAAAGTCTGGACAACATGCCCTCGGGAGTTAATCGTCAATACAGGATAGCCTACGTCTCAAAGTCGAGTCCGAGTTAGATCTAGCAAGGAGCAAGATTGAGGCTATCATCAAACGTATCGACATTGGCACGTCCATAATCCGCTTTGATGGGCGAGTATGCTCATGTTTTACGCAGACTCTTCGCGTATAAAGAACAAACCTGCTGTGGTGACTACGAACGGGACTGACAAAGGTGTGTTGGTCGGTTGCTCGTTTATATGAATGGCGCGAATGTAGCTTTTCTAGTCAGTGATGACTTCCGTACAGCCCGACAAAATGCGTTCGGGCATCTCAGAAAGCTCGAATCACTAACTCGTCAAATTCCTATCAGCTCTTCCTCCACTGGGTCTTTGCAACCTGCCGTCATAGCGGAGGTAGACCGTCAGCTGATCGAAACACTCTCCAAACTGACAGAAATTTTGCGTCGTAATTTACGCGTGCGATATGAACTGAACGTTCCGGACATCTCGAAGGTGTCAGTCTCTCAGGATTTCCTTTTGTTCTTTGTCTGATATGCATTGATCAATAGTGTCACAGTGTGCCTCGCTGATTCGCGTTCTAAGCACTGTCACGCATCTGCATACCGTTTGATTCGTCACGCTCTCATCGACGCAGATTCAGTCAAGTGTTTAGATCAATCCTTGGATTGGTACATCGTGAAGTACAACAAATTTTCACTGCCCATAACGGCAGACACTTACATATCTGATGAAAAGATCCTTGTGTCGCGATAACAAGTATGCTGTAGAAAAGGAGCAAGCCATCAGGTTGATACGGACATTGGTTGAGATTGGCAGTACTCGACCAGAACCCCCGGCCAATAATAGTAACGGGATTGTACCTCTGTCAGAACCAGTCATGCGTGCACTTATTGCCATTGCGGAACACGTCGATGATCCATTTCGACCCATATGCATACAAACACTCGCAGAAATACGTGAATTACTACTTCCCTGCATAGCTAACGATATATCTGATCTCTTTGTGTCCAGTGCTTGTTGACATTGACTTAGTTGCAAGAACGGGCGGCTTACGTTACCTTTTGCACGTACTGGGGGATGGACCGGTCGAGCTGAGCATGATGCTTGCATCTGTATTTCTGCAGATCGCAGACTCACCTCATACCCGAATCTACCTCCGAATAGGAACAGATTTAGAAGTGAGTTGCCGATCATTGGTATGTTGCCAGACTGAACATTCTTAGTTGGCCCTCTCAGCTATCACTGATGCATATGGTAAAGGCTCTGACCACGTAAATAAAATGAGAGGCTGCGCGAAAATTATACAAATGATGTTGCGGACTTGGAGCGGTTAGTAACTGCTTACTTTGTGCACTTACGGCGAGATGACCAAGAGCAGGGCTTATGTATTATTGCATGGATGACATGCGTGCAATTCGTTCAATTATTGATACCCTCCGTATACCATCCCTTGAGACTAGGGTAAGTCACGTTTTGTTTTCTGTATTCTAGGACTTGAAACTCTTGTAGGAAGTGATTCTCGACTTGTTTTTCGACCTCCTTAATATTAAGTCTTCTGATTGGTATCAAACGTTTATATCCGGTCGAAGGCTCACTAGTGCGTCAGTTGTTGCTCAATTCTTATCGTCATCATTAATCGATCCGTGAACAAGTGTACCGGAAACCCGCGGAATTATTGGACAAGCCAATGCCAGCGCGATATCGTCAGGATATAACAAGTGATGGCCCGCAACAATCCGTCAGACTTGCCGACCAGTATATGGCCCTTTTAGTTGTCATTCTGACAAAGGCAGGTCTTTGTGAGGTAAGCCTGATATGTGGATTACTTGTCATCGACCTTAGTGGTCAACCAAAGGCTCTCACGTCAATGCTAGAGGAGACAAAGACTGGTTCAAATTTGTCACGCAAAGCGACATTACTGATGGCGGAATTTCTTCAAACGGCTAATAGCGCGCTCCCGCTTGCAGCAGCAGCCGAGATTCAGGTAGGCTCACGGTAGCTTCACGTCGATGCGTGCTCATTCGAGTGGCTTCAGGCGATACCAGAAGTATTTGACATGGCCACCAATTACGACGATGCCGAACATCGGATAGTAGGATCATCTGCAATATCATCCATAGATAGTTTGAACCGCAATAAGACAAGGTTGGAGCCTACCCTGTCCTTCAAATCTCTTCGACCAAGGTCATATTACATCTAGTTTTCGAGTTCCATTCTTTTGACGGTTCTTTTTCAGAGCCAACTCTGTGGAAGATGCAGTGCGCCGCGGTCAGAGACAGGTCGAACAAGCTAAACTCAAAATGAGTATGCAGATGGATGATAGGACCTTCCAATCCGCAATTCTAGAAACTCAGGTAAGCAACATGGCGTTTCCCTCGACACAATATATGATGCGGCAATAGGTCATGGTAACGAAGGACTATACGAAATGGAACTATGACACTCTTCTGGAGGTCGTTGAAGGCCCCCTCCTGAACCACAAAAGATTAGAAGAGGCAATCCGAGTTTCAAGGTTCATTCGTCGGCTTGCGTCGTTTTTCCATCCATTCAGTCACAGGTTTTCGGACATTATAAAGACTCCAGTTTGTCTAATATTAATGTCTACTTTATTATTCTAATTATCACCAGGCAAATGTTAGATGGGTTCGATTAGGTTGCTCTATGCTGAACACATTGATGAAGAGTCCAGAAGGAGTGAAATACCTCTCAACGGAAGATCAATTTTTGGCGCAAATTGTGAAAGCTTTCGCTCAGTTGGACCCAGTAAATATCCAGTACAGTCACTATTGGTAGAGATGCTAACTGTGAATCAAGTTTAATGGTGTGCCGGACTCTGATCCTATATTTTCCAGGAAACGTGTGGCAGAAACAGTTACATATGGGTTTTTGGAAATGCTTGGAACGCTTAGTAAATATCCGGAAGGGATTGAGTATGTTTTTATAAAATCTCGACTTTTCATTCGCTACACGGCGTCCACAGGCTGATGGAAAAGTTCAAAATATTCACGGTATTTTATCACTTGAGTGAATTACGGAGCAGAGAAGACCTCATCAAGGGAATTATTGAAAATCTTGACTATACGAAGTAAGTAGCATTGTAAGCTGCATCTAATCAGAAGCTAAACGTATTTAGCGATGGTCACCCTAGGATTGTTCTATCAAAGGCACTGACATCAAGTTACAAGGCGAGCAATAGTCCATAGCAGTCGTTCACTGTATCTAAAAACTGATGCGTTTTGTGCAGCACATTCGACTATATGCAACGAGGCATCTAGGATCTTTGATCCGCAATTCCGCAAGCGCTAACGCTTGGACACTTCGCCTTCTTCTAACTCAGTTATATGATCCTGCGCCAGAAGTTTGCGAAATGGCTGTACATTTTCTTGAAGAGGCGTGCGAAGATAAAGAAGTCTTGCAGATGGTTGTTCAAATGCAGCCGACCATGGACCACCTCGGTGAAATAGGACATCATCTGCTTCTAAAGTAATCGCTGATGTACCACTATTGGATGCTCCTAACACTGTTAAAGGTTCATGTCTACCCCCATGGGATTTCGGTACTTGTATGATGCCGGATACATCGACCGAGAGATGGATATGTGGTTCAACGTACGCAGGTCCCAAATATCGTGCAGGGATTTCTGATCTATCGGAACAGGAGCGCAATATCTATTATGTAGTGCAAGTAGAAGTCTTCCTTTCCAAGGCATTTCAAGGTGGTATCCTGGCAGATGATGATGAGGACATGTATGTGCCTCTTTTTTTTAAAAAAAAGTGCTACGCATAAATTCCCCGGTCAGGTCATCTGAGGAGATAATACCTCCGCATTTTTATGGAGAAATGTCGAAGACTGAGTTGGGTTGTCAAGTGCTTCAGGATAAAGGACACTTTGGCGATTTCTCTCAATTTATACGGCAGCACGGTCAGGAGAATCAGGATTCCGACATCATTATGAAGCTTAAAAGCATATTATGGGCAGTGGTTAGTTATAATCCTAGTCAGCTTTAAAAATATTAAGAGTTACCTAGGGAAACGTTGGTGCCACTGAAGGAGGGCTTCGTTTCCTCGAAGACGAAGACATGATTCCTGCTGTGCTTGCCATTGCTGAAAATTCAACTATTCCATCCCTTAAAGGGTAATACATTCTGTTATTTTCTCTACGGAATCTAATAGTCGGTCTCTATTAGGACGTGCTTTTTTGTACTAGGCCTAATATCCTCGACAATTCAAGGCGCGTACATACTAGCTGAATACAGATGGGAGGCTACACTGTCTCCTCTTGGAATGCCGACCGGAATCTGCATTCCTACGAATCTAGAAAATTTTATCAATGTATGTTTTCTCATTTTCTGACCCATAGGGCTATTGTCTTATGAAACCAGATACCTCCATGGAGTGAATCCACCTTGGACACCAATAGAATGCGTCTCAAGCCACCAACGGCCTCTATTGAAAAGGAGGTAATAACTGCTATCCAGAACCTTGCAAATTCGGTTATAGCAAATGCGGCATCGCGAACGCTTACAAAGTAAGTTGATGCATTTTACTTTTTGTTAAATCATTTATCTGCGCCAAGGCTCAAATCACGACCGGAATGTCGTTCAGTGTTCACTTCACCGGTCATGTTTTTCAGGGCCATGCATATTATATCTACCGAACGATTCCGCTTACCTGTTCGCCGTTATATCATCGACTTGTTTGGCATTGAAATGAACTCGGAGATAGTCTCCACGTTTTTGGATTGTGCGCAGACATTAAAGTCTAGCCCAGTACAGAAGACGACGAAGCTCCAAGTGTCACGGTCGGACATGCTTGCGAATTTAGGTATAAACGTTCATGATTCCGGTAGCGAAGGGGACGAAGACGAATTTGATTCAACGGCACAAAATATAACTTCGAATGGCCAAAAACCTGCCCTATCGCTGAAACCTATGCAGAAAGTTATTGGATTTACTCCAGGATGATGTTGGACACAGACTTTCACGGCACTTCGTTCATTATGTATTATATGACCACTTGTATAAATATTACGTTGTAGCATTCATCTATCGCTCTCTATTTGGCAATGGCTTTTTGGTTCAATAACTGCAAACAACTTCTCTCTTCCAAAAAGATCTAGGTTAGACCTCTGGATTATGGCCCTTCTGAATGCTTGCAAGCGAGGCATTCTTGCATCAAGGACTGTGGGATTGAAGCCTCTTGCGACATTTCATCGCACCTTTTCTTCAGAAATTCCAGCTAAGAAGGATTCATCTGAAATTGTTGCTCCCGAGGCTCCCCGCGATGTTATGGTAGCCGATGTAATAAGTGGTGCACCAGGTCAACGCTCTGCTGTTCTCTCGTATGGTCCCTCATTTGCCACCATTATTTAGCTGAACTTCGCCACCGGCCTGTTCGGATTTTCCAACCGACGCGCAACACAATGCAAAGCGGAAGTGGGAAGTCTGAGCGTTGGAGGATTGACTTTGATATATTGCCAGGGGGTGGTCGATGGGAGAATCCACTGATGGGCTGGGCTAGCTCGTAAGGGGCTCTTCTATGACTTTTTGGTGATCATTAATATTGCATTTCTAGTGCAGACTACATGCAGGGCACGCGTCTCTCATTCCGCTCTAAAGAAGATGCCGTCCATTTTGCAGAGAAGCAAGGTAACGTGTCTAGCCAATGCAGAGCAGATTCATTGCTGATTTACTGGGATAGGATGGGATTACTACATGTACGTTCCAAGTTCCGCCAACCGAAGCCCGCTGATCTCCCTGCAGTCAACAGCCCACGGTGAAGAAGATCCCTCCAAAGAATTATGCGGAAAATTTCCTGTATCGCCCAGGCAAGCTACGTATTTTGAGGACGAAATAGATTGTGTAGACACGCCCTTCAATACATGCGCTGTTCTTTCTCAGCCCACCAATCGCTGCTTGAACCTCATCAAATCTTAGTAGGGTAATAAACGTCGATGGCAAAATCACGTGGCCCCACTGGTGGAAGCATGGAAATAAGCTTGTTGACCACGTTCCTCGTTCCGCGAGTCATTGGCCTGCGAACAGCGTAGACCAAGTAGATCTGCAAAAGCCATGGGTGACATTCAAACCCGGCCATTTTCCAAGAACTACAGGTTAGAGGTCCGTTGGCTTTCCTTTCCAGCAAGTTCGTTGACATGTCGTCTAGTGGTCTCATTAACCAGTCAGTTATAGCTGTTTGTACAGCTATTTTGTGTGTTACTGGCCATGAAATAATGAAACGACGTCGGCGGGGAAGGCAACATGATCATGGTTTGGGAAGTCGCGATTCTTGGGAATTCGGGTAGTACGTGAGCCTACATCCCCACCGCCTAACGATCAAACCACTTTTCCAGCCTTTTTCAAGGAAGATGCTGGGCTAGGTAGTATCCATATTTCAGTACAGAATTTATTAAGACCTTTCTACAGGCATCCCCCATCGCCTCCTGCTGGATGGCCGTTGTCGTGGGTCAAAGAAGCCATGCGCACCTCCGAACGCAGACTAAATGAGCTTCGCGGTGTTGATGCCGCGCTTTATATTCGATTCTTACGTGGCTGCTGTGAGTACCTTTGATTCCGCCATGGTTCTCATAATTACCTTACTTTACTCAGTCTGGTTCACTTTTCTTCATACTTTGACGACGTTTCCCATTCTATTTCCCATCCACGTTCGATTTTCAGATGATTCTGTGTCTCTTACTTCCATGACTAGGGCATCCATTTCCTCTCTTGTTGGCACCTCAAAGGGTTTGTCGTTGTTGTGGATTCATATTCTGCTCCTTTTTTGGATTACCCTTACCTGGATCGCCACTTTATGTTGGATTTGCCTGGGCGCGTTCAATTTACGCCAGGCACATATATATGCTACGGCTCAAAGAATATCGTTGCAAACGTCGACCAACAGAATCCCGGAGCCATCTCCACATCCGCATCTTCCTTTTATCCCTGCCAATTCTACGTTACCAGGTAATAACTGTTCAAATTCGGGCCTTAGATCACGAACAGTTATGGTCTCCAACGTGCCGCGTGCTTTGAGAGGTGAAAAAGAGCTCAAGGATTATTTTACCTACTATTTGTCGCGGAAGGTGGAGAAACCTTCGATAAGCTGGACATTTTCCATACAGCCGGGCCTTCTCAACAAATGCTGTGCCTTCTTATTCAATCGTCTGAAAAAAGGCATGAAACACATGCAGTCCAGACCTCTTGTCACAGATGCTACCACCGGTTTTATCCCCACATATAACGACATCAAGGATGTTGATGACCCTCATCACAAGCTCCCGATTGTTGAACGCATTGTTATTGCTAGAAGGATGACAACTTTGGCGTCTCTCGTGGAGGCCAGAGAAGAGATTCTAATGGAACTTGAATCTGCACACATTGCGCTCGCAAAAAGGGTACTCCTCGCTGTAAAGGCGGAGATTGACCAGAGAATGCTATCCGGGCCAATAATGCATAGTTCAAGAACGACTAGTGCTGTGAAATTACAAGATTCGATGGTGCAAGATGATGTTATCCATGAAAGTTACTGCGACCATATGAATCAAATGATCAACACTTTAGGCCCGTTTGTTGAGGAATTCGGTCTTCAACGTTCACTTGTCCAGAGCTCAAACGAAAGACTCAGTCCGTTCAAGCGTGCTCTCTATTATCTTTTCCACCGGAAGTTTCGTGCAGCAGATCTTCCTCACGATCCTATCACATCATGCGGTCCTAGACCACATCCCTCGGGTCGATCTAACAGTCAGGCTCCCCACAAAACGATCTGGGAGGCACTTCTCAGCCTTCCACGAAATGCTCTCGATGCCTATCAACCACTGATCAGCCTCAATTACGTATTTGCTGGACAGTTCGTTCCAAAAATCGATTATTATACCCTAAGGCTGGGACGTTTCAGTGAACGCATTGCAGAGAAACGTTCGAAGCCAACCTCCGATTATGAACCTGTGTCTACCGCCTTCGTGACCTTTGCCGAACCTGGTGACGCACGAAGAGCGTGTAAGTATCTTGCTGTTCACCCAGAAAACCCATTGGCATGCTTCGTTACGATGGCACCTGCATATGAAGATCTAGACTGGATGTGTGTCATGAAACGGTCCTTTAATACGGAGGTGATTGGCCTGGTTCTTCGGGTCAGTAACACATTACTGATTCTTCTCAGTTTTTGAAAGACTGGGTCATCGACATTGGTGTCTGGTAACTTTCGAACGCTTATCAGTGGTCATTGCTTATCATGTACTCCAGGACTTTTACGCTCTTTTGGTTATTTCCCGTTTCCCTCCTTGTTGGACTTATATCCATTCAGAATGTCAGTCGTTTCTGGCCAAACCTTGTATGCAGTATGGACCATATAAACTTGAGTTGCCCGCTAATAACAAGCTAGAAATCATACTTGAATCGACATCCATGGCAAGAAGAAATCATCCAGTCACTGACGCCAACCATACTTGTGGCATTACTGGCTTTCCTAATCCCAATTATTCTATTTTTAATCGCAACAAAGGCGCAAACCATCACTACTCTGTCCGCTCTTCATGACTTAATATTGACGAGATATTACAAGTTTCTCGTTGTTAATGTCCTCGTATTCTTCTGTGTTGGTACTGCTGCACTTCAATCATTTCTACTTTCTTTCAAGTCCCTGAATAGCTTGAATTTACTTCAAATCGTAGCCGACAGCTTCCCTAGCGCTGGCCCATTTTACGTAGGGTGGTGTGAGTAGTTCTGCATTTCGTATAGACATCCTGCTCATTTTTAAAGTGATATTTTCCACTGCCATCCACGGATGCTTTGAACTAGCCCTTGGTAAGTTTTCTGCTATTCTGGCCATAAACTTGGATGATAACTCCTTGTTACTAGTGGGGGTAGGTATCCTGTAATCCTTGATATTGAATGAGTTTTGAGTCGCATGATAGCTTCCATTGTTGATGTATCCCTCTACGATGCGTCAAGTTACACCGTACGTTCATTCCGCAATAGTATGTATGACACCTCTGATATTTTTTTTCTGTCAGACGCAAACGTGCAGTTAGTATGCGTCCTCCCACTTTCAACTATTACTGTGCGATCAAATCTTTCCTCCTGCGCTGAGCTAAACTACTGACCAGATTGGATTCCAAACCATTTATTGGCACTGCACGTACTTCTCTTGTTCTCAATTCTGAATCCGTTTGTACTTCCTTTCGGGGCTTTATACTTCTTCGTACAAACAGGTAGGATTTCCGCTGTCAGATCGATGGTTTGTCTAATCCATCGTACCAGGTGTCATGAAAAATCAGGTTCACATCTCACTTCTTCTTTCACCCTCGTTCTGATCAATGTTAGTTCATTTATGTATACGCAAAGCGCTACGAAGGCAACGGTCATTCAATCCTCATTCGCATCGTCAGGTATTCACTCGATGGTACGTGCATTATCGGAAAGCTTTCAATTATGAGTCTAAAAGCATTACAAAGGGCTTGTTCTCGCACAGGTATGATGATCTCGTCCTCGATTACACTCGACGTTTCGACGAATTGTGTCAAAGGCAGTATTTTTGGCATACATGGTCGTGTTGAAAAAGTCCGCCAATGTCGGATTGTCCACTTTTCTCATCGCTGCCACGGTCATAACGAAGTTAATGTGATTGGATTTGACTGGTGATCCTCTAAATTTTGACATCTGCATAGGCTCACCCGGATGTGCCGGGCACAGTTCGAACTGCAAGATCTTGAAGAGACAGAGATTTTGCATAGACAAAGATCCAGCGCGAATCCGAATACGGAAAACGATTTTAGCAACGATGCAGAGAAAACCGAGCTTACTACACGGGTACAAATATCGCCTACATTCTCGGTCTTGAAGATTTCGCCCTGGAATAATTCTAGAGCCAGATCATTCCAAACAGAGGCTGAGAAAAGTCAATCTATATCACTTGATCATCTACAATCATCTTCTAAATCCCCACCTACGGACTGCCAACACACTGCAAACGACATCTCAGAAATACCTCAAGACGCGCTCATGGACACCACAACACAATCCACGACTGAGCTCAAGCAGCCTTATCCTATCACATCTCATGCTGTACCCGTTCCCTGGGATGACCAGACAGTGGTGGATCGGCCCTACGATAATCCGTTTTATGACAGACCAATCTCCAATGTCCTTTGGTTGCCCAGAAATCCATGTGGGCTACCTGATCTCGACGACACAATTGGTCTGCGGATGTGTCTGGGTATGCAAGCATCAGAGCTTGATCCATCAACAGTGACTCCCCGGGAGAGTGAGGTTGAGTCGTTGCTTCGTCGACTAACAGATGGTCCCTTTATTGACGGAACGGAGGAAATAGAGTTACCTGAAATTATCACGGAGCGAATCAAGTCTAAAGAGGCGGATGTAGAACAAGCATTGGACTCCTCGGCAATCCGCCGTCATAAGGCCGCAAACCGTGCCAGTACATTGATGTTCCAAGTACCTGGTAAAACACACGGCCGATCTCTTTCGGATGATATTAGCATCAGACGACGTCGGTCGAATCGACTAACTTCATCGCAGCTTGCGTCACACATCTTCCGAACTAAGTCGTCTGACATTGAACGAGGTACACAACTTAGCGCACAACTTCCTACACGCGGGGATATTGCAAGTACGTCACATGGCATACATCCGTCTCGGAACGTTTCTGTGCACGAAGCTATCATCCATGAAATCCTTGCTGAAGAGGATATGCTTAAGCACTTGGAAGAGAAGGCCAGCGAAGGAAGTCCAAAAGCAGCCAAGTCCTGGTTGACTTCGTGGATGTTTACCAAGGTCGAATGAACAAAACTTGTTTTGTCACAAACTATTGATTGGAAACATACTCGCATCCCGGTGGTGAACAGATAGGGTCCACTAGATGGCGTACTTTTGCCAGTCCACAATTTTGGTTTCAAGTAGAGATACATTATCAAGAGCCTCCCTCTTCAATCTCGAATGCACAGCAGAATCGATCCCTGTCTACAAGAGCGAAACCCTTGCCGTCAGGAGCCCACTTAAGATCCTTGGTGGCAAAATCACCTTATCGCGGCTATGATCAAAGACATCAGGATGAGAGAGATGGTTTAACTTACCAGTCGGTACACCTATGCATTCAGCCATTTCTTCTTCCATGCCATTCTCTCCTACCCATTCGTCGCTCCAGGTATACACACTTTGGGACCCACAACATAATGCCAGACTACCTTTCCGCACAGGATTCCATCGCGCCTGAGACACGGGTTGCATATGAATCAACACCGATCGCAGGTGTGGTGTGAACCTCTCCTGAGGGGATGGGAAATTGTAAATATAGGCAACAGTGGGTGCACACTCTAAGGGGGACACGTCAGATCCATGAACCATGATGAGAGCTGTATGCCATACTGACCAAACCGTGCAAGGAGTAAACTGCCGATCGTGTTCCATGATAGATGCGTAACGCCGCTCTTGCTATTGGCCTTTGACAGATCAATGTGGTTGAGAGGTATGCTAAGGGGACCATGCAAACGTTCATCTGCAGACTTAGTGTTAGTTTTATGGACTGCCTGCAGGCGGGGATCTTGGACCCACATGAGATGAATCCTCTCCCAAACGTGGTCTCGAGCCAGTTAGACGACTCTCTCCATATTGCCTTTGGGTTTCTAGGCGTTTATGAATGACGTATGGAACATGAGCGAAACGACATTACCACCCTGGCCGGTATGCGACTAGACACGTCTAATGTCACTACTGCAGACCATGTTAAACTCTCCAGTATGTAAAACTAGAACGATTCGCGTTGGTTAATCGCTCCAACAACAAACGTATACTCACACACTTTATTATCCCAGCCCCCAACAGCAAGATACGTCCCACTAGGGTGCCACGCCACGCTGCGCACGCCAAAGCCAGGGTCCGGTTCCGGCACAAAGGAGCCCAGATTCTCGCCAGTCAGGGTCAAGATATGGATCTTGAACTGTAAAAAAAGGTCAAGGTTAACGTTTGTTGCCCTAGAATATCAAACATACCTCGAGCAGACCTTCCCACACGGCTATGTGATTTCCGGTAGGTGATAGGACTAAGGACGCTAGTGAAGAAGTGGGCAAGGGAAAGTGCTTTGATGGGGGAGTGAGGGACACGGCAAGCGAAAATGGAGAAAGACATACTCGGACAAGATTGTAAGAAGCGGCAGTGTCATATACGGCTAGGGTATCTTTGGATTTGTGCCGTTCTGCCAGGACGAAATACCTGCCGTCCGATCGGAATGCATAGGCTAGACGACAAGTTGAATGCACATGGCGCTGATTCGGTGCAAGTGGGAAATACCTCTGTCAGGGTGGACGGGAAATTGCATATAGGTGGCCTTGCCAGTGACAATGGACCATGCCGAGACGCGTATCTTGAGTGATGAAGCTAAGATCAGCGCGCAAGCCCCTCATGAATCGCTGTATCCAACTCACACCCCATTCGGAGAAGCATAGGATGGTTCTGCCATCTGGGGCCCACTCTGCCTTGACAAGCCCTGCGAAAATTGAATGTGATTGCAGCAGCACCGCGGTCCCAGCTGGCAAGGATACTTACCTTCCGCACCAGCATCGATGCGGGTATTCCATTCTTCATCACGCAACTTGAACACATGGGCAGTCCCACGTTTGGCACACGCAGCAAGGATGTATTCAGAGTCACAAGACCAGCCGATATGAGTGATTGATGGATCGATGATATGTGCTCTGGCAGAGGTTGGCTTGAGTTTTGACGCGATGAGAGCATTGGTTGGAGAAGGAGACGGGTCGAGGGTCCATGTCCGGGAGATTTGGAGGGTATCTGACCGGCGGATGACGAGTGAATGGTGGAGAGCGGTGAGGATGAACTGGGCTCCGGGGCTGAAGGCAACCAGCGAGGAAGAATGGGGGTAAGTTTCGGTAAAGTCCATCAGGGAAGGAATCAAGCGACAGCTCAAGTGATAATGTATAAATTCGTAAATACGAACTGCTTATCCAGAGCATGAATAATGTAATATAGGACTTGCAGATATGAAGGAATGTAACAATGTAACAACAATGGAATAGGTTAGCAGAAGAGCCCAAGATGTGCAACACACGTCCTTAGAGGAAAAGATACGTCGTGATGAACACCGCCAACGCGACGATAACCACAACCTGAAGCGGAACCCCGTCCTGGTGGTATTCTCTCACATCAATCACGTCCGAATCCCCGGCAACACTGTCCCTATCCGAATGTCCTCTTCTCCTCTCTCTGAGTTCAGACTTGGGAGGTTCAGACAAAGCATCATAATCAATGCGCAATTGGTCAAGTTGAGCCAATGCCGCATCATACTGAACTAGGAGTGCTTGGAAAATCGGGTGCGCTTCAATGTCTTCCCGCCGCAACTCCTGTCGCACTGTAGATGGCTGCCGAGACGATTGTGGAGGAGGAGCTGGGATGGGAATGGGAATGGGAATAGGAACGCGTTTCGGTTCAGGAGTCAAGGTGCGCTGCTCAGCCGCATGGTCGACGACGCGGACGTCAAATACAGGGGCGGGCGGGATATGTGAACGAGGCAAGACTTCGGTATGAGCGGTGTCCTCATGGTCATGCGAGTCCTCTCGAGCATTCGCATATGGTGTTATTGGTCGTTGTGGTTCCTGCCTTGGGGGCTGAACTGGTTCTTCAACGGGTTCTGTAACAGGTTCTGTAGGTTGCTGGATTCCAATCTTCAAAATAATTAGAATTTGAAGAATGAAAACAGCGTAATGAGCCCTTACGGAATTTGTGTTAGATACAGGCAGCTGGTCTGGTTCGCCAGGCAGTGGGGGGCCTTCGGATGGGAGGAACACCACTTTCAACTTTTGTGAGTGGAGAACTTTGGAGAATTCTTCTTGTCCCTCTGGGACAACGTCCTTCCACTGCAAAGGGGAACGGTCAGGGGTGTACATGTGTTTTTAAAAAATAGCAACACACTAAATCCTGCAGCGACATTCCCTCTTTTTCAGGAGTAATTAAGGTACTTTGAATCAAAAACTTGTCCTTGCATTTTGCATTTGGGGGAGGCTCCTCCTTCATTGCCTGAAGCATGACTATATGGACAATCACGCGTAGGCCCTGTATAGCATGAAGTAGAACGCACCAGATACCTCCACACTTTGCCCTGGCTCTACTCGGCCCGAATTTGGTCGTACGCAGTACAGCTGAAAAATAAAGAGATAGGTGAGGTGAGGGTCCTGCGGGCGTAGGGAACATACACACTTTTGGGGCGGTTGTTTTGACTTTGTAAGCGACGGGCAGAGGATTGTTATTGGTAATAGTAAGAGAACGTCTTGCGAGTTGGGTTAGCGGCCCTGGAAGGAAGGTTATTAGAGGGAAAAGAGTGAGAAGAGAACGTACTATGGAAGCCAAGCGAAGCGCTTGGATGAAGGGAGACCGACATATTGTTCTGAGGAGGTGAGTGAGCAGAGGAGAGATTGGAGTGCCGACTAAAGAGCGAGCCGTGCACGTGGCTGCGTGCAATCTCGCCAAACATTCGAACCTTTTGAGGAGAAACAAATGCAAACTCTGCAAACTGAACCTTGGCCATGATGTCGATGCCAGTCCCCCGTCCTTATGTCCCTCTTATATCCCTCTCCTCGTGTTTAAAGCATGTCTTGTATTAATATATTATACGTCCATGAGTAGTGTAGCCTATGTTCGCCGACTCAGCCCCTGCAGCTGCACATATTCGTAGTAGTCTCCTCGTTTACTCAGCAGTTGATCGTGCGTTCCATACTCGCTCACTCGCCCCTCCTTGATGAAATAACTAGAGTAGACACATCAGTCACCATCCTCATTCAAAGCTATCAACACGCCGCTTACATGCAGTCTGCATTCTGAATCGTTGATAGCCTGTGCGCAATCGCGATCGTGGTCCGGCCTCTAGATGCCCGGTCCAACGCATCCTGCACCACTTTCTCTGATGCAGAATCAAGGGCGGATGTCGCCTATCAAGTGTCTGCCATCAAATCCTGTGCACAATGAGTCCTACAGAAAAACATGCCTCATCCAGGAGCAGGACCTTGGGATTTCTCAACAAAGCACGAGCAATAGCAATTCGCTCTATACCAAATTTAATTACCAGGTATAAGAGGGATATTCTATGAAAAAACGCACGTTTTTGTCCACCGGACAACTGCGAGCCCTTTCCTCCGACCAGGGTCTCGAAACCACTAATTCATGTCAATGAAAATGAATGATTGAAAGCTATGCAGACGTACTCTGGTAAAGAGTTTATGAAGTCAAGGATGTTAGCATCTCGGCAAACGGCCTCCAGCTCCTCCTGGCTAACTTCAGATATTGCTTTGACTGCTCCGAGAAGTATGTTGAATCGAATCGTCCCCGCATATAGAGTCGGTTCCTGCGAAACAAGGGCTATCTGTTTGCGATATTCCTGGACATTTAACGACGTAATCAATTCCCCATCGAGCTGCGAAAAATGGTTACCGAGATGATATAAAGATAGATTGAGTTCACTGACATAGATTTTTCCCGCCAATGGATCATAGAAACGTTCCAACAGTTGTATGCTGTAATCGATGCGTTAGAGTACATCAACTGCAGAGATCTATATCTCACATTGTACTCTTTCCACAACCGCTCGCACCAACCAAGGCAATGCAGGTGCCTGGCTGCACTTCAAGCGAGAAGCCTCGCAATACACGAACACCAGGTCTCGTCGGGTAGCGGAAATGAATTCCTTCAAGGAGAATATGACCCCCCATCTTCTCCGAGTTTAACATTTTTCCTTCCGTGGATTCTGCATCAATTTCCGGAATGGAATCAAGTAATTTGATGATATCCGAGCCTCCACCCTTTGCAGAAGAAATGTCAGGGACAAATGAAAACACGCCACCGACTTGAACAGAGCCAAACACTGTCGACTATTTCAGATAAATGTGAGCAATCGTCTCTGTCACAACCGATGTGGACATGCTCACCATCAAGGCCACGAAGAAGTGAAAGGTGCTAGATTTAAATTCCGATACCAGTACGGCACCATACCAGAATATAAGAGCAATAACCCAGAAGACTATTGCTTGCGATAATCCAAACAATGCAGTACTCCACAGAGCATTGCGTTTCGCCCTCTCTACAGGTTCTTCGAGACTCTCGCTATACAATCTACAGCATTCATCTTCTCTAGTCAAGGACGCGACGGTGCGGATAGCTCCTGCCGCCTCACACGCCAATTGAGCAGACGATTCGTGTGCTCTCTTGTTGTCCTTATCTTTTGATACGACAACTCGCTAAATAAATTAAGTATCCGCACGTCTTTATGAACAAAAATCTCATACTCACAAGACGGATATATCCAGTACACAAGAGGAACGGCGTACACGCTAGGGTCCATAATAAGCATTGATCTTATAAGTATAGATATATAGGACGCTGACCGATTCCGACAAGCCCAAGTTTCCATATTAATGCAAGCGCAAGGACAGCACCTATTATAAGAGTTGCGATGCTCTGGACGATACTATGAACGAAGAACGTTATTTCTACCCCGTAATCGCATTATGGCGGAAGCACTTACGTTCCAAGCGTAATACCCGCCAATCCGTTCACCTTTTGGGGATTTTCACTGAGGTTGGCTGTAAGGGCACCGGTCTTTAGTCGCTCTTAGTGTATTTCAAAAGTCAAACAACAAGCTCGACTTACACTGTGCTCTTCCCTATCAAAATATTCAACTACAAACTGGTCAACATAAACTATTCTCGCCCTTGGTGCTATACTTACTATCTTGCCTCAGTATTGCTTTAAAGCTCATAGAACGCAGTTTCGAGGTGAGCTGAGCTGCCGCAGAGGAAAACAAATACATTTGCAATCCCATACACAAGGTCGATACGATCGCAATTAGGAAGAACCACAAGGCATTGCGATCGCCTTGTACCCGACGTTGATGCGGATCAGTGAGCGCAAATGTTTGGATGCATTTGGCAAACACAATACCAAAGGCAGGATAAACCAGCCCGGTAACTGGACCAATGAATATCCACATTAGCCCAAGGGTCGAAAAACTTACCGACCGCACACATACTACCGAACAAGTAACAAGGCCAAGCCTTTGCATTCATCTTTCCCATTCGAAGGAAGAGATAAGTTAAGCTATGATCTGACTCATTTTCCGTCGCAGTTATTTGTTTCTTGTACTCGACTATTTCACTGGATAGTGAATGACCAGTATTCTTGCGACCTATCGGAATCTCGTCAAGAGCAGCCTTTTCAAAATCTTCAGCGTGTTTATTATGGGTCCCCACAGCACCTTCACCGCCTTCCGATGTCTCGCAATCTTCGCGCAGTTTCTGAGCTTGTACCAAGCGTGTATATGCACCACTAGCCGAGAGCAGTTCATCATGAGTTCCAGATTCCAAGAGTTGGCCTTCACCCATGACATAGATGATATCAGCACCCTTGACTGTAGACAGACGATGTGCGATCGTAATTGTCGTGCGGCCTTGTCAAGCGGAAATCAGGTACACCATAAATAATTGTGGAAATTTTCATACCTGCAGCTGCTTTATCTAATGCATCTTGCACAACTCCTTCCGCCTGGGTATCCAACGCACTAGTTGCCTCATCGAGGAGTAAGACCCTCGGGTCAGACACTATCGCACGAGCAATGGCAATACGTTGCTTTTGTCCGCCGGAAAGTAAGAACCCTCGTTCGCCAACCACAGTATTGTAATCATTGGGTAACTTGGAGATGAAGCCATCCGCATTTGCTTTAATACAAGCCTCTTTGATCATAATAAATTTCTCTTCATCAGACGCATGTTCGTATTGGGTCCCAATAAGTCCGTGTTCAACATTGCCTCTAATGGTTGTCGCAAATAATGTCGGTTCCTGAGACACGAGACCAATTTGTGAGCGCAACCATTTTAGATTGAGATCCTTTATGTCAACCCCATCAAGCCGGACGATCCCAGATGTCGGATCGTAAAACCTTTCAACAAGAGAAATGATGGTTGATTTTCCCGAGCCAGATGCCCCGACGAGAGCTGCAGTTTTTCCAGCATGGAAAGTTACCGAGAGGCCCTTAAGGACTTTCACACTGGGGCGAGATGGATAAGTGAATTGAACATTATCAAGACTAATCTCGCCATGCACAACATCCGGTCGATGACCTCCAGAGTCGGCAGAGTCGATCGTAGGCACACGATCAATGGTGGCAAAAATTTTGGCGGCAGCACCACAGGCATTATTTACAGCTGAAAAGAGATATCATTATTCTGTTCAACTTGGATATTGTTTTTTAAGAAAAAAACCAACCTTGCAATTCAGGTGCAAGCATAGCAAGTGAGAACGAGCCGATTAATATAGACATAATAACGTTGACGACTACTCCAGAATTGGCTGCGAAACGGGATGGGTACATCAAACTATATCACTGAAGAGGAACGCACCGAGTCCTTTATTGATAAGAGTTGTACCGTAATCAAAAGCTAACAACCAGCATGATCAAGAATTGCCAAAGATGAAGGGATGGTCAGACGTACCGAGAGCGTACGCAGCATAAATGATAAAAAACATTGTGGCCAAACCTACACTTTGCCCAATGGAAACCTTCACATCGACGCGGCGCGAATCATTGATGAGCTTGTCGTACAGTCCAGAGAGGACCTTCTGGGACCCGAAGGCTTGGGCCGTGCGAACAGTAGATATAACCTCTTCGGCGAGGGTGCCACTATCAGCAATATGTTTTAGGGAAAGTCTGACCTGGTTCAGTTCACGTACTGCTTGCTTGCTAAAGAGCAAACTCACTGAAGATACTTGGACATTGTCTTGCTCATAATAGCGCCAGTGATAGCGATGCATGGTAATATTGAAGACAGCGCGAGAGCAAGCCGCCATGATCGAATGTACGCCAAGATGAAACCACAAAAGAAGGCAGAGACGAATTGGACAACTAATGCTACCTTCTCAGATATGCCTTGCTGAATTAAATCTGTAGTCGGCAGACTATTACTTGTTTAAGCTGAAAAATGTGAGCGATGCCTACGAGTATCAGTTTGAATTCGAGTTGCGACTTCGCCCGCCCCGACTTGATCAAAGAATGCGATATCCTGACGAAGGACAGACTGAAGGTATTTCTCGCGTATGCGTCTCGCATTGATTTCGCCCGTGTAAGTCCATATGTACATGTACGCGTAAGTACACACAAAGGTACCAAGACCTATTGACAATAGTCAGAGAGACTCTGGAAGACGTAAAAGGTGCGTACCAATGTAGACAAGATAGCTGGCACCTTGAGACGCTGCCTGCCTGAAAGCAGCGGCAGCGACCGGCACCTGCTCTGCAGCACCGGGAACATCATTCTTGGCTTCGTTGATAACCACACTAAAGTTGACGAAAGCCTGAGTCAGGTTGCCAAAAATGAGTGTCATCAGGGGTTGCGCGACGCCTGCTGCGACAGCCGCTGTCAAGCCTATAAAATCTATGAATAATTCAAATTTGGTGGAGAAACTAAGTACAGTAGGTCTACTTTAATAAACGCGAAAGATGGAAGGATTACGAACCGAAAAAGGGAGGGTATGGAAACGGGCGGGGAGACTGATTCTGCCGACTTTGAACTGTCGGCCTCAACGTCGGAGACAGCATCCTTGTTAGGTTTCTCGATGCTCTCCGCAGAGACGGACCTAGAGGCAGACATGGTAAGGAGAGACTGGGAAGCAGAGCCGATGAACTTATAACTCAAGAGTTATAGACCAAACAAAACGGGGGATACGGCCAAGGACGTAATCAAACTGACACCGACGGCGCGGCCTTGGCGGAACCTACTTCAAACATGGAGTCATACATATCGTATCCATATGTATGAGTCTGTCACCGTGTAGCATGACCCATGCACACTTCTGAGTCCCAGAATGTCTGATACCAGGAATTCCAGGGAAAACCCGGATGATTTCTATCACCAACCACGTGGAACTCTAATGGGGTCTTACATCCCAACATAGCATAGCATAGTTTCCTTTCACTTGAAAGCAGGCTTTCCTCACTTAACTCACCGACGGTCCTTTCCTTAGTAATCTCGTTCAACATGTCCTGGTTGAAAAGTAACATCAAAAAGACTTCCGCCACCAATTTGAGGCCTGACGACCATGAAATGGCCCGTTCAACTACCCCAACACCTGGCAATCTTCATCCTGACAAATCTTACACAGACAGAATCGGTTTCCGTTCTGGTCTGCTGGCCATTCGTGTTTTGTGGGCAGAAGGATTAAGCCTACCTCCCAGCACTACCCTTCCCCCTGCAGTACAAAATGCTCTTTCTTCCCAACAAGCTAAGCTGGCAGCTTCCGTCTCGCCTTCGTCTGTAACCCAGCAGCGACTCGCAAAGAGAGGCAATAGGTATGTCTTATACTCACCATCCCTTCGCCGCCAATGCCGCTCGCAGAGATAGTGTTCAGCGAGCCCAATGTTGGTGGCTGCCATACCTTGTCATGGAATACGAGGTCAATCAAGTATTGATTACGGCCCTTGGTGGAGAAATTCAGAAGCCTGTATACATGTACCAGGCAAACTTGTATGTTTCTCATCTTCTAAAACTCCTTGCTAGTTTTCATCCATATTTGCTAGCGATGTTTCACGTAACTCGGAGATCTCTTTGCAGTGTTATCTTCGTGCTGAGGAGCCAAAACGAGGAGTTGATGGTCTTGCCGATGACTTAGGGAATGACATCTTTCTTGGTGGGATAAAGATCGTTCCAAATTTTGACGAAATGGGCCGTCAAGATCAGTGGTATGATCTAGTTGGCGGGGCAGGCAAAATTCAAATAGGTATCACCTACAAACCGAGCTACGGCCAATCCTTAAACATCGATGACTTTGAACTGATTACTGTCATCGGAAAAGGCAGTTTTGGAAAGGTGAGAATACTTGAGATTTCTCCATTTGTACATGTTAAAGCTGTGATCGTTAGGTGATGCAAGTCAGAAAGCGGGATACATCGCGAATCTATGCACTCAAAACCATCAGAAAACAGCATATAGTTAACAGGAAAGAAATCACGCACACCCTGGCAGAACGCCTTGTTCTGGCACAGGTCAATAGCCCATTTATTGTGCCTTTGAAGTTCAGCTTCCAGTCAGAGCAGAAGTTATACTTGGTACTGGCGTACGTCCTGAACTTATCATGTGAAGTTGCGATGACAATACCTGTAGGTTTGTGAACGGAGGAGAGCTTTTCCATCATCTGCAACGGGAGCAGCGGTTCAACGAAGAGAGGTCACGGTGAGATTCCTGCCTATCCTCCCATCATACATATATAACGCAATACCAATAGATTCTATAGCGCTGAATTACTTTTGGCGCTGGAACATCTGCACGAATTGGATGTGGTTTACCGGTATGTTTGTTATTTATGCTCGATCTATCTGGGTTAAATGGTGCATGCAGTGACTTGAAGCCTGAAAATATTTTACTCGACTACACTGGTCATATTGCATTGTGTGATTTCGGCCTATGTAAATTGAATATGAAGGGAGACGAAAAAACCAATACCTTTTGTGGAACGCCAGAATATCTTGCGCCTGAGATTCTGAACGGACATGGATATAGTATGTGTCCCACATGGCTTAGCGTTCCCTGATCTGAAGAACTCTCAAGATAAAACAATTGACTGGTGGACGCTCGGAGTTCTCCTCTATGAAATGCTTGCTGGTCTACCACCCTTCTATGATGGTGTGCTGCAAATTATATCTTATTTGCATCGTTGCTGATCGATGGAAAGAGGTGACGGATAAGATGTACGAAAAGATATTGAATGACCCCCTCGTCTTTGGCCCCGAGTTCAACTCCGAATCGCGAAGTATCCTTACAGGCTTGCTGAATAGGGACCCTAAGCGTCGCCTTGGTGTCAACGGTGCTGATGAGATCAAGAGACATCCCTTCTTCCACAAGTATGTTGATTTCAAGCTACTCTCTGGGAAGAAGATACAGCCCCCATTCAAGCCTAGCGTAGCTAGTCCCGTAGTAGGCATTTCCCCTATAGCCTTATCGTAGAGTGTAACTGAAGATCCACCAGGATGTCTCAAATTTCGATACTGTCTTTACAACTGAGGCACCCATCGATAGCTACGTGGAAGACTCCAATCTGTCTTCCACTATACAAGCCCAATTTTCTGGTATATTTTTCGGATATATTTTTGTACTTTATCTCACCTGCTGCCCAGGCTTCTCCTACAATGGAACCAACATGCCCGTTAGCCCACCTTAAGGGTATTGATTTCTGCCCCTCATTTGTTTTTTCTCGCGGAGCCTGTCATTTTGTTTGTATTGATAGTCGCAGTTAATTTGGTCGATTTCTATATTAGATTATTCTTCCGACAGTCATCTATGGCAACCGTAACTCATGTCATTTACTCGCACTATGATCCAAAGGAACGAGACAGGTTTCAACGTGAAACTGGACAGCTTGAGGATAAAATTCAGGCTGAAGAATCATGGAAAACGGAGCCTCCGAAATACAAGAATATGGCCCCAGCTCCTCGGTTTGTGGCGGCAACTCTTGACTATGATGCATGTCGTTCTGCCGTCAGCTCATCTCGCCCGAAGCACGACGTTACGATTGATAATACTGAAAATGATGTAGTCAAATGGTATCGTTCTTTAAGAAAGGACGTTGTCGACGAAGTTATGGTCCAACCTCCTTTGTCAGCACCTGCAGCACAAGGCCCAACGTCGCACTCGGTTGGCAAGGCAACCGAAAGGCGAGATAAGAACAACTGGTTTATCATGAACGCCATGAGCACGATTTATTCGGAGTCGTCGAGCAATTTCGTAACACCAAAAGCATCAGCGCCTGCACCTACCCTCGCTGACATATTGGCGCGAGATCCTCCTCCGAGGCCCAATGAACGCAAGTACAAACCGTCAGTGTGGCTTGCAATTGGGCCGGGGAATAAGGGTTTTGATATGCTACAGAGGAGTGGGTGGAACGAAGGCGAAAGCCTCGGACCTGATGTTGTCCGTCGGAAGCGAAATGACACCGACGAGGTAGGAAACGATCTTTTCGGAGTCAAGGAGGTCGGCGAAGCTAGGGTTATGGGCATGAAAGATACGGGAAAGAGAAAGGCAAAGTCCCTAGATACCAATCAGGTACGCCCCGAGGATGTCATTGACTTGACTCTATCGGATTCCGATGACTCGGGCGCTGGTGCTGATGGCATGGTACTCAATCTTGGTCATTCCTCTGTTGACTGCAACACAAAATTACCGGTCAAATCTGAGATTGTGGAGCAGGAGCTGTATCATGCCGCATCCTCGTCTTCCTTGCCCGAAGCGCATGGAATAGATGAAGATCCTGCATACGGCCGAAAAGCATTACTCACACCACTCGCTACAGTACTCAAGTCTGACAGGCTAGGCGTTGGGCTGAAGGCAAAAACGGTTGGGCCGTACAAAGCATCGAAAAAGCGAATCACACATAACGCTGAGGCATTGGCCGCTCATATCAGGTCAGCAAAGGAATTGAGGGAAAAAAGGAACGAGATGGGACGTGGTCGTAAGGGATTTGAACGACAATACAGAAAGGAATCAATGAGACGACAGATGATGTTGTCATACATGAATAGCTGATGGCCAAATTTTAGAATTATAATTGCACTTTCTTACAAAGTCCACCTCCAAAATACAATGAAAAATCTATTGTAGAAAAACAAATGACAGTAGCGGACGAGTCGAATTTAGCTGCAATTCGTTAGACCCACAAAAACCAAGAATCGCCTACGCTTACTTGGTTGATTCACATTTAACGACCGCAACATACATTTTGAGCCATTGGATCATCTCCCTACTGAGTTGATTGCACCTTCTAACATCAACCTGCTGCAAGCGCTGTGGACCGACCGATTGATGAGGTGTTCGCTTGGCGAATGCCTTGGACCGCGCATGCGCTGCAGCTGACGCAGATGCTGATGACATGATGGTTGACGGAGAGGGATGAAATCGTGCGTAGGCATTCGGGTTGGCTGGTAGCCGTGACTCGATAACATTCCGGAGAGAATCCCAGTCAAATGAGGTACATCCATCCACCATCAGACTCTCCAGTCGGGGACATACCCAAGGCTGAGGCGACGATAGTATCTAGATGGTACTAATGAACAGCCAGTGGAATTCATGTTTACGACAAAACTTGCCTTCATGAGGTCGGACGAAGCATCCTCAACGTCAATGAGCTCCAGCGCGGTTAGAGATGGAACCCGACGGAGGAGGTTTAACAGCATGAGTTCACTGAACAAACAGGAGTCTATTCGCAGACGTCGCAAAGGAAGGCGAGTCAGTGCTTGGTTATAAACAGCGTTAAGCAACGATGTCACATTTCCGAGATACCCCAATTCCAATGAGGATAAGTTGGGAAAAGCTATATGGTTCATGACATGTCTGACAAGTGATATATCAACGTAACAAAACGAAGCCTTGGTCAGGCGCGTAAGGTGAGCTGCTTTACTTGCTGAGGCCAGACTAGTATTATCATCTAAGAGTGCCGAGCAGTGAACCGCATCGCCATAGAGGATATTGCGCAACGATACTTCTTCAAGCTCTGGACAGTTGCAAAGAATTGTAACCAAAGATGATGCAGAGGGGGCCCACGCATTGAAGTAACCATCCAGCTTGAGCACATGGAGCCGGCGCAATATGCCAAGATCCCACCCAAAGTGAAATGAGGTAAAGGAGCATGACTGAAGCCGTGGAGTATGACCGTTGAAGAGGGGGAAAGTGCATAAACTACGTTCGTCTTGAATAGAATGCTGTATATGGACAGTCAAAGCCTCCAAACGAGGCGCGTCCTCCTGGCAACGATGCAGTATCGCATGAAGCTGTTGACGGTTAGGTACGCAGATACGTAGTGTCTTGATCCGCCAAATCGAAGGCCGAAGTAGATCCATTGCACGTATCACCTGCTCAGTTATGCTTATGGCGTAATCCACCCGGAAATTGATCACCACATCCAACAGAGATGACTTGGAACGTTCCAGTTTCCGGCGAGCCCTATCTAAGGAATGGTGTTGACTGAATGTAATCTTTGCCCATAATGCTGAAGTATTCAGAACTACGTCTGACCAGTGACGACTCCAGCACACGTGAGAATGTCTAGCGCTTCTTTGACCAGGCGACTCACCAAACGAGCATTAGTGTTGATATCATTACTGGGTTTTCCCCTGCACCAAGTACCGCAGCGACAAAGATGGAAGACAGGAGTTCGCCGGGAAGTCGATGAACTGGCGATTGCGAACGCACGGCCTTCTCGAGTCGTGTTTCTAGCTCGTGTCTCTGTTTCGTAAGCAATGCCATTTGCAAGTCAATCGAGTGCAATGCATCGCGCAAGTCAGATATAGAGGAATCTGACCATGCGCGATGAAAACGGAAATCATCGACGACGTAAGATTTCAGTGGCGGTGAGGGGTAATTGAAGTCCAAGCCAGACACTTTTCGGCGGAGAGTGGTATTCAATGCTGGCATGGGCGGCACTGTAGACATGCAGACTATGAACTTGCGGGGAATCGGCTAGGAAGGAGGAAAATTACCAACATGGCTAATATAAGGCTGGGAGCCGAACGCAGTGTGTCAAAGGAGCCGGATGCGACGCATTGATGAGTACATACATCAGAACATCTGGGTCAACTCACCTTGGCTTACAAGAAATACTATTGCTGGTAAGATACTAGTAGATTGGGCTGCGGGTATTCACGGGACGCTTATAAGGCCATGGATGATGGACGGCCGATAAAGCTGCCCAAACTCGTCTCTTTGTCAAACACGAGGCACGCAGCATGTCTCGCAGCAAGGTAAGGGGTCCGAACCATTTGATGGCGACTGCAACGTGGACGATGGGAATGAAATCCCAACTAGCACGAGGGGCAGAACGAGGCATATCTAACGTCATCCCATTTTCCCACTCGTACATTCTCACATGTTTTCTACCGAGCCGTAGTAGAAAATCTGCGCTACAACCTATTCATTTACCCGTTAGGCGGCGGCGGCACCATAGCATGCCCCGACTTACCAGAAAATCCAAAAAGACAGTCAATGCACTTCCTGCACATCATCTCGTATCAGTTATAAAATCCATCACGGAACAGGCGCACCTGCTAACCAGCCCGCATTCGTGATCAAATATTCCCTATTCATGCTTTTGACGCAGATTGACAATGAATACGTTATGTTGCCCACTATCGCAAAGAAAAATAAAGCCGGCGACAACCCATCACATCTAGTTTTGAAGTTTTTGACTAACCAAAGTGAGTATGGTCCGACCACACTCTTTCAAGGGTTGACCTACAAATCTGTGGTATCCGAGCTCCAAGCTACAGCTGAAAGTCAGAAGCGAAGAATGTTACGGAATGATGGTACAGACATATAGGATGGCACTCGTCCAACCCAAAGATTGGATTAACCACTGAGGCGATTTTGGTAGGCTCGAAGACTCATAGAGTGACCAAGCCCCAATTCCAACCAGGAACGCAAAGCAAGTTGCACATGCGTAACGGATCACAAGTGCAGGTGCAGGTGCAGAACCAGAGTGGCTAGTGCGATTGGTTCCAAGTAAGGGTTCTTGGTCCTCCCTAATCGGTGCCGTTATCGTAGTGCATTTCCTGCGGTAATAATATATTTGGCCCAGAAGAATCATATCACATAGGGTGTACTGGTCATGTCCATTAATGGAGCAACTACATTCTCTGCTAAGACTTACGTAGACTCCCAAGAGTTTGACAGTGGGCAACAAATTAGCGAGTATGGCACCCAATAGATTTGCAAGATCTCCAAGAAGCCATATCACAACAAAAGGCACACTGAGTCCTTCTCCTGACTGCAAAGTATAATTTTCATAGATTTGAGGCGAGTAAACGGCAATCCTTATTTTTTATTAGTAAGTTTCGATAAGATAGATCAACTCACCAGCAGGCAATGGATACCCAGCCAAGCTTTTTAATGATTAATTGATCACAATACCAAACCAGGTTAGCAGCACTTACGACGCTACTGAGGCCGTCAGACATCGTGGATGTTTTTTTTTTCCCTCTGAGGTCCGTCACACAGTCACATAGCCTATTCTGGCTCACACCTGGCATGAACGACGGACAAGAAGCCCTAAGGAGATTTGCAAACCAACTTAGAAGAGCTGGTAACGGGGGCGCAGGTGGACCTGGACCTAAAGGTTTCTTTGCAGGAAGTGGTCTGCTGGTGGCCCTCATTGCCGGTGGATTTGTTTTAAACTCCAGCTTGTTCAATGGTATGGCTCACTGGACTCATCATATCCTTGTGGTTTTCTGAAAGTATGCAGTTGATGGTGGACATCGTGCAATCAAGTACGCCCGGTAAGAATACGAATTCAAGCTCACGAGTTTTGACGTAACTGAAAACGCCAGCCTGGAAGGTATCAAGAAGGATGTTTATACTGAAGGCACACATTTCGCGGTATGCTTAGGCACTCTTCTGAATGTTCGACATTGTAATGCCTCTTAGATACCCTGGTTTGAAACGCCTATCATTTTCGACATCAGAGCCAAACCACGTAGCATTGCCAGTCTGACAGGCACGAAGGGTACATGTATTGTTGGTTGCATAGTCAATAACAGTCGCTGACGGTGACGTAGATTTGCAAATGGTTAATATCACATGTCGTGTACTCTCTAGACCAGCACCAGAAGCATTGCCGACCATATATCGCGAGCTCGGCAAAGATTACGATGAACGAGTCCTGCCTTCTATTGTCAATGAAGTGCTGAAAAGTGTGGTCGCGCAATTTAATGCGAGTCAGCTGATTACTCAACGTGAATTTGTACGTTCATAAAGCCTTCGTTTTTGCTACAGCTTATGTTCTTAAGGTATCTCGACTCGTACGAGAGAATCTGACACAACGTGCCCTGAGGTTCAATCTGGTATTGGACGATGTATCGATCACACATGTTGCCTTTTCGCCAGAATTCACACATGCTGTGGAAGCCAAGCAGGTTTGTTTGTGGAATACAAACTGCATAATACTTGCCTCACACTTTTCAGGTGGCTCAACAAACTGCACTACGGGCTGCATTCTTGGTGGACCAGGCCATTCAGGAAAAACAAGTAGGTCCCTGTGAATTTGCTTCATTGATCTGACAATCCGGTAGTCTATCATTGTCCGTGCTCAAGGAGAAGCTAAAAGCGCGGAACTCGTCGGAGAAGCAATGCGGCAAAATAAGGGCTTCCTCGAACTTCGACGATTAGAAGCTGCGCGAGAGATTGCAAATACCTTGGCAAGTTCGGGTAACAAGATTATGCTCGACTCAGAAAGTTTGCTACTGAATGGTAAGAGTGTCAATATGATCGTACCCAAACCCGAAAATTACGTTCCCGTAACAGTTGCAGGTAGTAATGCTAAGGAGATCCTGAAGTCCAAATCAAAATAGCTTTAACCATCTTGTTGTACTACGTCATGGTTAATCCGGTTCTTCCAAGGAGTGTGACGAAGCGTGACGGACTCGACGTTTCCTTATTCTTTATGCCTGTGTCCAAACGCAAAGCAGTTCATGAGCTTGAACTCGAACAAACAACAGACAATGAACACGAAGATGAACTTGATAATTGTAAAAGAGTACGATGGGACGAGTTGCAGGACTCCGTCGATGTGGACAACGATAGCGACGTCGACGATTCCACGTTTAATTCTGCCAAGGCAATAGATGTATTGTTTTTCTTCGGCTGCGCTACTGATTAAAGCTTAGATTTGCCTTACTGCCCAATGCCATCAGTGAGTATATGCGCCTTTTGTCTTGCGGTTCTTCAACTGTTTGTGTAGTGGTATCTTCGGATGCGCATATTATGACCCGAGAACGTGTAATGTACATGCGCTCGAGGATACGCAAGACAGCCCGCACTTTGATGTTATCAAAATGCGTCAGGTCTAGCCATATCTTCTCCAGTTTACTGACAAGCATCGTTGACAGTGCTGGAGCAAGTTGACGCAAATGTCGTCTTGACCAGCTCTAGTTCTGACGACGGATTCATAGACATGCTTCGCGAATACAGTATGTCCGCGGTTGTTCTTCTGACTATTGGCGCAATATATCTCTGCAGCCGATGCGTCGGGTGCCTTCTTTCAAATTAGATCTCGCAGAGACTTTTCGCCCACCAAAGGACGCGATCGCCTACTTTCTCTAGGTCTCTTCGCTCAGCTTCCTGATCGAAGTGTGGATGATACAACTGCCATGGATGTTGATGCCAACCACATCCTACCCGAAAGAAATGCGTATGATTTTCTGCGGAAACGACGAGATGCATCGAGCGACCCCCACCAAATTCGGTGGAATGCTATGGTTCGGCTATCCAACTTTGCTTCTATAGATTCATCCCCACTATGCGTTAGTTTCCACTGACTTGGTCGGTTTCAAACTCTTGAACTTCACATAGATAGCCTCAATTGGTGCACTAATTGATTATCTCGTCCGGGAACATGCTACTTGCGACCTTGATGATGAAGGGATAGCTGGTCTTGACGTCAATGACATAGAAGTTATAGCACCGTAATGTCTGCCTTTGTTTTCCTGTTATTTATCTCAAATCCTTTTATGGGACAGAGCAGGAGCAATGCAGATAAATGCAGATGCATTATTGTAATTGTTCCCTTTAAAGCGTGATATCCATTAACCAATCCATATAGTTCACTCCAAGTGTTTGAAAATGAAAGCCATGCCTCGGTTCACTCGGAGAAAACTAAAGAAGGCCTATCCTTGTTTGGTTCGTAATTACATGTAGTTCTTCGAAGCGCTTGCTATAACTTCTCAGGAATATTGAATCATACGAGGACCGCCCTTGGACGGTGTCTGATGCGAACGTGGTTACTTAGACCATCCCTCTCTCTCACAGTGATAAAAGAGAGGCACGATGCCGTTGAGTGCTTCATGAAACCAGAAAATCAAGTTCCTGCCAGTGTTATCCATGCGCACCTCAAAGGGGTAAAGAATATGCCCCGCATTTTGTCGACGATGAAGAGCGGCCGTGCGAAACTGTCTGATTGGCAAGCGCTTGTCAAAGTAAGCTTTGCCCGAATTCCACTAATGTCCTTCAAACATTTGTATAGTTTACTTTTCACACGGCTATGATACGGGAAACATTGCGTGAATTGCATCATGCCATTGACGTACCGATTGTCCAGGAGGCATTTACATTTTCTTCCGATGTTAAATCCTTTGCTCGCTAATATTACTCAAAGCTCTTAGCTGTGCTAGACATAACAAAATTCAAGGACGTTGGCACTCAGGTCAACGGAATTGCAAGTCTTTCTGTATTGATATACTATACCGATTCTAACATCTAGAGCAGATCGATTGGGAAGAATCGGTGAACGCAGGAAGAGTATGCGTCCGCCAGCATGTCGACGAAGAGCTCGATAATAAGAAATATATTTATTATGGCATTGACTCTGTGCTTGTGCGTCTTTGTTGGATAATTTCGTCATTCGCTGAAGTTAGGGAAGTCAAAAGTTGCCGAGCAGATCAGCTACTCAGTACCTCATCCATACACAACCTCTCTGAATGTTGTATACTTCCCGCAGCTTGGTGTGTATGAAAAATGTGCAGAAGGCAACTTGGTGTAAAAACTACCACAGGTTTTTTGATATGTATACCGATGTTAGAAGACTGGCAAACAGAAGGTATTCCAGATTTTGATGGCTGGAATTTTCAGGTTCGGAATTCGCCATAGATTGCTATGAAAGAATTTATAGTTTCGCAGTTTTCTTCGGAGCACGTTACGTCCCAAGTTTAATTTTTTATTTCTGACTAAATGTTTTAGTGCGCATGCGTATTTCAAGTCTCAGGAAATGCAAGGTTAGCATTCATCTCATGCATTTATTATTATTGCCATGCAAACCACGTCAGATCTGGATATACACATTGGCGATCTTCACTCGACGATCGCTGACCGTGAAATTGAAATTATCCAAGAACTATTAAACGATATTATTCCCTTTTCAGAATCAATTAATAGAGCGTGCGCGGTTTGTGCAGAGCTTGATTGCCTTCTCTCGTTTGCCGCAGCTTCTAGAGCCTACAATTATACCAGACCTATAATGGTAGATGACAATATCGTCGACATAAAACAGGGAAGGTAAAATCATCTAACTGCTCTTGGTTTGTTCTCAAAAGTATCCCAGACATCCACTTCAAGAACAGGTAGTGGATACATTTGTGCCTAATGATTTTTCCATTACGGGTGGCATTGGAATGAATATTACTGAGAACGGCGAACGGCAAAGCATCATGGTCTGCACGGGTGCCAATGCGTGTGGGAAGGTAGGCCCCTAGGCCCAAGTTTGTAATAATTGGCTCAGTTTGTAGAGCGTCTATCTGAAGCAGGTTTTTTAAGATCAACCAGTTTCCGCGCAGTGGCTTATCGTCATAGGTTGCTCTTATTCAGTTCATGGGTCAAGTATGAAAAACGGCGCTTAATTGACTTATCTAATTTTTTCGTGGTCAGATTGGATGGTAAATCAACCATTTGCACGAACCTCGTGTTGAATGTCTAGCTAGCTTTGTACCGGCTGAATCCGCAAGACTCGGTATCGTTGACAAGCGTGAGTCTTGGATAATTGAGCGCTTTCTTGACCTATTTGTTTGTAGTTTTTACTCGGGTGTCGACTAGAGAGTCTGTTTCGAAGGTATGAAAAATGCAATAAAGGAAGAAACTCATCTCAGATATCTTAGATACAATCGGCATTTATGATCGACTTGAATCAAGTCTCTTTTGCGCTTCGTAACTGTACACCGCGGTCCTTGATTCTTTTGGACGAATTTGGGAAGGGAACTTTGGCAACAGGCACAGCAACCCAGCGGACCTATGGTCATAGCTGACATCTCATTTAGATGGCGCGGGGTTATTCTGCGGCGTTCTTTTACACCTACTAACTCGAGGAACGGACTGCCCAAAAGTGATTGCCGCGACACATTTCCACAATGTCTTTCAACAGGGGTTGTTAAATCCTAAATCTGTTCCCATTGCCTTCCGTCATATGCAAATCATGTTTACATCATCCACGGGGCCCGCGCTTGGCGACAGTAGCAGCGCGAGATCAAGTGATGTTCCAATGGGGTAATGAATCAAGAGTTCTATGTCTCCTTGCTGAATTTTTCAATTAGAATCAGACCGGGCGACAAGATAACATACCTTTATAGGTATGCTAGTCCTGCACTCTCTGAAAATGAAAATGAAAATGTACCAGGGTCACTGAGGGGCTTTCGCTAGAATCGCACGCCGCAAAATGTGCAGAGATATTCGGCGTGCCCTCTCGCATAGTCCTGAGAGCACAGCATGTTAGGTATGTCATTAGGGTGTGGGGTCAGTTGTGCACCATAGGTAAGTTACTTACAGTGAATTGATTGCGACACATGAAGTGGGAAGACTGCTCGACGAAGAAATGACGGAGGAAGAACGACTAGACTTGGAAGATGCAGAGGCTATTTGTAGACGGTTCCTAACCTGGGACTTGGATGATAATCAAGGCCTTGGAGAAGGAGGTGTCAAAGCAAAACTAGCTGAAATCCTCGGCAGGGATTGTATTGCTACTTAGAATCACAATTCAAACACCCATTAGGAGGTCCCTCTGCTGTCGAATATCAGCGCCATTGAATTCTAAGAATGTTCCAGGGTCTTATCTCCAAGTGCAGTCCATTTACATGCAGGGATAGATGAACCAAACTCGTTCGCTGACAAAACAGCACTTTATAAATCACCCTAGTCTACGACTGAACATCCTTAATTATGCCCGTTGCTCAAATTCACCAATTCCCAGCTTCCGAAGCCTTCATCGCTGATCAAAGCGTCGCCAGACGACCGCTTGATATCTTGAAGAGTATCAAGGGTCAGATCAAGTACGTTGAAATAGACTGATCACATACATTGCACTAACCCCACTATTTGCAGGTGTTACTATGGCCTTCAGGTTGAAGATAACAAGACAGGCTTTATTGTGCTGGGTATGTAAAATGTATTCACTTGATTCATCGACGCCCATATCATTCAACAGTTGGGGAGTCCTATGAGGATTTTGCCGATTTTAAGAACGATCCATCCTACCCTGCCTTTATTGAAGCATTCCAGACACTGCATATTGACGGACCACAAAGTCAGATTCACATTGATTTTAACGGGGACACAACCCTCGCGTTCGAAGCACCAGTTACGGAATTTACGTTGGCAAAAGCAAAAGAAGGGATTGCTAGCACGATAGATGAACGAAAGCAGGCCATTCGCAAGATTTGGACACTGCTGAAATCTGCGAAAGGCCTTCATGGAATAGTGTCTGGTGAAATCAGGGGAGATCCAGATGCAATCAGCGGTGTTCTAGGTTGGGATTCAGTGGACGTATGTGTCCGAAATTGGTCTCCTGCCGGTCGGCTGACTAGCTTGATAGGCCCATCTTCAAGCGATCGCACCACAGGCAATCACATCAGCTATTGGCGATTTTATGAGGATTGCCACTCCTGTGACTCCCCACTGCAAGCTTACTAGACATGAATAGATGATACTGTAATGCTACTTAGATTGACTTGACTGAAATTCTGAAGTGATTGTGTATCTGATCCTTGCTTCACCTTAGTATGTGCATTGTTGAAATTCACCGATTCCCAGCATCGGATGCCTTCATCACTGATCAGAGCATTGCCAAGCGGCTGCTTGATATCTTGAAGGGCGTCAAGGGCCAGATCCGGTGCGCCGAAAGAGATCGACGACATTCACCCACACTAAGTAGCCTCCTGGCAGACGTTACTATGGGCTTCAGGTGGAAGATAACAAGACCGGCTTCCTTGTGCTAGGTACAAAAGTCAATCACTGGCTTTACCGGTGCTCATTTCATTCGTCTCATTTGATAGTCTGGCAGTCGCACGAAGATTTTGCTGATATGAAGAACGACCCATCCTATCCTGCCATCACCGAAGCACTTAAGACACTATACAAAGAAGGACCACAAAGTCGGATTCATGTTCATTTTAACGGCGATACTATACCAGTGTTCAACGCACCAGTCACGGAATTTACGTTCGGTCATGCAAAGGAGGGGGTTGTCAGTACGATAGAGGAACGGAAGAAGGGGTTTGAGGCCATTTTGACAAAGCTGCAATCGGCGAAAGGCGTCCATGGAATAGTCTCTGGAGAAATCAGAGGGGATCCTGACACGCTAAGCGCCGTCCTGGGCTGGGACTCTGTCGACGTTTGTGTCCTAAATTCCGATTGATTTCAGTCACCTCACGCCAGCTTTTCAGGCTCATATTCAGGGGATCACATCGGAGGAACTCAAATCGGCCGTTGATGGCTTCATGAGCATTGCCGTTGCTGTGACTCCCCATGCCAAACTTACTAGACATGAGTAAATGAATACTACTGCCCTCAAACCCAGATAATCAGATAATAGTAAGCCACCGACATCCTCGTCAGAATCTATTACAAACGGATCAACTGTCGGAAACCAGCCAGCCGGTCGACTTCCGACAGTCATCATAAAAACGCATTCTCCAGTCCACTATAAAGGATCGCAAGCTGATGATGACTAGCTAACCTCTTAAGATCTGACTAGTCATGACCATTGTCGAATTTTATCGATTCCCTGCTTCACAGGCCTTCATTGCTAATCAGAGGATTGCCAAGCAGTTGCTGGACATCTTGAAGGGCACCAAGGGCCAGATTGAGTACGTCGAGAGTCTTATAATAACCATCCACACCAACAGGGTTATTCCAGACGTTACTATGGCCTTCAGTTGGAAGATAACAAGACCGGATACCTTGTGCTGGGTATGCAAATGACAACATTCGACAGTCTAGGAGTCCTATGAGCATTCTGTCACTCTTAAGAACGAACCATCCTACCTCACGTTTACTGAAGCGTTCAAGGCACTCCACACAGAGGGGCGACAGAGCCAAATTTACGTTCTTTTCGATGGCGACACGGCCCCCATGTTCAATGCGCCACTTAGAGAATTCGCACTCATCCATGAAAGGGAAGGGGTTGTCAGTACGGTAGAGGAACGAAAGAAGGCCATTGACGTCATTTTGGGAAAGCTGGGTGAAGGCAATGGCTGTCACGGAGCAATATCTGGTGGTATGATTGGAGGCGATTCCGATACGGTCTCCGCAGTCCTAGGTTGGGACTCTCTGAACGTATGTTTTTTTTGTTTTTTTTTTGAACTGGTTCTCGGTTTAGCCACCTGACGCGCCAGCTTGGTAGGCACATACCCAAGTGGTCGCAGCAGATGAGATCAAACGGCTCATTGGTGATTTCAAGAGGATCGGCGTGCCTGTGCCTGCTCATGTTAAACTTACTAGACATGATTAGATTGCACACGATATTATTGAATAAAAAGCTTAACAATTCTCACAAGGGCATCATTACAACATCGATTAAGAAAGCCTACGCCTATAGGACTTTCTGTCCACCTAATCTTAGAACTTGGGCGCATTTATGAAACGCGCTGCTACTTAGCGATAGAAGAGCACTCGTCCGCGTCGGCCGCGGGCCCAGCTCACCTATAAATCGCTAGCTAGCCAGGATGACCTCTCTTAACCAGTTCAATATGCCCGTCGTCGAAATTCACCAATTCCCAGCGTCCGACGCCTTCATCACTAATCAGAGCATTGCCAACCAGGTGCTTGACATCTTGAAGGGCAGCAAGGGTCAGATCGAGTACGTTGAGATAGACCAAACCGTCATCTACTCACACTGACAAATTTCTTCTACTAAGGCGTTACTATGGCCTTCAGTTTGAAGATGAGAAAACAGGCTTCCTTGTATTGGGTACGTGAACTGTACTCGCTTGCCTGGTTGTTGCCTAGACATCGAACAGTCTGGGAGTCGTATGAGGATTCTGTCGTTATTAAAAACGGATCATCCTACCTCACGTTTATTGAAGCATTCAAGGCACTGTCCACGGGCGGTGGACCGCAAAGTCAAATCCGACATGTTCAATTTGATGGCGACACGCCTCCCATATTCAAAGCGCCGCTCACGGAATATACGCTCATTTATGCAAAGGATGGGGTTGTTAGTTCGATAGAAGAACGAAAGAAGGCGTTTTATGTCATTGCGGATAAGCTGGAAACAGCCAAAGGCTTTTACGGAGCCACCGCTGGTGAGATCAGAGGAGAGTCCGAGACTCTTGCCGCCGTTCTAGGCTGGGATTCGGTAGACGTATGTGTCTGAATGGGTCCAAGCGTTTAGTGACCTGATACCAGTTTGATAGGCTCATGTTCAAGGGGCTGCAACAGAAGAAGCCAGACCACCCGTTGAAGAATTTATGAAAATAATTAATCCTGTAATTGCTCATGTCAAGCTTATTAGACATGATTAGATGATGGGAATGAATGCATAACATTTCTCGAAAGGGCTTGAGACTGAAAACAATAGTCGTCAGCAGCATACCTTTGTCCGTCCCGTCGGATAAGGGCACTTACCAACCAATTAATAAAATGATGCCAACACCAGGCCGGTAAATATGGCTACCACGAGGGGATGGTGGGGTAGACGGAAATGGTATATAAAATTTGTACAGGCGAGAATTTTCAACGCCTCCAGGTCGCATCCTTTTTGGAAAGATATATACAGCTAACCATAGGCACGTGTTGTCTAAACCAGGGCAGAAGGTCTGGCTCGATGCGAGGACAACCATCCATTTTGAGGCTTTGGATGCGTGCGGTAGCATGTTCTTGGTTATCGAGGAGGCGAGATTTAACAAGGCGCACAAGACTAGCTGATTTAAGGTCTGGGGAATTAGATACATCGATGTATTCAAGGCGGGGGCATGGGAGAGATACCGGTTCGCCGTTTGTGCGTGTTTTGGATGCGAGAGCCTCGACGACTCCGCTGGCTAAGCCTTGTACGCCCATAAGTGCCAGATGGATCAAGGTGGGGACACTTTCTAGGAACGCGACAAGGGGTCCTGGATCACAGGAAACGCGAGAGAGGACGAGTTTCTCGAAATTAGGGAGATTCAGCGCCGAAAGATGAATGAAACTTCCATTGAGTAGGTTTCTGCTCCAAGCAATACGTAGTACTTGTAGATTAGGCGTCTGGAGCTTTTCCAGAAATACATAGTGACATCCTGATAAATCGATGTGGGTGATGTGATTCAAGTTCAGCAATTCAGTTCGGTTCCATTGTTGGGGCTGAGGGCTCGAAAGTTCCATAACAGTGAGGGTCTCTACAGATGGTTGCCTTTCAAGAAGTTTAAAGACATGATCCTGACCGTGATCACAATATCTGAGGACCACATGACAAAGCGAGCGAGAGGATATCGACTCGAAATCGCAACGAACGCCGTCGAGAGTCAATTCAGTGACCTGACGAGCCGCTGAAAGTAAACTGTCCCACCGTTGTGCACCGATGTTATCCATCACCGTGAGCTTCTCCAGAAAGCCCAGTATCTTTTCAGACGAGAAGGACTTGAGGTATTCAACAATGTTCCACGATTCTATCGTCAAACATCGAAGACCATCCCATTTGAGAGACTTGAGCTCCTCTTCCAACCGGTCACGCCAATCTTTATGAATGACGGCATTGGCATACACTTGCAAATCACGTATGTGGCCTTTGGAACGTTGAAGCCAAGCTTTCGCCTTCTTTTTCGGTTCACGACGAGAAAAGGGGCTTGGGCCGACGACGAGAGTGGTCCACAATGTGGGGCAATCCCATGCGACGCGTCTCCAGCGCCGGCAGACCCTCAGGATGATGCAAGCGAGTATAGTGTGATCGTATGCCATGGCCAAGCAAAATATTTCGACAAGAAGTTCGGTCGGGAGCAATGAGATGTAACACACTGGTTGGATAAGAATATCGCTGCTGCTACTGGTGAGTGCGATCGCTTTAATCGACTCGAGGTCCGCGCGGCGTTGTTGGTGGAGATGGATAGAAGAAGGGCTGTCCCCGTTGATAGAGTTCGCGTCAAGACGGGTCAGTGCACGGTCTGCCATCTTAAGGGCGGCATCGAAACGTCGTGTGTGCAGCAAGAGGCGAGCAGCTCGTGCGTACGCCTGCCAACGCGAGGGCACTAGTTCCATAGCATGTTTGATATCTCGCAGAGCGTCGTTGGGACGGTCCATTTTCTGATAAGTAGCTGCGCGCGAGTCATAGATAGAATAATACAAGTGCGGTTGCTCATGCTGCTGTTGATCATCGTGGCTTAGAGCCTGTACAAAAAATTGGCTCGACTTCCACCAACGAGCAAAAACATGCTCACCTCTGTAAAGAAGCGCAGCGCGTCCTGATATGTCCCCGCTTGGAATGCTGAGACACCCTTTGTGAAAAGTGACTTGGCAGAGGACATTAGTGGTCGTGGAAATTCAAAGCTCACTCAAACACTCACCGGCACCAATGACCGCGTCGTCTCCAGCTCAGCTGCCCGCTTCGTCTTCCAAATTCCACCATCCCTATTTTACGCCTGCAGAGGTCGAATACCTTTCTGAGAAACAGCGGGGGAAAATGTCGGCAAGCCAAGAAGACAAAGTCAGGCAGAATGCTTGCGGGTTTCTGGAGGCCATGGGCTTGCGGATAGGATTGTACGTTCAGACTATAGTTTTCTCTCGCCAAAATACTGTTCCTGAACATCTAGCGCAGCCCAAGAAGGACGATATCTACCGCAGAGATTCTGTACCACAGATTCCACCTCTTCTTCCCTCGCAAGGACTTTCACTATGCGGTACGCAACGTATCATTTCATCTTCCCTCTACTTCTCTTCACACTTACCACCCCGTGCGCTATTACAGGACGTTGCTCTCGCAGCTCTTTTTGTATCCACAAAGATGCACGACACGCTCAAAAAACCTCGAGAACTGCTCTCCGTCTCTTATGCCATCAGGTTCCCAGAGCTGGCAGCCAAATCGAAACATCCAGGCGGTGAAGTCGACCTTGATGCTATGGATTCACAAGTAGTGGAACACGATCGACAACGACTCCTAGCCATCGAACGCCTCATCCTCGAAACCATCTGTTTCAATTTTACTTCCCGCTTGCCATTTCCTTATGTGATCAAAATTGCCAGAAGTCTACGAGGTGAGGGTCCACAAAAAAAAAAAAAAACACACACACACACACACATAAAAAATCTATCTGTCCAGCTACGAAGAAGCTTACCAAACTGGCGTGGAGGATAGCGATTGATAGCCATAGGACGCTAGTACCGGTGCAGTATCCGCCGCATACTGTAGCGCTGGGGAGCATCTATGGTGCTGCGTTGCTCTCGTCATTTGAGCTACCGTTGCCTCCGCCAGAGGATGTCCCCAAAGACTGTCGTTCGGCACATGACATGGCCGTCCTGCTTGGCAACAAGGGCGATTGGGAAAAGAAGTATCAGTGTCGGGTTGAAGACTTGGAAGGTATGTAATTGTCAATCAGTCTTCCTAGTCCACAACAACTACTCAAATGTAATGTGATTAGACATTGCGCATACAATATTAGATCTGTTCATACACGTCGCACAAAATCCGTCAGCGAATACATCACCCAGTACCCCATCGTCGCCTTCATCTAATCTACCCACATCTTCATCGCACTTGCACCTATCGCGCAGTGCGAGCATACATCCAACCCCTCCTCCTTCCCCCTATAAGGCCGATCAACTCATTCGCCTGAAAATCGTGATGAGAGAAACTGAACATCCAAGACGCCCTCGGCAACCGCTAGGCAGTGCCGATCCGAGTGCATTATACAGCGGGGAAGACGTCGCGCTTCTTGGACGGAATGAGGGAACCGTGCGTTTCTTGTTTGGACCACCGGGAAGTGCAGCCGTACCGTCTATATGAGTATTGTTTGTTATGTAGCTTTGAGAAACTGTTGGAGATGAGGAACCAGAAGTAATCTAGTTGGACTGAAGAATGGGGGGATGACCATTCCTCCACCCAGTCCCCGTCGATGCCACGAGTCGGCTGAGATGAATGGAGGTTAACGTTGAGCTCCAGCAGGATACCCTTGACAAGGGATGAAGTGCAACTTACTAAGGGGTTGACCCAAACCAAACATGACAAAGTAGACCCAGAACCTGCCTATCCAGCCGTGGACCCGTTTCCCTGTTCCTTTCCTCCAAACACGTTCCAAGATCAAAATTGGGCCCTGGATTGCAAAGAAAAGGAAACCACCGAGATCCAAGCCGCGGTCCATGGCATACATGGAGCATTCGTGGAACAAGGCGGAAGCGACAAACGTGCCGCACAGCATGCCGATATCGCCCGTTATCCAGCTTCCGGGGATGCCGCCAAGGACCACCAAGGGTCTCCGGAGGAGCTGGTGCCAGTGGCGACCCCAGAACGAATGCATGGAGTCGGCTGAAAACGGGCTTTCCAGTAGGGGGGGCCAAGAGAGCGGGGGAGAATCAAAGACGCCGACTGCGATGAGGACGATTAGATTGTAGACCATATTGAAGCCAGCCATGAGGGCGGAACCAGTGAGGATGTGAATGACGGTAGATGCGGCATAACGCGCCCAAGGAGCCGAGGGAAAGTAGGAGGGGGGCAAAAAGATACTTCCGCCGTGGATAGAGCCGATGCCGTTGGGGAGGTGTTTGATGATGGAGTCGATGATGTCGAGTGCGAGATAGTTAATGATGAAGGACCGGAGGGTGGCAAGGAGAAAGGCGCGTCTGGAAGTCGTGGGGTGGATATGGGGTGGGATGTAGGTACCTTCACTAAACTTGTAGGAAAGACCGCGCATGGTGAGGGCGAGGTCAAAGGCGTCCAGTAAAGCGGTGCCTAGGGAGGGGCGAGGAGGGAGGTGGCCGTTGCCGTTGCCGTTGCTGTGTTCAACAACACAGCGCTTGCTGCGATCAGAGACACGAGGGCGAGAATCTCCGCGCTTGAGCATGCCTTGGGAAGTGAGAGCCATATCAAAGGCACGACCTATAGCGACGAGGGCGAAGAAACACTGGCCCCAGTTGTAAACGTAGAGCGAGGGGTGTGTCCATGTGTAACGGTAGGCTGCGGTGGTGATGGAGAGGAGGACGATGGGGAGAGTGAGGATACGAATGAGATGGGTGTTCTCCCTACGTGCAAGGTAGCAGAGGTAAAGATAGGGCAGGTAGCAGAGGAGGGGCTGGGGTGCGGTTTTGAGGGTGATTGGGATGCGGTTGTCCTTTGGGGGGACGATGGCGTGCAGGAGGAGGAGGAGGAGGGCGTATGGCAAGAACATTACACCGGGTTACATTGATTAATAATATTAAATATTTTATGAACAAATATTATAAACAAAATATTTACTGTAGTAATATTATTAATAAAAAATATTACATGATGGTCCGTGCACGGACACGTGGCTGGAGATGCTCTCATCCCCAACGCTTGACGCTTCAACGGCCGATGATCAGGTTTCTTCTCTGCGAGCAGCGGCTCTGTCTACCCTTCGCGCAAAGCGTAAAAAACCTGGCGTGGAAAAGGCTTCGCTGTTGCGTCCTCCCCCCCCTGATGCTATCCAACTGGACTATGGCCTGGAAGAAGAGGCGCTCACTGTTCTGCAAATCCCCCACTCCGAGGCTGTGGTTGAAATCCGCGAAGAAGGCGAAATCAGTGAAGAGGAAGAGATCGCTCCGCCTGCCCCACAACAACAACTGCTCAAGGACACAGGCTCCAACGAACCCAAGTCGCCTGTTAGATCAAGTCCCACCGCCCTCTCAAGACGGACACCTGAAGCTTCACCAGTCTCTCGCCGACACAAACCTTCCACTCCTATAGGTCGTCGTCTACGGTTGACTCCGACACAGATGGCCCTCCTTTCCCTTGATGCCAATCATGTCAGGCCAGGCCTACAGAGTCGGTAGCACTAAACACGGGTACCAGAGGTGGTCTACTAATGGATGGATTTTTTTTTTTTTTTTTCTTTTTATACAGTGACACAACCACAGTACGAGATTGCAAAAGATATTATACTGGATCTTCTAGGATGGGGCGTGCCACCTGAATTTCTAGTCGAATGTGGACTCTCTCGGGAAATCGTCTTTTATGTCTTTGTGGAACTCAACCTTCGACTACCCCAGAACCTCGATACAGCCGGCTTAATTCCCTATACACCGGAGAGCGTGGCGGCGGCACAGAAGGCTGCGGCCTTGTCGATGGAACCGGAACCGGAACTTGTCAAGGCGGACGACGCAAGTGATAGGCCCAACAGTTTGCATGATATGGAGATGCAGCGAAAGCAAGAATTGCTGGCTCGGAAGAGAGCGGTGATCGCGTCCCGGAAACCCAAGCTGGCATCGACGGTGACGGCGGATGTGGATAGCTTTCTAAAAAGCATTACACCTCCGTCAGCGAGCACGCCATCGTCATCTACGTCTGTTCCAGCGATAGATGTGGATGATGCGATGGATGTGGATGATACTCCCCATACAGGCTATCCTGAGAACGAGGGATCGCGGCCTGGGATTGAAAAGAGCGATTCGATATCGTCTGTGGGATCTTCTGCGTCAGCGGGATCGCGACGGGGGATGAAGCGACCTGTTGCGTCTGATTTTGTGGACCTGGATGCGAACGGAAGTGGATACCACCGGCAGTCGTATGCAAGACGAAGGGCGGCGATTGATTTTGGAAGTGTTAGCAATGGTAATCGACGATGTGTGATTGACCTTAGTGACAGCGAAGAGGAGACGGAGGGGATGCTGCGGGCTGAAGAGGGGAGTCCGTCGCAGCTGGAGCAGGAGATCGAGCGGATGAAGGAGTTGATTGCGAGGAAAGAGCGGGAGCGACTAAAAAAGATGGCAGTGAGTGCCGGATGATCGACGGCGAGCGTCGGCTACTGATGGTGGACAGTTGAGGGTGGATAGTAGGGAGGGAGTGGAGCGAGGAGGAGGAGGAGAAGTAGGAGGAGGAGTAGGAGCAGCAGCAGAAGCAGGCAAGTTGTCCGTTGGCGGCTACTCTGATGCTGTGTGACACGGGTGATGATGATCCTTATTGGGGTAATTTGTTGTACAGCCGAGGAAGGGGATGTGCAGAACGTGGGAGGTGGTTCTGACGCCTCGAGGCCGGGTTCTGACTGTGAAAGGAAGTGGCGGTACGAGTCGCCGCTAGCAGGCTATCCGCGGCATGGCGGGTGCGCGCATGAGTGCGGGTGGTCAGTCTGGAGCCAGATCTGCTCGTATGAAATCCCAGGGGGCGGAGAGTGTCGCGACGGAGGATGCAGGGACGTGCACCTGAGTGGGCGGTAGAGCGTGGGAGTGTCGGCCGGCGATCCGGCGCTATTTGTTTGTAGGAAATTTATAAATGGCAGGGGAAGCAGAGGCTGATCAACCTTCCCTTTTCGCCCTCCCAAGTCGATTCCTTTTCCGGAGCGTCGCAGCTGCACTTGTGCATGTCTTTTCGCCGCGTGTCGTCCGCTGCGCCCAACCCTCCCTTTCCCTCTTATCCCGCCCCTAACCCCATACACCACTACCAGCCCCCCGACTCCCACGATCCCGCCTCCCCCTCCTCCCCCTCCATGCGCAAACGCCCCCGCACCCATGACATCCATCCCCCCCCTGCGGCTGCCGCCGACTCTCAGTCCGCTCCACAGCCCGTCGCTGACGACGCGTTCATCAATGACCAGGATGCCGTAGACAGCGCTGCTGAGGACGACGACGACGAGGAGAAGCCAAAGTCGGACAAGAAGGCTGGCCGCAGAAAGATCAAGATCGAATTTATTCAGGATAAATCGAGACGTCATATTACCTTCTCCAAAAGGAAAGCTGGTATGTTTTTCCAACTCTTCTCTTCAACGAACAAACCTCCCCAACCCCTCCTCATCTCTTCCCTCTACCACAGGTATTATGAAAAAGGCTTATGAGCTCTCCACTCTTACCGGCACACAGGTCCTCTTGCTCGTCGTCTCAGAGACTGGCCTTGTTTACACTTTTACCACCGCAAAGCTTCAGCCACTCGTCACTCAGCCAGAGGGTAAGAATCTTATCCAGGCTTGTCTTAATGCCCCCCATGGCTCCGTCCCCTCGTCCATGCCCATCGGCCCCCCTATTGGTCGCCCATCTGGGCCCATGTCCATGCCTGCGCCTTCGCCAGGCTCCAACAATCTGCCAGGTGGCCTTTCCATTGGAAACACTCCGTCCGCCAATAGCGTCAAGGAAGACGACGATGACGGTGACAATGAAGATGCGGCCCACGGAGGGCGTGCTACGAGCAGCAGCAGTAAGCGCCGTCGCAGGGCCTCCTCCAACGCAGGTGCCGCGCCAGCGAGTGCCAGCAACGCGCGCAGCGCCACTTCGCCACATTCTCCCAACTCCACCATCCCCCCACCACCACTGTCTATTCCTACTGGTACGGGGCCGGCCCAAGCTTCTCCCGCCACGCATCAACCGCAGCAGCCTCCTCCGCCACAGATCTCGCTCGGGTCTCCCACCTCACCGCAGCAGCAACACCAACAAGCGTCAGCCTCCTCCCCGCAGTACACTAGTAGCTCATATGCTCATCATGCAAGCCAGCAGCACCATCAACAGGCTTCGCAGCACGAAGCGGCTGGCATATACAGCGGCCACATGATCTCGCCTGGTGGGTATGGATATGGCAGTGGCCCCGGAAGCGCACCTGCGCAGGGAGGACAACAGCTGGGCGGGCTTGCCGCCGCCGCGGCCCAACATGGCCATTGGCCACAACAGCCACCCGTCGGTCAGGGTAGCCATTACGGAAGGAGATGAGAAAGAGGTACGTCCGTTCTCGTCTCTTTGATGATCGACGCTTACGCATTCCAAAAGTGGGTTTGGCTACTGGGAGAATGTCAAAACTGTCATGTGTCTCGCTACCTATGCTCCTCTGCTTTTTTCCTTTCTGCTTTCTGTTTTTCTTTTTTTTTTTTTTTTGTAACGAAACAAAGGTTGTATCAAAGTTTTTTCATCCACGTCGGCCCCTCCGCAATCGGAGAATGAACTATAACGCTACATTGAGCTTTTTTGTCCAACAAGCCCCTCCCCCCCCTTCTTTTTTTCTCTGTAGCCTTTGCGACCTTTTTTTTTTTTGTTCTTTATCACCTCTTGAATGTCAATGATGTACTTAATCGCGGTGTGTGTCCGTGTATGTGGGAAAGGGATAACGGTATCCGGATATGAAATGCATCGTGTTGGTATCGCGTAATTCCCGGCTTATTGTTCTTGTTGTTTACCCCGTTCGAACCGGAGTGGCAGGCTAAAGGACAAACGATCATCCCCAGTGCATAAGGCTTATGCGCTTATGCCTTACGCCGTGTTTTTTTTTTTCTTTGACGTCGCTAAGCAGCTTGCCAGGTTCTGATGCAGATGGGTCTGTCTGCCCAGGAGGCGATGCTTGCCTTTTTCCTTCCCTGCCCCCCCTCGCTCCGTTTTCCACTCCCCCTTCCACGGCCGAGTCATCCGAATTCCTGCTTGCTGCGCGCGCGAACGTTCTGATTCAGACGCATGCCCGAAAGCCCAAGCTTCCCATAAAAGGCAGCGGGCTATCCAATCACGGGCTTTCGGCACAGTTGGGCAGTTTTCAAAAAACTGATCAGTTGATGGGCATGCATATGGTACATACAAAATGCGGCGATTAAAAAAATATTAATACGCTCTTAATAGATAATAATATATATATATATATATATAAATAATTTGCACCCTGCCCTTTCCGCCCTGCACAACCCAAATCAAGGAAGAAGAAGAATCCCAACTCAGCGAACTATGATCATCCCTCCCTCTCCCCCTCTCTTTGTCTTTGTCTTGTCTCTACATCTCTTTCTCTTCTTTATCTTTCTCCCTTTTCCAGGAGACAAGCGTTTCAGACCGCCGCTCACCCACGTTGTCCAATATATATATTGCGTATCCGTTTTTAGATCGGCGCTGGGCGCTCAGATGACCCACCCCCTCCCGGCTTGGAACACCGGCGACTAATGACAATCTCATCGCCGCCTTCCCCTCACATCTCTCTTTCCCCCCTCCCCTTCGTGTCATCAGGCAATAAGAACCCTGCATGACTGTCATGCCTTGTGTTCCTTGTTACTTACATTACATCAAAAAAAAAAAAACCCAACACCCGTCATCATGTAATCATGGATGACGGCAACGCGGACCTGAAACAAACAACACATGGAAATGTTGTCCCTTTGTTCCGATCCCGGGCGATCTCGTATGAATACGATTACGATTAATACGACAAGGGACTTACCCCCATTTATCTCCCTTTCCCGCAGTAGGCACAGCCAAACTGTATTGTCACCAGAGGTTGTTGCACCGCAATATACTTATATAGTACAACCACTGCCTTATGAATTATGCCAGAAACGGAGGGTCCATGGTCATAGAGAGATAATAAATTAGATCTGATATTCAAAAATGTCTTGGAACACATATTGCCCTGGTGCAAGAAAGGAAATTCTTCTACCTTGTTTGGGCCAACCTGTCAAATATTTAAGATAATTACCGTTTGCCAAAAAAAAAAACAAAAACAAAAAAAAGCAAAGCAAAGCAAGAGAAAAAAAAAAAATTCGAGTGAGAGAGGCCTAGGCCTAGGGCTTCCACCCAACAAACACCTTAAGTGCTCGACTCATCTTACTCGTCGGCGGAACCTGCGATCCTGAGCGAGATCGCCCAGTTGGGGGGTTAACAAGCAACGACTCGTGACTCGTCTCCCGATCCCAGCGCTCGCCTGGCACTGATGATGATGATGATGGTGGTGGTGGTGGTACAGCTGATGGCACCAGCGTCGAGCTACTGCCACTCTGCCCACTATGCGCTCTCACCATCGGCGGCGATGACACGCTAGAGTGGCCACCAGAGCTGATGACCCTAGGCCGCAACGACGGCATGGCTGCCGTCGTCTGGCGCTCTTCCCAGCTTCTCCATTTTTCGCATGCCGCGTCATACGCGATCCGGTCCGGAGGAGGCAGACACAGCGAAATAGACCAATCAAACCGGTCTCGCAGGGCGTATCCAGGCATGTACTGGTCCTGCATGTCGAATCTGAAATTGGATATCAGATCGTCAAAGTCCTCCCTCGTCAGATCCGCTATCCGTTCTTTGAATAAATCTTCCGCCGTCCTATTGCTCATATCCGATGACAACGACGTCCGCCGTCGAGTGCGCATCCTGCTCTTCAACCGTCCCGCCCCTGACGCCCTGATATTCCTCTGTTCCTCCCGAACCCACTCCCACATCGACTCGGCACAGGCTAAAACTTCCAGCACCCGCAGTGCAAGGTGCAGGTTAAGGGTTTTCAGATCCAGATTCAGTTGCCCATTCGGCAGCCTAGACCCGCGCCTAATAGCGGCCACTTTCATTTCCCGGGCCGATCTATGCACATTGACGAGCGACGAGGGCGCAAACGCAGTCGGCCTCGTCTCATCCAGTGACACATAGGGTGACTCGTGTTGCAGCAGCGCCTGCATCGACAGAAACCGAGATCTTTCATATACTTCATCTTCATACTCATACATTTCATCATCATCGCTCGGAGGTTTCTTTGATTCAACCTCTCCGAGCTGTGATCGTTCCTCCACTTTGCCAAACACGCGAAATTTTCTCGGGGGCAAAGGGGGAAATGTGAATTGAATCGCAGGATGGGTGCGTAAATCTAGGCATGGTCAAGACAAAAGTTAAAATTGATGGGCCCCCAAATGCAGCTCACCTTTGAAATGAAGGCTCAACGAGTTGGACAGTAATGATAGGGGGAACTGGTTAATAAATCTAGACGATAACATTTCGGTATAGATCATTTCCAATATAGTATGGTCACGGGGATTGACGGGTGCTTTAGACGCGGTCTGCAGCAACTCGCTCCCCTCAATCGGTGACGTAGGCGTTGTAGAGAGTGTATTCGGTTGTGGTCGGGGAGAGATGGCGCTCTGGCGGGTGGGAAGTGATAGCGTGGACGTAGACTTCTTGGGCACTGCAGGGGGTTCTATTATTTGGGTCCATGATTCATGGCTTGTCTTGACTTGAAGAGAGGGTCGGGGTGTCGGCGTCCCACGACTGGATATGGATCCCCTTGTGCGTGTTAGCGATGCTACGTCCTCGTCCATCTCTGCAATGGCCACTTCCCTCATGGGCACAGGGGAACTAGGCCGGGACGGTGTCGCGAGAAGCATGGAAGTCACTGTCGTCGGCGTCGAAACTTCGTCGTCCGCTCCTGTCGGCGCAAGGAAATGGGCTTCGGTGGAAGATTGATGATCTTCGGTGACATCTAAATCAGTGTCACTGTCTGAATCGACGTGTTTGCCAGGAAAGAACAGATCTTCCTCGATCAACTAGGCGCGATGAGGGCGCTGATCGGGGAGCAGAGCAGAAAAGGATACCTCAAAGGCAGCTCCAGGTTTCATAACCCGAGTTATTTCCTCCAGTAATGGGTCCCACTGATGGAAATTTAGAAAATGAATGCGCGCGTAGAACGAATCACTAACCTTATCCTCAGGAACGCCAAGAGCAATTCGTTTGACATGCCTGAGAAGAAGAAGAAGGAATGATTCTATAAAATCAATGAGAATATAAGACGGCCGAGACATACACGTAGTCAAATTCATCGTCTGGAAAAGGAAGCTTTTCGAGACTAGGGAGAGAGAGAGAGGTTAATAGACTAGAATTAGATGGAAGAAGATACTTACAAGTTTGCCTGTACCCAGGTAATTCGAGAAGCAAGATCCGGGGAGCCTATCTGCAGCAGATCAGGGTGAAGGGGTACGATGTCTAGGCCTGTAAAATGCCTAATCAAGGCACAGAACGTGCAAGATAAGCGATAAACATAGCTCACCAACAAAATGGCAATCCTAGTATGACCGTGAGGAATCAGGGAATCGAACGAGAAAGTCAGGTGGTGACGCACCTTCCAAAGTTTGGCGCAGCTGAGGATCCACGAACCGGTTCCTTATCACGCTAGATGACTATGTTGGTGCGTGAGAGGGAGGTAGGACGCACCGCAACCTAAATCGAGCCTAAAAGGCTAGTCAGGCGAGGCAGGCGCGACTAGTACTTGGTAGTACTTACACTCGGCTCGGTGGCGTCTTGAACACGTGCCAGGTGACGGTACCACACGCGTCGTGGCAAAACGCCGTCTCCCATACGTCTCTGCGGGGTGGCATCAAGCAGAGTCGAAAGGCCGAGGGAGAGCTTACAGGTCCAGGACTTCTCTCTCGTAATTCCTCGGATACGGCACATCCCGGCGTGAATAAGGGTGGTGTTTCTTGCCGGCGACGACACCGTTTCCGCCAAAGCTGGCGCCTCTCCCCTTTTTGACGAATTGGGCTTCACGTGCGCTGATATTGTGTTTGAGTTCTTGCAGGATTTTTCGATCGGCAGTGGAGAACCGAGGATCATGGCCTGAGCTCTGACGCGGCTCTATTTTCGGAGCTGATAGTGTTTTTTTCAGGCCGAGGAAGACGGAGGAGAGGGGCATGGGGGGTGAAGTGTGGAAGGAGGCGGTGGAAGAGGCGCGGGTGTAATGGTAGGAGAACGAGTCGAGAACTGGATGTTTTCCTTGCAAAAGTCAGCATCCGCACGTGACGGAGGAGGAGGAACTTTGCCTTTGCTACTGCTTGTGCTTTTCCGTCGCCCTGTAAGTGCCAGACCAGCCAGCGAACCAGAGGGTCTCTGTAGAGATACTACCAATGAATATTGGAAACAGGCGGAGTCCAAAGCAAGACATTACACGCGATCGTTTGGATATGCGAGGGGCAGGTTCGGGGAGCGCGGGGGCGGGACACAGTTCCCAAGGCGTCACATCCTGGACGAGGCCTACATACACTGCAGCAGGCCTAGGCTTCGAGCGAAATACGGAGGGAGGGATTGTCTGGAACTCCCAGGGGGTGATGTCCTCTCTGGTCGACATGGTCGTCACAGCCAAACCTGGGATCCTATCAAACTCCTAGGATAGGACCAATGCCATAGGCCACCCCCAACGCCACCCGCTCAGCTGCCCGCCGCCGCTCACCCGCGTCCGACATCCCCGCAATCTCCCTCCGCATCTCCTCAAGCCGTTCAAGTACATCCTCACCTCCAAATATCCGTGCATGCGTCGCTGCAACCTCTTCTTCATCCTCCGAGTCCAGACTCGCATAACTTCCAGACATATTGAAGTCATCCTCAAACCCCATCCACGGCGACTCGCTTCTCTCGCTTCTCTCCTCTCCATCCCCTCCCCACACATCCAGATCACCCTCAGTCAGTACCACTCGTTCACCACGCGACTCCATCGACGGCCACAGGATGCTACTCAGCGCGTCAATCACGCGCGGCAAGTCGGGCACGGTAGAGTACTCCTTCCCTTGTCTTCTCTTGCTCTCGGCCGTGACGGATACGTACTCGAACCCATAAGACGACAGAAAGTCGTCAATCTCCCCATCCTCCTCCTCGTCTTTTTCAGTCTTGCTTGAACCATCCATTCGCACTCCCAGCAACACCTCGGGCTCGTATGTCAGCATGTCCTGAGCTAGCCGTTCCACATCATCGCGATATGTCTGATCTTGTCAACCTCTCTCCACCCATACCCACCTCCACTCACCTCTCCCCTTGTCCACACAAACACCATGGCAGGTACATCTTTCATCAGATCGGGGCTTAGTTCGCGCAGTGCGTGCGCCACAAAATGCACATTGGCTGAGTAGTACTTGTTCGAAATGGTCCAAGGGATCGTTGTCGTCTCCCCCGGGGAGAGCTCCCAGCGGCCACGCACACCTGCATAGGGGTGAGCAGCAAAGTATACCACTTAGTGGTTCTTGTTGAGGACATACGCTCGATAAAACCCAGCGCGCTCTCGAGCGACACAGACACAACCAGAATTCGACACGACGGGTCTGAGAGAGACATGATGGGACTTGAATTCAATTCAATTACGCCTCCCCTTCACCCGCCTTGCCCGTCTCATCACGTATTCCTCCCTCTGCAAAGCTAAGTATCCCAGCCATGTCCAGACTCCGCACAACCTGCTCTGCACTCGCCACCTCCATCCCCGCCAGCACCTTGTTCACCGCAGCCAGCTCCCCACTCTTCAATGCCTCTTGCATTTCCTCATCGAATCCCTGGAATACCTCCCATCGGAATTGCAGCGCCTTGCGCACCTCTTCAACGTCATACTTCTCCGTCCCAGGTCCTTCAAGGCGCAAATCCTCAGGCGGAGGCCCATCTGGAACATTGAACGTCACTCCCTGTTCCCCACCCTCGGCAATGAGCTGGATCTGTTCCGCTTCAGACGTTTCTTGCATAGTAATTTTAACTCGTTGTTCAAGGTGTTTGTATGTCTTTTCTACATCATCTTCAAACACCTTTTTAGCTTGGGTGTTCACCTGAACCATCCTACGAATAAAGTTACTTTAAGTACATGTGAGGTGCAATGAATGAAATATCCTGACCTGTTGAAAAAGACGCGCACACCATCCGACCCCAGTTTCTCACAGTACTGCAGCAGCAGGCTCTGGTGTACACACTGCTTGGCGTACTTCTTCTTACCCGTTTGCTCTGCACGGAACGCCGCGACAAGCAGCGCGTCGGATGCACCAGGAACAAATACATCTCGGTGATTCTGGATGAATTCAAGTGATTTGTCGTATGCCCAGATCGACAGTTTTGAAAATGCTTCAAGTGAGGGCGTAAGTTCAGGGATTTCTTCCTCTTCTTCCTCATCGTCTGCTTCATCGCCGGTGGAAGAAGAGGCTGCTGCTGCCTCAACGCCCCGAGGATTGAGAGTCTCATACTCCCTTTTCTGTTCCTTTTCCTTTTTCTTTTCTTTATTGCTTCCCTTTGCCAAAGGGGCCGGAGTTGGCTTAGGAGGTACATACTGTCGCATACTAATCAGTATACTTCCATCCCACCAAGCTTGAGAACCCACATACCTTGTTCTCAAATCCTTCGTGTAGGTCCTCGCTCGTTATATGCTTATTCTGCTCTTTGATCTCATTCTCCAGTTCCTTCTTGTCCTTGTCGATCCTCTCCCTAAGCTGTTGCACATGGGTCTTCATCCGTGCTGCCAAATCAAGCCCAATCTTCTCGTCCCTCTCCTCCCCTGCCACCCCGTCCGCTGCCACCTTCTCCTTGGCCTCCTCAGACACCTTTTTCAACAGACTCAGTAGCATCCCATCATACGTCTGCTCTAGCTTGTCTGCGTCGTTCCCTGGAGGACAGTCCCTTGACGGCTGTGTCTCCAGCCGCTCCACCACTCTACTGAAATACTCCGTCGGCCGTTGCTGCTGCTGCTGCTCCACCCATGCATCCGTCAGCTTACCCGCAATCTCCTCAATGCGCGGTAGCAAGACGTGGTTGCAGTCGATCTGGGCGCGGAGGTACTGGATCCGATGCTTACGGGCCTCTCGCTTTTCGTGGATATCGCGCTGCTTCCATCTGTCGCGTGCGATGGGCCATCGATGCGTCACTAGTGAGCCACGAGTGACACAAACGGTAATTTAAATCTAAAACGTACCGGATAAGCGACCGTTTGTCGACGTTGGGGTGGCCTTCGATATCTGAATCGTCGGAAAGCTGTAGGTCTTGTTGTGACGAGACACTCAGCGGGGCGGCTGGATCGCGACGTACCTCGAGCTGGTCCCACTTTGAGTAGTTGAGAGGCATGATGGCGTCCGCAGCCAAAGCCAATCACCTTTTTTTTTTTATGTAAAATGACTTTTGAAAATAAATAATCTAATCTTATCATAATACATCTCGTTAGCATGTCATCATTAGCCATTATCATCACTAAGTATTAAGTGATTACTATCCCTCATCACACCTTGAACACCGTCCTACCTGGCACTATCGCCTTGATCGCCCGCCGCACCATCCCAACGCTCCTCTTGCATCCTGCCTTTGGCACCACCTCCAACTCGTCCATTACATCTTGACTCGACACAGGAGGTAGAAACACTTGCTTCCGCCGCAGCTTGTTCGCATCATGCTGTGCAGGCTGCCCGACGCAGACGGGCGCAATATACTCTGATTGGTAGCCCCTACCCACCCGCTTAACACCGCATGTCGCCATCAGGAACCGGTCATACACGCCCTCCAACCGTCGCTGCTCAGGCGAACTAATAATACTGACACTCTGGCTGCTTGCCTGCCTGGGTGGGTACGGCTCCACATACAGGATGGATGACGAATTCAGGTCGTCCGCAGACGACGTTACAGTCAAGTTGGACTGCTCTTGCTCTGCATCCATCCAACACTTGTGTGACAGAGGTGTCTGGATGAATAGACTCCTGTCTATAACTTGGGACAATCTTGGAGATGGTTCGGGTTTAGGTGCTGCGATAGTTGCTCAGCCTTCACGTACCCAGCTCTCCCCACAGCACACAAACACAAATACTCACGTTTGTTCAGTTCGGCTTCCAACTGGGACAGTGTTGCAATGTGTAATTGAAGCTTCTCCGCCAGACTTGGGTCTTGCCTCAAGCACGAGTCCGAGTAAGAGGCAGGAGGTTCAGGTGACCGCGTTGAAACAGTCGCTCGCCGTCGCCTTGAAGGAGATTCCATGCTGGACAATATCTGGCTCGAGCTCCGCGAGACACCCTGGTCGATAAATGATGAACAGGTCGTGATAGATTCATTCAAAGACATGATGTTCTCTTCAGTAAATATCTCATTTGCTGCGAGAATTTTGCGCGGCACGCGCCCATTTGAACGACCGTGGTTGAAGGAGCGCCGCGGCAATGGGGAAACGGGTAATGGAGGTAATATGTCATCCTGCGGCGCTGAAAGTGCAAACGTTTGTCTTGCATCTTCGACAACCTCTGCATATATGATAGTCAGTACCTTCCTACTGTCCTATTAAAATTAACCACTGCTTACTCTCGACGTTACGCATCCAGATTGCCATTCGCTCCATCTTCGCATCCGCTCCCACCCTCTCATTATGAAGGGCATGACGAACCACAGGAAGTGACGAATTGGCTACTCGGTTTTCATGAGCATATCCAGATGATCATATCTAATTATTGCTCACCCTCGCGGACGAGCGTTTCATCCTCCCAAGACATCCGCTCGCTGGGCGGTTCCGCACGCGTAGCATCATCCAAAAGGTCAAAGGACGATGTCGTTCGCGGTGTGCTCCTACCAACTGTGGAGGATTTGCAGAGTTGCATTGTCTTGTCTGCGTGCACAATGATGAGGGATTAAACACTAGCAAAAGACCACGACTGACCGATGGATTTCTTGATGCTATGCTTCAAGTGGTTCAGTCCAGAATTGCTCGTCCGACGGGACGCAGTATCCCCCAGGGAACTCATGGCCGCTATGCAATGTGATGCTCTGATCAGAGCGCCGATCAATCCGACGCAACACTTCATAACACGTACCCGAGCTGGGAACCGAAGGGATCCGCGGTGAGGAGGAAGAAACAGGAAGAGAAGTAGAGCTCCTTTCTTGCTCAGACTCTTTGACAGCATCGCTCTCTGGTTGCGACTCTTGCTGCGACTCTTGCTCTTCCAATTCTTCCCGTTCTCTTTCCAATTCTTCCAACCTCTGTATCTCACGTAATCGCTGCCTTTCCCGTTCCCAATCACGAACTCTTTCTTTGACAGGATTCACCTTGATCTTTTCTTTGCTCTTCTCATCTTTGACTGTTTTTCCTTTACTGCTCGTATTCTCGTCATTAACGTGTCGTGCCGTGGCATCACCCAAAACTTGACCTCGTCGCTGTTCCTGAGTACATTCGGCGGACTTGACAAATTGGGTTTGTGCAAGATTTTCTCGGTTGTTGGTGTTTCCAAAGGGCTTCCTATTGGATTTGTGGCTGGAATTGAGCACTCTCGCGTTCATATTTTCTTTGCCCATCGGCGTCGCGGGGGGTGAGGCCTTGATTGGAGACAGATCTGTCGCGGGTATGCCTAGGGCACGCTTCCGAGAATGCGCTGTATCAACGTATATTAGCAAAAGATTGGGATGACTTATAACCACGAACTTTTAATTGAACTGGTGATTTTGGGTTGAGATTTAGGGCGTGTCAGTGATTGTTGATCAATTTCAACTCGCAGTACGTTTTCCACATTGCTAGTCAGACCAGGAGGGGTGGCAGGGTTTTCCTTGGCTTTCTTTGGCGGTGTCTTAATAATGTTGGCCAAGTCTCTGTCAAAAGACAGAGAGGAAGATGTGTTGTAGCTAGCGGATCGTCCTATTTTACGTCAAAAAAAAGCATCGTGATAGAAGAACATGACATACGGTGTGTATTTGAAATTGAGCGACGATCCCAGTACTCATCTGCTATGGCATCCGTTGCAGTACACCGCAAGTCGGCATTGGGCGCAACCATGCGACGAAGTAAACGTTCAATACCTTGGGACATTTTCCAGGTTCCAACCCATTTTCCTCGAAGCTTGTACTACTGTTAGTATGGCCACATGATTTAATCCTGCTTAACTTACTGTTCGTGCCCAGTATTGTTCGAGCTCCTCTTTAGTTGACAACTGTTCCCCGTCAGAATATTCAAATGGTGTCCGGCCGATTAAGATCTCAAAGAATGCAACACCCAAGGACCAGACATCAGATTTGCGAGTGTCGTGAGGAAGTCCCCGTGCACGCTCCGGAGAAAGGTACTATACAGGTTTTGAAATTCAACTACCGTCAATATGAAGATGAACTTACTTCTGGCGTGCCATAAGATAAATTACTGTGAAATGCTGTGGTGGAGCGAAGGTCGTATTTTTCCGCAAAACCAAAGTCAACCAGGACGGGGATATTTTTCTCTGAGAGAAGTATATTCGCCGGCCTGTATGTGAATCAGGATGATGGTAAAGGAAGAAAATAATCAATCTTTTTACTTGATGTCGTTGTGGACTACACCGCGTTTATGCAGGAATTCGATCCCGGATAAAAGGAAACGGAACCAACTACGTGCTCTTGTTTCGTGGACTTCGACAGGAATGAGAACGGGGAGGTACGCCCTAGAAATGTTGGAAATATGCCCAGTCATTGAGGTGTGACTCACATAGTAATCAATGCATATGACGGGGTTATGATAAAAGAATGAAATGGTATAATAGCAGGATGGGGATCGGACTTGAATGTTCGTACAATCTTCATTTCATTCCATCTAAAAATATTTCGTCACAAGTCTCCGGATAAATTCGACCAAACTTACAAAGATCTTACTCTTGCAGCGGTCGTGGCCGTCTTTGATCTGTGAACCAATTTGACGGCAATCTTTTGTTCATGAGTCTTGACGGGGTCGTTCTCGTTGGAGTCGGGGGATGACTTGGGACGACATAACCAGACGCTTCCCCAGTTCCCAAAACCGATCTTATATGCGAATTGGCTCGTTTAAATGATATGGAAAAAAAAAAGGTGCATACCTCCTCAATGAATTGAAGTTTCTTTGCTAGGTCATGATCGGTCAACGAATAAACGTCTGTGCATTCCGCCTGTATGCTTGAAGGCTGTGACGTGTCCATGGTGTTAAGGGAAGCTGCTAGAAGTACACACAGGCTTGAAGGACGCGCAGGGTCAGGCGAAGGGAGGGCCTGTTCATGAATCGAACATAGCCAAAACAAGTCAAAATAACGCGTCGAACGCGTGTTTTTTCATGAGTGGATGAGCACCGGGTCCCTGGCATGAAATAATTTCAAGGGCCCACGTCCAAAATTCAGTAAGACAGACCTACTCAGTAGGGATTCATTTGAAATGTCAATTATTTTGCTTTCGCGGATATAATAATAATAATAATAATAATAAATTATTGGGGGTTTGCTCCGGTCTTTTCCGGGTTTATTCCCACGCTCTGGTTCTCATAATTTGTTGGCAAAAAATTCGACGTTGTTTCAAACGCCATGTCTCTCCCTCAACCTGTTCCCCCGTCCTGGAAGGTTTTAGTGCCCACATCATTCTTGAGCTATCCTGCTCACAGCTTTCTAGGATCTCGGAAAGTCTTCTAATGACTTACTTCAAAAAGACTACCCCTTCACTGGAGCTTTCCTTGAGGTCAAGACCAAGACCCCTTCTGATGTCACTTTCAAAGTTGCCGGGAATCGCGACAACAAATCTGATGCCATCTCCGGGGAACTCGAGACCAAATATACCAACCGCAAATATGGCCTGACTTTTACTCAGGCTTGGACAACATCCAATGTCCTTCGTAGTGTATTCGAAGTCGAGAACCAGATTGCCAAGGGCCTCAAGGTTGACGTCTCCACGGCCCTTCAACCCGACAAGAACACCAAGTCGGCCCTAATCAATGCTGCATACAAGCAGTCTGGCGTTCACACTCGTGCTGTCCTTGATCTACTCAAGGTTTGTCCCGACTTTCGCTGAAAGTACCTTTTTAAGACTTGGGTATCTTAGGGTCCCACTTTCACTGCAGACAGCGTTCTCGGACGAGACGGTTTCCTTGTTGGAGCCGAGGTCGCTTATAATGTCACTGAGGGTAACATCACGCGTTACTCCCTCGCTGCTGGCTTTAATGCCCCAGAATACGCCCTCACCATCCATGGTCTCAACAATCTCAACACCTTCTCCGCTAGTTACTACCACCGCGTTAGCAGGGAGGTAGAGGCCGGTGCAAAGGCCGTGTACGATCTCAAGTCAACCCATGGTGGTGTTGGCATTGAGGTTGGTGCAAAGACGTGAGCCCACGGCGCCATATTCTGTCATAATGGTCTCATCAGTCGCTTAGTACACTTGATGGTCAATCGTCCGTCAAGGCCAAGATTAACAACGCAGGTGTCATTGCCCTCGGTACGCATTCTGGGTCTTGCAGACTAAAGTAATGACTGACGGACGATCAGGCTACAAACAACAGCTCCGTGAAGGTGTAACAGCCTCGTTTGGTCTTGCCCTTGACACCCAAAAATTGAACGAGACCTCCTCTTCTACTGGTCCCACGCACAAGGTACGTCCGACATTTAAGAGAGATGAATTGGTATGAAGAAAAGTTTTTTTAAGATTGGTCTGAACCTCGTCTTTGATGCCTAAATGTCCCAGCATGGAGGGTTTGTATACGAAGTAGATAATAAATGTGTGTCATAAAAATGGAATTAATACAACTGCTCTTCCCGGTTTCTCACATTGCGGCTCTGCTTCATGGCGTCTCCCCCGCCAACCAAAAGAGCCCGCCACGACCCCGTCGATCCCGACCAGCCCTCTCCTAATGGGAGCTCCCTGCCACCATTGTCCCTGTCCATCGTCGGTGTTGAGCCACTCGACGAATTCATCAAAGAAGTGGCCGACTTTGTCCACCACATGATTATGACCCGACCAGACTATCCTGGGTCCCGAGTTGAGGTTGAAGCTAAAATCGGCGTCCTGCGCGATCGCACGACGGGACAGAGGTTAGCATTACCTGTTCTTGTCGAGACAAGTACATATCCCTTCCCTTTTCTTTGTCCCTCCCTTCCGTCTTCTTCGTCTTCGTGTTTACTTCCCCGTCCTTTTATCCCGTCCTTTCACACTTTGCTGACCGGTTTGTATTATTAGTTTTGGCACCGGATATGGACATACGGTTTGAGTCGAACATGTCGATCGTAAGTACATTCCAGGAATGTCTCCTCTTTGGGGCAGAAGTGTTAAAAACCTACTTCACTACCAGCACCAACATAAACACTATAATGTACGACTGAACGAGCTTAAGGAACGGTCCGCACAATTGTCTCCGTTATCATACCAGCACCTTTACCTCGTCGATTCCTTCTATTCATATGAGGGAGAAAAGATTCGGGTGACAAGAAATGAACGAACGGGCATGGTGGTCGAATGTACGCGCAAGATACGGCTCGGAGATTTGAACATTTACTCACCTAAACGCCCGGTGGACTGGAGAGTGTCGGTGAGTCTCGAAGTGCCGGGTGAGTCGTTCCTTGCAGTCTTGTGGCTACAGATGAATGACATCTGGGGCAGTACAGCATCCTATAGGTGCCACTTCCCATACACGGAAAAAGGACAGAATGAGCTATGCACATGAAGAGTTTCTGATCGACTTGACACAAGTGACTATGACTGGGGCATCCAATGGACCGGTATGTGTCTTACTCCTCTGTAAACTGTTCTGAAGGACGTGGCAATACAGGTACAAATCCTGCACGAACTGGAAGTAGAAATTGCGCGTCCAGAGTTTTTGTTGGCCACAGCAATGAGACGTGGCGACCAAAATGTCTCAGAACACGAACAAAGTGCATTTGACGAGCTGATACGTGCATTTGTAAACAACGCCCGGATATTAGCTCGCAACAGCATTCCTCCACAGTGATCGTGTATTCTGCTATGGCTACATTCATTTCTATATGCATCTTTTGTTGTCTTCTGTTGTCATTCTACGCTTAGGCGAGCTACAAAGTAGTATTATCTTAATGATATCTGGTAATGGTAAACGATAAAATCAATCGTTATAGTCCAACAACTTCCAACATATCCCCGTCTTCAAGGTCAGCGTCACCAATCTCTGCATCATTCGACATCTTCTCCCCATCGACGCATATCTTAGGGTCCTTCTGCGACGCTTGAGATTTTCTTCTCTTATCTGTCGCGGGTTTATCTTGAAATACATGAGGGTATTGATCTGCCAAACCAGCCTTCTTCAAGAAAGCTTTAACGATGGCACCACACTTGGTCGTCGGGCGCACGGTCAGCGTGATATGTCTGCCTTGCGTCATTGATGATTGCAGAACGATTTTGAACTTGTCATCGTCTTCCGATTCAGCTTCAGATTCATGTATTTGTCTTTGTGGCTGTGACTGTGGCGGTGGACTACTGTCGTCGTCAGAGTTGACCTCGATAGCCTCAGCTCTCGCCTGGCGTGAACGCTCGATTTGTGGACTACCTTCTCGCGCGAGGTTATTGACTTGCAGATAGGCATAAGTCGCCTTGTCACATGCAACTGGTCAACAGGGTTACCAGATAAATAATCGAGCAATATAAAGTCACAAACCAAATTCCGCCTCGCCCCAAATATCCAAAGCACGCGGCGAGGCAGAGGAAAACAGCCGCTTGCCATTGTAAGTCATAACAAGACTCTGCAACAGGACGCTCATGTCATCAGCTGCTGTATCAAATAAGTCATGGAATGATTCTTCCTTTGGCTTGAATCAGTCAACGAGAGGTGACAGGGACGCCTCACGTACTCTGTTCATTCTGTATGCTGATACCTTTACAACGCCATTCGAATCTTGGGGATGTGGTTGCCATTTCACTGTAATCTGTACAGTACCTTGCTGAGAGACAGATTGAGTACGTAAATCTCCGTGTAGTGACTGCAATGCCACAGACTTGGCGAGGCTGGCCAATTCGGAGCTGAGAACTATATTATCTGCTGAATCGTCTGCATACAGCAGATCTGGTGAAAGAGGGCGAGGTACAATTTCCAGAGCCTGCCTGGTGTTCAGATAAGATCTATGCGCATCTAGCAGGTTGAAATGATTACCGGACAAGGTTTCGCGCCTTCTGAATTTCTTGAATAGAGACAACTGGGGGAGGAGTTAATGATCTGGAAGGGCTTCGTTCTTTCCGTATATCTTTGCGAACTGGAGATTGGTTCATCTCTTTGATTTCAATAATATCATTATCAGAATTGTCTGAATGCCGTTCGGAAAGCATCCTGAAAGCCAATATTAGTGTACCGGGCATGTGCTGGACAACTCTCGTAACCTGACAAGTGCTTGATCTCTTTGCCAACGTGGCACTTCAATTTCGTTCGGCTTCTTTTTCTTATACTTGCGCGACATCTGCCCTTCGTCTTCATTGTCTTGAACCGTAAGTTCAACTTGCGCTTCTTCCGCCACCGTCAATTGTATATATAACAGATTATTCAAATTCTTGTTACAAGAAATACGTACTTTGATTAATCTCTTTTAACTTTTGCCAAGTAGCCGTTGTTCTTTTTCGATTCCGTATAAACAAATCACCATCGTTTTTGGCCACGGCAGATTGAGGTGTCGATACTTCTGGCTCGGTAGAAAGACCAGGATTTGTAGAGGCCGTTACCCTGGCCTTTGGCTTCGGTCGCGGCCGCGGCTGATTGGCGGCTTCCATTGATTAGGAAATTGGGCGTGTGAATTTTGTCTTTAAGTGGGGGTGGGCAATGCTGTCAGCAGCCGGGGAACGTGACGTCACGCATGTGACCAATGTGTCACAATTCCTGACCCCAGCACTCTCCTGTACCAATGAAGGTACTACACATTTACACACAATTTGTCAAAGCAGAGCATGACAGGGGTGCAGTAGAATGGGTAGAGCTGGTGAGTAAATACTCACTTGTAGCTGTAGTTTATCACTTAGGTCTGCTTGTGGCAATCACCTAGTAGAGCAGAGAACTAAACTGTAGATTGACAACTACATACACAGGTATATCTACTTGTATGAGGTCAGCAATATTAGTATTGCTGACTGATGACAGTCATTGCACAGTTGTGTTATGAGCTCACACTCAACACAAACCCACAAGCCTTGCAGAGAGAGGAGGAGGATAAGAAATGAGGGAAGGAATAGTATTGAGACTACATTAGACAGAATCTAATGCCCATACAATGAGCATAAGATAAACTATCTTAAGTCTTGGGGAACCAAGACTACCTACAGCTGCTTGAAGAAAAGGAGGAAAGTGAGAAGCATCTCACATATATGGAACAAATAAAACACCCAGGTCAGTACAAATATGGGGACAAATACCCATTTCTACCAGTGTTTCCATCTGCATCTGCCAGACCAAAAGCCAGATCAGTAGTGCATGTACAAGAGTTAGCAAAACTCACAGCCAAAGAGATGGTACCTGAGCAGTACCATCAGTACCTCAAAATCTTTGAGAAAGGAGCATCAGAGCACATGCCAGCTAGGAAACCTTGGGATCATGCAATTGATACCAAACCAGGCTACCAGCCCAGGAAAGGGAAAGTCTACCCTTTATCCCCAGATGAGCTACAGGAAGTACAGAACTTTGTGGATGATCAGTTAGCAAAAGGGTACATCCAACCCTCAAAATCACCACAAACATCACCAGTCTTCTTTGTCAGCAAGAAAGATGGGAAGAAACAAATGGTACAGGACTACCATTATCTGAATGAGTGGACAGTGAAAAACAATTACCCACTACCACTGATATCAGAGCTTGTAGATCAAGCAGGGAGCACAAAATACTTCACTAAGCTAGATCTTAGATGGGGTTATAATAATGTATGGATCAAGGAAGGAGATGAATGGAAAGCTGCATTCACCACCCCTGAAGGTTCATTCAAACCAGTAGTAATGTTCTTCGGCTGACCAACTCTCCAGCCAGCAATGATGAATGATATTTTCCGCAATATGATCAACATGGGAAAAGTCATTGTGTATATTGATGACATACTCATCTTTACCAAAACAAAAGAAGAGCATGATGCAATCATACAACAAGTCTTGCAATGGCTGGAAGAAAATGATCTATATGTAAAACCAGAAAAGTGTGTATGGTGCATTGAAGAAGTCAAATTCCTAGGAGTAGTCCTTGGACCCAAGGGAATTCAAATGGATACAAAGAAAGTTGAAGCCATTGTCAATTGGCCTACACCTTCTTGTGTCAAGGATGTACAAAGATTCCTGGGCCTTGCCAACTATTACCAGTGCTTTGTACAGAACTTCACAAAAATAGCACAACCACTACACAATCTGGTCAGAAAAGATAAAGCACGGGAATGGATGGAGGTCCAAAATAAGGCTTTTCAAAGCCTAAAAAAGATATTCACAGAACAACCCCTACTGGTGGCTCCAGACTCAGACAGGAAATTCTGAGTTGAATCAGATGCATCAGATTATGCTACAGGTGGCGTATTATCTATGCTTTGCAAAGATGACAAATGGAGGCCTGTGGCCTACTTATCAAAGTCACTCAATGACACCAAGTGCAATTATGACGTCCATGACAAAGAAATGCTAGGCATAATGCATTGCCTAGAAACATGGCGTCACTTGTCATGACCGACTGAAAAGCTTCGGCTGTTTCACTAAGTCATTTTACTTTTATTATTTATTTTCTTCATATTATATAAACATATGCTGACTAAGCAGGCGCCTATCGCTTGGCGCTTAGATAAAAGCCGTAGATAAGATACCGGAGCTCGGCGCTGATGACTCATTACCATTACTACGTGCGCAGTCGTCTGACTCATACCATACTATATTTAGAGTAGGGCTTAGGGTAGTGCACAGACCACCTGTCGTAGTATATAAAGAGTGCAATTCAGCACCCAGAGTCCTCAGTTGAGTTCTCTCGGGTTTATTCCCTCCTCTCCTCTCCTCTCCTCAGTTCTCTGTTGGGGCTCCTAGGCATCACACCGGGGGGTTCCTGATAGTAGAACTCAACTACTTCTCTAGCAGCCCCAACGCTTGTTATACCCGGACCACAGGGTTAAGTGGACGAGAACAGGGGGATTCACACCGTCGTACGCCGACGTTAAAATTGCGGTATTGGTTGCCAGACACCATTAAAACTGCGCACCCAGTGGCCCTGCATCGCGGCCCTTGACTAGCTTTGCATTACGTTCCCGGTCTACGCAAACCGAAGAACCTAACCCGGTTGATAGGGTTACCTGTGCACAGGATACCAGTGCTGGAGTGATTACACGATACGTAATCCATATCTAGGGACCAGCCTCACCAGCCCCCTAGCGCGTTAAATTGCCCTGGTCTAGGCCTCTGAAGGCTATATTATTAGTTTACGTATCTACCTTTTTTCCGTACCCCTTGGAGGTAGCCGCTGCTTGGTCACGCACCTCTGAGAAAGACCTGCACCCGTATGGTGTAGTGGTAACTGGACAACCGTTTGGACCCAGTTTAGATAGACCTTTCAAATTAAATAAAAACCAGTAGTCAGTAAAGTATATTGTAGTACTGCAGGGGTGGTTGCAGACCCTGAGTACACGTTTCCATATCTACGTTCCCAAGCAGGTGACAGGCCAAGACCTCCCTCACCCTTACACACAAGATAGGAGATACAAACAATAACGATACTTTTTGGGACGCCGTCACAGGCAATCTTGATCCAAACGACGCGGGTTTTAGTTCCTCTGAAGGAGAATCTACATCATCATCATCATCATCACATTCCACAAACTCTATCACAGAGGAACCACATCAGTGGGAAGCAGCACCGTTTCCCATACTAGTACCTAACCCAGCAACACTCAATCCAAATCTACTTTTCAACTCCAACGCAGATTTCATCGGAGAACCCGCACCACCGTTTTCATCACCACCACCACCACTTACACCATCACCCACATCGCCACTGCCAAACTATCACAGTATGGCGGCGCCCCAAGAAATGACGTCAGCAGAATTGCTGAACCTCCTCAATGCGCAAGCCGCAACCATCCAAGCCCTCCAAAACCAGCTGACACAGCTGCAAGCAAACGCTGCACAGGCCGCCGTGGCAGCAGTAGAACACCCTCCTCCCCCCGCCAACATTGTCAATATACCGCCAGGGACGGTATTCAATATTCCCGGAACCGGAAACGGCGGAACGTCTAGAATAGATGTAGCCAAACCCCCGGTTTTTTCAGGAAAGATGTCCGAAGTGACAAATTTCATAAACGCATGCAGGTTGTACATTCAATTAAAGATGCCGGAATCCGACGAGGAAGAACGGATCTTATTGGTCATATCGTACATGACGGAAGGCTTTGCCACAGATTGGAAGGACAATCTGCTGGAGCAGATGGCCAATGATGAAGAAGGAATTCCGCAAACGGCGGAACAACTGTTCAGGCAGATCAGAAGGGACTTCGGTGACACTGATGAGCAGTCATCAAAGATCTCGGAGATGCGGACCATGACACAAGGGTCCAGTACGTGTGAGGAACACGTGCAAAAATTTAAAAAGGTATCACGAGGCACCGGATACCTGGGAAGAGCTCTTATCGAAGAGTTCAAATGCAGTTTGAATCCCGGACTCCATAAAAGGATAATGGAGGCCGATGAAGTCCCTGAGACCATTGAAGGATGGTACCAGAAAGCAGTAAGATTGGATCGCCAGTGGAGACAGGCAAAAGCCGAGGAGAAGTACTACTCCTCGCGGACCAGTAACTCCGCCAATAGGAGTGAAGGAGCATCCAAAGGCCCGGATATGGCGAAGCCGGTAGCCCCTGCCCAGCCAAAACCCCGATGGAAATTCGGATCGGGATCAGCGAGTCAGGGACGATTGGGAGCTGGAGCCTCCGCGAGTTCAAGTAGTACGGCAAATCAGCCGGACCCTAACGCAATGGACGTCGATCAAAATCAAAGACCACCACTCCGCTGTTACAAATGCAGCAAGATCGGACACATATCCAGAAACTGCAGATCAGGACTCGATATTCGCACAATGACGTTTGACGAAATGAAGGAGTACTTCAAGAAGGGAGAAGAGAATTTAAAAGAGGAAGAGAGTCAGTAGGTCCCGTACTAGACTCTCGTAATAGATACGCTGCACTAGATAGATTAGATAGTGCACAACCCCTTGATATAGCGCCTAGCGCTGACCGGGTTGATGCAAGGACCATCTCGGAAGTCTCAAGGACTTCTGAGATGTCCCCGCAAGAGGCAAACTCCCAGGTGAAACACCTTGATATAGCGCACGGCGCTGAAAGTGTCACTCCCAAGGAGCGCGGCAGGGCGGCTAAACCTGTGCTTAATTCCTCAGTACCGAATACAGTAGTATGAGTATCTACAAAGGGACAAAAGGACTTAAAAGGACAGCGGCATGATATAGCGCTTAGCGCTGAAACTGCTTGTCTGAAAAGGAAGTTGAAAAAGGGAGAAAAGGAATTCTTAGTTAGGTCAATAGGACGGAAGGACGAGATCTTAATGGAGATCGGGTTGGAAAGGGTGGACACCCATGAACAAACTCAACAAACCGCATTGCTCGACTCAGGAGCAACAGGATTGTTCATGCATGCCGCATACGCAAAAAGGATGGGCTTTAAACTCATACCCTTGGAGCGTCCCATTCAAGTCCGGAATGTGGATGGAACCAACAATGAAGGAGGAATGATCACCCACGAAGTTGATCTTCTTTTATCTTATCAAGGGCATAAGGAACGAGCCACCTTTGAGATATGCGAGCTGGGAAAGACCAACGTAATCATTGGATCCACATGGTTATGAAAGCACAATCCAGAAATCAATTGGGAGACTGGCCAAGTCAAAT